>OY728162.1:721809771-722464529 GCA_963277665.1 Viscum album
TGATCATATTTAAATTATTATAATATTTATTATAATCTTTAAATGAATATAATTCAAGAGACTTCACCTCTAAGGATGAAATTTTGGTCATTTTGAGTATTTTTTGGCCTAAGAATCTACAAATAATAAAGAATCCCATCAAGATATAAATCCGATTTGAGTTTTATCCATCCTAATCCTCTTATGATTTCTATATAAAATCAACATGTAAAAAATAATTAAAGAGTTATTAATCACTTTATTTTATCATTAGGATATATAGATATTCAGTTATTTCAATGTTTTTTATTGTAAGAAATGATCTAATTGATGATAAATTGGTTATGGGTGTTATTGAGATTGATATTTGATTATCAATATTATTCTGTAGTGTATTATTTTATTCTAAAATGTTATTGAAGGGTTTAATTATTTTTTTAGAATATTATGAATGTTGAAGATGTTTTTTATGGATAATTTTGAAGCTACATAAGTGAACCTTTATAAATAAATATGTTGTGTTATATAGAATATATAGAAGAGTTGTTGTGTATGTGAGATTAATTTAGTTTTGTTGGGTAAGTGATGAAAGCATAAAATGATAATTTTCATTAGTGAAAACTTGAATTCAAATTTATTTCATTAATAAAATGGCTCAGAGTTAAAGGTTTGTATATGTGAAATAAATTTAATTCTATTTTTATAAGTGTTAGTGAGAGGGATATTTTGTTATATAACAATAATCCATGTTTTCCAAACCTTTCATATATGACATTAAAAAGTTCATAAAAGTAACCCATAATGACATAAGTAATTTATTCATAAAGTATTGGGAATTAATACAATAATTTTATAATTTTTTTTCTAGGAACTCAATGAATAAAACCATGGTAAATTTTAACAAAATAATGAATAATATTTATGAGATTTTAAATGAGAAGATATTTTTCTAAAATATAAAAATTAAATAACTAAAAACTATGTGAGGATTAAAAATCTATAAATATGATCCAAATTTAATAGAGATTTCATTTTCATTTTTTGAAAATATCCAACTAAAAAAATAAACACATTGGAAAGAATGATTTTTCTATAGGTTAAGCAAAAATATTAAGGAAGAAATGAAATAAGTCTTCTCCCATATATGTGACTTCAAGAAGAGGTGAGTTGATGATTTATAAAATCAAATGAAATAATTCCTCTAAAAAGTATGGTAGTACAAAATAAATAAATTATAATCACTTAAAAACATAATCATATTAAAATGGGATAATGTAGTATAATATTCATTCCATAAAAAAAGTTATTTATCCCAGATATGTGACTTCATGAAGGGGTGAATTGATGATTTACAAAATCAAACGGAATAATTTCTCTAAAAAGTATGGTTGTCAAAAATAAATAAATTATAATCAGTTAAAAACATAATCATATTAAAATGGGATAATGGAGTATAATATTCATTTCATAAAAAAGTTACTTTGAATTGACTAGAAAATATATTATAGATACATAGTGGAATGGAAACAAACTATTAGATGATATAAAAACTATAAATAAATAAAAACATATAGAATGATGATAATATAAAATAAAATGTATATAATGTAATAATTAAATGGGATTCATATAAAAATTACTAATGAAGATAATTTTTTTATTAATTAAAGGATATATTGGTTCTTATCCCTAGAACATCTTTTATTTTAGACCAAAGTGACGTGAGGGTCAAAACCAAATTTTGATGTAAAACTTCTAAGATGGTATCTCTTAAATAAAAATATAATAATAATTATGCTTATATCCCACGTTTTTATTCAATATCATATCATCTTATTATATTCTTTACCAAAAAATTATTTGATAAATAAGGATAAAAATGAAATAATTAATGAAAAAATGACTCGGTTACTTTATAATACCCTAAAAAATGGATAATGTAAGACTAAACTAAAAGAAAAAACAAAAATAATCAAAATCTATATCTCTCTCTCACTCTCTATAACAAAGATTATAATCTAGTCCACTTCAGTCCATTCTACCTCAAATTTGAGTCTTGATCTTTTATTTATAGGAATTTGTTATAAATAAAACCCCAAATTTATTAGATATTCTATTTTTAGTTTTTTTTAATTTTTTTAAAATAGGATGGGTTGGAGGTCCAACTTTTATGAAATGATACTCTCTTTTTAACTATGAAAATATGATATACTAACATAATGTGAAGTCCTAGTGGCCCATAGGCCCAATACTGGATAAACTGATGGTCCAATGACTTGAAGGCCTATACAGGTCCCAAAGACCCTAAGTGAGTAGTCTACATCATGTAATTATAAATACATTAGATATAGTCAAAAAATATTCTTTTCATTATAGATTGGTGTATAGATAATTCGAAACATGTTATATTTTGGAAGGATAAATTCATAAGAACAAATTATACAAAAAATATAACATAAAAAGCAAAAAATCAATGTAATTAAAACATAATACGTATTATGGTTTATCAAAAACATTGATGAAAAATAAGAAATTTTAAGAAATGACATAATAATATCTCCCTTTTTGATGATATCTATACATGGTAAAAGAATAATTTAAAATGAATAAATAAAAAATAAAAGTAGATAAAACTTTAGAAACATCTTAGGAGTCTCTCTCTAAGAATATTATTATTTAAATTTGTTTTCCCTTAATGAAACAAATATATTATGATATTATAACTTCTATAGTTTTTTTGAAGCAAGTTACAAGATAATTAATTTTAAATAAATAAATAATAACAGTAAAAAGTTTCTATTGATTCATTAAAACTATAAAAGTAAAAAATAAATTCACGATTTATGTTTTTTCAGAGATTCTTCATTCCTTTTCTACTTAATTTTATTTTTTATAGGCCCTAATTCATCAATTTTGTAAAATAATTCTAGTTATGAATTTGATCACAAATTTTATTCAAATATTTATATTCTAGATGAAACTATTGAATCCTAGTCTTAAAAAATTTTATAAACTATATCTTCTTTTTATATATTGAATATTCTAAATCCAATAATAATTCAAATTGAATAGATCTAATTTAATATGAATTTAATAATGATGTATTTTCCTTTTCTGTTGATTTTTTTTTTCATACTTATTTTGATCTTTCATGATTCTTATATGTTTTTTTCTTTCCAGAAAAATAGAAACTATAATTTGTTTTTTCTCATATAAATAGTCTTTGAGAATATATACGTCTCCAGCCATTTTCATATTTTAGAGAATTCTGTTTTTTAAAATTTTATAATGTTACTTAATCATATAAAAATTTATGTTTTGAGGTAATTTTATTCAAATTGTATGCTACATTATCAAATATTTTATTATTTTATGAATAACATTTGTCAAAATCTTCTAGAGATATTTTCCCCTTTTTATTGAGTTGAACTAATCGATGTCTATAATAATAGTTAACTTGAAATCACTCCACATTTTTCATCTAATATTTATATTATTTATTCTATTTATATGAAGAGACTATGACGTCTTTCAATCCTTATTCTTTAATACATATTTTGAGAGAGTTTTTTTAAACATATTTTCTTAGAGTGTTTTTTTAATCTATAGAGGCTGAATTAGAATAATCTTATTTTTTATTTCTGAAGTATATAGAGTAGGA
This sequence comes from Viscum album, assembly GCA_963277665.1. Lineage (NCBI taxonomy): Eukaryota > Viridiplantae > Streptophyta > Magnoliopsida > Santalales > Viscaceae > Viscum > Viscum album. The sequence goes on from OY728162.1 coordinate 721,813,412, forward strand.
GGATGAGAAAAAGTATGATGATTCTTTTTAGATTATTGATAAGTAGAGGAGACTTCTTTCGAATAATTTTAAAGTAGGTTCATATTTTTCTCATGATCTAAATTTACCACCCTTTTTCAGAGGTGGAGATAATAGTGAATTATAATATTTTTGAATGTTAACCTCCTTGATTTTTTAGTGAAAATTTACTTGATGATGTCAAAGATAAATAAATTTAATTATATGGTGGTTGATCATCATCATTTTTATCTTCTTTAGTAAATACTAGTTGAAATATTACAATTCATTTTTTAGATAATAGAGATTTATTATTCCTTTATTTTCAACTATTTTCTTATTCTTGAATTTAATTTTATAAAAATAAAATTTCTCTTTTTCTAGTGTACGATTATTCATTTAAAGATCATATTTCTTAATTTTCAACTCCAATTGTTACTTATAAATATTTTTTCTAGAATTATCTCCTTACACTTTTGGAATTCCATTGTAATTATTTTCAACACAAATATACTTCTATTTTTTATCTGAATTGTTTGTTAGTCTATGTATTTATTCTTTTATATTGATTCAACTTTTTCCAGGATTCCAAAATATTTATTATGTTCATTATGTTTTGTTTCCTTATTAACTTTCATTATCACTCTATCAGTTAACTGAGATTCTTCTATTTCATTATCATCTAATATAATGAAATTCACTTCTCTTGGTTCATAAAATAAATCACTAGTTGACAATTTTGAATTATCGTTTTATTGAGAAATATTAATAAAATAATATTCTACAAAAATGAATCTTACATACTCACTATTGTGTTTAATATTCATATATTTGATATTTCTTATGCTGAACATAGTATCCTTCACCTTTAAATATTTTCCAGATCAAATCTTCTAGTATATGGTAAAATCTTTATTATAATTCAATTTAGCATTTGGTAAAATAGAAGAAGTTCTATGTTGAATATTCCAAAATGGAATTTTTTAATATATTTTGGAATAAACTAAATTATATTTTACATCCAGATAACATATAAGACTAAAAATGTAAATATCTTGAACTGTATGGTATCTTTATCACCCTTTCTCAAAAAAAGATTTTTTATCTACAGAAAGTCATTTCTTTATTCTTGTAAACAATTATTTTTAATATGAGGTTCTTACTTTGATGTAAAATATTGATGATGGATTATTACCTTTTAAAAAATTTAGACTCCTATGATATTTTTTGTTATACGAAAAGTGATTTTCTCTCAACAGGAAGTCATAGAAATTCTAAAATAGACTAAATGTTTTAGTGAACATAGGGTGCTAAAACATAAACTTAACTATTTTTCATCCTATTATATTTTAGTATGATAATGTATGAAAAAGTGTTAAACTGCCATATTTTTTAAAGTATATAGTATCTTATGTGGTAAATCAGTGAAATCCCACTTTAGAAATTTGATGATCAATTTTTTAAGAGACTTGTGGATTAGGAACCAATCTATTTCAATAATACTTCCCTAAAAATATACCAATAATCCATTATTTCACATATTAATATTAATCAAACAATTTAATTTCTTATTTAATTTATTTTAATGATAAAAAATAATCATTTTATAACAATGATTTTTTCGATGGATTTAAGGATTACATTTATTGGAATAATTTCCCTTATTATTATGGAAGTACATTAGTTATATTTTTAAAGATGTTTTGTTTTATATATATTTTGGATATTTTCAAGTTATCTGAAATCATTTTCTAAAACCCTATGTTTAAGGGGAACATTTTTCTTGGAAACATATCATTTGATAATGAACACTACTTTTGAAACCATGGGTTTGAGTTGAACATTGGTTTAGGGTACCTAACTTCTATAAATAAACCTAAATTTTAGTATTTAATGTTTATTTAGTTAACTTAACATTTAGAATACACATAACATTTTGAGCCATACTTTTGGAGTAATTCATGTGCTGAGAAAACCCAATATTGAATAATCCATCTATGGGTTTTCAATTTTTGATATTTTTTTATATTTCATCATATATTTCACCATATTCAATTTATAATTGAAAAATTATTCCATGATTATTTCAAAGACTCTAAAAAAGTATTAAAAAAATCCTACTTTATGGGAATTCATGTTTTTTAGTGGCCGATAAAATTTCAACTTCAAATAAGTTTAGTTTTTTTGAAAATAGATAATTATCTGGTTAAATTTTTTGGCCTATTTGACTTGGATTAAATTTTTATTTTTATTTATTCTCAATAGATTTATATTCTACTGATAATATTTTAAAATATTGATTTAAAACTCCATATTTCTTTGAAGTCCAGCAAGTTGAATCTCATTTTTATTTCTTCAACACTACTAGAGAATATTATTTTTTATATTTATATTGTCCCTTCTTGTTATAGAATAATTTTTTTAATTTAAGTTATTTATTAGGATTACACACTGGATAAATATATGTTTTAAAATATATTTGTGTGTTTATTCCTACTCATAATAATTTATTTATATTATTTTTGTTTTATCTAGATGTTCTCTATAAAAAAACGGAGTTTCTTCAGAAGTACCATGTTGTGAAGCCTTTCTTGTATTCTAATAAAGATATCTTCTTCTATTAGTTGCAAGTGAAACTATTTACTGAACCAGTATTTATAAATTTACATCATATTATTATTTTGTTGGAATATAATATTATCTTACTAAGCCATGATAAAGGACCAATTTATTGAATATTTCTATAATTTTTGATAGGGCACTGGTGGAGTAGACTGTAGAATTTTTATGCCCCAAACAACTATATTTTTTTTTAATTTTCTTATTTATTATTCCACAACATAATCTTTTTGAAGAAAATAGTAGTGAAAATTTCCAAATAAAAGTGGGTATTAATTTAAAATCATCATAGTGTTTTAAAAAGGAGAAAACGCACCTCAACTTGTGTATTTATGTTTATTTAGACCAAAAAATGGAATAAAAGGAGTTATTTATGATGAATCATGTAAAAATCTAGGTAGATTGTATAAATGTTCTATACAAACAAATATTTTTTTGGATAAACTCAAATAATATATATCAATGATCAAAGAAGCATATTTCAATTGAGAAAATTATTTATACTAGAGAGCTTGTATGGTCATAAATTTTAAGAATCTCCATTTCAATGTTTATATAAAGGATGTTATACATTATAAAATGTTATTGAAATATCTTAAAAAGTGGGATGCTACCAAAGAAATTGAGTATCATTTTAATTCAAGATCCATGAATGTAATCATCTGTAGACCTAGAATGGATGAATTAAATATATTCATTTATTTCCTTAATGTATAGGATATTTAGTAGACAATTTCATTTTTCTGATAAGGAACTGATAATGTCATAAATATGAGGCCCAACATTGCTAAATTAGAATTTGATACTTTCATCTGTATGAAGGATAATGTATTTATCAAATGTATGGAATATCGAATGATATATTTAATAGTGTTACTTCACTAGGAACTCAAAAAATAGAACCATATTATGTTTTAAAATTTTTTAGATTTCGTCCATCTAAGTGGAATTAAATATCTGCTCCAATTATTCAATCGAGTCCCAATATAAATTTAACAATGAATGAATTTTTATTTAATGGCTCATGCCTTCAAATTACATTACCTCTTTATTTTTGGGTATTTAAGGTATTTGAATGGATGTTTGAAGATGTTATATTCTGTTCAGAGGTGCATCATATCTATAGTGTGAAATTCATGTTGTGAATGGTGTACAAAACATGAATTAGTGGTTCACAGATTGTATAGCCATCCAATTTGAAAGCTTGTATGCAGTTGATGGGGGACCCATAAAACAAATTCACATTGTGAGAGTGGAAATAAGTATGTGTAACTAAATAAAGGTTGGGTTTATTTTAATTTTAGTGAAAGTTGGAAATATTGTAATTTACATCATGAATGGTTTGCATGATATGAAAGGTTTGGGATCCAGATTATAAAAAGTGTTGATCACACAATTATTTTTCATTTAGCTGTATGTGTCTCTCTATATCTATCATTTTGGAGGAATCCTATGCACCTTTAAAGGATCTTCTTACCTTCTTCATCATGCATTGATTCATTGGAATCAATGGATTACTATTTGTGATCTATGGTGAGTAGTCCTCTCTTTCTCATGGGATTCCTTCAATTATTCAACAAATATCTACTATGGTGGTGCGATTTTGGTTTGTTTTGTTAGTTAGGATATGTTATTTCTAACCTTTGATGTGGTTTAGGTTGATCTGTGGGTTTATCATGCGGTTTTGGTTTCTAGGATTTTATTATTCACCCTGCGGTGCATAGTATGTTGGAAAAGCTTTATAAAGGTAGGGAATACTTCTTTTTTAACTTTTTTGAATCGTGTAAGAGATTTTTACTTGAGTTTATCTATGGTTGATGGTTTCCACTAGCCTAATGAATATAATTTAATTGGTTAGTTAAAATTTAAGGGTAAGGGGGGATGTTTTTCTTGATTTTATAGAATTGATATTATAGTGATGTTGCTCTTGTATGGGATAAATATCCCACAAAAAATTATGGTTGTTGGGATCCTTTTCCTGTTCTTTATTTGTTGTGATGTGGAAATGTTTTTTCATGATTTTGTGATATCATAAAAAAATGGAAATCAACTGACCACTTATATTTAGATAAATAAATAGTTGCACCTAGATTTATTGATTATGTGATAATTACCCTAAAATAAAGTAAAATGTGATGAAATTTACTTTGCTAAATCTGTAAAATGGTATTTTAATTGTTGTGATGTGTTTTCGGGCATGAGGGTAGGTGATGTTTGGTTACGATGTAGTGTGGGGTTTTGTGTGGTTGATTTTATGTTTTTTTGGGTGATGAGGTGATGGTACATTTGACCATTCTTTTTGAGTGGAAAGGTGATGGTTTATTTGTCTAGGATTTTTGTGTGGATAAGTAATGGTTCATTTAGATGGGATTTTGGGATGGAAAGGTTATGGTTTTTTTGTTGTACCTTTGGGTTGACGAGGATATAATTTGTTTGGATGTGTTTGTGGGGTGATGATGGGATGGTTCTATGGGAGTAATGAGATACTTGTGATGTGGGGTTACATTACAATAGATGCCAGGCATATGAGAGAATATTTATTTAATAATGATTGACTGGGATGGTTTTTGTTTAGTTAATTATATGGAGCTGACTAATGAAAAAAATAAATGATGGTGTTTCTAATTAATTTTATTTTCTGATAAGTAATGAATTAAATGGGATGTATAGTAGAATTGGATGGTGGAGTGAGAATTGGCTTGTGGATTGTGTGGTATTATACATTTATAGGTGGCAGCAAAAGTGGAGATTTTGTGAGTTTGTTAGTGTTTTTTTGTTAACCCATTGGCTGGTCTTGTGTGTTGCTATATTTATATGCTTCAATATTCCTTGTGATTTCTATATGCATCCCTACCATGTTGAGTACTATGTTTTGACACACAAATTTTCAAATGGGTATTCTTTTCACAGCATCCTGATGATGAGTTTGGATTGATGGATACCTTGTCTTTCATACTCTCTCTTCTAGGATATTAGATATGCATTGGTTATGCTGGAAGAAGGTAGGTCAGTGAACTAAGAGAAGACCCTTTCCTCTTTGGGTGAGATGTGATATGACCATATTGTGGGGGGGGCTTATTATAGAGGTTTCTCATGGTATGAGGATGGAACAATGTTCATTTCATTCATGTTTATGATACCCTACTACACTGGTTAAAGAAGTTGTTGTGACAAGATGGAACATGTGTCTTACAGAAAGATGAGATGTGACCATGTTGTGGGGAATGGACCAGGTTTTTGCAAGTATGATGTGACATGGTCGTGCTATGGGGAGACCATATATGTTATTTATAAGAGATGGTAGTTCCAGGAAGTACAATGTTGAGGTGTAAAAATAAAAAATAAGTTGGAAGGCAGTGTTAGGTTCCCTTTATAGATATGCTTCTTATTTTGTTCTCAAGAAAGTCTTGTGTTATTTGGTGAGTATTCCTTTGAGAGGATGGGATAAATGGTTGATATATTTAGGTGCTATTGGTTCTACTATTTTCATTACGAATTCATTAGTATGCTTCTTCCACGTGTGAATGAGAAACTTTTTTCCTCATGAGTATACTTGTATGATCACCATATATATATAAACTGATTATTAGGTTTCTAGGTGGATTATGTTGATTTTAATGTATAGTACTAGATCATACATTTTTTGGAAAATTGATGTGTCACTAGATTATCTTTATGTTTGGGTATTTACTTTTGGAGACTGTTATCTACACCTGTTTTATTTATACATTTATTGCGGGATGGTTTTGGTTTCTTCTTATATTTTTTCATCGACTTTATATTGGATGATCAATCTTATCTTATGATCCATTATTATGATTTAGGATAATGGCTCAAAATTTTTGGCGATTTTTATACCGTTAGTACTAGTATCTAACTCGAGGCCTACTGAAGATAGGTATATGGGGGAAATTATCTATCGCAACACATTGTGGAATATTTGATAGGATGAGGTCCTAAAATAGAGGTATCAGAGATTATGTTATAGAAATTGGATGTAGTTTGGAGTTAGTAATAGTGAGGATTACCTGGGTTGGTATGGTAGCAGTTCCACTTGGCCTTGGTGCATGATATAGGCCAGGTAGACTGGCTATGAAAAGATATTTTAGGACTCCCCATGATCTAATGCATGTACTCTAAGACTATTTAATGAATTTGAATGGTGTAGATGTTTTAAGGGTAGAGAGATAAAAGAGGTACATGAATCATGATGAATTGGGTTTCTATTTGAGTTGGTTTTTTAGACAGGTTTAGATTATTGAAGTTAATTAAAATGAACCAAAATAAAATTTCCTAATAATAGGATTATAGAATTAATTTTTTCTTTTTAGTTATAGATCCTTGATTTCAAAAATATTTGGAATAAGAAGGTGGGGTGTAGCAGGCTGATCTAATTGATCATTGTAGGTTTGATCCAGTAGAGGCGCATAAGGTTGGGCAGAGTTCATTGAATTATTATCAGTATAATTTCTTGGGGAAGTATGAGGGTTGAGTTTTTAATGTGGAGATAGATAGTAGACAAGAAGATCTTGATATTGATTTTAGTTTGATCTGGGCCCTAGTCCGATACTAGGTACCATTAGTAGTTAGTTAGATAAGAGTAGTTGTGTGTTAGTAGTGGAAACTATATATGGGTGAGTGGAAAGTGGAAAATATTTCTTAGATCCACATTCAAATATAGTTTTTTATAGATTTCCTTTCATCAACTATGAATTGGGTGAAGAGGCATGATATTATTATTATTCAGTAGGGTAATATTCTATTTTTGGTGTGGAGAATAATGTTTAACGATCTTTTGTGAATTTTCCCAAATCTTTTGCAAGATGTCGAGTCACATGCGGAACTTATTAAGGTAGAAATTTTTCATTATATATAGTATAAAATTACTCCTCTTATATTGACAACATATCTGAAGTTTCAGAAGAAGGTGGGGGTGATCGATTGGATGAACTCATGATGAGGTTTACTGTGAGAGGGAATCAGTATGGTTCATTGAGGACTAGGGTTTTCAATGATAGGACTAAGTTACCATGTCCTTCAAGGTTTCAACCAGTGGGCAGTAAACCTTAGTATATTCCCTTAAACATTCTAGGGCCATTGGTTCTTTGTTCCTTTCTAGGGGATTTCAGGAAGTGTGTCTTATATGTGGGGTTCATTCCCAAATCTAGGACTAGTTCCCATTTTTTCTTCTATATCATTTTTAGATCCTAATAGGTTCATCACTAGCAATATCGGTAGTTTCTAGTTAGGCCATTCTAGCTGGCAGGGATGTTGGAAAATTATTTTCCAAGGGGAGATAGGGTGGGTATAGGATGACCTCCAGATGTTCCTCATGTTTAGGGACCTCAACCCAATCATGTTTATAATGGTTTATGATAGAGGATAGGTAGAGGATCTAGGCATGTCCAGTTTCATATAGTGTAGGCAGTATTTCTAAAGAGTATAGAGATCATTCTTGGTAAACTCAGTTTATCATCTACCCTTTTTATACCATGTTTGATTCATGAGACACACAGACCTTTGTTACATATTCTATAGTCATTCTCTAAGACTTTATTATGTGTCTCCTAGAGGTAGAATATTTATGGGACAAAATTAGTCATGTGGGGAGATTTTCATTTTAAAAATACATACATAAGAAGTCATCTTAGTAATTAATTGGTTTTATTCCATATGTGATATTATAATCTAATTCTAGAGGAGTGTTGTGTTCTAAAATGTGGATGTCCAACATCTATTTTTCAATGGAAAGTGGATTTTTCAGGTCAACAGTCGGTGTGTGGATCCCATTTATTATTTTATGGCTTATTTTTTGGTGGATTTAGTGAAATCTAGGATAGAGGGGGTCCCTAGGGTCATTGGAGAGTTTATATATGTATTTTCCATGGAGTTTTTTATGGTACCCCTCGATGTAATATTGAGTTTGGGATAAACTAAAATCTTTAGAATCACCAATTTTGAAGGATCCTTATTAGATAGCACCTAAAAATTTATAAGAGTTTTGTATCCCAAAAGATGATATGATGCATAAGGGTTTTATCTTGTCCAATGAGTCGTCATGGGGTACTCCAGCATTATCCTCAAATAAGAAGAATGGTAGTCTAAAGTTGTGTATAGACTACTAGAGGTAGAATTAGTTAACCGTCAAGAATAGTTACCCCCTTCCAAGGATATATGATCATTTGAACCGTATGATAGGGTAGAATTGGTATTATATGATCGATCTCTGGTATGGATATCACTGGTTATGGGTTAAGGAGGGTGATAACCTTGATACTTTCTTTAGATGTAGGTATAGGGAACGATGAGTTTGTAGCCATTTTTGTGTGTGTCGTAGATGAACTAGATATGTTCAAGGGACTCATGAAATAAGTGTCCGTTGAATTCCTAGATTATTTCATAATTGTTTTCATCAATGACATATTTATTTAATCAAAGTCAAAGGGGTAGAATATTGATCAACTTAGATATATCTTGTAGGTTCTTTGACACCACTGGTACTATGTAATTTTTATTCATGTTTAATTATTGGACATGATAAGTTCATTTAATTGGTCATATGGTTTCTCATAATGGTGTGGTAGTAGAACCATCGAATTTAAGTGAATTTATTTTTTGAGAAGCACCCAAGAATGTGGCACAGGTTCATAGTTTTCTTGGTCCTTCATGCTATTATCAAAGGTTTTTTCCCGATCTATCTCATGTTGTAGCCCCATTGGTAGCATTGACCAGGATGCATCTGGATTTTTTTGGACTAATCTACACAAGGTGGAATTTGGATACCATAATGATATTTTGGTTAGCGCCTCAGTGATTTGGTTACTATATGAGGGGGTAATGTTTGAGGTATTTTTTTATGCTTTTCATCACATATTATGATGTGTGTTAATGTATAATAGGGAAGGGGTCTTTTTTGGATCTTGTAATTTTTATATTTATTAGAATTACTATGTGACCCATGATATATAGCTAGAAAATTTTGTTCTTTAGTTGAAGTTGGGATGGAATTACATCATTGGGGAGTGCTTTGTGGTCTTCACATATAACCATAGTATGAGGTATATTTTTTTCAATGTGATCTAGTCATTCAGTATCATATATGGATATTGTTTTGTAATGATTACGAATTTGATATCTCCTACACCTTAGGTAAATAGAGTGTTGTGTTATATGATTTATGGAGGATTTCATGGATGGATGTTGTTCAGGAGTCGGGGTATGTTCAGAGAGAGATGAATGACTTGGAAGTCTTACAGTTATATGTAATTTTGGTTGATCGTAGATGTTGTTTATTTCGGATGATAGTGTAGTATTCACTGTTGCATCAGGTGGTGGAATCTAAGTGGGGAGACTCGGGTGGAGGTGATGTGTGATCATGTTGGCCATGGTAGTTCTTCTAACGGATAGTTTACAAATGTTCAAAAGAAGATATTGTATCGTGGTTTTTTTTAATAATGATGTTCGAAGGAGTCCTTCATGATTTTCATCGCTCGCATTTTGTGGTACACCCAAATTTATCCATGATTTACCATCGACTAAATATTTAGTTTTAGTAGCCCGAGATGAAATGGGAAGTGGTAAAGTTCATTTTGAGGTGTTTTATTTTCCAACATGTAAAGGTCAAGAACCATGTTCCTGGAAGTTTGTTGTAGCCTATGGATATTCTTGAGTGGAAGTGGGTTGACGTCTTTATGGATTATATCATAGGGTTTCATCGAGCTTAGGGAGGTTGTGATTATATCTAGGTGATCGTGGAGCATTTGGGAAAAGTAATCCACCTCCAAGAGATCAAGAAGTCGAGCATAGTGGATAATTTGACTAAGTGGTATATGGTTGAGGTGATATAGTTTCATGGAGTGATGAGGTCCATTGTCTTGAATTAGGACACATGTTTTTCCATGTGAGTCTGGAGGGCATTGCATGACGCTTTTAGCACTCAATTATGCCTTATCTCTGCTTTATATCCTCAGAAATATGGGAAGATGGAGGGGACTATCCGGACATTGAAGGATATATTGTGAGGATTCATCATAGGCTTTGGCGGATCGTGCACACAACACAATCCCTTTGATGAGTTTAATTATAATAAAATATACCACTCCCCCATCAGTATGACCCTATTTTATACTTTGTACTAGTGACCATGTTGTTCTTCATTGTGATGGATAGAGGTTCTAGAGGTATAGGTTCGTTTTCCCAATGTGGTTTAGAGAATGACATAGATGGATTATCTTGTTCGAGAGATAGAAAAAATTGTGAAATTCCTATATAAGACCTATGTAGATCACAAGTGTAATCCATTGGAGTTCATTTTTAGGGATTATGTGTTCTTTCAAGTTACCCCTCGATGTGAGAAGTTGAGGTTTTTCATGGAAAGTATGATTTATCCAAGGTTCTTTGGGCCTTATGAGGTATTGGGGTGAGTTGGAAAGGTGGTGTATTGGTTGTATTTTCCCCCACTAGTAGAGTATATCCCCGACATCATCCACATATCTCATCTCCATTAGAAACTTTATAATGACTCCCTTGTCACTGACTAGGTTGGGTTGGATATCAAGTATGATACGATGTTCATGGAGCAGTTGGTAGATATCCAATATTTCTTGGAGAAAGTGTTGTGAGGATTAACTATCCCTTTGGTTCAGATGTTGTAGATGGTTGGTGGACAAAATAAGTGTACTTAGGAGTGTGAGGCCTAGATGCATGACCATTACCCCATGATATATTTATTTTTTCTGTTTTATTATTCATCTTTATTTTTTATGTTTGGATCCTTTTGTTTTATGAGATTTTTTTTCTTGATGTATTACATGTGATAAAATTACTCCATATGAAAAGGGGGGATTGATTCCTAATCCAGAAGGATTATTCTATGATGTGATTAAACTAATGTGAGTGAGTCATTGTTACCTAGAGTGGAAAGTATCTTGACATCGAGGAAGAAATTACATGATTCATTTGTTTTGGATGTGTGTTTTATTGGTTATAAAAGTTGTTGGTTTGGGATGTGTGGAGGTTGATATGGATTTCTAGTGGTTTTGTGGTGATGTGGTTATCTTAATGAATGTGGTTTTTGGTTGTGATTTCTTTTTCATGCATGGTTTAGTTGGTATGGTTCTCTGATTGTTTCGTTGTGGCATGACAAGAACCTTGAGAGGTATCTCACAACGTGGGTGTTCATACCCCTTTACATTTGGACGTGGTTTTGGATTAATTAGGGTGAGAATAATTTGAGTGGTTTTTTATGTAATGGATCATTCCATCCCATCCCATTAATTTTTTAGTTTTGGGTGATGAAGGCATTTCAAAGGAGGATTGAGGTGGTTCTATGGTATTTTGAAGTGTAACAGAGTTGCAATGGGAAATTCACAACACTAATGGGGTACATGGCATGAAATTATGGTTCAAGGCATGTGTAGCTAGGCTAGTTTCATAGATTGTACATGGATGAGGGTGAATACATGAGACAGAATCATGTCATAAATGCGCAATTAATGAAATTTAATTATATAAAGTCCACGACGATGTGAATTTTGATGAAAGTTAGAAATATGGGAATTCACAATGTAAATGGGTAACAAAAAATGAAAATATCAAGGTTTATATTTTAAAAAGGGTTAATCATCTGATTCAATTTCATTTGGCCATATCCCTCTCTCTCATTTTAAGGTAACCCTAGGTTCTTTCAAGTGATCATCTATCCCTCTTCCTCCTACTTTGATCAGCTAGTTTTGTTGGATGGTCATTGGTGATCCGTGAAGAGTTCACCAATATTTTTCCTGGGGTTTTATTCTATTATTATTTGGATATCCTTGTAGATTTTGAAATTTTGGTTTCGGATGTGTCTTCAACTGAATTTCCTATAACCCATGATGTGGTTTTTTTTTATATGTGGTATTTTTACACAATTTTTTTTTGGTAATTTCTTCTTCACCCTGTACTATGAAGAAAGTTGGAAAATATTTTTTGAGGCGGGAAATCCATCATTTCTAACTTTTTATTATCATACAGGATGGTTTTTCACCTTTTTATCAATGGGGTTATTTTTTATGGATTAATAAAGATAAATTATTTAGTCAATTAAAATTTCTGGGCATGATGGAATGTTTCTCATTATTTTACTAATTTTATATTATTTTGATATTGGGATTGTTCATGTTGAATGACCAACTGAAAATCTGGGTTTTTTGGATCCTCTTATTGAGTTTTAATTGTTATGATATGGAAACCTTGTATCTTTTTGTTTTTATATCATCCAAAAATGGAAATCATCTAACCAAAAAAATTTGTATAATTAAATGGTTTCCCCTAGATTTATGGAATTTGTTATAATTCCCCAAAACTAAAGAGAAAAACATTAATATACCATTTATTAAATCTGTAAAATGGTCTTTGATGTGTGTTGACGTGTGATCAGGATTATTGGGTGGGGAAGTGTGGTAGTGATGTAGTGTGGGGTGATGTGTGGTTGTTTGTCCATGATTCTTGGGTGGCTAATTAATGGTTCATTTGTCCATGCTTTTGGTAAGGAATGGTGATGGATAATTTGGACATTCTTCTTTGCTGGTGAGGTTATGCTTAATTTGGATCTAATTTTGAGGAGGTATGGCGATGGTTTATTTGGTCATTATTTTGGGGTGGTGAGGGGATGGTTAGTTTGGCTATGCTTTTTGGGCAGTGAGGTGATGGATTGATGGGAATGATGAGATTCTTATGATGTGTGGTTGCATTGTTCTATATTCTTGAGTAGTAGTAGATTTTTTTATTAATAATTGAAATTTCTGTGATTTGGTTTGGTTAATGTGATGGAGCCAACTAAATATAAAATAAAAAATGGTATGTGTGTTCAAATGTGGTTGTTGGTAAATAATGAAATGAATTGGCTGGAAAATGGAATTGGTTGGTGGTGTGAGGTATATCTTGTGGATTGTGTGGTGTTATGAATTTAGAGGTGGCATCGAATGTGTGGTTGCATTGAGTTTGTTAGTATTTTTTGTGAACCCATATGTTGAACCTATGTGTGGATATATTTATATTCTTGTATATTACTTGTGATTTATATACTCACCCCACTTGAATCGAGTACTATGTGACAACACCCATATTTTCACATGGTGGTGTTTTTTTCAATATCTTAGTGAGGAGGATGGATGGATGGATACCCTCTATTTCCCACTCTCTCTTCCAAACAAGTAGATATTCCCAAGATATGATGGTCAGATGTCTTCTAGTACAGTAGTTGATAAACCAAGTGTCTTTTAGTGAGATTTGATATGATTGTTCTATGTGGTGGGTTATAGTGGGATTCATTCATGGTAAGATGAGGGAAAAAGGTTGATTCCATTCACCTTCATGATACCATAGTACTCAAGCTATGGAATTGGCTGTGATATGGTTGCCCAGGGGTCCTCGGACGAGATGGGATGTGATTGTGTTGTGGGATAATGGCCAAGGAGTCTCCAGGCATGATGTAATGTGACCATGTCTAAGGGGTGGTATATGTTTTTCAAAAGATATGGGAGTTCCAGCACATACAACATTGGGGTGTGAGAGTGGAAAATCATTGGAAAATTGTAAAGAGGTCCCTTTTTTGATATATTTTTCATAATGCTATATTACATGGATTTTTTTTGTGAGAATGACTTATTGAAGTTGGGATATATAGTTGACATATTTAAGTGAAATTAGTTATTCTATTTTCTCACTGATTCATTAGTATGCTTCTTTCACATGTGCATGTGAGTCAATGGTTTTCCTAGTTAGTATATGTTTATGATCACCCTACACATAGAAACAGATTATCAGGTTTGAAGGAGGATTACACGAATCATAATGGATAGTACTAGCATAGAGATTTTTGGATAGTTGTTTTGTTGTTCATTTATACTTTCTTTTAGGTATTTCCTTTTGGAGACTTTTATCTGTACTTATTTTATTTATACAATCATTGTGGGACAGTTCTGGTTTATTTTTATGTTATAACAAGAAGCTTATTATGTATAATTCATCTAATATACCGATTTTATATTATTATAGAGGGTAATGCCTCTCATTTTTTGAGATTTTTATACCCTCAGTGCTAGTTTCCAAACTGGGTCTTACTGGAGGTTGGAATCAGGGGTCATTATCTCTCTCCCCTAATTGTTGTATCTTTGGTGGGAGGGGTTTATTAAATGTTTAGTACTCTAATTATCTACAAATATAAAATAAAAGATAAAGCTGAAATATCACATAATGATCAAGTGGGAGAATACAATTCTCAATGTTTCTATTCCAAAAAAATAAAAAAAATATAAGGAAAATATTGACTCCTCAAATAATTCAAGCTATTTAAACTCTAGATAAGTACGGGATAATCTATTTGGGAGATTCAATATGTTCTATAAAAGGAAGAAAGTATTCAAGATGAATTTCAATTGTTCCATGTATAATAGTCGTAGAATTAAAGAGCTTATGTGTTGTGATTGAAAATTGATGGGGCATATATGACTTGATTTCTCACAACATAAAGAGGAGAAACAGCAAATGGGGAAAAATAGAAAAATGTCTTAATGAAATTTGAGTATAAAAATAATTAAAATAATTCTATTAACATTGGGTGGAGTGTATTTGATGACTTAAAATTCTATTTTTTTATAATTCAAACTATGGGTAATCGAATCAGAAAAAAAAAACAAGTGTTTTATGACTAAGGAGTATGAGGTACAATCTTATGACTGTTTTTCTTCTACTCTTGAAATTTTTTTGAATGGTATGTTGGTTGAATGATACTATATTATTGAATAAAAATTTGAATCCATGATTAAAAATCATAAATTAGTCTAGAATATTCATAATGTTTTCTTAAGTGAATATATATAATGTTAAATCAACATATTAAAATGAATGAAAATTGAAGAAAATAGTCTTCGATCTACGCTATGCATAAAAATAAATTTAAATAGTTATAGGATATAGTAGAATCTCTTAAACCTATAGCTAGGATATTTACTGAGGGATAAAAATCTTTAAACATTATTTTTGGAAGAGATGTTTATAGGAAATAAATATATGTAATTGGTAGTAATGGAGAGAAACTTACGTTTTATAGAAGCTATTTTGTTCCACGTTCATAGAACCATAGAATTTCAATAATAACTTGTTATTTATTATAATATTAGAGGAAATTATACTAATAAATATTGATTAAAACTTCCTAAGAATAGTACTATTAAAAAAATATTATATTTTAATATATTTATCTATTCATGATTCTCATGAGGTTAAATAGATCTAGATTCCTAAATAATTTCTCACTAAAACTGCATGACCCAATTGTTTTTAGATTCAATAAAATTGTTTTTTTATAATTTTATAAGTGAAAATCCTTATAGAAATATGTGTAATATGGTATATGGGTAGTGACTAACCATGGAACATTATTAGAGAATTTTTAAATTTCCATGCAATTTCAAAACTAGATGGATGACTGGTGGATTTTGTTGACAATTCAAAAAGAAATATCATTTGAATCAAATGAGTTAGAGATCCAAAATTGATTCTGATCAACAAGGTTCTCTATATTCATGGGTGTAAGAACAATATAATATTAATTTATCGACTTTATAATTAAGCCTTTTATGATTATTTTTCTAATAATGTTGGTTCTCTATTTAATGATAAACTAGTTAAGTTTAGGGCTCCATGAACAAAAAATGTTCAAACATTTGACCTTAGTACCTTTTTGTGAACAAAAATTAAAAATTTTAACTACTGAAAAAAGATAATCCTAGATATGTATTAGGATACTTGAACATTACAGTAAATTTTCTCTATGTAAGTTATCAAAGAAGAATTTAGTTTCGGATCTATCCATTCATAATTTTGATTAGAATAGACTCTATGATGCATGGAAAATTATCAAACAACCAAAGTAATCATTCAAATTAATTAACAAGTTTTCTATGTCTAAACATTTATAACTTTCCACAAGGATTTGTTTGGAACATCAGGATAACAATATTGGGTAATAGAGTCTTTGTCTTTGTTTTAGTATATGGGTTTTCTAGATTTACTTGGTCCTGCCTTTTAATGTTTAAAAGTGAATATTTTTCTGTATTTGGGAGTTTTTTAAGTATTTTCAAAATGAAAATGATTTCAAAATAATTTCATTAAGAAGTGATCAAGGAGTAGTATTTTATAATTAAGAATTCATTTATTTTTTATCAAACTAGGGTATTAAACAAACTTTTTAAACACTGAGACCACCATAAAAGAATAAAACTATAGAAATAATAAATAGGGCTATTCTTGAAATGAAAAGAACTATGTGGATTGAAAATACTCTTCTAACCTATTTTTTAGTAGAAGTTATTAATATATCATTCCAAATCATGAATAGAGTTTTAATCAGTAAATTTATTAAAAATTAACCTTATCAATTATAGATTAAAAGAAAAAATAATATTGGATAATCTAATAATTTTTATATGCATGGTTTATATCTTGAACAATATGTAAAAACTTAGTAAGTTTTGTCCAAAGTTTGATGAAGGAATAATTCTTATATATTCTTAAGCATAGAAATATTATATAGTATTTAATACATATGATAGTATAGTTAAATAATACTTTCAGGTTAATTTTGATGAAATCGGTCCTTTTGATCACCGAATAACTCAAGAATACAAAGATACTAATTAAATAAATAACTTTATACTTAAATATTCTTAAATATTTGTCTAAAAATAAATAAGTATATGATCAGAATCAACCCAGTTCATATGAATAAGAAATTGTGGAACCTGAAAGTGTCCTACCTAGATAGCCTAGATCCCTAAAATATCACCCTTTAGTGACCATTATATGATACCTAGATTAAAGAGTTATGACTATAAGAAATATAGGAAACCTAAACTTGTTCTCTTACTTCTTGTCCATGTACAATCCTCATATAGTAGAAAAATACTTAGAAGATGAGTATTGTAGGTTATCTATATAGGATGTGCTAAACCAGTTTATAAAGAACGAAGTGTGGTATTTATTTTATATTCCCTCACAACATCTAGTGATATGAACAAAATGGGTATTTATAAATAATCAAGATGGTCAATGTATAATTTTGAAGAATAAGGATATTGCAGTTTCTAAGGGTTAGAACTTTGAGGAATTAATATATTATGAGGAAACCATTGAAATAGTTTATATGACTAATTTTATTAGAATCCTTTTTCCTATGTGTCTTAAATCAACTTTATGTTTTACCTGATGGATGCTAAATATGAATTCTTGAATGATTATTTAGTGTATAATGCTAATGAAAAAGAAACTGTAGGTTTTGAAGCACCACATCCACTAAATTATATTTATAATCTTACAAATTATTTTGATATTTATAAATAAGATCCAAGGGCTTAGTATAAAATATTGAGTTCCTTTATTTAAACAGATGGGTTTATATACAATTATCTAATCCTACACTTTTTTTAAAATTCTTATTCCAATATATTATTAGTTCATATTTATATAATTTATGTTATTTTTGGTTTAAATAATAAAAATATTAGTAATGATTTTTTAAAACTTATGCAAAGGGAATTTTAAATGAGTATGATGGGAGAATAAATTAATTTCATGAATCTAAAATTTATCAAAATAATATTGGAAAATTTTAAAATAAGATAAAGTATATTATTGATTTATTGAAAAAATATACTTCAAAACATGACTTTTTAGGAAAATACCATGTGTACTAATGTAAAACATGACATAGATGAAGCTGGAAAACCATTTTACAATAAGTTATAATGTATGATAGGTAGACTGCAATATCTTTTAGTTATTAGAAAAAACAATTATTTTCTTTTGTTAAATATTTCAATTAAACCCCAGATAGTACCATATATATGATGTTAAATGGTTTTTAGATATTTATAATGAATAATTTGTATATCTCAATTTTATCCAAAAAAAATTCTTTTGATTTCATTTCATATTCAGATCTTAATTTTGGATGGTGATGATTACATAGAAAAATAGCCTCTTATACTTGTCTTTTTTTATGAAATTACCAAATTTAATGGTCTACTTAGATGTTACATTCAGTTACACTATCATCTAATAAAGTAGAGTATATATCTATTTCTAGTTTATATGATCAATATTTTGATATAAAACACACACTTCTAGACTTTAGAGTTAGTTTTGATCATATTTATATTTTATGTGATAATAGTTGTGCTATTAATGGTTCATGAAATCCCATGAGCCACTCTTGGACTAATAATACTCAAATAAGACATCATTTTCTTAGAGAACATGTTTGTAAGGGTATATATCTTCATAATTTTTTAATACTGGGTATCAACATGATGTTATTTTCACTAAACTACTCCCCACTGATAGTTTTGATTTAGTTCAGGGGGTTTTAGGTTTTTTAATTATAACTAAAACTTTTAAATTTTATTTATTAATCAGTGATTTGTTTTATAAATTTTCTATTTAATGTTTTTTATATAATTTTTCATTTATTTTTGTTTTTAATTGATTTATAAATATATTTTATATTTTTATTTTATGAAATTATCTTTTAAAGTTGAATTTATTAATGATTAGACTATAAAATTATCTCTAGAAACCATAAATTCACATAAAAACCATCGTATTTACCCCTTCTCTTTCTTTGACCCCAAACCTACAACCTTACAATATCAAATTTATATATATCTCTCAAATCCTAGTTTCTAAACCTTGAACTATTTCATTCGCACAGTAGAAAAGATGAAGAGAACAAACAAGGTAGGTCTGAGTGAAAAAATGAAGGGATCTTATAGTTATAAATGAAAAGTGTTTCTATAGAATGTAATAGATTTCAAATGACCATTTCAGATGAATCTGTTATTATTGGAATTACTCAGTTTCTATGTCCCGTAATACATTTTTGATAGAGGTAATACAAATTATGTATATAAAAAATATGAAAAATAATTTTAGGAGAATACTCATCTCAATTTTAGTGATATTGAATACGTTTTCATATTTAAGTTTAACTAAAAAGAGTTTTCAGTATTTAATTTAAAAATAGATCATATCTGGAAATGATATCTTGAATGTGTTTTTAATTCCAATATCCATTATATTAGGGACATTGTTCATAAAATTGAGTACATCATGTCTTTATTGTTTGGAACCACTCATGTTAAGAAGATGGTTATGAATGATTTTGAGGATGACCATAAAATCATTGTAATTGTTTTTCAAACTACCATTGTATCAAGAATTTCTAAATTGGAGAAAATTATCTATTCAGACATCTTTATATTATGTTTCTACTATTGAGTGACTTAAAGCTCAATTATAGTAGGTAAATATGAATGTATATGAATCATTTTTTCATAAGGATGCAACAATTTTATTATAACCTAATGGGATATTGGTTTCAGATGACCTTTTCATGAGAGGGAATATTTGTAACGTTTAAACATGCTTGAGATTTCATCAAATAAATACGTTTACCACTATATTGTTATAGAAATTTTGTGTATTTTGCAGTGTTATATGACCTAAGTCAATGACAGTGGGTTCTAGAGGAGAGGAACAGTTGAGTGATCCTTTTTTGGTGGAGTATAGGTTATTGAAATCAACATGTTCTATGAGACTCTATGTAGAAGAATTTGTAGAATCCCATATAAAAGGTATATCTAGTTTACCTCATCTAGATGGGGTTTTGGAAGACTAATTTTTTGGGATTCCAATGTTCATATTAGTGGCATAAAGAGGTAATCATTATATTAGAATCTTTCTTCCATGGTTGTAGGAATATTTCAACATCCATAAGATCATAAAGAATCATCATCAGAGGAAGATATTATGGCTATATTAGTTCCACACCCTAGAAGAAGTGAAGATCTTAAAAAAGTAGGAAATGTGGTTGATTCTGGTGAAGGGGAGGCTTTACAACATAATTCTAATGTTGAGAGAATATATGATTAAGTTTCTCAAGTAAAGGAATGAATTGAGTATGTTGTTCAATACAAAGAAAAAATAGTACATGAAACTACTCATTTTTAAGGATATCAAAAAATTGAATAACCTTAGGTTGAAGATTCTCATTATGGTGAGAAATTAACTAACCCAATAGCTACTATAACTTAATTTATTGGGGATAAGTCATTTTCTTTTGTTGAAAAGTATTTAGAGAAGAGTATTGAGGATGATGTTGGAGATATAGAAACTCATCAAAAAATATCATCTCATTCCAACAAAGATATTGAGGTTCAATTAATTTATTTAGTTGAGTTTGGATAACCCTCTACAATCAATGAGGAAGTACCTTTGGAAGAAAAAGAATAATTCCAATTTTGATACCAAAGTTCAATGCTTTCCTCATAATATCTCCTCATGTTTTGAATAGTTCAAGGATGAAGGTGTGATACTTATAAATAAATTGAGATTTATTTGAGGTCTATTGAATATTTAAGGAATTCATTTTCCTCAAAAACAATGTTTGATTATCTCTATTAGGAATATAAATATTTATAAGAAATTTTAGTTTCAAAAAAATATTTTCTTGTATTAATATTTTTCTCTGGTTGTAAGGAGAGATGATTTCTGAATCATAATTTAGGGATTTTATGAAGGTTTATCCAATAAGTTTGAGTGTGTCCAAGATATTTCAAGTCAAGGAAGATTTTATACTTCTTTTGAATAAGGTTCTAAAGATGTGCTGAGAATACAAGAATTTATAATAGATGATGTATCTACCATATCGTACAGGATGTAAAATCATGTAGTGTGATAGTGTTCCCCTACACACATTAATTAAGAATGAAAGAGATATAGTATAAAATTTACTTATACAAATCATTGAGTTTGAAATTGAGTCAAAAAGTTGGGATATACGATTGATAAATATGTTCCAAATCATGAGACAATACATAACTTTATAAAATTAAGTCTAGTATTATTGGTGAAGATGTGTCAAGAGTCTATATTGTTTATGATTCAAAGCGTTGATATGATGAATATGAATATCCTAGAGATTATGTAAGAGATAAAACATATGCATCTTACTATAAGTGATTCCCTTACGATAGAATCATCCTTTGATGAGCCTAATCCTAAACTAACCACTTATCCTTATCCTTAACTAATTAAACCTTGAACCAAAATTTCTTATAATCTCGAATAATTATTAAAATAATATCTTTTATTAATTTGTTTTTATATTGAATATTTTTAATATAGTTTTATATTTTTAGCCTCTTTATTTTCAGGAGGAATTTGTTTTTTTATTACAAAACATTAACTAATAGTTATATTCTAAATTGAATTTATTTTTATCAATTTCTATTATTTCTTTTTGATTTCACAAAAAGGTGGAGAAATATGGATAAACACAAGAATCTAATATTTTCATAATAATTTTTCACGGTTTAATATGTTTTATTATTATATAAAATATATAAGTCTTTTTTTATATTTCTATGAGTTTTATGACCAAATAAATGGGGATATTGTTGAAAATATGAATGTTCATCCAAAACTTTCATTAATTTATCATTGAATTTTATTCTCACAAATACCCTCATTTGTTTTAATAATGGAGTTCCATTAAGTGGATTTTGGTATTATATTTATTGGATTGTTTATTTATTTTACCTATAATTTTTTAAGTACATTAGTTAATTTTTTTGAAGTTATATATTCTATGTATTCTAGATATTTTGATGTTTTTTGGAATCATTGTTCAAAAATATTTGTTTAAGGTGAATGTTATGTTTGGGAACTGAAATTTTGTTGAATAAAACTATATATAAAAGCTTAGGTTTGGGAATATCTTTCGGTTTGGGAACCTAAATTTTCTAAAAAACTAAAAAATTTAATAAATGACATTTTTTTAGTTATCATACCATTTTCAAAGAATATTTTGTTGTGAATATAAATTTTGGATTTATCTATACATAGAGAAAACAGTAGGTCAAATAATTCATCTGTGGGATTTTAATTTTTGAATATTTTTGTGATTTTACATTTATTTTTTCAAAGTAAATATATTATTTAAATCCATTAAAGGAAAATTTATAAGACTATTCAACATTGAAATAAATCATTCTTGTTTCTATATGAAGTCATGATTTCTAATTGATGATTATTTTAAAATTTCAAATATGGAGAGCACTTGAAAATTTAGATTTATCAAGTGATATTTCTGAATCTCATTGACCGAGTTTAAATAAACTTTATTATTTTTCTAGATGTATTTATCTTCTCATGTGATAAGAATCAAATATCTTTGAACAAGTTTTATTTTTCAAGATTAAATGAAATAATATCTTTTTAATAATTTTAGTACTTTTTGAGAATATTATTAGTGTTGTTTCTAATGTATCTTCTTATTATAATCTTTTTTAGTTCATTGAAGTTATTTCTTAGGATAAACTTTAGAGACATACATGTTGTAGACAATTATCCTGTGTTTATTCATTCTAATAATACGTCATTTGTACTACTGTTGTGTCATATAGATTATCTCTATAGAAACCTATTGTTTTTTCATAAGGATTGTGATTTGTATCCTTCTTATATTCCTTATAAGATCTCTTCTTCTTTCAATTTTTAATGAAATTGTTAGCTGAACCAATATTCAAAAATTTATATCACATTTGTGTTCTATTGGAGATCCAACTTCTTTTACAAAGGTATATTGAGTATGGTTCTTGATAAATGAACCTGAAAGGCATATAAAATTATTTTATTAAGGTTTTAACTACATCCACTCAATTTTTAGGTCCCTGAAAAAAGGAATTGTTCATTGAAAATCAGCAAGATTGGAGAGAGTGAGTTGGTGGAGTGTACTAGAATATATTTTTTCCCTAAACCACAAACAAATTTTTTTTATTATCTTATTATTTATTATTATTATTCTTAATCTATTTATTGGAATGATTAAATCATCACTTTCTAAATCACAATGGTTCATTAGTTATAATTTATCTAACTATTTTTAAAATGATGTAATTCAGCCCCTCTTCTTTTTTATTAGTGTTTGTTTTGTCTGACACCCATGTTTTCTATATTATCATATCCATGTATTTTAATATATTATTAAACTAATATAATAGAAGTATCATAGTGATCTTAAGAAATTATTATGTATGGTTATTTCAGAAAAATAAAAAGGGAAAAAATATTTTATTGTGATTTTGGTTGAGTTTTATAACTATGCCTCTCTCATAGTTTCAAGGGGTTAACTATTCTTTATATAAATTTTATTGATAAATTTTAGTTATTGATATAATATATTGTGAATTTTCTGATCCTATTCCGATATGAGAATGCAGATCATCAGAATTCATTACAAATATAAATCATAAGTTTTAAGTCAATTTGGTTACCTATAATCTTCAAATTCAATGGAAACTGGAATATAAAAATTGATGTTACCAAAATTTCATTACATAATATATTATTTGTATAAATATTTCTCCTCTATGTGATTATTTTTTATCTTATACATTTGAAATTTTCTTATTAACATGGGACTATAATTTTATATTCCAAAGGTTATTTTTGTAAATCCATATTATCAAGCTATATGGCCCATTTGAAAACAATTTTTTGAAATGTGTTTTAAATGATTCTATCCAAAAATATATATTTCATAATTTATATTACTAAAAAAAATATTCCATCTATTATGTTTAATTTCTTCTCAAATTTATTCACCTATAAATGCGTGGGACATTTCTATATAATAAATATACATCCCCTTTCATGAGAAGTCTTCCACTATAGGAAGTAAAATAAAGAAATATGATAACTTAAATATGATCATTCCCATCATCAATTTTATAGATTTTAATATTTCATAATATAAATCTTTTAGGAATATATCAACAAGATAATTATCAGTTCTAATATATTCAGTAGAAATATCATTTTCTTATATGTATTTGATTAGTAGGAGAGTGATGTATTGAATTTTTAGAATAGTAAATAGAACTACTGTTATCACAAATTATTAATGTTTTATTGGAACTCATTATTAAATCAAGGAGTGTGTACTATATCCATGAAAATAGATTAAAAAACATAAAATTGATAAATATTTTACTTTAATAGTAGAATGTTCCACCAAATATTTCATATTTTTGGAATAAGAAACTTAATATTTAGCAATAAATTCCATGCTCCACATATAATTTTTCAATTCATTTGTTTCCCTCAGAATAGTGTTCATGTCAGGAATCACTATTTCTAAAATGTTTCCAATGGGTTTTCTCATGGAACTAGAATCAACCAATGATTCATTATCATTGGGGACCCGCTTCCCAATGTTAGGCACACATTGGGAGGTGTGGCTGATGATGCTTAAGAATTCATATTGGTTGAGAGGATGGTAGGTCGGGCTCATGAAACCCTTTTTGGGGGAATTATTACCTACCCTAGGACTCTATCATAGATTTAAGACATATTCATGAATCCTTTATTAATTCCCATGCATTTTGTGGATCATATTTTATTTAAATACCAATTGATATCATTTATGTAATTTAGAATCATATGGATCTATTCAATGTTCATCATCAGGAGATATATTGGTATATATCTTAGGTTTTCCACCAATGATATCCTCTTATATACTAATTAGGGATTCATTAGTCATTATGATGAGACTGGTTTTATAGAAACACTATGGGGAACTCTAGAATGTATCGTCATCAAGGGAAATGGGAGTTATTTTGATGTTGGGATTGAAACCATGTTATGGGATTCCGATGTATCCTTATGAAAGGATTAAAAAACCACATATTTTAGTGTCGATTAATAAGGCACATCATACCTTTTAAGTTCATATGATAAGGACCTAACCATACGTTTTAATGTCATGTGTAAAGTATGTATAGGTGGAATATGACAAGTTAATGTTTGGTGTGGGACTTATACGAAGTCATCCCAAGGAACCTGGAAGGAATATGAATTTTTAGGTTGAATTAATCCCCATTGAAGATATATCCCATAGAGAATAGGTTTGATTAGGGTAGTTGGGTTTTTACTTAAAATAGGCTTCCTACATACCCCATATAGATAAGATTCAAATACCACATAGTTTAGTGATGAGGACCCACACCTATAGAGGCCCCCGTAGGTTGTCTCATAGGAAACTATATCCCTTTGGGAGGATTAAGCTAGGTTTTACTCTTAATGATGATGCTCTTGTAAAAATAGAACATTATGAATGTCTTGATTCCAAGTGGTTTAAGGGCTTAATATGGGTCTTACTCTTTAGGAGGATGCTCGGGTTAAGGGAATTATGATTGGGACTTACTCCAGATGAGGATGACCATTGAGCTCAGGCCCTAAGTGGGTGTCCTACACATCCTAATCGTAATATAAATCAAAGATCCCATAGTTCAATATGGTATGGATCATTTGGATTTCATAATCACTATTAACCTATAATCCCATGTGATTCATGGTCAGTATGAGAAATAAGGGGAAACAAAATATTTGAGATAACACACAATATACTTTTTCCATAGGTGGACATGGTGATAAAAAACAAAGGGAGAGGAATGGGGTGTTTAGTATTCTCATATCCTATCGTAGAATAATGATGTAATATAATAAGGGTGTGACACTTCCCTCTCTTCACTTTACCCAATAATGGGTCTCGGGTATAGAGACTGAGGAGGGAAGGCTACAGGAGAGAAGGGAGAGGGATCAGGTGCCCATCCCCTCTATGTCCTAGTGGCCATGATACATGAATGACTGAGAGTAAAACTTAATGAATGAATTGATATGAGATTACTCAATGAGGTATTCCATGAAATAATTTCTTAATTGATGGAGAAGGATTTCATTCTGTCTTGAATGGAAAAGAAGGTGTAATCCCCACCCTCCCTACAGAGAATTTTAGGATCCATGTATCGGGGATGATAAGGGTAGGATAGGGTCCTAACCCTAGTATAAAAAATTGGGAACACCACGACACTATCCCTAGGGTATGTTTTTTCATGATCATAGAAATAAAAATACACACTTTCCCCAAGTATCCTAACTTTTTGATTGAACAAGTGAGGGAAACCTCTGACCTTAGAAACACAAATCCAAATTCAAGACATACTGGTGTTCCTTTTCCCTTGGCTTTGTATATTCAGAGGCCTCGATGGAGGTTTAAACTTGGTTTCTTTTAGACAATAGATCTAAGGGGAGAGTAGACATGCCATAGGTGGCTTGGAATAGGGCTCAAATGGTTAGCTTGTGTGTGCTAAAGGGTAGGGAGAACTTATGATGATTGCCTTAGGGGTGCTCCACGCAGGTAGGCCTGGACGAATTGGTATGACCTTTGGAAACAGACCACCTAGGTGACTACACTTGGGAGATACCTTTCCTAAGCCTTCAAGTATTTTACAAGTGTTCCCACAAGTAACCTTTGTAGATCCTTAGTCGGGGAATGGTGCATCACGCTAGTCTTCATTACTCACATGCTTAAAAAGTTCCTCACATATGTATTATTTTTTTAAACCCTTATAGAAGTTTTATTTCACTATCCCCCATTAATTATCAATTCATTAGGTTTTGTAAAGCTACTGAGAAAATTTCATAGGGCTTTAGTGAAGAACTAGGGAGAAAAGAGCATCGGTTGGACTTATGGAATTTTCATCCATGAAAATAAGGACCCTAGGTTCCTATTTATAGGAAAATAAAGGACCTTTTCCAAATACATCTTCTAACTTAGGGTAGTCATGTAGGTATCTCATACAGTCTCTCACCCAGGATGATCGTGTGTACCGGCCGTACAGGCTGTTGCATAGGTACCCTATACACTGACGTTGTTTGAGTGTACCTATGCATATCACATGGGATAACCCACTATTCCATACCATGGGGGTTGTTCACTCGCACCCCCACCCCTATTTGGAATCAGTGTCGGGTTGTGACCCTAGACCATAGTTTCAGTCCCTTCGCTTCCATCACTGACTTCCATCAAAATGAGAGAGTCGCACTACCTACTTTTGGAGTATGGTCGATGAAATTTTGGGTTTCTACACATGGAATTCCATTCTACCCATTCTCCCAACATAAAGACATATTTCTAATCAAACTAAACATTATGTTTTTAAGTGAGGTTTACATCGTTAATTATATGTAAAAGTTCAAGGAACACATTTAAAAGTGTCAATCAGATCACCCCCTTAGAATTATATTCTCTTGGAATGAAATGACTATGGTTCTAAGGTAACTTTAAGAATATTTGAGCCAATCTAACATCATTTTGTAGGTTTTGGAGCCACATAACATGTGGAAGGATGCTCTAATTTTTTCCTAATTGATGGGGTCTAGAGAGCATGGTTAGACTATTTATAGTGTCATAAGGACAACCTTACAAAAATTGGGCCTTATATGTCATCATCTTAATTTCTATCCCAACTCATTATGAAGGATACTTAATGGTTGATACTTATATTTTCCTTTTATCACATTTTTTGGGGTTTTCATCCGGACTAGTTTTGTTTCTTTTATCAATTTATCACTTGATATTTTTTTGAAACTATATTGAGTGCATTCATATGGATATAAGACTAAACTTTTGTATAGAGTTTCCATTTTGGATTTTAAATTTGGAAAGTACTACATATATTTTCAAGGGAAGTTTAATCTCACACAAGTAAAACTAATAAATATAGAGTTTAAGGTAGAAAAACTTTGACCATATGTTTTGAAATAATCACCCAAACAGGGATTGTGGGATGATAATGTTCCAACGTTCTTCAGATATCCAGTGGGTAATATAAAGACATGATTTTGTGGTTTCTGGATCTAAAATATGATATAAGGTAATAGAGGACGTCTCTCTTAAGGAAGAAGTTACCACCAATTGAAAACCCCATTTAATGAGCTACTTTATACAAGGCCAAATTTGGAAAATACTCTATAGTCTAACAGTGGAATCCTATGGATGAAATTCTCTAAAATTTGTGGGTAACATATGAAAATACAACTAGGGAATATTACAACACAGTCATGCAAATGCGTTCTCAATAATTACATCATTCTATTACTAATGGCCAATGTTTGAGATTCAAATTTTACAAGACTGTGATTGGTTTTATTATTGAAGGAGGTGTCTGAGAATGAAGGGAATATTTGTATTGGTACTAGACATGGATGGAAACCCCACCTTCATGAATTTGGTAAGATTGGAAGAGGGTAAATATTGTTATATGGTCAATTTTAGGGGGAAATTCTTCTTTCTAAAAAAGATGAAGGCATCATGTAGTATAATGTCATGAAATTAGGTCACTAATCTTATAGTTTAACATCTTATGATGAGGTCATTATCCTATGTAGTTTAAAGTCATACCATAAGGATATTAGGTTTTGTAGTTTAAATTCATACTTCAAGGACATCATTCTATGTAGTTTAAATTCACACCACAAGGACATTATGATATGTAGTTTAATGTCTTATAGCAAGGACGTTATACTATGTACATTAAAGTCATATTGTGAGTAATTTATGCTATGTAGTTTAAATTCATATCGAGAGGGAATTATTCGGTGTATATTAAAGTTTTACCATGATGACATTAGGGGGGAAATAATTTATGGTCTTTAGTAATAATTGAAATGGTTGATGAGTCTCCCATTCTTGGTATTTTTTTAAGAAATGTGTTAACATGTTTTGGTGTGGGAGGAGAAAGTTATAAAAATTTATTTGGGGAATTTGGAATATGAATAGTGATATGGAAAAGGGATTATGATGTTAGAGGAGGCCTTTACTGAGTATGAGGTTACCACTGGTTGATAAACCAGTTCTGTGGGCCGTTTTACAAGAGTTCTACTTTGGTGCATATTGCATTTCAAATAGAGGAACCCATTTGATAACATGCTCTGAATTTTGTGAGAGTCATATGAATAGTCAATAGGGGCATGTTACAACATATTCAATTAAAATAATTCCTCAATAATTCTGAGATTATATTACTAAAAATACAACGTATGTTTGTAGGGATTCATATTTCCTCAGGAACAATGTTTGGTTTGTGAAAGGATGGTAGCTGAATATAAAATGCATATTTCAAGTAATATTTTCCAATATTGGAGTAAATAGGTTTCCTATAATGTTTTAATCCAAGTTCATGAATATAGATCTTATAGTTATAGGTCATAAAATTTTACAATAATATCTGGGAAACAGTAGGTTATATGTAGCCATTTTTAGCCAAGATCGTTTATGTATACTCCGGACATGTGGGTGGAAATTGTAAATCATAGTCTTAAAGACTTTCATATAAATATTGAGTATAAGGGAAAAATATATTTAGGATGATTGATGACTTTTAATCATGGGTTACAACATATTTTCTTCAAATCTTATTTGGGTAGAAGAGGCTTCTCCTAAGGCAGAAATTATGATCGATTGAAAAACCTGTTTTGTGGGGTTTTTTATGAAAAGCTGACTAGGGTGTGTACTGAATATTAAAATAGTGACATCATTTTTATGGCTATCCCATTTTGTGGACTATTTAATATAAATACATCATGGGTGTATTACAACATAGTTAGGAAAAATAGATCTTAGTTATTAGACATTATTCTACCAGAAGATGAGGAAGGATTATGAAGATCTTAAAGTGTGAATGATTTAGAGTATGATGTGTGAAATGGATATATAAGATCACAAAGGAAGAGTTCAAACAACTGTTGGCAATGATTTGTAATTCCCTTGGGTATATTTGACTCATACAAAGAAGGTGTAAATCTCCGTTTCCTTGGTGGGACCCCTAATGAGGGGATTCAAAAAAAGCTCCTTGATGGACATTTGTTTATATGCAGGAGAGGAGGAATTTTTTTACCTCATGTATGGGAGTCATATTAAGGCCTAGGTGTCACTATGTATCTCAATAAGATGAAAATAAATCCACATGTAGTTCTAATAATAAAGGTCCCCCCATAATGATTGAATTCATGTGTGGAGGACATGTGGTGTTTGGATATGGGTT
Organism: Viscum album; assembly: GCA_963277665.1. Taxonomy (NCBI): domain Eukaryota; kingdom Viridiplantae; phylum Streptophyta; class Magnoliopsida; order Santalales; family Viscaceae; genus Viscum; species Viscum album. The sequence goes on from OY728162.1 coordinate 721,844,017, forward strand.
CACACATAGGGTGAGAACTCATATTGGATCTCCTCATGTAGATCTGACTCATATATAGAAGAGTAGATGTATATCCCATGTTGTGATACTTCTAGGCTTAGGATTGAAGATCTGGATGTCACTACATATCTCATAGTGGTGATAATCAAGACACTCGTAGTTCTTGAAGAACTATGATGTTTATCATTATTCAGTAAGGATGTGGGTGATTCTGATGTGAAATGAAATATCGCGGCTAGAATGGGATTAAGTAACTAAAAATCCCTACATATTCTTCTTGTGTGAGAATCATGTCGTATGTAGTTATTTTTCGATCATTAAGTTTAATATCATGCAGTAATGATGAATATGAAATGACATGAAAGAACTGAAATGTTGTAAATGGGATAGGTTATAGGGCCCAGGAATCTCTGTGTATCTTACTAGGCAAAGAATCAATCCACGTATAGTTCTTGAGAAAATTCTTTATGTATGTATGACTTAATAAATAGTAAGTAAAATGGATTTTTGAATGCGACATGAGATTAGAGATATGGGCATTATTAGATATCTTGATGAAGTAAGAATCAATCTACACTTAGTTTTTGAAAATGGTTTCCCACACCAATTGTGATTTTATGTGTGGAAGGGGGATTTAAAAATATTTTATATATTTATAGATGTGCCAAAAACATTATTTTAATGTCTCAATACGCAATTCATTGTAATAAGAATTGATCCATATGTTCTGGAAAATGGTTCCCTTTGTAGATCTATATTATACATGATGAACCCAGAGACTTTGTTAATTTATCTAGGATAAATTGTATTAGAAATTTATATTAACATGAACAATAATAACTAAAAAAGGCATAGTAAAGTAGGAGCGTGGGTTCAAACCCACAGAGAACATGGAACATAGTGATGAAAACTCTTGACTAAAGGTTAGGTCACTCCAATTTCAATTTGATTTAACTAAAGTAATGATTAAATTTAAAATAAATGAATTCAAATAGAGATACAGAAGAGTGGAAAAACAGTTTCTAGGGGTAGTTTTTCTAAATAAATTTAACCTTGATTGAAAATAATTATATCAAATAATTATGCAACCAAATAGTTTCATCGATATAAAATTGGTAATTCCCTATCAAACTGCCCAAGAATCCTAATTCATCATGTTCAGATGAATCAAAATAGCTAAAGTGCATTAAGTTCTAATTTCCAAAAGAAGAAGAGTAATTACACTCAATGGTCATGAATAAATTATCTCAATCATGTTGGGGTTCAATCATTATTGAAAACATATGGTCAATGATAAAATAATGAATAAAGTGGACATGCAGGCACAACATGATACTATCACATAAAATCATCTTTGTGAGAAAAATATAATCATTATTTTTTGGTACACAACTCCATTTAATGATTCCACTATCTTCTATAGGTTTTATCTAACCATAATCGAGTGATCTCCAATAAAGATTAAACCCAAATACATAGGGGAGAGAAAATATGAGAGTGAAGGAGAAGTATAATTAATGAAATTATATATTTTAATTAAAATATAATGCATTCAATTATTAAATCAAATAAAGGGAAAAAAATATTATCATAAACCTATCTATGGTGAAATCCGTGTCAAATCTCTACAGCAGCATCCCAGTGCTCGAGCCTTTAATTTGGAATGGAATGGACTCTCTTTCTCTCCCTCTATATCCCATATATATATATATATAGTTATTGATGTGATGAGTAGGGTTATATTGGGTCAAATATTGAGTTTAATGGTCATTCATGTGGTCTAGGATATCAAAATCCGATTAGAAGACACGCTGGAAATGAAATTTTTTTGGTGTGTTAGGCTATTACATGACATTTAATATGTTTACAGATCATGTAATCCTTTTTCATGTTTTCTTCTTCTCATTAATTGTAATATTTTTAGAACTTGGACATTTACACATCATGTATAGTATTTACACGACACGTAACTTCAACTTCCAGTGCCAAAACCCCCATTTCCTCCTGCTTCTTAAGTTTTTTTCCTTGTATGTACTCTATAAGAACCCTCACAAATCCAATATCATGCCACTTCTCTTCTCTCACATCATATAGTTCATTTTCTTCATTATTTCACCAATTTCCATTGTATTTCTCCACATATCAATCCAGTAAAAGAATTCACAAAACATTGATACAAGGTGCATATATTATACTGAATCAATTAATATACAATGGAAACACATATAAAACCCCATAAAAATATGTATATAAAATAGAGATATCCATACACAGGGAAAATAGGTCTTATATTATTTTTTCCATGTTCAGACCTGATATTGGAGATCTGGGTGTCACTATGTATCCCATTAACATGAGAATCAAGTCATACATAGTTTGTGGAGACTACCCCCCCCCCCCCAACATCAATTATGCATTGATGTTGGGAAATGGGATTTAGATTTTTCTAGGATGGTTGTTGGGATTGAAATAAGAGGGTTAGGCATCTTTGCGCTTCTCAGTGTTATGAGAATTGTGTCGCATGGCCTAGAAAGGTTCCATGTGCAGATATAATATTTGCTTAGAGGATATGAGGGGGGTTTTATTATCCTTAATCATAGATAGACCTAGGATAATAGATACGGGTTCCACTATGTATCTCATTAACATGGTCATCAAGCCACGCGTATTTTTGGAAAATGTTTCATGTGTAGGTCTGATCCATTCACATAGGGAGTGAGGGGTTTTTCTTAATTTTTTTGGTCATGATTGGACCCATGATTGGAGATATGGGAATCATTGCATATCTCATTTTAATGATAATAATGACATTCATAACTCTTAGGAGATTCATGTAGCATAACTTCAAGCGATAACGATGTGATAACATTGGGGATTATACCTATAAAGGGGCCCAAGTGTGACTATGGAGAGGCTACAGTGTCAGTGGTGTTTACTCATGAGAACTATCAATCCTTTCTTCTGAATATTCTAGGGACCAAGGGGATTTTCAACTCATGGTTTTTTGGGTGTTTATTAACACTAAATGTAAAACACCTTAATCCTGTAGTTTACTGTAATATGGTGAGGATGAATGATATGTTATACTTATGGGTCATATGACTAAAACCAACTACACAGTTTAACATCATGCAGTAGGGATGTATATGGTCCTATATAGTTTAACATCCTATAGCTAGTACAAACTTCATGTGGTTACTTGAAATATTTCTTCTAGAATCATACATTTGTTGGATTCATGATGAATTCTCCATCCATTGAAATTAAGTAATAAGCTATGTTAGAGTGACCTTTGTTTATTGAGGGAGGTCCCACCCAATTCAGTTACATCTTTGGAGTTTTCTTTCCTAGTATTATTGGAGTCCTAAGAGACAATAACAATTCTACATTGAGGAATTAACAAAGACATATCTTCTAGTTAAAGTCTTGTTATATCTGATTCTTATATATTTCCATGTGATGCAAGGTATGAAATATATTTTCATCTAGTCACTCCAAATCATCTAGTCATTTCCTGTATTTTTCTTCTAAAAATATTTAGTCACATATGTAAAAATGGAGCGATGGAAATTGAACTTCAATGGGTATGAATACTTATTATCATTACAAAAATGATTATAGGTTTTCATTTGTTATATTAAGAGTTGTATTCCTATAATCCCATAATTCATGAAATAGCCTATTATGCTAAGACTTTTTATCTTTACCCGCTATATTCTATATTGTGTTGGAAAGGGTCTTGTAGAAAGACATTATCAATCCATTAACTACTATATGAAAGATTGTTCTCCTGATATAACATTTCCACATCAGTGGAGTAGAAGTTTGTGAAATTTTCTGTAATTATTCTATGAGGTACACCAAATCTAGTAATAATTCTAGTTTTTATGAAAATAACAATTATTTTATCTCTGACTTCATTGAGGGGTATTACCTTTTCCCATTCTGAGAATAAATTGGTAATAGTATGGATGTACTTTAACTTATTGTCTGTAGATGGAGGGTATGGTCCCACAATATCCATTTTGAATATGAAAAATGGCTAGGAGTATTTGGATGTATGTAGAAACTATGGGGGTTTATGGATGAAGTTAGAGTGTACTTGATAGGAATGAAATTTCATTGTGAATTCAACACAATCTAGATCCATCGAAGGCTAGAAGTTATCAAGACTTTGGATTTTATTAGAAATCTGATACCCTTCCTAGTGGGAACCAAGTGTCTTTATATGCACTTATTCTATAAGATCCATAGTATCTTCTTCATCAAAACATCAAATAAGGACTCCATTAAATCTTTATTTGTAGTGGTATGTCTAGTGATTTGGTCCATTATAAAGAGTGAAATCGGATGATCCCTTCTAGATCTGGTCTCTTACAGCTCTATAGAGTGGTAGAACTCCATACTAAAGGTATTCCATGCTTGTAATCATCCATCTAGTGGTAGGGCAGTATAGCATAAGGATGGGGTTGATTCCATTGAACTCCTCTATGTTGAGTTGAACAAAAGTTGATACCATCGGGTGATGGGGGATGACAATGATTGTTTCATCGAGGTTTGGATCTAAAAAATTCATGGTTATATTTTTCAATGCATCTGATTGAGAATTCTATGATCACGGGAAGTGATTCAACATTGGTTCTGAGGGGAACTCTTCCATGAAACCTTAGAAATAATCACACAAGGGGATTTTCTATTCTTTTCTTCTGGAATATTTCTCATTAATCTATTTTATTACCAAATATGAGTCTCCTTTCACCTCCAGTGGGTACACTGGTATTTTGAGTTCCAATTCAATTCCTGTAGTGAGAGTCTGATATTCCACCTCAATTTTTGTAAAACCTTCTAATAATAGGCAGGATTATGGAAACTCTTCCTTCTTTATAAAGATAAGCACAATCCCTAACCCAACTTTGTTGAGATTAGGGTCATCCATTATCTTGCCTATTGGAATCCTATATAAATCATCAAAATACATTTCCCATGTTTATAGGTTGTTCGGAATAGATAATATCTCTTCATCTAGTAATTCAGTATTTAGTGGAGATATCTCTTCTTTAGATGGGTTCATGGTTAGGAAATCTACTAAGGCATGTCCTTTCACTGATTTCTGAGGAAAAATTGTGTATCAAACTACAGCATAATATCTTTCCATAGTTTCAGATTTCTTTTGAGCATAGAATGGATGAGGATAAATTTAATCAGGTTATTGTAAGAAACCAAGTGGATCCTATGGAACTGTAGATATTGTCTCAGGTTCTAAACAGAAGAGATTAATTTCAGGTATCCCTTCTCAGTATATGAATAATGAGTCTCAATTTCTATCATGGAACGAATAATATAAAAATGGTCATTTTTATTCCCTTCATTATTCTTTTGTGAAAGTAAGTCACCTAATGATCATTCCACGGTTTTTATATATATAATGAGCAGATTAAGAATTATTTCTTGAGGGTGTCAAATGGTTCCTGATATTTTTTTCTCCATGGATACATGGCCCCTTTCTATAATAGTTTCTGTAAAGGAAAACACATTCTAGCACGGTTGGATTTAAATAATTGAAAGTAATCCAAGTGTCCTTGAAGTACTATCAACTATTTTAGGTTTTGAGGATGTGAAAATCCAAGGATAAGTTTATTTTTCTCGTGATCAACTTCAATGAAAAAATGGCGTATAACGAAGCAGAGAAATTTTCCTCATCATACCCCAAAAATCATATTTCAAGGGTTTCATCATTAATCTATGCTTTAGAATCTTGTTGAATATGGTTTCTAGGTCATCCAAGTGGTCAGAATGTTTTCATAACATGACCAATAGATCATCAATGCATAATTAAATAAACATCTTCAAAATGGTCTTGAAGATGTGATGCATGGGACATTGGTATATAGCGCCATCATTGTTTAAGACAATGGAAATTAATCGATAGAAGAACACTCTGTGGGGGCTCTAAAAGCTATGGATTATTTATCTTCTAGGGAAATCATGATTTGGTTGTACCCTGAATATACATCCATGAAGGAGAGGTCTTGATAACTGGTTATTGCATCAATAAGGAGTTCTATGATTAGAATCGGAAAATCATATTTGGGAAAGTGCCAGTTGAGATATTTGAAATTGATGAAAACTCTGCTTTTACTATTCTTCTTCTATACTAGAACAATGTTGGCTATCCATTTTAGACGTTGTACCTTTCAGATAAATTTATCCTTGAGGATACTATTCACTTCATCCTTAACTTTGGAGGCATGAGTTGGGTGTGTCCTTTTGGATGCCTACTTGTATCCCAGATTATCTTTCGGGAAAAAAACTGATGGGTAACCACATCATGTTAAAGTCCTTAAATATCTGTGTAATTCTAGGAAAACACATCCTTGTGAAGCTTCATGAAGAAGGTATATACCTCTGGTTCTTCAGGAGTCATGGAAACACTAATCAGAGTTGGTCTTGGATCTTCTTTTGTACCCCAATTTATCTCTTTGAGTTTATCCACAGTGGTGGTGACGCTTTCCTCAAATTCTGGAGGGGCATCCCTAATGAATTCCTCTTCTTCTTATTCACTAGGATTTAATTGATTTTCCTCTAATTGGGGAGTATTTAATCAAGAAAGTTATTTAGAGGGAAATGGGGAGTCACTATTTGGGCATTCAGATGGTGAAGTAATCATTTCTTTCTCAATCAATTATGATAATACTTTTTGGATCTATGAAGGGGGAATGAGGGATTGATAATGAGCCTCTTCATGTTATCTTGTTTCACTAATAACTTATTCCTTCTCAACTAATGTAACTAAGAATTTTTGGAGATCATGGGATATAATAAATACATTTTCATTAAAGATTTCATTATTACATAAAGAGTTTATAACTTCTTCAATGCCATTAGGCTCAACTGTCTTAATTGACATCACAAAATTCGCTAAATGAGTGATTGAATTTGGATATATTTCTTCAATTTGAATAATGGGTAGCATGTAATCTTCACCAAGCTACCTCAAAGGTTTAGCTAGGATAATCTCTAGACTGTTTGGGGAATTTATGTGGGTAATATTATCAGCCAAGGATTATCTTCCCCACTTTTGGTAAAATCCAGCTTTGATATATTGTGACTCACATGATTCTCATGGGTAATTTTAGCAATTAATTGTACAAATTAGACCATTGATATAATATTTTAGGCATTAGTGAAATGAAAAAGGAATGAAAACATGATGATGTAGCCAAGGTCTTCCCAGTAGGGAATTAAAATTTGAATCTTTCCGAACAACCTTGAACTCCATGTCAGACACGAGATCCCCAAACTTAGTTCTGAGAGTGATTTATCTAAGAGGATATTACTCATTATTTTCATAACCCTATAACATTAGAGTGTAGGGAGACTAGTCAGATTAATTTAGACCCAATTGGAAAAGTTTTCAGACTGCAATGAGGTTGAATCATTATCCATTGTCAATAAAGACTCACTAGATATCAATGTCATTTATCCTACCAGATATGTATAAAGGAATAAAGTGTCATTTTATGGTAGCATACTCTTTATATACTTGGAAAGAGATGATAATATGGAATTCTATATGATCATTTTATACGTGATATACTTGAGTAGTAGCAACCTCAACTCCAAACTCCAAAGTCTTTGACATGACCTCAATGAGTGCTTCTCGGAGATATTTTGATAAACTCAGGGCAGCCATTACTATTAACATAACATGTAATTGGTAAATTTATAACAAAACATACTATACATACATTGATATTAATTAAAAATTAAATAATATTCATTAAAAAATATAATAAATCCACAAAAGGACCATATAGTTATAGTGACTTTAGAAACTAAGAAACATAAACAACTGGTTCATAAAACATCTACATTTTCTCCTACTTATTTCTTTATAACTAAACTCATTTTTGAAATATCTTAGTTAATAACCTTCTTCATGACATAGGGAAAAGAAACATATGAAAGGGTGATCTCAAATTCTCTATAAGGGTAAACATGGGAGATATCAATCATATGATAATCATAAGACATAAAAAGATAACATTTGAAAAACTTATCTCGTATACAAAAGATCTTGATATCATGTCATGTGATAAATCATAAAATTTCAATATAATCTGAAATTTCATAACATAAGACATGAAATTTTGTGGCAAAAACATAAGCTTAAAAATAATTTCATATTAGTCAAGGATCATTTCCAATAACATCAAATCAGACAACGTCCATTACTGAACTAAGTTCACTCCTCGTTCCCGCCCTGTATTACTAAACCTGATTTACATACCGTTACAGTCATGAGTATATCATGAAATATAAATATTTACCCAATTCATTGGAGAGAGATATATATCTCACCCATCTCATAATGTAATCATTCTTACACATTCCACAAAAACATAAATCGTTCATCATTGCATAACTCAATAAACAAAAATGGGGTTCTTAAAGACCATTCCATCATAACATAGTCCATATAAAACAAATGGATTTCATAAATAGAAGTTCATCAAAAAAATAAAACCCTAAAAAAAATAGGGATAATATACTTTAAACATAACAATATTAAATAATTCCATCTTATATGGAAAATAATTTTTATATAACACTTGAAATTAATTCTTGAGGAAAATATCCTTTCTTCTTCAAAAAAAATATACTTTTCTAAAAATACTGCACAATTATAAATGAAAATAATTTATTTAAAAATAATCATGACTTATTTTAGGGGAATATTTGTGAAAATAAGGTGTTATGAAGTCATATAAATCTATTCCGGCCGTATAATTTAAAATTCATTCTCCTCATACTTTTGCTGGAAAAGTAAAAAAACACCTTGTATCGAATAACAACAAAATATTCCATTCATACTGTATAATAAAAAATCACCAATGTGTAAAATTTACTTTAAAAAATTTTCTAAGAATAAAAATAATATTTCATATTTAGGAAACATGGATGTGGATGATAAATATACCCAAAAAATACTCATGTATAAACAATCTCGGATAATAATGAGATTGAAAAATTATCCCTTACCTTAGGTTTGATTTCCATTTTATGTATCTGAAAATAATGTATAATGATTTAAATAATGTAATTGACTTATTTAAGAATCATATTTATATTTATAATATCATATATGATCATTTTATCAGCTATTTTTTATAACATTTCATTGTTACTCGTTATTTAGATATTAACTACTTTAGGTTCTTATGAATTTTTTATTAATAAGTTATGGTTCTCCTTATTAGTTCATATTTGTATCATTACAAAATGATGTTAACATAATAGATACCATATTTATTCATTCTATATATTTATATAATAATGATTTAATGAATATCATGTTGAATGAATCACACCACATCGTAGAGACGGTAAGCCGTACGCATGCACGAGCGACGATATCACTCCCTTATTTATTGAATGGTATTGAATTGGATGGTGTATAATTTTTAATAATTAATATAATTTTTTCCTAATCAAATTTAGTTATTATTTATATCATTATACCCTACCAATTATGGTGGTTCTGAATAATATATTACGCCATGGCGTGGAGACGGTAAGTCGTATGTGCGCATGTGTAGTGATTTAATTTTTTGTTGGATGGATAGAAGGCGGAATATGATTATTTTGTAATTATAATAACATCTCAGTATATAATTGATACTAGAGTTATTAATTTATAATGAAACTTCTTATGAAGAATAAGTAGAAGAAGTAATAAGTTTGAAAGAATCGGTGGAGGATATTACCTCTTCTTCGACGTGCTTCATCTAAATCTCCTCTTAGAGCAGAAGAGTTTGTATTTGAAAAATACCAGAAACTCTATATTTTTACTATTGAAGTTAAGAAAGGAAAACGGTTATGGATGACTGAGAATAAAGGCTCAAAATAAAGTGAATTTGTGAGGAATGAGGTGCCCTTTTATAATTAAGGTGAGGAGCACTTTTGGGATCTCTAAAAATATTAATTTATAATAAAACAAATTTCCATAAAAAAGACTCCAAAATGACAAAAACTCAAATATGTGATTAGATAAGGTTTCAATATCATCATCAAATAATTTTTTATAGGTGTTTCTTACAATTTAAACCATATAATTTTAATTAACAGTTAGTTATTCTATTTAATTTTAAACTAGGGTAACAAATAATTAAATATTAAAAGGGTGAAATATTGACTTGTTTCATGAAAAATATTTCAGAAATAAAGAAATTAGAAATTTTTCTACTATATTATAATTATTATATATATTTAAAAAATGTTTTATGATTTTTACGTAATTTAATAAAACATTATTTTGATAAATAATCAATAGTCCCAATTTTGTCACTATTCAATTCATTGATTTTTTTTAATTATAAAGATAACAAGTTAACTTAGAACCAACTAATTTATTATCTTCTTAAGAGGTAAAGGTAGTCCATAAAATTCATTATAAATATTAATTATCCGAAATTATATTTATTTTATCATTTTTCATATCATTCATTTTTCATCACAATTAATAAAATTTTCACTATATCAATTTTCTGTAATTATTTAATATACTTATTTGTAGAATAAATTTAAAAATTAAAAACTCTGATGAAGATAGATTTGTTTGATTTCAAAAGAATATTTTTAGTAAAATTTATCTTCTAGAAAATCTGACATTAAAAATGTTACACCTATTAAATTATGAATGTTTAAACTTTAACATCACTTAAAATAAAATAACACTAGTGTAATAATCCCTTTTACAGGGCTCCAAATTATCAATAACTCAACCCTTGGATGATTATGGTCAAGTTATACTAGAGAAATAATATTTTTTCAGTTGTTTGAGTATTTTATGGGTATTATTATTTTAATAAAAAGCACATTATTTATTTTCCATCAATTAAATAATTTCTGCATCATAAATGTATAAGCTATTAAGGTAGTTATTTATTTCCAAAAAAATTACAAATATTTTACCCTGATAAATAAAAACATATTAGATTTAAAATTATTATATATAGATGAATTTATTTATTTTATAACCTTATATTAAAAATGGTTTGGTTATTAAAATTTGAGCGACATATATTTATCTTTTCTTTAAATAAAATAAATTAAATGTCCTAATCTCATCCATGTGGATTAAAATGGATACCATTTCTACCCAAAGATGATTTAGGTCAAAATAAACTCATCCAAAGATATTAAGACAATTTTTAGGGTAATTTTATAATAGTATTCTTACCCTTAATTACCCAATTTACCCTTTTACCATATTAATAAAAACTACCAGTGTTACTATTCATAACGCACAAAAATAAAATAGAGTTATTTACATAATTTGGACCTAATGATTCCTAAAGTGGAATACATTTTTCAAAAATTAATAATAGATAAGTTTGAGTAATTAATTTAAAATTATTCCCATTTTTTGAAAAGAGGTAATGAGTTTTAAAAGTTAAATCATTCCAAAAGATTCAAATGTTTTACATTTAAATTCAATGCAAAATTAATTATAATGACATAAATTCTATTGAATGATAAAAATATATTATATTTATACTTTAAAACCATTCAATATTATAATTTTACCATATAAATTATTTTAATGAAAAAATTTATTTTCAATTAAAATTTACTGTATTTTTACTATTAATCAAAATTTTAAAGTTATCAGAGAAATATTAAAATTTTGTCCAAAGTAAATTTTTATATCTCGATACCAAATAACATGTTTATTTTTTCATATAAAAATTATAAATCTTTCAAAAGATTAATTCAAAAGGGTTTTTCTAATAAAATTCGGAAAATTACCCTTCTGAAAAATGTATGTTTTTATACATCAAATTGGATTTATTCATACTCTCTAACAAAAACATATATTTGATGAATATAAAAAATATTTTTTTAAGTATATAACATATATATTTCAATAATTTCATTTACTAATAGTAAATCACTCAATTTATAAATTAAAAAATACAAATATATAATTGATTTATATTTTTTGTAAATAATTGGTACCGAATGATTTCACCTTACATTTTCATAATTTAGTTATATTTATCCCTACTAGACTAATGTCTTGGTTAAATTGGCCATTTTTTCTAATGTAATCTCATAGTTCCTTTAAACTCATGATTTCATGCAATGCAAACTATTGAATAAAAATTATTTAGAGAAAAACTTTCAATGAAATATCTGGGGGTTACATTATACACCCCTTAAATGGAATTTTACCCTTGAAATTAGTCACATGGATTAAAATAGATGAGGATATCTCTCCCCCAACATATCCACAAGTTCCCATGTAGCTTCCTCAAATTGGTGGTTTTATATAAAATTTTAACCAAGCGAGTGGTCTTGTTTAATAGAACTACTCGCTAAGATGTAGAATCACTATAGGTTGTTATTAATTAGAGAGATATTTCTCCAATGGTACAAATTATGAGTTTAGTACATGTGAAGTATCAGATATGTACTTTCTCAGGAGAGATACATGGAACACATCATGAAGTTGAGATAGATTTGGTGGAATCGCCAATCAGTAATCTCCCTTTCCAACATGATCCATAATTTAAAAAGGACCAATATATAAGTATTAGCATTCCCTTATTTCAAAATCACATTACTCTCTTCTAGGGAGATATTCGTAGAAACACCTTGTCATCCCCTTCAAACTCAAGGTCTTTTCGTCTGTTTTTATGACATCTTTTTTTCCGAATATGATCTTTTCTTATGTGTTGTTGAATAGATTTAACTATATCTACCATTTCATCAATAAAATTAGGTCCTAATATCTCTATTTACCTAAATTCGTCCTAGAAAGTTGGATTTATGCACTTCTTTCCTTAGAGTGCTTCATAGGGAGTCATTTAAATACTAGATTGAAATCTATTATTGTAAGAAAAATCCACCAAAGGTTGGTGTTGATCCCAACCATCATTTAAATCCATGGAGCAAGCTCTTAACATGTATTCTAGAGTTTGAATTGTCCTCTGAGACTGATCGTTTTTCAGAGGATGATGAGTAGTGCTGAAAGTTACTATATATCTAGAGCCTATTGAAGACTTCAGCAGAACATCGAGGTAAACCTTGGATCCCGATCATATATAATTTAAAGTTGTACTCAATGAAATCTTACAACCTCTTATACATATAATCTAGAAATATGATCAAGAGAGAAATCATCTCTAGTATCAATGAAGTGTGTCGACTTCATAATGAATTCAACTATAACCCATATAACGTTATGGAATTTAGATGTTTTCGTCATTCTATTGTGAAACTCTATAGTGATATTTTTCCATTGCCAATCTAGTATGGTTAATGGTTGTAGAATATCCATAGAGTTATGTCTCTTAGATTTAACTTAAAAACCAACCAAGAACTGATATAAATATTCGAAAACGTTATTTTTATTCCATCCAACTAGAAATAGTCTTTGAGGTCCCTATACATCTTTGTTATTATAATTTGAATAGAGAATGAATAACTATGAGACTCATCCAATATCTCCTTCTTTAATTATAGTATGGGAGGAATAAAAAAAACATTTCCTTAACCTTATTATTCCGTCATAATCAAGGATGAATTTAGGAATATTTCTCACCTACTTTTTTAGATCTACATCTTCTTTATGCACCCCATTAATCATTACTTATATATTTGATTAAACATTTATTTGATAAAGACATGATCTCTCTAATTCCTTTAAAATTTAAAGATACATCCATTTAAAATCCATAAATATTGGATCTATTATGATACTCATTTAGGATAGGCTTGCATGGACCTTTGGACTAAAAACATATTTTACCTTGTTCGCTTTCACAGGGTGGTAATGTATTGAGTAGTCATGATCTTTAATCAACTCCAACCATCTTATATGAAACATATTCAGCTCCTTTTGTGTGAAAATATACTTTTAAATCATATGATAAGTATAAAAATCACACTTTTCGCCATAAAGATAATGCCTCCATATATTTAATGCCAAAATTAATATAGCTAACTCCAGATCACAAGTTGGGTAATTTTCCTCATGGATTTTCAATTTTCTCGAGGCATAAGCTATCACGATATCATTTTCCATGAGCAAAAATCCCATCCCATTCTTTGATGCATCACTATATATCACAAACCTTTACCTAGTAAAAGGAAATGTGATCACAGGTGCACTGGCTATCCTTCTTTTTATCTCTTTGAAATTTTATTTAAATTCTTCCATCCACAAAAATATAAATCATTTTTTAGTAAACTTGGTGAGTCAATTTGTTAATCCTTAAAAACATTCACAAAACATAAAAAATATCAATCCAAACAAAGAAAACTTCAAATCTTAGTTATCCTTGTTTTTCCTGGCCAACATTCAGTATCTTTTTTTGCAGGATCCACAGATATCCCCTCTCTAGAGATTATGTGGACAAAAAATGAAACCTTATGAATACAAAATTCACACCAAGTAAATTTTTTAAAATGATACTCCTTCATAAGGGTCTTTAGTATAATTCTCAATTGATCTTCATATTCTTCCATGCACTTTGAATGGAAAAGACTATCATCTATAAAGAGTAAAAAACTGATCAAGATAGTCTCGAAAGACTCTATTCATTAAATCCGTGAAGATATAGTGGGTATTAGTAAGACCAAAAGGCATCACAATAAATTCATGGTGTCAATACCTTGTACTGAATGTCTTCTTCGATCGCTTACATGGTCAGGGCTTGTCGTGGCATCTTAGGTGCCCACACGGGTGTGCTTCATACTTGGTAGGAAGGAAACAACGTTGCGGATTGCTTGGCATCAATTAGTTTCCCTGGTTTGGAACATGTTTATTTTCAAAACCTGTATAGTCTGACGTTGGTGGGGTTAATATTATTTGAGGGTATGCCCTCAGGCTCCATTTCTTTTGTCCCCCTAGCTGTTTTGTGATCGCGTTGTCGAGCGCCTCAAATTAGTTGTTTAATTTTGACTAGAATTTCTGCAGTATAGAAGAAACCTTAGGTCATCTCTCCATGAAGCCATAGATCAATAATTTAAAAAGAGGGTTTTGATTATGAAAGTAGAAGGTGAATGAGGATTTTTAAAACTTTGGGGTTTGATGATTAAAGATGAAAATAAAAAATGAAAGAATAAAACATTGTAGGGATGAACAGAATTAATTAAGCGTGATCAACCCGGGGTACTCTCAAGATGTTTATCCTTCATCGCTTCATGATATAGGGTTATGATATTTTAATCCTTGGTTTTTAACACCTAGAACCAAAATTTTACTGATTTTACACTAGGATACCTCCTAGGGTTTAGTCGAAAACACATGATGATTCACCGGCACCACCGATGATTGGGTGATTTGTGTTTGATTTCATAACTGAAACTCACCAAGGCATCACATGAAGAACTTGATGCGCTATCCAAGTTTGTATGTTATTTCATTGTGATACCATGACATAAATGTACATGGCCTTGATAGTTCTTTTGTGAGTTCAATTAACCAATATAAACTACACTAAAACCGCAATTGAAAGGGGGGAAGGAAGTGGTGAACGGTGTGTGAAACATCGCATGAATGGGTACCCCCAAACATGATCATATGAGTTGAGCCTGACATACCAGTACATAACTCAATAAAATTAAAATATATGATGAATAAAAACAACATACAACATGTAATTAAAAATATCATTTGATATAATACAAAAATGAAGCTCGGGATTACATCACGTTCCTCCCTTGGTGATCACAAGGGGTTTAGAAACCCATGGGAGAGGAGGAAGAGAAAGATGTTGGGTAAGAACTTCCCATAGCCTCCAAAACTTCTATGGATGTTGAGAAGACTCCTTAGGGACTCCAAGATGGATGAACCTTGCCTCCTGGCTGAACTCCCAAATGGGGAGCCCAAGGTGCCATTTTATAGGAAAATTGGAAGGTGGTTTGAGGCACACAGATTTCTTCAATCCATTTGTACCATGCGGTTCAACTAATTGACACCCGAATCACCTTTTTGAAAAAACTGGAAAATTTTATCCCCACTTCCTGACTATCTCCACCGAATGTTGGGCATCAATTAGAAAAGTGTATCTAGAGATATGGATAGATTACATAACACAGAATTTGACTTTGTGCAGATTTAATTCTTTGGACAGATCAGTCCGGTTGGGCCCCTTGAAGGCCGAATTGGGCTTGTCTTACTTCATAAGAGTGATAGCCAAATAAATTTTTCACCAGTACCCAAAATTTGATCTCATTTGAATGCATAGAAGTTTCTATACTGGCACAACAGAGGACATGTCTTCATGGATCCATGTAATTTTGTCCCATTTTTCTTCCACTTCATCAAGGGCCCTCCAAATCATCTCCTCCTACATTGAAATAATAAATACAAGTAAAATTTCCCATTATAATATTTATTAACACTAATTAATTTATTCAAACATAAAGTTCAATTTATTATTATATTTCGAATTTTCATTACAAAACTAGTTTAAAATAGCTGTGTAAGGGTGGAATAAAACAGTGAATCATAGTACGATCACACCCCCACACCAAAACATTTTCACTCCTAGGAAAAGTCACATATCCAAATAAAATCATGCATATACATATTTCCAAAGTCATGAAGATTTAACATTTGAGTAAATTTTAATTAAAGTAATGCGATCAATGCACAAACCACACCAAGGAGTTCTTCCTAGTGAAAATAGAAAAAGATGTGTCATAAATCATATCATAGTGAAATTAAAAAAGATTCATGATACCAAATTGAGAAAAGAATTCATAAGTCAACCATGACACTAACTCTCCATGTGTGTGTGTGAAAACCATTCCATGTTATTCTTTCCACTTGTTATCCAATAAATATAGGTTATTTTAACATTTTTCTGCTTAAAAGATTTTGTCCACCGAACCTACCCTACATCCTTTGCAATAATATTTCAATACCCCCTCACTTAAGCATTACCATAAGTCAAACCATAATCTCTTGTTCTAGATATCCCCATATATTTCACATTTCATCACTCCCCTCATTTTTTTTATTTTTTAGAAGTTCCATTTGGAACAAATCTCACACTCATCTCTCAACCCTTGTTTGATCTCCTCACGAAACTAATTGTAATAGTTATAACAAGATCAAAGGTTGAGGAGGAGTAGTTTTTGACCTTCCCAAGAAACAGCCAATTTTTTTAGGGCGTACAATAGTCAGACATTAGGTACACACGCATAGGTCAATCTGGTACAATAATGAAACAGATTGGATAAGGAACGAATGTACGGAAATATCATTTAAAGATGAAATATATTAACCTAAAATATATTTAACTTATATTAAGTAATAAATATTCACACTTTGTGGTTTGGTGTAAAAAATTTTGGAGATATTAGTGACACATTTTTTCCAAAAACTACTCACACAAGGGGCATCAATCATCTCAAAGGTTTCACATAGATGAGACCATGAATATCATTGACAGAAAACCAATTCACTAAAAAAATCACTCCCTGATATTAAATTCATACAAATATTATTTTTATCCTTCTTTATGGTATTTTTACTTTCCCCCTTCATGTTCAACAAATCATCGAACTTCAAAATTGTTGATGTGGAAAAATGAACATACCATATAGAAGGATAGAAAGAGAAAAAAAGAGAAAATGATGAAAATTTCTAACTAACCCAGGAATGTATCCACCCCCCCCCCCCCCACACACACACACACACCTAGATTGTGTGGTGTCCTCACTGAAATAATTGAGAATGTGAGACGGAAGGATAAAACCTGGTGTGTTTTATTGGTATGATGCATCGAGAAGGTGGATTTCCTCCACCGGATTCTTTGTAAAATCCTCATAGAAGTGTTTATTTCGCTGCCCATTGACGGTAAGAATTCTTCCACTCCGCTCATGAAAAATCTGTATTACACCAAAAGGGTAAAAAAAGTAATAGTATAAGGACCGAGCCATTGGGAACTAAGCTTACCTAGGTGGAACTTAATCCTAGAAATGTAAATGAGGACCTTCTCACCAATATGGAACTTCCGCTGGTGAATCATCCTATTATGAATAGCCTTTTTCTTCTCTTTATAGATCTGTGAGTTCTCATATGCATCACGTCAAATTTCTTCCAACTCTTGAATCTGCAGCTTTCTTTGCTCACATGCATCTAAAAGGTTCATATTACATTGATTAACATCCCAATATGCATGGTTCTCTACCTCCACTGGGAGGTGATAGGCCTTTCCAAACACAATTCTCTTTGGTGACATTCTGATTGGGGTTTTAAAAGTTGTACAGTATGGAAAAAGTGCATCATCCAAGTGCAAAATTCAATCTTTCCTATTGGGTTGTACTATTTTTTCCAAGATTTTTTTATCTTCCTGATTTGATATTTCTGCTTGTCCATTAGTTTGGGGGTGATATGCAGTGGAGACTTTATGATCAACACCATACTTACGAAGCAAATTTTTCATGTTGCGATGGAAAAAATGTGAACCCTGATCACTAATGATGAATCTTGGTTAACTAAACCTACTAAAAATTCGGGACCTCACAAAATCAACAACCACTAGAGATTCATCGGTCCTGGGGGACATTGCTTCCAACCATTTATATACATAGTCAATAGCCAATAAGATGTACACAAAGCCAAATGAATTTGGAAAAGGCCCAATGATGTCAATGCCCCATGCATCAAAGTTCTCAGAAAATAACATGGGTTGTTGAGGCATTTCATTCCTCTTAGAGATATTCCCTATGAATTGAGAATGACTACATGACTTGAAAAATCTATGGGCATCCCTATATAAAGTTGGATAAGGAATTCTTGATTCAAGGACCTTTCGAGCTGTACGTTGAGAGCCAAAGTGGCCCCCACAGGCCAAAGTGTGGCATAAGGTCAAAACAGAGCTTAACTCATGGTCAGGGACACACCGATGAACTACATGGTCACTACAAATTCTCCACAAGTATGGGTCATCCCAAATGTACCAATGAGACTCATTCTTAAGTCTCTGGGATTGTTAAATGCTGATATCAGCGGGGACTCTAGATGTTTCTAGAAAATTCACAATGTCCGCATACCAGGGGGTAAGGTCCACAAAATCACAAAGGTTCTCATGAGGGAAGAATTCTCCAATGGGTAGGGTGAGTCAACGTGATGGTCCAATGGTGGGAAAATCTTACTAATGTGGTCAGCTACAACATTTTCCAACCCCCTATTATCTCTAATCTCAAGGTCAAACTCTTGGAGGAGGAGCATCCACCATATGAGACGGGGTTTGGATTTAGTTTTTTTTAAGAGAAATCGAAGGGCTTCATGGTCAGAAAATATTATCACCTTTTACCCAAGAAGATATGAATGAAATTTTTCCAAGGAAAAACACAATATAAAGGAGTTCTTTTTTAGTGGTTCTGTAGTTTACCTAGGCAAGGTCAAGGGTATGTGAGGTATATACAATGACATGAGGAGCCTTCTCAACCCTTTGTGATAAAACCGCACCAGCTGCAAAGTTAGAGGCATCACACAAAATATCGAAGGGGAGATCCCACATTTTTGGTTGGATGATGGGAGGTGATGTGAGACTCTTATTTGGTGAATTGAATGCATCCTCATGATTTTTATCAAACACAAACTCAGAATCTTTTTCCAATAACCGGGACAATGGAAGTGCAATCTTAATAAAGTATTTAATGAATCAGCTATAAAAACCAGCATGATTCCAGAAAGATCACACCACAGGAACACATTTTGGATATAGAAGGGTTGAAATTAATTCAATTTTAGATTTATCAACTTGAATTTTCTTTAATTGAAATTAAATGCCCAAGAACCATCCCCCTCTCAACCATAAAATGGCATTTCTCATAATTTAAAACAAGATCTTTTTCATTGCCGCGGCGGAGGATAGAACCTAGGTTTTCCAAACAATCCTCAAAAGAAGATCCATATACTGTGAAATCATCTCTAAAGACTTCCATACAACTCTCAAGGTACTCAAAAAAATACTCAACATACATCGCTGAAAATTACTAGGAGCATTACATAGACCAAATGGAATCCTTCTATATGAAAATGTGCCGAATAGATAAGTAATTGTTGTCTTTTCATGGTCCTCAGGGGCTATATGGATTTCGAAATAACCCGAATAGCCATCAGGGAAACAATAATGAGACTTACCATCCAATCGTTCTAACATTGTTCAATGAAAGGTAATGGAAAGTGGTCCTTCCGTGTGGCTTGATTCAGTCTATGGTAGTCAATACAGACTCGCCAACTGTTTTGCACACGTGTTGGAACCAATTCATTCCTTTCATTTGACACAACTATTATTCCTTTTTTTTACGCACAATTTGCACTGGGCTAACCCATTTACTATCAGATATATGATAAATAGTCCCCGCAATAAGTAATTTATTGACTTCAATTTTACCACTTCAAGGAGAGTGGGATTCAACCGATTTTTAGATTGTCTTACGGGTTTAGCCTCATAATCCAGAAGTATATTTTGCATACAAATAGACTGACTAATCCTGGTAATATCAGACAATGTCCATCCTTTTTTTTTACACTCTCTCAAACGTTTGAGTAGTTTCTATTCCTGTTTTGGAGAGAGGTTATTGGAAATAATGACAGACAGTTGGTCAATACCCTAAAGATATGCATATTTTAAATTATAAGGAAGTGGTTTAAGTTCCAAAACCGGTGGTTTCTGGATTGAGGGAGGGGATTTAGGGGGAGTGAGGTCCATTAAACTGTCTATCTGCTCATGTTTATTCTCTAAATATAAAGAATCTATAGAAATGAGATTTTAAGAATCATTGACAGTCATGGGTACCTTAAAATGAACACACTCATCAATTAAAGCACAAAATTTACACTTTTAAGAACCCTCACAACACTCAAAACATGAATCAAAACTTAAATCATCCAAGGGAGAATAAAACAAAAATGAATCAGAGTTTGGGTTGAGGAGAGAATTGTCTGTGTGTGCATCATTTGATAGCACTTCCATCGAATAGACAGGAATAGTGGAGTGCTCTTCAACGGGGTGTTTCATAGCCTCAAGGATGTTAAAACTTACCTTTTCTCCTTTGAATTCCATGGGCAGCGTACCATTGTGAACATTGATGATCGTCTTTGCTGTTTTGAGGAATGACCTCCCAAGTATGAGAGGAGCATGTCCTTGGGTTCGAGTATCTTCCATCTCAAGAATGTTGAAATCAGCAGGGAAGATGGGATTCTTCACTCATAAAATGACATCCTCAATCACTCCTATTGGATGCGTTGTACTCCCGTGGGAAATTTTCACAACATTGCTTGTTGGTTGAGACTCTCCAACCTGTAGATAATTATACATGAAGTGAGGCATTACATTAATGGAAGCACCTAAGTCTAGAATAGCATCAGAAAATAAGGTCTCCTAAATGGTACACGGTATCATGAATGTGCTTGCGTCCATGCATTTGGTTGGCATTACTGGTTGAATCAAGGCCAAGACATTCCTCCCTAAGTTGACTCTCTCATTCCCCTTCAGCCTTCTTCTGTGAGTGAAATGTTCTTTAAGAAATTTGGCATAACGAGGAATTTTCTTGACTGCATCCAACAATGGAATATTAACTTGAACTTTTTTAAATGTATCCATTATCTCATTATCAATACCATAATCAGAATTTTTCTTAGATTTAGAGAGTCTTTGTGGTAAAGTAAGAGGAATAGATTGTTCATTTGAATCATTAATTATAATTTGATTTCACTTTTTATTTTATTTTTCATTACATGATGTTTTTGAGGGTTGGGAAGGAGTGTTTTCAAGAGGGGTACATACCTATTGCATAGAATCAGTAGAAGGAGAAACTTTTTTACCACTACAAAGTGTAATTTCACATAAATTACCTTTCTCCTTCAGATTGGAAATGGGTTGGGATAGTAGTTATCCAGACTCATGCATCTTAAGCTCACTGATGGTGTTCTCCAATTGTCCGACTTGAGTTCGTAGGTCTTGAATTGCCGATCGTGTGGTCTATTGGAACTGGAGGTTCTGGGATGCCATTTTCTTCACATTATACTGGAGTCTTGGTTCAGATTTGGGAGGAGGAGGGTTGTTTTGAGATATTGATGGATAAAAAGGTTACAAACCTTGGCCTTGTTGATACTAATTCTGCTTGGGGTAGCTTGAGTTTCCTCCTTTTCGGTGCTGGGGTTGTGTTTGCCACCCTAGGTTTGGATTTGGCCTGAATTTTTCTTTCTTGAAGGGAGGTTCTTGTTGGAATGAAAGCCCAGGGAACACAACTGCACAAGACTTAGATGAATATTAAATTTGTGGGAACTGGTCAGAAAAATGAGTGTTATCAGATCAAATACCACAATGTAATGGAATAGAAGTATAGTGTGAGTTACCTTGTGCTTGAGATAATTGCCTTAGAATGGTATTCATCTCATCAATTTTAGTATCTACCAATTCTTCTAGGGATTAATGAATTTCCTCACAAACTCCTCGGGTTAGTGCAATTGCTCGTGTACAAAATGTTTGTGCATTTTGAGCCATGTTGGCTTTTAAGTCATGAACGGCGGCAGGAGTTTTATCAACTAGGGAACCAACAGCTACATCATCAATCATTCCACGATCCATGGGAATAAGTCCCTCATAGAATTATTGGATTAATAGTTGTTCACTAATCTGGTGGTGGGGTAGCTTGATCAACGTTTTTTGAATCTTTCCTGGTATTCATAAAGGGTCTCTCCTTGTGATTTCATAATTCCACATATTTCTTTCCTAATTGATGCAGTTCGAGAGGCTGGGAAGAAATTCTATAAAAAGAGTCCTTTAAAGTCATTCCATTCCCCAATTATGGTGGCTAAATATTATATTCAATCTTTGCCTACACCATCAAGGGAGAAAGGGAAGGCCCTAAACTTAATTAGGTCCTCAGACACATTTTGGGGTTTCATGGTGGAGCAGACTATATGAAAATCTTTAAGATTCTTGTGAGGGTCCTCATCAGGAAGACCATGGAATTTGGAAAGAAGGTGGATGATACTTGATCTCAGCTCAAAGTTTGCTACTTCCTTGGGATATTGGATGTATGCAGGTTGGTACTCCACATCAGGGGTGGTCAGTTCTTTTAAAGTTCAATTATTTGTAGCCATGTTTTCCTGGGTTTTATTGGGTTAAATTTTGGATAGGTTTAGGACCACTTTAGGTTCCAATTGGGGCTCCTAAATGTTACTTGATTGACCTTCTCTATATGCCTTTATTTGTGTGTGAAGTGACTTTTCAATTTCAGTGTCAAATTCAAGTAGTGTTTCTTTACCAGATCGGGTCATGCTAATAATTTGTGTAGTTTGTTTTTTTTTTGAATATGGTTAAAATCACTTAAGAAGGGTGAAAAGAGAATATAATGTTATAATACAGATTTATAGAGAGGGAGATGGAGATGAATAAGAGATAGAGATAGAGAGAGAAAGAACACACCAAAAACAACAAAAAATAAAGACAAAAACAAAAACAAAAACAATCAAATGGGGGTGGGGTATTTAAAGGAGTACTAATTAAGAAGTAAAATAAATAAATAAAAGAAAATAAAGAAAAAAATGATCTCGGCTCCCGGAAAACGGTGCCAAAATTTGATCGTGTTGTCAAGCGCGTTAAATTAATTGTTTAATTTTGACTAGAATATCTGCAATATAGGAGCAACCCTAGGTCGTCGCTCAACCGAGCCTTAAATCATTAATTTAAAAAGAGGGTTTTGTTTATGAAAGTAGAAGGTGAATTATTATTTGAAAAACTTGGGTGTTTGATGATTAAAGATGAAAATATAAAATGAATGCAATAAAACAATGTAGGGATTAACATAATTAATTAAGCGTGATCAACCCGGAGTACTCTCATGATGTTTATCTTTCATCGCTTCATGATATAGGGTTATGATATTTTAATACCTGGCACCTAGAACCAAAATTTTAGTTATTTTATACTAGGATACCTCCTAGGGTTCAGTCGAAAACACACAATGATTCACCGGCACCGCCGATGATTGGGTGATTTGTGTTTGACTTCATAATTGAAACTCACCAAGGAAACAAATGAAGAACTCGATGCGCTGTCCATGTTTATATTTTATTTATTTGTGTTATCATGACATAAATGTACATGTACTTGTAAGTGCTTATGTGAGTTCAATTGACCAATATGGACCACACAAACACTGCAATTGAAAGGGGAAAAGGATGTGGTGAACGGTGTGTGAAACATCACATGAATGGGTACCCCCAAACATGATCATATGAGTTGAGCATGACATACCAGTACATAACTCAATAAAATTAAAATAGATGATGAATAAAAACAACATAAAACTAGGAATTAAAAAGATCATTCAATATAATACAAAAATTAAGCTCAGGATTACATCAACTGCCTCCCCGAGTGATCACAAGGGGTTTAGAAACCCATGGGAGTGGAGGACGAGAAAGATATTGGGGTAGAACTTCCCATAGCCTCCAGAAATTCTATGGATGTTGAGAATACTCCTTGGGGATTCCAAAATGGCAAAACCTTGCCTCCTGGCCGAACTCCCAAATGGGGAGACCAAGTTTCCATTTTATAGAAAAATTGAAAGGTGGTTTGAGGAACATAGATTTCTTTAATCCAATTGTACCATGCGTTTAGACCAATAGACACCCAAATCTACTTTATGAAAAAAAAATGGAAAGTTTTATCCCCACTTCCTGAATATCTCCACTTAAATTTCTGCATCAATTGGACAAGTGTAGCTAGAGATATGAATAGATTACAGAACACCGAGTTTGACTTTGTGTAGATTTGATTCTTTGGACAGATCAGTTCGGTTGGGCCCCTTGACGGCCGAATTTGGATTGGATTCCTTCATAATAGTTCTATAACATTATATTTTGTACCAGTACACAAAATATTAGCCAATATGGATGTGTATAATTTTCTATACAAGCACAATAGTGGATAGGTCTTCATGGATCCATGCAATTTTGGCCCATTTTTCTTCCACTTCATCAAGGGCCCTCCAAATCATCTCCTCCTATATTGAAATAATAAAAACAAGTAACATTTCTCCTTATAATAATTATTAACACTAATTAATTGATTCAAACATAAAGTGCGATTTATTATTATATTTGGAATGTTCATTACAAAACTAGTTTAAAACAGTGGTGTAAGGGTGGAATAAAACAGTGAATCGTGGTATGATCATTGTGCCAGCTGGCCCTAGTCTGCCCAATGGGCCTTTGTGGGGTTTTCTTTATTCTTCTTCGAATAAAAAAATTACTCTTCAAGGTATTGAGATCTGTGTAGTTGGTCAAATAAGTCATCAATTTATGGAAAATAATATTTTATTAGGATAGTGATCTTGTTAAGTTGTTGATAATCAATATAGATTCTAATTGATCTATCTTTCTACTTAAAAAATAGAGAATGTTCTCCCCAAGGTGATGCAATAGGGTATATGAATCCCTTGTCAAGATTCTATTGAAGTTTATTCTTCAATTATTTCAACTCAATTTGGACCATTCTATAAGGTTTCTTTGAAATAGAAATAGCACCCAGTATGAGTTCAATGGAAAAATCAACTTTATGATTTGGTGGAATACCTTGTAATTCTTATAGAAATACATCATCAAACTCCCGTAAAAAAGTTTTATTCATAAGGTTGAGTTTCTCCCAAACAACTTGTGATAGATAACATTTATTTATAAGGATCAAGACCCATAATACGGAATACATTTTCACCGGATTGTCACACTCATCCTTCCATCGATGGATGATCATAGATTTATTTGGAATATGAAATGGGACTTCCCTTCCTTGGAAATTAATATGAGAAACATATAGAGAAATCCAATCCATGAAATTAATCCAATCAGATTCCGCTATAGGAAGGATCACAATATTAAGAGGAAACACTTTACCACAAACCTGAACTAGAGAAGAATTTTTAACTTTTGATGCAACTGTTGTTCCATTAAGAGTTATCACAGCTTATACAATATCTAATTGTTTAGGTAATATGATTATAAACTTATAAAATTCTATTGAAATAAAATATTGGGTGGATACATTATTTAATAAAACATTTTCTCCTTGAGAGTAGACGGTAAGTGTAACTTTCCCCACTTCATTATCGTTCTCTACATCGCTTGTAGTGATTTCATGTGACTTACCCTTGTATTTGGCTTTAAGAGTTTTCTAACATCAATCATCATCAATAACCCTTGGATCAGGTCATTGATTGGAATAATTCCCCATTTCCTTTCAATTATAACATTGGAGTGTAGAAGGTGAATTCTAGGTATCCTTTTATCTATTCACATCATTAGACATCTTTTTCCCATCACTTCTGCATTCAACTTCCCGATGACCTTCTTTTACACACTTAAAACATTTACTAGTTTCTTTAAGACAATTTCCTCCTCGTTTGTTTCCACACATTGAGGATAGGGTAAAACTCGTCTATTTTTCAGCGTGGCCTTTATATTTTCCCTTGAATTCCATTTTTCTTTTCTTATAAAACCCATGGGACTATTGGGTTACTCCAATCTCTATCTCAAACTTGATAGCACATGTAACGATTTCATCATAGCTATTGAAGTCCCTTATGGATAACTCCCTTTGGAGAATTGGTTTTAATCCATTAAAGAATTAATAAATTTTACCCTTAGGTTGGAAAATAATTCCCGAAGCATACCTTGCAAGTCTTGTAAAATTTTATTCGTGGGTACCAACAGATTCGTTGTCCTTTTTCTTAAGTTTGAGGAACACCTCATAAAGGACTCAAAATAATGTTTTTCCCTCCTTCGATCATTTGGAATTCCTTTATTATTTATAACTTGATAATGATTTGTGAGCATAGCTACAATATTTTTCATTCCAACTCCCATAACATTTCGTTTCTCAGGAGGATACTCATTTCAATTGTTCATTGCATTCAGCATTAATGATATTACATTGGATTCCAACCATTTAAGAAAACCAAAAAGTTTAGTGTGAGAAGCACTAATTATAATGGGAAAACCACATAATAAAGAATAAAATTTCAATTTAGGAAACTTTAGGTTTTATCCTATGTTATTTATGATCATATATAAAACACAAGGATTATGACCTATAGATTGATATATCATTTGGGTTCTTTCTAAGGGTTTCACATCCTAGTTTCCAAAGGATAATTATACCTTTCCATTGATACCAACTATAACGACCCATACTTTACATACATTGATATTACTTCAAAATTTAATAATATTCATTACAAAATATAATAAATTCACAAAATGATTGTATAGGTATAGTGTTTGTAGAAATTGGTAAACAAAACATCTAGTTCATAAAACATCTACATTGTATCCCACTTATTTCTTCATAACTAGATTCCTTTTTGACACATCTTTCTTAATACCATTCTTCACGACATCGGGAAATGAAACATATGAATGGGTGAGCTCAAATTCTCAGTAAGGGTAAACAGGGGAGATATAAATCATATCATAATCATATGACATAAAAACATAACATTTGAAAATCGCATCCCATATATAAAATATCAGGATATCATTTATTGGGATAAATCATAAATGTCCAACATAATCCAAAATTTTCATAACATAAGACATAAAATTTTGTGGCATAAAAATAATCATACAAAATTATTTTATATTAGTAATGGCTCATTTCCAAGACCATCATAGCGAAAAAAGTCTATTATTGAACTGAGTTCACTACTCGTTCCAACCCTATATTACTGAACAAGATTTACTTGTTCTTCCGATCATGTCTTTCTAATGAGATATAAATATTTACCCAATGAATTGGAGTGAGATATAGGTCTCACCCATCTCATAATGAAATCATTCTTATGATTTCAATAAAAAATCAATCATTCATCATAGCATAACCCAAGGAACAAAAATGGGTTTCTTAAACATCATTCCATTGTAACATATTCTATACAAAAAAAATGGATTTCATAAATAGAATTTCATAATAAAAAAATTTAAACCCATATGAATAATAGGGATAGTATAATTGAAACATAACTCTATTAAATAATTCTATCTTAGATGAAAAATAATTTTGATATAACACTTGAAATTAATTCTTGAGAAAAATAACCTTTCTTCTTCAAAAACATCTTCTTTTCTCAAAATTCTATACAATTTTAAAATAAAATGATTTATTTGAAAATATAATTGATATAGTGTTAAGGAACCTTCATGGAAATATGGAATTATGAAGACCTAAAATCTATTCATGCTGTATAAGTTTAAAAAACATTATCCTTGTACTTTTGTTTGAAATGTCAAAAAGTACAAGTGTTTCGAATAACGAAAAATATTCCTTTCATACCATTTAATAAAAAATCACCAATTGGTATAATTGACTTTAAAAATTATAGAAGAATAAAAATAATATTACATTTTTAGGAAACATGGATGTGGATGATAAATATACCCCAATAAATACTTGCGTATAAACAATCTTTAATAATAATGGGATGGTAAAATTATCCCTTACTTTGGGTAAGATTTTATTTGTATGCATCTGAACCTCCTATATAATGATTTAAATAATTTAATCGACTTATTTCAAAATCAAATTCATTTTAATGATATCATATATGATCATATTATCATATTTTTGTTAATAACATTTCATTGTTACTCGTCTTTCAGATATTAACTACTCAATGTTCTTAGGCATGTTTTTTCGAATAAGTTCATGTTCCCCTTATTATGTCATATTTATATCATTAAATATGATATTAACATAAGATATACCATATTTACTCATTCTTTACATTTATATAATCATGATTTATTGAAGATCGTGTAGAATGAATCAAATCACATCGTGGAGACGGTAGGCCGTATGTACGCACAAGCAACGATATCGTTCCAATATTTGTGGAATAGTATTTAATTTAAAAGTGTATAATATTTCATAATAAATATCAAGTTTTAAAAAACATATATTGTTATTATTTCCATCATTATACCCATATAATTAAGTTTGTGTAGAAAATAGATTACACCATGGCATGGAGACGGTAATTCATACGTACACACGCATGGTGATTTCATTTTTCATAGGATGGATAGAAGGTGGAATATGGTTGTTTCATAATTATAATGAAATATAAATATATAAGTGATACTAGAGTTATTAATTTATAATGAAACAAATTATTAAGAGTAAGTAGAAGAATAAATAAGTTTGAAGGAATCAGTAGACAAGATTACCTCTTCTTCGACATGCATCTCCTAAATATCCTCTTAGATCACTTGAGATGGTCTTTGGAGAAGACTGGAACCTATAACATTTTATTAGGGAAGTTGATAATGAAACAATGTATGGTATGTCTAGGCTTGAAGGCTCAAAGTGAAGTGAATATGTGAGGGAGGAGGTGGACTTTTTTAAATGAGGGGAGAGGCACTTTTGGAATCTCCAAAAATATTAATTTATAATAAATAAATTTCCATAAAAAATCTCATAAACTACCCAAATAAGAATATGATATTATATAAGGTTTCAATCTAATAAAAAAATATTTTTTTTACAAGTATTTCTGTCAATTTAGACCTCATATGTTTAATTAACTCTTAGTTATTCTATTTAATTTTTAACTAGGGAAACAAATAATTAAATATTTAAAGGGTTAAATATTTACTTCTTTGATCCAAAATAGATCGTAAATAAATAAATTATAACCTTTTATACCATATAATAATTATTATATATTTTTACAAAATGTTTTATGTGACTTAAATAATTTATTAAAAAATTATTTTGATAAATAATCAGTAGTTTCTATTTTGACACTATTCAATTCATTTACATTAAAAACATTAAGATAAAAAGTTAAATTTGAACCAACTATTTTTTTATATTACTAAGAGGAAAAGTTAATTTATTACTTTTATTATAAATATTAACTATCCCAAAATATTTTTATTTTAACATTTTTATAACATTTATTTGATATCTCTGTTAATAAAATAATCACTAAATAAATTTTGTGTAACTATTTAATATAATTATTTTTTTAATAAAAATTAAAAATAAAATACTATGATGAAGAAAAATCTGTTATATTTATGAAGAATATTTTTGGGCGAATTTATCTTCTAGAAAATCAAACATTTAAAATGTTAAACCTATAAAATTAGGAATGTGACAACTTTAACATCACATTAAATAAAATAATATAAGTTTCATAATCCCTTCTACAAGTATCCAAATGGTCAATAACTCAACCCTTGGAAGATTATGGTCGATATATTCTTGAAAAATAAGATTTGGTCAAGTGTTTGGGTCTTTTAGTGTGTATTATCATTCTAATAAAAACTATATTTTTGATTTTTCATCGGTTAAATAATTTATACATCATTAACTTATAGGATATTTATGTAATTATTTATTTCCTAAAAATTTCAAATAAATTACAATGGTAGAAAAAACATTTTATATTTCAAATTATTATTTATATATGAATTCATCTATTTTATAACATTATATTAAAAATGATTTAGTTATTAAAATTTCAGTGAGACATATTCAACTTTTCTTTAAATAAAATAAATTTAATGTCCTAATATCATCCAAGTGGATTAACATAGATACCATTTAGATGAAAGAATGATTTAGGTGAGAAAAAAATTATCCCATGATTTTATAAAAAGTGTTAGGGAAACATTATATTAGTATTCTTACATTTAATTACACAATTTACCCTTTTACTGTATGAATTAAAATGACTAAAGTTACTATGCATAATGCCCAAAAATAAAATAAATCTATGTAGATAATTTGGACCTACTGATTCCAAATATGGATTTCATTTTTCAAAATTCAAAATACAGTTTTTACAATAATTAA
Organism: Viscum album; assembly: GCA_963277665.1. Taxonomy (NCBI): domain Eukaryota; kingdom Viridiplantae; phylum Streptophyta; class Magnoliopsida; order Santalales; family Viscaceae; genus Viscum; species Viscum album. The sequence goes on from OY728162.1 coordinate 721,874,919, forward strand.
TTTAAAATAATTTCAATTATTGGAAACAGGGAATGAGTTTTAAACGTCAAAATATTGCAAAAGATTGAAATGTTTTTACACTTGAACTCAATGTAAAATTAATCATAATGACATAAATTATATTGAATAATATAAAATATATATATATTGATACTTTAAAACTATTAAATATTATAATTTAACTATATAAATTATTTGGTGAAAATTTTTTGTTTCCAATTAAAATTTAGTGTATTTTTAGTATTCTTCAAAATTTGAACGTTAGCAAAAAATATTTAAATTTATTTCAAAGTCAATTTTTATATCTTGATGCCAAAAAAAATGTATATATTTTCATCTAAAATTTATTAATGTGTCAAAATCTTAATTTAAAAGTTTTTCACCATTAAAAGGTGGAAAATTTCCCTTTTGAAAAATATAGGTTTTTATACATCAAAGAGGATTTATTCATACACAATGAAAAACATATCTATTCGATGAATATAAAAAATATTTTTATTAGTATATAACATATATAATACATTAATTTAATTTAATAAGAGTATTTCACTCAATTTTTTTATAAAAAAAATGCGAATATATAATTGATTTATGTTTTTCATAAATAATTAGTAGCTGATGACTTCAAAATACATTTTCAGAAGTTATTTATATTTATTCTTGCTAACATAACAATAAGGTTAAAATGTTATAGTGTATTTTGAGACTAGGAAACACAAACAAGTGGTTCATAAAACATCTACATTGTCTCCCGTTTATTTCTTCATAACTAGATTTTTTGGACATATATTACTTAATAAACTTCTTCATGACCTAGGGAAAAGAAACATATGGAAGGGTGAGAAAAATTCTCAATAATGGTAAATAGGATATATGTAAATTATATAATAATCATTGGGCATAAAAACATAACATTTGAAAATATTATCCAGCATAAAAAAGATCATGATATCATGTCATGGGATAAATCAAGAAAGTTCAATGTAATACCAAAAGTTATAACACAAGACATGAATTTTTTTTCTATGCACGTAATCATAGAAAATATTTTCATATTAGTTTAGGTTCATTTCCAAGACCATCATAGTGGAAAAATTCCATTACTGAATCAATCTCACTCCTCGTTCCAGCCCTGTATTACTGAACCGGATTTACTTGCCATTATAGTCATGTCTATCTCATGAGATATAGATCTTTACCCAACACATTAGAGGGAGATATAGGTCTCACCCATCTCTTAATGAAATCATTCTTACTTGTTTGAAAAAAAACCATTCATCATAGCATAACCCAAGGAACCAAAATGGATTTCCTAAACATCATTCCGTTATAACATAATCCATTTAAAACAAATGGATTCCCTAAATATAAGTTCATAATAAAAAAATCAACCCATAGGAATAATAGGGATAGTATAATTGAAACACAACCCTATTAAATAATTCCATCTTAGATGGAAAATTATTTTGATATAACATCTGAAATTAATTCTTGAGGAAAATATCCTTTCTTCTTAAAAAATATATTCTTTTATCAAAATACCACGAAAATTTAGAAGAAAATATTTTATTATGAAAATAAACTTGAAACAATGTAGAGGAAGATTCATGGAAATAAGTCCTTATTAAGATTTTAAAATATGTTTATGCCTTATAAGTTAAAAAATATTATCCTCATACTTTTCCTGAAAAAGTTAAAAGCATATCATATCGAATAACTATAAAAGATTACTTTCATAGCATTTAATAAAAATTCACCAATGGGTAAAATTTATTTTAAAATATTTTATAAGAATAAATATAATATTAAATATTTTGTAAACATTTATGTGGATGATAAATATATCCTAGTAAATACTTATGTATAAATAGTCTCGAATAATAATGAGATTGCGAAATTAACCCTTACCATAGGTCAGATTTGCTTTGTATGTATACGAACTTCCTGTATAGTGATTTAAAAAAATTTATTGACTTATTTAAGAATAATATACATTTTTATGATATCATATATTATCATATTATAATCTTTTTGTTAAAAACATTTCATTGTTACTCGTTATTCGTATATTAACTACTTTTGGTTCTTATGTATGTTTTATCGAATTAGTTCTGGTTCTCCATAGTAGGTCATAGTTATATCATTAAAAAATGATATTAACATAATATATACCATATTTATTCATTATATAAATTTATATAATCATTATTTAATGAATATCATGTAGAATGAGTCACATCGCAATGTAGAGACGGTAGGACGTACATACGCACAAGCGATGATATCATTTCTATATTTCATGAATGGTTTAGAATTAGATGTTGTATAAAATATAAGAATTAATATCATGTTGTAATAATCATATATATTAATTATTTCAATCATTATACACATCCTAGTAAGGTGGTGGTGAAAAACAGACTACACTACGGCGTGGAGATGGTAATTCATACGTATGCACATGTGGTGATTTCGTTTTTCGTAGGATGGATTGAAGGTGGAATATGGTTGTTTCATAATTATAATTAAATATAAGTATATAATTTATGCCTGAGTTATTAATTTATATTTAAAAAACTTATTAAGAGGATGTAGAAGAAGAAATAAGTTTGAAAGAATTTGTTGAGGAGATTACCTCTTCTTCGACATTCTTCCTCTAAATCTCCTCTTATAGCACTAGAGTTGGCCTTTAAAGAAGAAAATAACCAATAAAATGTTTCTAGGAAATTTTAGATAGAAACATGGTAGGTTATTTATGATATTTAGGGCTCAAAGTGAAGTGAATAGGTGAGGGAAAAGGTTCCCTTTTATAATTTAGGGGAGGGGCACTTTTGGGATCTCCAAAAATATTCATTTATAATAAAACCAATACCCATCCAAAAAACATGAAAATGACCCAAATTAGAATATTATATTATATAAGGTTAAAATATCATCAACTAAGAAAATTGAAAAGTTTTTATATCATTTTAAAAATTATATTTTAAATTAACACTTAGTTATTCTATTTAATTTTTTACTAGGTCAACAAATAATTAAAAATTAAATGGTTGAAATATTTTCTTATATGATTTAAAATATAACATAAATAAATAAATTAAATATTTTTATACCATATAATAATTATTTCATATTTTTAAAAAAATTTATATGCTTTTTAAATAATTTAATAAAACATTATTTTGATAAATAATCAATAGTGTCAATTTTGACACTTTTCAATTCATTTATTTTTAAAAATATTAAGATAAAAATTTAACTTCAAAAAAATATTTTATTATATTTATAATATAAAAATTTCATCTATAAAATTCTTTATCAATGTTATTTACCCCAGATTATTTTATTTTAACATTTTTTATAACATTTATTTCTGATCTCTATTAATAAAATAATCACTATGTCAATTTTGTGTAAAATTTTAATATACTTATTTTTGAATAAAAATTAAAAATAATATACTATGATGAAGATATATATTTCATATTTTATAATAATATTTTTAGTCGAATTTATTTTCAGAAAAATCCAACATTTAAAATATTTTACCTATTACATTATGAATGTGATAACTATAACATCACTATAAATAAAATAATATAAGTGTCATAATTCATTCTACAATACTCAAAATGGTCTATAAATAGATCCTTTGATGATTATTGTTGAGATATAATTGACCAATAAGATTTGGTCAATTGTTTGGATCTTTAAAGAGTGTTATAATTTTAATAAAAACAATATTATTGAATTTACATCAATTAAATAATTTCTACATCATTAATGTATAATATATTAAAGTAATTATATATTTCCATATAATTAAAAATAAATTACCATGAAAAAAAATAAATTTTATGTAAAATGAATTTTTATAGGCGAATTTATATATTTTATAAACTTATTTTAAAAATTATTTGTAATTAAAATTTGTGTTAGACATATCTAACTTTTCATTAAATAAAATAAATTAAATGTCCTAATCTCGGCCAAGGGGATTCAAATGGATACCATTTCAAACCAAGTATGATTTATGTTGGAAAAGATTCATCAAATTATATTAATATAGGTGTTAGGGTAATTTTATAATAGCATTATTACCCTTAATTACATGATTTACCCATTTAATGTATTAATAAAAATTACAACATTTACTATTCATATTGCCCAAAAATAAAATAAAGATATTTACATAATTTACACCTACTGATTAAAAATATGTAATCAATTTTTAAAAATTCATAACGCATAATTTTCAGTAATGAATTTAAAATTATTCCCATTGTCGGAAAGAGGGAACAAGTTTTAAAAGTTAAAAAATTGCAAAAGATTGAAATTTTTTTATATCATAATTCAATGTAAAATTAATGATAATGACATAAATTATATTTTATAATAAAAATATATTATATTTATAATTTAATACCATTAAATTTTATAATATAACCATATAAATTATTTCAAGGGAAATAAATTGTTTTCAATTAAAATTTAGTGTATTTTTACTATTCATAAAAATTCAAAAGTTATCGAAAAAATATTAACTTTAATCAAAAGTAAATTTTTATATCCGTCACCAAAATAAAATTTTTATGTTGTAATATAAAAGTTATTAATGCGTCAAAATCTTAATTTAACAGGGGTTCATAATTAAAAGGCGACAAATTACCATTTTTTAAAAATATAGGTTTTTATATATCAAATATGGTTTATTCATTATATATGAAAAAAATATCTATTGTATGAATATCAAAAATATTTTATGAAGTAAATAACATATATATTTCATTTATCTAATTAACTAATAGTAATTCACTCAATTTATTAATACAAAAATACAAATATATAATTGATTTATATTTTCCATAAATAATTGGCCTCGAATGAATTCACCATACATTTTTGTAAGTTATTTATATTTATTATATATGACATAAAGGCTAGGTTAAAACTTAAATTTTATACAAAGGGAATGTCAAAGTTTGTTTAAACTCAGGATTTCATGTAATGTAAGTTTTTGAATAAAAATTATTTATAGAAAAAATTTCATTAAAGCATCCAGGTGTTACAAAAGTTGCTCTAAAACTTCATACTTATGATCAAAATGTATCTAATTTACAAAATGGGTGTGTTCTTTATCATGTTCTTTGAGAATTGACATTCTTGATGTAGATAGACCATCCCATAGAGTAGGAGTTGAAATTCTTTCTTCTCTTAGTGGATTAGGTTGGATGGGTCTACCTACATGTCATGATTGATTAGGCGATGACACATTCTCTAACTGATCTTCTGGGATAACTGTATTTGATCAGATCATATCATGGACGGAGGAATTCCCTTATTTCTATTAAGCTCACTAGGGACCTTTTCTAAGATTTTTGGCTATGTAAACAGCTTGACCAAGGACATTGTTGAATTAGTGACTTCTGGGATGACCATGTCCTCCCCTATAGCCTCAGTTATGAAGACCTCTTCCCTTAGTTCTTCAATCAAGTATAGGGAATTCGTGTTTATAATCAGAATCATCTTGTTTGAGTGGATCCATTAAGTTAATAATGCAAATGGAATTGAAAAACCTCCCCATCTAATGATGATTCCTTCTGACAGGTTGACTCTCATTGTGTCATTTAGTGGGGTGGTGCTCGTAATTTTGGAAGAGTTTGCATGAATTATGCTAAAGATAAGGATAGATTCATATTTTTAATGAGCAAATATTCTTTCATTTTCTGGTTAATTTTTTTTTCTTTTTTACCATTTGGAGGACTTCCCTTTAGATGTTTGAACTGTTGATAGAGCTAGTTTGGGTATAGCAGAACTTACAGGAGGTACAGTTTGTTAGTACAACCTTGTTCGAGGAATAACATTAGTCTAGTTGATCATTTTTTTTGACCATTCTATCAATGAACTTATGTTATCTCTTTATCTTAACATATTTTCATTAATTTGTCTCCACTAGTTTAGTAGGAAAAAATACATGACATGGTAAAGTGAAAGTTTCAACCTCACTTTCCTAGATTCCACTATCTTTTGGATGAGGCCTTTGAGAACAAAACAGTACTTGATGTGACGTATCAACATTTGATTGAAAGGGAAATATTTTGGGAGAACATCATCACCTTATTTTCTAAGATTCTTGGGATTTTATAAATTGACCAAGTTGTTTTTAAATGACGAGATAATGTAGTAAGGGAAATGCTCATTTAGAAAATAATAGTCCTTATTTTTATATCCCCAAATTTTTTCCACCTCTGATATGTCTAATCATTCTAACAAGGCAGGAATAGTTTCTAATTCTTGAGAGGCGTGGTTATACTATATGGTGTGGGGTTTTAAGAAGGAGACAAAATAGTTTCATTATTATGTGTAACTACAGCAGCCTATGTTTTTCATGTTCTCCTTCTCTGACTTGATATAATTAATCAGGACATTACATAAGTCTTTGTGATAGTGTTTTCCACCTATTTTGAAATTGGGGTAAGTTCCTAAAACCCAATTATGTATTTCAAATGGATCATTGACATAAGAAACTCATCTTGAAGACTATCTACAGAGATCAGAAACAAATCTTCTTGAGGGAGTGGTAGGTTTAAATAGTACATCAACCCTTTCCATTGATCATTGAAATAGGAGAAATATCCATTCTCTTATTTCTTTTAGTTCGTGACATTTAAGACTATTGTCTTCTACATCATTGAGCTAAACTGGATAACTAATTTTCTGACATAGGTATTCCCCAAAAGTAATTTACCGAGACTAAAAACATGTGTACAAAGAAAATGTGGATACTTGCAGTGATTGCATGGAGCACCTGAGTATCACCACCTCCTACCCATCATGGGATCATAGAGAGAGAATAAATGTTCCAAGTGCTGGTTCAGGACTCCATAACCATTGAATATTGGAAATGTAGGATTCCCAATGTTTTGTGGGGGAAGAGTTGTATCCAACCTCTCTATGTAAGGCTTCAATTTCAGCTTTATTAGCACATGTCATTCCTCTATTGGTTCTAATAGATTTTTTAGTGATTTAATGGTGTTCATAAGCAATTGTGGAATTTTTGGATGATCTAGAGCCTAGTTAGGTGCGAAAATTGGTAGTCCCATTGGTGGAGGAACTACTGGTACCTATTGTGGGTAACTAATAGGGACATGCCTATAAGGATTTTTCTTACCCTGCTCTAGTTTCATGCGTGATGGAGGAAATTCATGATATGTTTCTTCAGGATCCAAATATATTTGTGGATGGAACCATACATTGATTAGATGTTCCATATCATCTTCAATTATAATAAAAAAACTCTCTTTACCAAGATACTTCTACTAGGAGGGATGGTTGAGGATCTAATAGTAGATCATACCTAGAAAGATGGTTGCCTTAGAGTAGTTCTTCATTGAGTCTCCTCAATCCTTTCATCTCTTCCTATTGATGATAAAATAACTCCTCTAATAAAAGGGACTTTGCCTCTCTTGGAGGGGGGTGAGACATGATTTGACCCATACCTTTTTAATTATTTTTAGGAGTTAAAGGTGGATTGTTTTAGAGAGTGACAAAATTTAGGGAAAGGATCTATTTTCAAGCATGAACACCTCCAAAAACTAGTTCAATGTGGAAAACATTATGAACCAGAACATCCTCTTATGTATCCCTTAAATTGGCCTTGTGTTCTGCAAAATCTGTGAGGGCAGTGTTGTTGGTGTTAACTGATGATAAATGCATTGTGAGCATTGTATCAGTGTCTTTGTGAGACCCCTTTCTTATATTCTATCCATGATCCCTTTTTCTCCTTTAATAATTATCTTGGAATAGTTTTATGGACAATAACCCGAAGGTAATATCTATATAGTTTAGTTGTGAATGTTCTAAGTGGAAATATCATATCACAGGATTGGAGGAACTAGAAGGATATGTTTTTTAGTATCTAACATAATTGAGATAAAACTAATTCCCACTAATGAGGTGGTTATTGAGGTGAAAAAGACCCCAACCCTGAGGGCTAAGGCTATTCCAATTCTGCTTTCACAACCCTTGGAGCATGATTGGATGGCCTAAAGTGTTGGGTTTAAACACCTCCCAGCCCTATGGGATGGGGTTGGATTTTGAACTAATATGGCTGATATTACTATTTCATCTCCTCTGATTTTATGATTTTTATCCGAGCACGGGCTGGGTGGATCATTCGGTATGCACTTGGATCATCCATTTATAAATACCATTTTTTATATTTCTAGCATTTTTTCTATCTGATGACTAACATCCTCTATGTGGAAGGATTTATTAGTATTCTAAGATGCTTGACACAACATTGTCTCAACATCCTGCCCTCTTCTATCCCGACATTAGTGAGAGTCATTTGAGACAATTTCTTGTTGATCATGTCTTTAGTAATAAATAGATTCTATTTATTAGAGTCGTCCTGGGGATATGGAATTTCATGATACCACCATCAGCGACCTTTGTTGTATAGGGAGTGCAGTTAAATGAAATGCTCCATGTACACCCTATCCCTTGATACAAACACTGGATGTGGTGTCAGTGATCAACTATTGCATCATCATTAACGTGTGGAGGCATGAACATTGAAGGGATCCGTGTTGTTTCTTGACCTTTAGATTTCATGAAGATAGATGATATTCCATGTATATTTGGCACTATAACCCTTATATTACCTTGATGTGACTCTGATACTCATCATAAGGTAATATCGTTTCATTCATGTGATGAAGATTTTTCAAAATATTGAGGTGGATGTTGTGCATACAAGACAATCCTTCTAGAATATTGTATTGAAAAGTGGATAAATCCCAGAACATTACTGGTATGTCATATTTATCCAGTTGTTTCCACATGATTTTTACATATTCTTTATCTTTCACTAAATGATCCTCTGCCATGTCCGAACAAAGTGGATGCTTCCTGACCAATTTATCATAAGAAACGAGATCAGTTGGGGTTTTCTATGTTTTGTTGGAATACAACTGATTCAAAGGAGGTTCAAAGAATTATCATTTCATTGGGATGTCTTACAGTTGAAAAATAATTTCACCTACCAATGACAACACATCTAACATGATTTTCATTATTTTTGAAAGTGCCTCATGATAGGAGTTTTCTCATTACAACATTGTCAATCGGAAAATTCTTTTGACAACATGAAACACTAATACAGAGAGAAATTTCACAGTGAACGCCATCATGGGGAGGAACACCATGATGGATTACAATATGTTAAGACCATATTTCTCCTTGATTTCTTTTCATGTAGAGGGATTTCATATATCTAATTAAGAGACGGGCTCTCAAGATCAATCATACTGTAGACATGAAGCATGTCTTTATGGTGATGTTTCTGATGAGGACCTACATAATTGCTACTTCTTCACCTATAATTAGGTAATGGGAGGGTAGGATCTTGATTTTCCACATATAAATTCCTGATGGAATCATGAACTCTGTCATTAAGAAGATTTGGATAATAGAGTGACTATTAATTTTCCAATCATATTTTTTTAGGATTCTTCTTAGATTTATTATTATGAGAAATTGGGGGCACTTGTTGGAAGAGTTGGCTGTCATGGGTAGGTGTATGATCTTACCTTTGTGTGGTCATTGGGATAGGACAATTACCTCCAGTTAGAGTGGGTGGATTTTTCCGATTTAGTTTTCCATGTAATATGAGGGATTTCCCCCCATGACCCTCCTCAATGGGAGAAGAGGTGTGTATCCTCTCTGGGTTGGAAAGCTGATTAGCCACACCATTTTTGGGGATAGATTTATTTTTTCATACCTCAAACTCTACTATCATTGTTGTAATGATGTTTAGGAAATTCTATAGGATATAGGAAGATATTTTTGTCTTCCCTTTCACCATTTCCAAGATGTGCATGGTGACTTCAGTGGTTGGAACAGGGATATATTCCCATTCAGTATATTTAGTAGGTATATGTGCCTTATATTTTCATTACTTTAATTTCATTGGATAATGAAATTACTCTTGTGAGTTGTAAAAGCGTTGGGTCTGCCACATTCCCATCATCGAGACTTTTGTGATCCACTTCTCTAGGTGCTGCCATATGAGGCTGTTGGCAGTCATGGTAAAAACAGGTAGGTGCCTATTCTTGTTTGTTTCTTGCCACCAAAAATGGATAGAGGGAATCTTTGAGTGCTTCCAGACGATTGTTTTGGAAGTATTATTGGTCAAAAGTATGTGTATGTTCATGCTCACAATATGCACCCATATTTAGTTGGTGGGATTCTTTTAATGAAAATAGATGAGTCTGAAGGATGACTAATTGAATTAAAAGTGGTTTTTGATCCTTCATAAGTTTCCAAAAAATTAGATTGGTTGGATTCTTCAGTGGGAGGAAAGGTGTGAACCTACCCCCTTTTGTCCATTTTTCATCCCCAGTGGGCTGTTTCACATTCCCAGGTTTGAAGGTCCTAGGCATGTAAACTGTTGAAAACACCCTCATCATGTTGAGGGTTCACTAGGGCGCAATATTAGTGGTGGTGATTCCTATCAAGATCCCTTTACAATGGTAGTTCTATCTTATAGGTGAGTCCATATATAGCCTCATGATCCACCTCCCTGAGATATGATAGGGAATGGTTGTCGCATTCCATAGACAAACTCATGAAATGGTTGAAGAAGGTGGTCAGCACTGTCAGCATCAAGACCATCGGTCGTCATTGATAAGATGACTAGTGGTGTTTGTTAAGCTAGAGGGCATGTTGGGAATCCTCAAGTGTCAGTATTGCACTGTTCTGATGGTACTCCCATGATAGTCCATTTGAGACCCAATATTAAAGATTCTAGGTTGGTGATGTTTCCATTCATGTGGATAAAGACACTGCCTAAGCGCCCTCTAGATAATTCATCACTGGAAGATGGAATAACGTCAATGGATTGTGGGGACTTCTAAAATGAAGTGTCTGAATATGTGACAAAAAAAACAAGAAACTCCATCAAAGCATCATCTCATTTAACTGAAAACATGAATGATTGATTACCTTATTTAGACCTCCTTTATCAATTGAAAGGGTCCTAATATGTGGGTAACACTATCAACATGGTTAAAGATTCAGGTCGGGTTCACCATTGTTTGTTTCCCTTGGAATCATTCTTGTGTTAGGAATCACTATTTACCAAAAGTTTCATTAATGGAACCAAAAAATACCCAATGGTTCTTTATCCATGAGGAACTACTTTCCAATGGTAGGCGATCATCTGATGTTTGGCCAATGATGCTTAAGAACTCGTGTTGGTCAAGAGGATGGGAGGTTAGGATCATCACACCCTTTTGTGGGGAATTACTACCAACTATAAGACTCTATCATAGATTGAAGACATATTCATGAATCCTTTATTAATTAACAAATATAATTTGGTTCATCCTTGAATTAATACAAATTATTATCATGTATGGAATTTAGAATCATTTTTATGTATTTGAGGTTTTTCGTCAATGGAGATATCAGTATGCATATGAGGTTCTCCATCAATTCTATCCTCTTATATACTACATAGATCTTCTTTTTTCATTATGATGATGTTGGTTTTACAATCGCACTATGGGGGAACTTTGGAATGTATCATCATCTAGGGAAATATGAGTTTTTCATTGTTTGGATAGAACCCAGTGATGGGATTCCTACGTATCCTTGTGAAAGGAATCAGAACCCACATAGTTCAGTGTCACTTAATAGGGAACATCATACCGTTTAAGGTCATGTGATAAGGACCTAACCTTATAGTTTATCATCACATGGCAAGGAATTCTCCCCAAAATATGTATAGTCCAGGTTTTGTGTGGGATGTATGTGAAAGTTTCATGGGGAACCTAGAAAGAATATGAATTTCCATGTTTAATTAATCCCTGTTAGGGATATAGCACTGAGAGATTATGGTTGATTATGGGTGTTGGGTTTGGACCTCATAGAGGATTCCAGTATACCCCATATGGATGGGAATCAATGATAATGTAGTTCGGTGATGATCACCCATGCCTGTGGAGGCCCTTGATAGTTTTTCTTATAGGGGATTATAATACTTTGATAGGACTATGTTGGGGCTTAATCCCAAAGATGATTACCTTGTAATAAGGGAACCTAAAGAATGTATTGATTAATGGTGGTCTCGGGGGTTAATTTGGGGTTTAATCCTTCCGAGGATTCCCAGATTAAGGGAATTATGACTGGGTCTTACACATGAGGTGGATTCCCATTGAGCTCAATCCCTAAGTGGGAGTCCTATGTATTCTAATTGTAATAGTATTCATAGTTATCATAGTTCTATATGGGATGGATTTTGTGAATGTCATTATCATTATTAACCTCTAAGACCATGTGAGTCATACTTGGTTGAGAAACAAGGGGAAATAGAAGATCTGAGATACCACACAATCTACTTATGTCCATCAGGGGACATGGAGAGAAAGTATAAAGCAAGAGGGATAGGTTGTTAAGTGTGTCTATATCCTCTATACTAGGATAATGGTGGAAGAGTATAAGGGTGCATAACTTCCCTCTATTCACTTTACACTATAATGGGTCTGTTGTATGGATACTGAGGCAGGAAGAAAGTAGGAGAGAGGGTAGAGGGATCGGATGCCCATTTCATCTCTGACCCAGTGGCTAGAAGGTAGAGAGTTGAAAGAGTTAAACCTCCTACAAGAATGGATAAGGGATTAATCCAGGAGGAATGCCCTAAAATAGGTTCTACAATGATTAGGGAAGATGTAATTCCATGTTGAATGGAAAATAAAGTGTAATCCTAACCCAATCTTCTTGGAACTGTTGGTTCTGAGTCTCATAGATAATAAGGGTATGTTAAGGTCCTAACTATAGAATCCAAAACCGGTAAATACCCAACATTGTGCCTAGTTTTAGGGCATACATGACCATGGAAATTAAAATCCACACATTCCCCGTGGATCCTAACCATTCTGTAGGATAGGTGCGGGAAACCTATGACCATAGAAATAAAAAACCAAATGGGAGACATGATGGTGTGCCTTTTCCTGTGGCTTTTCAAGTTACAAGGCCTGAGTGGAGGTTTCAACTAGGTCCCTTTAAGATAAGGGAACTAAGGGTAGTGGAGGCTTGCTATAGGTGGCTTGTAAAAGAGTTCAAAGGGTTGGATCGCATAGGCTGAAGGGTAGGGTGACCCATAAAGGATCACACATTTGGTGTTCCACACAGGTAGGGATAGAAGAATGGGTGGAAACATGGGATAAAGGACACCTAGGTGACTACACTTGGGGGAGACCTTGCTTATACATTCAATGGTCTCCATATCTGTTCCTAGAAGTGACCCGCATAGGTCCCTAGTTGAGTAACGATTCCTTATGCTGGTCTTCATTTATCATAGTTTGAGTGATTGACTTTAGTGATTATTGTTTATTTTAAACCCTCGGGGGAATTTAATTTCACAACCCCCTTTAATCCACTCTTCATCAGGTTTTATAAATCTACACAGAATATTTTTGAGGGATTAAGTGAAAAAATAGGGTGAACAAAGCATTGATCGGCCATCATGAATTTTCTTCCATGCAAAGGAAGACCCTTGGATCCTATATATAATAAAATATTAGAACATGGGTGAAGACTTCATATCACTCAAGATAGCCATGATTGTATTTCACATAGGCTCTCAAGTAGGAAAATCATGTAGGCCCTCCGTGCAGGCTGATGCGCAGGTACCCTGTGCACCGACGCTTCTTGGGGGGTACCTTCCCATCTCACTTGGGCTAACCCACTGTTACATAATTAGATCTTCACCCCTACACCCCTTATTCATATCTGTTTCATGTTTTGTCCATATCTCTTCAGGTCACTCCCTTATCTACTTTCAATAACCCCATCAAAAATAGATAGTCGTGTCATGAATGTTTCGAGCCCGATGGAGAAAGTTTTGGGCCACGACACATAGAAATCATTTCTATTACTTATTCTGACATAAATATGTATTTATAATCAAATGGAACATTTGGTGGTTAAGTGGGGATTACATATCTAATTCTATTAGAGCTTATATGGAACACATCTCACGATGTCAATAGAATTCAACAACCTGTTAACTGTACATCTGAATAACTTTTAATTATAAATATTGATCATGAAGGATTAAAATGTATATGTTTAAAATTTTCATTTAAACAATGTAAGTTTCATTTATCTTCTTTTAAATGGGATTTGTTCATATTTTTGTATAACACTATGAAAAATAACAAAGGAAATTATATTCATCCAAATAATAGTTAAGTATATTAATTTTTTAATCAATATCTATTATGTTTTTGATCTTCCCTTTTTTTCTCATCTAGGTGATGTTTACAAGAAATACCTACCTAAGTATTGATATTATTTATATAATAAAAACATAATCATTTAAATAAATATCATATGTATTTATGTTGAGATAAAATAATCCATTTACATTTCTTAGAATTATTTGATCTACAAATGAAATTATTTCCACTCATCATACTCCCCATAATTTCAATCTATATATGTTTACTAATTTTCCCCATAAGAAATTTTTCAGTGTATTTGAAAATAGTGTCATCAATATAGATAATTTTTTTAAAGATTTCATAAATAATTTCTTGATGAAAGTAGTGAACATTCTCATTCCTTTGAGGAATTGTTTTTTAATATAGTATGAAGATTAAAGATATTACCAGGATCATGGAAGATCTTTAATTACATAAAGATCCATAGAAATATTAAACACATGGTCAAAAAATTTATTATTTCCAAAATTTATAGTTTTTTCAATAGAAAATTCCGACTAATCGTATCCATTAAAAAGGAACAATTAACTTCCATTTGATATAAAATGAAATTAATATGAGCTATAAAGTCTCTTAGAATTGGTTTAAACTCAAGTCTAACTAAGAAGTAAAATCTTCTTCATAGTTTTTATTTATTTTAAATAAAACATTTAGAAATATTTCTATACTTATTATAATGTATGGTTAAGTTTTTATAACATTAATTTTGGAAGAATATTTTTTTTTTAATTGAATGGTTATCAGTATGTATACCCAATGTGTAAACCCTGATCCATTTGAATTGATTGATTTCTTATTGAATATATAATTCTCTACTTTCATCACCAAATGTATGATCTAAC
Source organism: Viscum album (assembly GCA_963277665.1). Classification (NCBI taxonomy): domain Eukaryota; kingdom Viridiplantae; phylum Streptophyta; class Magnoliopsida; order Santalales; family Viscaceae; genus Viscum; species Viscum album. The sequence continues at coordinate 721,890,052 of OY728162.1, forward strand.
ATTTTATGTTAATATTGAGATAACAAAAAAATAATTTAAAATTAATTCTATAAAGAACATTGTATTTTAACATATTATTCAATATCATAAATAATATTATATTAATAGTATTTTCCTTTAATAATTATTCATTTCATGGTAAATAGGTAGGTTGTTCCACATTTTCTAGATTATAAAATTTTGAAATGTTTATTTTAGTTTGGGTGACTTTTAATATTAGTTTTATTAATATCCAATCTAAAATTTAAGGGGTTTAAAGAACTCAATCTGAATCATGTTTATAATTCATAAATTTAGAAAATGAAATTATAAAAGGATTGGTTTCATAAAATTTCAGATGTTTCAATCATTAAATAGTATCTAATAATTTTTTTTAATTATAGTATGATATACTTATGTTTGAGTAGCCAATAAAAAATTCCTTCATTAAATTTTAGATTACATTTAGCAAGGAAATATTTATTATTTAGTTAGGATAATTTCTATTTTAAAACTCTGATGTAAGAGGCTTTTGGTTTTCTTTCCTTTATTAGATCATATGATGTCTAATTTATAACTAGTTAAACAAAAATATGATTTATAGTTTAGTATGAAATATATTTAAATTCAGTATATAAATATTTAGCAATGTGATTTTTACATATAATAAAGCATGATATTTATTAATTATTTTTATTTCTTATTTCAGTAAATATATTTTTGTGTGGTGTTCTTGGTGTTGAAAAATTAGGTTTAATATATTTATCACTGCAAAATGAATCTAAATTAATATTATCAAATTTTCCAATACGATCACTCTAGGTGGTCATTATCAAAATTATTTTCTCATTAATAAAAAAAGCATTAAACTTTTTATATAAAATGAGTTCTTTCGATTTATTATATAAAAATAAAATGTTATTATATCTTGTATAGTAATCAAATAAGACATACACACAATGTTTTCCTATGATACTAGTAGTTTGTGTCGGTAATAAAAGATATATATGAACTAACTGTAGGGTTATGGATGTTGTTATGTAAATAATAGATTTAAAACCATTATTTGTTTACCATCCATATAAAAAAAATTCATATACTTTAAAATAATTAAACATTATTTCCAAAAGAGCCTTTAAAATTTCCTTATTTGAATGTTTTGTTAAGGTCCAAATATTATTGTAAAGTGGACTTTTGTTCCAAATCCAAAAGATATTCTCAATTTATATTTGGAATGTAATTTTTTATATGTTAGGTCCTCTAATTTTATGCTATAAACATTATCATGTAGGTTGGAGGAAAATATGTAATATTTTTCCAAACATTGGATGTTACAATTATTATTTACCAATTATTATAAAGTAATGTTCATGATATAGATAATTAATTATAATAAGGCTATTTGAATGTTGTAAAAACTATAGATAATTATAATTTTAGGTATCTCAATGTATGGATGCATCACCTGTACCCATGATCTATCCATGTTGATTGTCTTTGAAGATTACAAACCCAACGTTAAAATTTTAAAAGTTATAAAAGTTGGACTTTTTTCCATTCATGTGTGGCGAACAAAAGTTTCCTATATATCCCCAAAAAATCCAATGGTAACCAAAATGTTATCCTAAATTTATGTACCATAAATTTTGGTACCCAATGTTTATTGGGTATATATTTATTATAAAATATTATATTAATAACCTATATATTTCCAACACTTTTATATTTAAGAGCATCAAGTCCCTTAAAAATATTACATTCAACAATTCTAAAATATTACTTCTTTCATAAATAAAATCAACTTTTCTAGAGACCTATCATTTTATATACAGTAAAAAATAGTTCACTCTTGAGAGAAAAATATTTTGAATGAAAATGTAACTTTCTAGTAGATGAATATCAAAATCCAAATGATACCATTGAAGTTTTATTTATTTCTTGGATAATATTGAAATTTTTTATTCCTACTGTAATGGTAGATACCATATTCTTTCGGATTTGAATTTTAAATTTGTTTTATAGTTTCATATGGGTTATCATTGGCCATAAAATAAGAAACAGAACCAGAATTGAACTCAAAAACCAGTTTAAAACAATTCTCATTTTTTAAAAAAATATTTCTATTATTATGTTTATATTATTTTACTAATATTGTGGTAGTGGATATTGTGGTGATTCTTGGTGGATTGTCTTGGATTTATCATGTGTAATTGAATTCCACACATGGAAAATTTTCCATATGTTATGTGATGATAGTTTGTGATGATATTAAATAACCGAGACATATATTAATGTGGATACATTTTTTATAACCATTTTGAAAGATTAAAGAAGGCCATTCTATATGAATTTAATGTTTTCATGAAAAAGATAAATTATTAAATAATTAAGAATAAGAAGGTTATGGTTAAGATATGGGTTGGAATTTTAGGCATGAGTATTTAACTCTCAGAATATGGTTTTTATGGAATGAATTGTTCTTCACTACTCAGCCTATGGAATTCCATGGATGACCTAGGCAGTGATGGATATCACTCCGACCCCACCCCTATCTAAAAAGGGGTGGGTCATCCATCATCATCCATTAGGGATCATCCTCCCCCCATTCTCCTATTCTCAAATCCCAATTTCCTCCCAGCATTCACGAAATAAATCTCTTCCATAAATCCCATGATTTGATTAATGGATTTCCTCAAATCATGCTTTCTAACTCATAGTTCATGGAAGCTTATTGTATCCTAAACTTGATATTGTCGGATCATTTCATCACTCATCATTCATCAGTCAACTCCTTCGACCACTTTGTTTCATTCAAGGGCCTTATAAGAGTGGTCCACTATTGGACCTCTCAATATGTGGCATGTTATGGTATAGATTTCATCAATCGAGGACCAGATCATGACTTTGTCCAATGATCCTTGAACATTCAACGTTGACCATTTCTTTCTCTGTAGTTGGTCCTATTAATTCCATATGAAGAAATATGCTCTAATAATGATGATTTGGGTAAGCTTCCCTGAACATCCTATTATGTTTAAAATCGATTCAATGAACACATTATAGGCAATATGGTTAAGAGATTCTTATACATAGATAATAGAAAAAATATTTTCTTTCAGCTTATTTTTCCTAGGATCTATTTCAAGGATGATATTTATAAACCACCGGTGGAGTGGGCATGGATCGTGGTTGTAAAATATTATTTCTACAAATAGGCAGTGATCTTAGTGTCTTAGATAGATTTTTGTTCTTCTTCTGCATGACTGGGTCCTCCGTTCTCTTCTTGTTGACCTAGTTACAGGTAGTTTCATTGGAAAATCATCCCAACTAACTGTTTGATTGGGAATAGATCTCTAATAGTCCCCTTAGTTGGTCTTTTGGAATATTGGTAAGTTTCTAATGTTTATTCTCTTCTGAATTATTTGGTACCTTATTTTCTGGTTCATAAGATATAGACATATTCTCTAAATCAAGTGGAAATTTGGGGGGTCAAATTTTATCTATGTAGGTCTCATGGAATTTTGGTACATCCCCTCTTAAGTTCCCCCCTCCTTTGTATAAATTGTGAAGGATGGAAGAAAGGGAAACATGCAGGAGGAGCCCAGTCAACCAGATGTACTCAAGAATTTTTGTAGCAAATCTCTAATTTATTCAATACCTCTCTCTAAGATTATAGTATTTATAGGTTATAATGAAAAATGTTCTTCGAGGCTGATGACATCTGATTAGAAAGTTACTACCATCTCAATATATCTCTAAAAGATATTCTGGTTATTAAATGGAAATGATAATAAGAATTTTGATCCCAAAGGTTGGAAAAATTGCATTCAAATATAGAAAATAAATTAGGGAGGGACACGGTCCCTTGGGGATATCAAAGTAGGTGACATAAAAACCTACTCTCAACCAATAATATATTATAAACATGATTAACCAAAAATTAGGACTTTGGAGTCTAGTTTAAGAAATTGTAAACAAGTAAACCACATTTCTTAAAACATATTGGTCAATAAGGGGAGGAAAACAAGGACCTAAAAGGAAAAATCAAACATACCAAAAAACATGGCGACTAGATCCTCAGGTATATCAACGAAACCTAGAGGGGATCCTATATCCGGTGAATCAACACTTGAAGAAGATGATTATTAGAAACATGGTATATCTAGAAATCAAGTTTCCAATTCTAGTGATAAGGCTTAGAAGGACCATGGTACTAAGAGTATAAACCCATAACTTTTGATGGTATCTCCACTGGATAGTGATTTCACCCCAGAACCCAAGTTGCCCTCAGATGATAGAGTTATAAATGTTATAGATAGGGTGGAAGTTTAAATTAAAATATTTTAGGATCTTATACTCCACTCTAAATAATATATATTGGAGTTGTCATTCATGATCAATATCTCAAAGGAGGATGGGAATAGAATGTTGAAAAGACCTTGGAAGTTTATATTACCTATGAATAGACTAGTTTTATTGATAAAAAAATCATATTTTGATATTTGGATTCAATGAAGGGAAATGAGCTCGTAGAAACATGTATAGACTTGATGTAAGAGGGCCTTCCATTTTGAGGAGGTTATAAAAAATAAACCAGGCTTAAATGTAGCATCCAATGAATAGAATATTTATAGGGTAAACCATTTCAATTATCTCAATTTTTATTGGAATGACCAGGCTATATCAATTGTGGTTTCATGTATATGTGCACGTAATACTTATTGGTTTCACACTTTTCCTTATAAGTGCATTTTAAAATAAGAATACTTATTTAGTAGTAGAATAATATAGTTTTAATGGGTGTTTAATAAAAATATTTGTGAACCCTCACAAGCCAGAATGATCTATACCTCAAATGATCATAAGGGGACCCAAGGGGTCAACCCTCATAGGAGATCCTTCCCGAGGAGGCATGATGGAAACCAGTTCTATGTATAATCCCATAAGAGAATAGATATTGCTATGGGGGTGGACCAATGTGTTAGGCTCATGGATTGAGCCGTCTTGCATGTGAGAACAGTGTGCTAAATAAGCCCATAGATCTGTGGCCGATTTTTTGGGTGCGTTTAGGTGGAATGGGTGCCAAACCCCAAAACTAGATTGACCAAAAACTGGTCACAACTTTTATATTATATCATAGAGGAGTTTGGTGCGTTTTCGATGTGGGATGTGGAGTTATTAGTACTGTTCACCCATGATTTTAGAAATGAGGATATAATTGAGGCCAGCAGAATCATCCAATCTCTATCGTTCAATGTTCCTATTCCCCAACTGTTTTAAATTTCATTTCATCTTCTACCACTTAATTAAGTTTCTACTCTCATAAAAATGTATAGTCGACCAGTGCGAGATCGAGACAACTAATCATCTCTACTCATCATGAAAATGTATTGAGAGAAGGTAGATAAAACTGAGGAAAGGCGTGCAATCTTTGTACTGAATTCATCTAAAGATCAAAGATGGTGAATGAAGCTATCAAAATAATGATCATTACTACCTGAGTACATCACATTAATCCATAGTAAGATGATGATTTGATCACATGATCAAATGATGAAAATCCAAAGAGGACACAAGAAGTCACATGATGGAATGAAAATATTCACTGAATCCATTGCATGAAGAACAATGATGGTTAAAACTTACATTTTTTAATATATTATCATTTCAAATATTCTAGATTATTTAGAGGACATATATTGAGGAATCATATGATCAAAGAAATGATCATTCAGAATAGAAGAAGAATTCACACGCTTCACATGATCTCTCCATCACTATAGGTAGAAGCCATGGTTTTCTTCCATTTGATATGAATAAGATCCCAAGATACATGGTGGTGTTTGAAGAAGTCCCTGGAATGACACATTTTGTGGAGAATATTTGTTTTTTCCACCTCTATAAAAACAGATACATAGTCGAGAGTTCACGTGCAACGTTTTTGAGATCATAAGAGAAACACTTGAAATGGAGGAGCTCATTTGATAAAAATCACATGAAGGAGTATCATGTATGCCTTGTAACATCATGAATTAATTTTTGAAGGAGTATTTGGACATCACCTATTATCTCTTGAAGTTAGTTGAGAAGGCATACACGAACACACACAGTGTCATGAAAAAGACCTCCCATATAGATTTTTTGGTTACATGTAGTAAAGAAGAAGACACGCTAGATATTTCCTTCTAAATCACAATGGATCCAATGGAATATATTTTTCTTATGATAATAAGAACTCATGAAACACTAGGTCTTGTGAGGAGGTTGAGATAGTAATAGGTGGAATCCTCAATTACTATGAAGTAGCATGTAGAAAAACCTTTTATCTCATGAAGGAAACTATAGATTGAAACATAATATTGCAAAGAACCGGTTCGTTTTTTGAGAAAAAAACTTGACATAGATTGATCACTTCTAGAGAAGGAAGGGGGATAACTTATGAGCCAGACCTTGATCATTCCAATTATACTAGTAGATCACATATGCATTAAGACATCATGTGCTTCACATTACAAAGTGAATAAGGGAGGAAGAAGTGGTTACATGAAACTCATGAAATAAAATGTAATCATGTTAACATTCACATGTGAAAAATCACGTGAGAAGGTGATATACATGAAACATAAATGAATACAACATAAATTAACAAGGCAGCAGGTTCTATACAATCCATTCATGTAGTGTGTTTATTTTGAAATCAAAGATAGGAATATTATTAGAAGAGATTACATCTGAGTGGGTTGTTTTTTTAGAATTTAATAATATAAATATAGATGAAACTTTGAAAGATCATTTTTTCATATAAATATAATCGAATATTTTTTACACCAATAGAGTACATTTAATTTAGTTCAGGACTTCATCAAAAAGAATTATATACCGATAATTTATGGTGTTGAGTAAACTAAACAAATACTTGATATCATAATTGATTGAGTAAGAAGACATGAATACAAAGGTACTTGAACATGTACACAATATTCTGTTATTCAAAGATCTTTTAGAAGAACATCAACAGATCGTTATACTATGCACCAACCTTGAAAAAAGATGCAAGTCTTAGATTAGATCTGGAGTAAGAGGTCTCTTGTGTAATTTCAAATCTGAAGTTTATAGAGTGGATTCTAGATTAGTCCAGTGTAGATTCTGGTAGCACTATTGGATTTAGTATAAAGAACCTTCTATGTGGATTCAGGAGAGGTAGATTTTATTTCTCTATCGCCCATTTTAATTTATTATAATAATATAGTGAATAATCCATGATGGGGAGAATAAAAAACGTTGTAAAGAGTAGGTCATTATATTAATATAAGAAAATCATTATTTTATATGCCTTTATATTTATAGCATTATATGAGGAAAGGTTCAGAGACATTGGAATATTGGATTGAGGCTTTAACCAGCCACATTGGATTAATTGAAAAGAAAAAAAATCAATAAAAATGGAGCACTCATTCACCCCACCCCCTTTTAGTGGCCATATACTAATATGAGAACTTAAAGTGGTATCAAAGGGAAGGTTACCACTGAAAGATGGAAAAGAATTTTAATGATGGTGAAAAATCATTAAAATAAAGGATATTCTGATCTTTAATGGTGAAAAATATCATGGTTGTAAAAATAGTATGATACCATATCTCTTATCACTTTGGGTTGATGAATGATATACAATTATAGTGGGGTATCCAACCTACGTTGAGAATGATCTTAGGAAAATTGAAGACAATAATAACATGAAGCTTGATGAAAATAATCATAATGAAATATTTAATTCTTTATCATTAAAGAGAAACACTTAAGTGATGTTTCTTTAAATAGCCATGTAAATCTGGGATAAACTGAGAAGCAGTTATGAAGGAAACCATAAAGTCAAACAAGATAAGATGAAAATATTGTGAAACAGTTTTGAAGATATTAAAATGGGAAAGGATTATAGTATTTTTGACTACTTTTCATAATTAAATTATATTATTAGTATCATTGGAGGGCTTCATGAGAAGCTAGATCATTCATCCATTTCAGAGAAGTTTATGAGAAACTTTCCAGATAGGTTGGATTAAATGTTTCAACACTGGAATACTTATAAGATCTATCAATGGATAAAATTTATAACACTCTCATATAAAATGAACTAATAAAAATAATATATTTTAAAAATAAATAAAAATATGATATGTTTTTTAAATAAATGATAAAATGTAAAGATAGAGTTTAAGAGAATCTATAATTAGGTGGTTCTGAATATGAGGAAGTTGAAGAGAATGATAATAAAATAAGGGCCTTGTTCACGAGGATGTATAATCGATATACAAGGTAAAAATGAAATAATCCCCTACAGACATTCAATAATAAATGGTTTGTAAATTTTTATATGACTATCCAAAGAATAAGTCTTTTGTAATTGAATCTGATGAAGAAGAATATTACGTCAAGAAAATTTATAAGAAATGTGAAAAAGGTGACTATGATAGGGAAAAGGATAAGTACTCAAAAAAATAGTAGAAATCTCATGAGAATGGAAATTAATGAATCTTCATCATCAAGAAATGGGAAATAACATTAATGACCTTCTACAAATAAGATGTTTTTAATGGGATAGAACAAAATAGATAATAAGACATTTGAAGGTGTTGAAGGAGAAGAGATAAGTAAGATAGAGTGGTTATTGAAAGATAATCATGAATCTACTCTTGATAATAACTTGACAGTCAAAAAGGATAAAAGAAAAATGATAAAGGAAAATAAAGATCATGTTAAGAGACAAGATACACATCATAATGAGATAATATTATATATGAAGATGGTTTCTGAGTTAGAATGTAAACTAAAATCATTAGAATAAAATTCACCTAAAAAATAATTCATCAATGACAATAATATTATAATTTAAGAAAACAATCAAAATAGATTGAAGATATCTGAACATGATAAGACAGTGAATGGTATTGAAGAAAAAAACATCATGTGAGGGGTAGAATTATCTGGTACACATTCTTTATGTCTTTCATGTCCAAGTGATTTAAAGAATATGAAAGAATATTTCACCAATTTTGTTGATCTTAAAGTATAATATTTCATATATGGTGAGAATAAGGGTCTGTATAAAAGGGTTAATTCTATACATATTGAATCTCAATATACAAATGTTATATCTAAAAATACATGCTTGAGAGACAAGACCTTATCTAAATAGACTAAAATATCAAAGGAGAAATCTTCATTCATAATGGAACACTGGAATAATTCATCCATCAGGTTTCATCCTAATAATAAACACCCAAAATATGAGAAAACATAGCAATAATAGTCCTTAGTGTAGAATTATTATTTTTCTGGAAGATCATGGTTAAAAGGCTACTACTTGTGTTTTATAGTTTTTGGTCATACAACTTATTCATACTGGTATAACATGTTGACACTAGGAATGTGGAATTGATCAAGGGGGAGAACTGATGGAAAAATAAGATCAAATTTTCAAAAAGGGAATATTAAGACTAAGACATCATATAAACTATCAACATAAAAAAATCAATGATTGAAGGATGTTTGTTGCCATTTTTTTCAATAATTTCCCAATGTTTATAAATGAAGAGTAAACTCACCATGTGAAATTTAACACAATGTAAATATGATGAAAATATAGTTTTTGAGGGAAGAAATAGTCACTAGTGTATTATATAAGAAACTTAAAAAATATGATAATATCAAGAAATAATGTTTAGTTATCTGATCCAACCAACTTGATAAGGACAAAAAATGGATAAAGATCAGAAACATTATATGGAAAAAGTAAATAAGGAGGTGAAAATTTAATCAGTTATGTTTAAAAATAATTCATCTACACGCGATGACTTGAAAATCATTATATGTTAATGGAGTGAACAAATTGGTAATAAAATAAGATTTTTCATGACCATTCTACTAGCCTAAGAAGAAATTACGAATAATACATGGGAAGTAAATAATATTGTATCTCATATTGAAAATGAATTTACATCCACATCATAAGTTTCAATAGACAAGGAAAGAGTAATCACACCATCTAAGGAATCTATGGTGAATAAGAAGTGTAGATTTAGAGGAATCTCTTAATCTGAATGTTATTTTTGAGAAACCAAGAGGTTCTTCCTTATTCCCTTATATATGAAATCTTCTGTATTAATATGAATAGAACTATAGGATATGTTTGCATTCATTGAGGGGGATAATTGAAGAGATGAACCTATTAAATATTCACTACTTATTAAATGTGAAACACTTAAACTAATTTATAAAATTGATTGAGGAATTCAAATTACAATTTCATAACTTATTCATAATTTTATTAATGATATCAATTATGTGGAGTAGTTGTTTTATGATAAGTTGATTAAAAGGGAGAGATTTATCTTATGAACTTTAACATTCTGATGTAAATGTTGAATTATTTGTAGGATTTAAAATTTCATTGTTAAATTTAATTATCTCCAATCCCATTAATGATAATTAAGATTTTCAGAGCATGATTTCACATGAATGATATTTATGGATCTCTCATACATCCTTAGTTGTATGTCTATATCTTTCTATACTGGGTTAGCCAATGTAGACATAGGGTTGATTAAATAAAGTTTATTTTCTAAGAGATCATTGTGAGATAATTTCCCTCTTATAAGTGATCTTAAAATATTCATATAAGAGATATTTTCATTTTAAAAAAATATATATTTATAGTTAAGAAGACCCCATTTATACTTTTCATATTAATTGTAAATAAAGGGGAGAAAATTTGACCCCACATATTGACTTATTTTATGTGCTTATATTGACAACAAAATTCAAATGATAATTTTTTTGAGACTAGATTTATTATTTTGTCATTATATAAATATGTGATGGTGGATGAAGTGGTAATTTTTTAAGAATTTTTATTGATTAATATTATGGTATGAGAGTTCATGGTTGGATAATTATCATTGTGAAATGTGATTATTAGTGTGTTATTCGTAAATGACCAAGAAATGTGTTAATGAGGAAAAATTGTTTATAATATTTTTTGGAAGATTAATGAAGTACATTCAATATGAATTTAATATTATCATGGAAAAAATTATGTAGTAATGCATGATGTAGAATTAGGATATCTTTTATATGTGGGTCACAATTTTTGGTCTTGTGTATTCTACACTTAGAATATAATTTTTATCGGTGTTTAATAAAAGTATTGGGGAAACCACAGAAGCCTCAATGGTCTAGCCCTCAACCCCACATAGGGGGGCCTAGGGGGTTATCCCCCATAGGGGGGTCTGTCCAATGATGTATAATGGTGTTCAGGTCCATGTAAAATCTTTAAGGAGCATATAAGACATTGTGTGATTGCAGAACCATGTGTAAGGACCATGGAGTGTGCCTGCGAATAGGAAAACATAGTGTGTGAAAGTAGCTGACTTTGCTAAGGCCTGGTGGTGTGTGTGTGTGTGTGTGTGTGGAATGGGTTCCAAACCCCATAGCCAGATCAACTGAATAGTGGTCACGACTTTGCTATCATACTAGACCAGAGTTCAAGGGAATTTTATATATGGGATGCAGAGCCGTAATAACTCTTTACCCATTCTTTAAAAAATAATTATATAATAGAGGCAATACAATGCAGCCGATATCCATCGTTCATTTTTTCCATGCCCCACTATATTAAATTTACTATTTTAACCTACATATCAACAAGTTTTATGATCTCATAAATGAAGATATTTGGCCACCATGAGATTGATACAACTGATCATCTCCACTCATCGTGATGAATTACTAAGACAAGGAAGATCAAACTGATGCAAGAAATGCATTCATTTCCTTTCATGAATTCAAAGTTCAAAGATATTCCATGATGTTTTCATAAGAATGAGCAGTAGTGCATGAGTACATTACACAAATCCATCACATAATGATGTTATTATCACATGATTGAATGATGATAATCAATTGTAGACACATGATGTCGCATGATGGAATGAGGACAATCAAAAAATCCATCACATGAAGATTAGTGATCATGAGAGCCTCTATATTTGGTAGATATCATCATTATATTTTTTTTAGGATTATTTTGATGATTTCTATTTAAGCATCACATAACCAAAAAAGTGATCATGTGAAGCATAAGAAGCATTCATGAAATTAATGTTATCAATCCATTATTTCATGTAGAATATGAGGTTTTCAACCATTTGAAATGAATGAGACCCCAAGTTACATCGGAGTGTTTAAAGTAGACCTTGGCATAACACATTTTAGAAGATAGGTGGTGTATCCACATCTACCAAAATCAAGGCGTGGTCGAGAATTCACTTGCTATGTTTCTGAGAACTCAAGAGAAACTCTCAAAATAGAGAAGCTTGTGTTTTCTTAATCATATGAAGGATTATCTAGAATGACTTCTAATATTATGAAGGGATTTTTGAATGATCCCAAAAATTCACCTCTTATCTCAATATTTTGGTTAAGAAGGTATCCATGGACACACCTAGTGTGATTTGAAAGACCTTCCACACAGTCTTCTTAGTTATATGAAGTAAATTAGAAGATACCATGGACATTTCCTTCTATCTCAAAAAGAAACTAGTGAAACATCTTTTACATAAGAAATGAATAACCTAAAATACACCAGGTATTATGAATAGGTTGAAATAATAACCTATGGATACCTCTTTTACTATGAACCAACCCATGGACATACCTCATATCTTGTGAAGGACATTGTGGAAAAAACCTTGATATTATGAAGTACATGTTTGGTTTTTTCATAAATAACACTTGATATCACTGGATCACTTCTTATGAAGGAAGGATTAGAATACATTATTAACACATGGATCATGCGACATAATTGTATAGATCTCACAAACTTTTATATATCATTCACTTAACATGATACAGTGAAGAAGGTAAGAAGATGAAGTTACATGAAACTCAATAAATACAATGCATTCTTGTGCATACGCACACAAGAATAATCATATGAGAAGTTTATATACTCAAAAAATAATTAAATAAAACATAATATAATATGGTTTTGGATTCCATGAAATCCATTCATTATGTTTTTTTATTTTTATACTAGAGTAAGGTAGATTATTAGAAATGCATACATCTGAATTAAGAGTGTTTGAGAATTCAAGAAGATAGATTGAGCTGACAATTTGAAAGATACTTATTGTATATAAATATTATTTAAGAAGATATGTACATTTATTACACAAATTTATTTTAGTCAAGGACTTCTACTAAAGGAATCAAAGCCAAGAATTTGTTTCACTGAGGCAAGTGATCAAATATCGGTGATCAAAACTGATTGAGCAGGATAAGAAGATTACTAATGTACATGAACAAGTACATAAGATAGTTTGATTCAGGTAGATTGTATATAAAGATAAATATATCATCCTATAATGTATTAATAATGAATAAATGTGGTATTCTTTCACTAAATATTGAGCAATAAGTCTCTTGTGTAATTCAGAAGTAGAAGTCATTAGTGTGGATTCTGGAACAGGTTAATGAGGATTTTGGTAGCATTGTGTGATGTAGTATAATTAACCTTCCATATATATTTAGTAGAGATACCATGTGACTATATATCAGAATTAATAATTAACTAAAATATTATTGTGTATAATCCATGTTGGGTAGAGTAACCAACATGGAAAAGAGTGGATCTTTTTTACCAAGCCTTCTAAATCCTTGTGTTTTATGCCTTTATATTTACATCATTATTATATGTATGGTTAAGAGATATCATAATAGTGATCAAGGTTTTTACTATCGATAAAGGATTAACTGAAAATAAATAATTTGTAAAAATAAAAAATGATTACTAATTCACCCCTCCCCCTCATAGTGATCTCACACTAATCTAGGCACTTCATGGGGAGATTATGGAAATATGGTGATGTTGCATAAATGATATCTCCAATGAATAGATAATGTGTGTATTATAATTAGATAATATAAATATTAGTATAGAATATATCAATTAAAATTTTTATAGAAAATTTTATCCTTTTTAGGTTAAAAACTCTTTACAATGGATGGAAAATGGTAAATTAGTTACGCTAAATAACATCTACATTGTAAAGACCTGACCCTAAATACCCAGAGTCGGTGCATTATTACATAACATTGGCATGATCACAAGAATGATCAAGCCTCGAAAGACCGATTATTTTAGTAGCCTTGGAATAACTAGATACATTAATAAAGTTTACATTAAATCATAAAGTGAAAACTACTACAAAGACATCTTGTCCTCATATCCCCTCATATTATCCCTGCAGGTCATTCATAAATTACTTCTTCACATCCTGGGAAAAATAAAACATTGAAATGGGTGAGCTCAGATGCTCATTAAGGATAACAATATAACGGAAACTTTCATAAATAAACATAAACATTTAAGGCAATGTATAACTAAAACAAAAGCCTTTTAAAATTTAACATCAGCATAATATGGCCAAGATAAAATGAAATAATGCCATTTACTTATTCACGTGGATATTCTACTAGTCAAATAATCACATGAAATATAAATAACCACTTTAATAATGATGGAATGCATAATTTCAGACTATCATAACCACATAGCCAAGGCCTTGTGCCAATACTACAAATCAGATTTTTTCAAGGCCTTGTTCCAAGACACTAGTTTGTCTCACGAGACCTACCGATGCATCGAGGAGCTATAGAGGGCTCCACCCGTCGCTTACTAAGTCCAATGCATTCCTCATATGAATAGGTTTAAACAAAACATAAACATTCGTATTAAAACTAGCATACGAAATGTCAATACTTTCTCCATAAACCATGAATGGTATAAAAATAACACATCCACAGCCAAACATATCACAAAACCTTCAACACAATATGGATGATTTGTATCATGATAAATCAACTTCAAAACAAGTTTAAAATCCATTAAAGGATTTTGACATAGATGAAAATGATTTGTAAAACTCTTTGAGAGAAATACCCCTTTTTCATGAAAACATTTAAAAGTCACACAAT
The DNA here is from genome assembly GCA_963277665.1 of Viscum album. NCBI lineage: Eukaryota > Viridiplantae > Streptophyta > Magnoliopsida > Santalales > Viscaceae > Viscum > Viscum album. The sequence goes on from OY728162.1 coordinate 721,905,067, forward strand.
TTAGAAAAGAAGTCATTTAATGAAATTTTTGAATCAAAGTGTCCCATACCACTTTAAAACTTTTGAAAGGAATTAACATTTTAAAAACATTCATGTCCATATAAATAAATCCTTAAAAACCATTTTCAAGACATGGACATTAAAGAGAAAGATTTAGAAGAATAAATATTTAAAACATTTGAAATGATGCTTTAGTAAAAAGTCCCTTAAAATACTCCATTTTAAAACAATTTCATAAAACATGTACATGGATGATAAAAATGTCCAAGTAGATACTTACACATAAACAATCTCGGATAATAATGAGATTGAGGAATTAACCCTTAACAATTTGGTAACTTACGAAACATACACCCCATGAAAGAGATATCATACAATGAATATGTAAATACACATAAATTAAAGTCTATTACATAAAGAATACAATTATGGGAAGTACATACACCACACAAAAGGTAATAGTGGCAATAGTACATGAATCTCACGGGAATAAAGAGTGAGATGAAAACCCTATACCTTGTACTTTTTCATGGTTGAGGGTAGTTTAACATCCTGTATAATAGTTAAATAATTGTTATTAAATTATTAAAGAACCATATACGTAAATATGATATAATATATGATCTTTTAATATTGCTTTTTTAATAATATTTTAGTATTATCGTCCTTTCGGGTGTTAACTAATTTGTTTTCTGTTATATGCTTCGTTACGTAAGTTGTGTTTTTTATGGATAGATTGTATCTTATTCATATATAGATTGATATCAAGTATTTAAAAATTACTTTTAATCATCAAATGATAATTATTCTTTAATGGATATGATGGGGAAATAAATCTCATCGCGTTCATGGAGACGGTAATCTGTACGTACGCACGAACGCTACTTCCATTTCATTTTTCATTTTAAAAGGAATAAAAACCAAATGATACCTAAGTATATAATTATTCTAGTATAATATAATATCTTATATGTGTTAATTAAGTTTATTAACACCATCCTTTATACGTTCCATGTATGGTATGAACGAGTCATATCACTTTGAGGGGGCGGTAGTCCGCACTTCCTCAAATGAAATTATCGTATATATATACCACATGAAAAGAATAATGGTATGATATAAAATGGAATTATAGAAGATTATATATAAAATAAATATCATTAATATCATATTTAATTATAGTTCCATCATAATTTCCACCATGAGAGGTGGTAGGAGATAATTGAACAATCATTGCTTCGTGAGGCGTTTGGTTTCCATCCACAGAAACATTATGTTCTTCACCCATTAGATGGATGTGTGTGTCATTTTAGTTCTAATACTTATAATAACTATATCCTAGTATATTTAGGATACTGGTATTGTTACAAAAGAAAATAATATGAAGATTTTAGGGGTTGGAGAAGTAAAATAAAATAAAAGAAGCAGAGAGAAATCGTTACCTTTAATTTGGGTAACTCCATTTGGATTGAACCAAAAAGGACTCTTGAAGTGCCTTCTGCTTAAGGTAAGGCTTCTAAGATGAGGATAGTGATGTAGGTATCTTAATTGGTTAGATTTTGGACTAGACAAAAGTCTTGAGAGGTGTGAGTAATTGGTTAGAATTGGTGTCCTTTTATAAGGGGGAGGAGCAGCTCTTTAGGAAAATATAGAAATATTATTTTATAATAAATTAATATTCGGTTTATAATGGCACCAAAGTGGATTATTTAAAGGATAAGGTGGGGATGGTTCTAAAACCACTCAACCAATAGAATTTATATAGGTTTGGGTCATTATATTAACCTTATTCTTTAGTTTTAACTCTTAGTTAATTAGTTTGACACTTACCATGTCACTTTGTATTTTTATATTATACAGTTAATAAACTTACTATATACCTTCAATAGACCCCCAAGTGGTACATTAATGATACAAATATCATGATATAAGTCTCTTGGACGAAGCTTATATTTTTAGGAATATAATATAAATTAATAATATAATATTTGTATTAAAAACTCATTTTTGTCAATTTTGACACTACTCAATAATTGATTTGTGTTAAAGTCTTAAAAACTTTATTAATTAGAAAAAAAATCATTTCAGAAATCCTAACATGTATTATTAACCAATAAAATCCGTATATGTCATCAAAACTTTCAAATTATATTTATTTTAACATTTATAATATCAATTATTTGATTCTTTTATTAATAAGGAAAATACTGCATCATTATTGTGTCATATATATTTTTACTTTTCCAGTGTCGAAAAATTATAAATAAAATACCATTATGTAGGAAATCTTATTATATTTCTAATAAATATTTATAATAGAAAATATAACATACATAACCCTATGTAAAAAAAATTTTTCTAAAAGATATAAGCTTGTGTCATTTTTGTATTCACTTTAACTTAATTAATATAAAGTGTCCCTATCACCTACAAGTGGCTCCATGGGGTCCCAAAATCGATCCAAAGATGTCCATGGTCGGACATTTATCCACCAATAAGGTTATGATAGGTTTTAGGGTAATTTATTATTATTATAATATTATTTTTTAACCATTATTTACCGGATTTACCCTTTAACCATGGTAAATAATATATTTACCGAAGTAATTATTCAAAATGTATCAAAATAAAAGTTACCTATTTAAAAAAATTTGACATCATGATTCCAAATATGGAATCCATTTTTCCAAATTCAAAACCCAGAAGTGGCAGAAATTAATTTAAAATTAATTCCCGCTGTCAAAATAAAAAGCGTGTTTTTAAGATATAATAACTATCAAAAGATTGATACTTGTTTATGTCCGGTTTAATTGTGAAATTATGTCCAATGACCAAAATTGTATTAAATGGTAAAAATATATTCTAAATATACTTTAAAACCACTCAAATTCATAATTTATCACTATTAGTTATTTTGATTAAAAAAGTTGTTTTTAATTAAAATTTATTAATTTTCACTATTCATCAAAATATAAAACTTATCTGAAAAGTACCAAAATTTCACCCTAGGCTAAATTCGATATTCCAAATCCAAAAATGAAGTCCATTGAGAGATAAAATTTATAAAATTTCAAAAATTAGGTATTATTATTCATAACGGCTAGTTTGATTGGTTGTAGTGTGTGTTAGAACTCGAAGTTGCGTACAACACACGATGTTTTATTATTCAAAGAAAAGCGTACCGTGGAAGTTTGGGGTGTTACATTGTAAATTTTTGATGTCCCCATTCTAAAGAATAAATTTATTTAGTTAAATTGAATATATAAAAGTTAAAAATATTGGATTTAAAAGGGTTCACTGTTAAAAGTTGGTAAAAGTGCATTTTTGAAAATTACTTCTTTTGTCTCGAAAAACAAACTAGTTCTTAACTTTATTCTAAGAAACTAATAATATGGATAATAAAATTATAAGGATTTTATAATGTTCAAAATTTAGTTAATACTATTCATAACCTCTTTTGAACGGCTTGTTTGGTAAGTCATGGTGCGCTTGAACTCGGTGTTGCGTGTAGTGCAAGTTATTGAATTATTTTGAAGAAGTAACACACTATGAAATCTTGGGGTGTCACATTCTTCCCTCCTTCAATAAATTGCATCCTTGCAATTTGATATTTTTATTCAAAAATAAAGGTTGAAAATAGAAAATATCTTTGTGGGAAAACCCCCATCGGAAATTTGGTTAATAAAATTTAGTCTTAATAAGAGGAAAAGAGAAATGAAAGGGTCACCATCAAATTATGATCTCGATTTGGAGAACATTGGTGGAAATTAGAGACATATAATTGGAAGAAAAACGTAAATATTTATAAGTAGTGATTGAGGTCATCAATCACAAACAAGTTTAAAATTTTGGTCCTTAAATTCATCAATCTATGATGATTTAAAATTCCATCGGTTCAACAAAACATAAGGTATTAGGATAACACATTTTTGGTTTTAAGATCCCTTCAATAAAGTATAAAAATTAGTTTCTTCATAGAATAAGAGGAGAAAATAATATATACTTGAAAAGTAGAGTTCCATATTTTAACTAATTTCTACCACAAAATCATCTTTCACTCTAAGAGTTAATAGAACTTAAATATTCTATTTATCCTATTCATTTGGGGTTAAAAAATGAATTTTTAATTCATCTACTAGAACTTTTTAAAATAAACTACATTATTTAATCCAGGACATCTCGTGGGCCAGTGGTAGGTGATACACCCTTTTCGTCCTTCGGTTGCGGGTTCAAGTCTCGCGGCCTTTCCGGTCGTGACAGGTTGCCGCCCGACCTCTGGGTTATCCTTTAATGGAAATCCAAAATTAATATCAAACTATAATTATCCAAAAAACTTCTGCCCAAAATCAAAGTCCAACATTTATAAAGAAGGTAAACACAATGAAGATCCTTTTTTCCATGTAATAATATGGGAACACCTTCATCATGTATTATTATAAAACACTACAACATCCTGAATTACCATAAAACCTTATTGATTACATTCATGATCCCTTATTCCCTATAGAATAATGGATATACTCCTTCTATCCAAAAATGTTGTAAACTCCAACAATGACAAATCAGTAACCAGTTTCATGGTAGTCAAGAATATCCAATATAATTTATTCAAATCAACCATCTCTTATTCCAAAATCACTACCTCATCATCGGGACCATATTAAGGATTAACTTTCCTTCGACAATGTATTTTCAAAAAAGTGTAGCTTACAATTAAGTCACTTTTCATAGAACCATATAATTTCAAATCCTCAATAAAATAGTACTGTAGTACAATCTTTATTTATCTTCATAATTCATGTAACCAGTATATTGTTGATACAACACTCAAATAAAATAATTCTATAATAACAACATAAGAACACTAGTCATTCCTCTTCATCTTTGGTAGTATAATAACTTTATTATTATCCAATAGCATCATTTGGTGCATACTCTGAGTATTTTTACATTGGTTTGTGTAGTGTCCCAACTCCTTGCAGATGAAGCACTGTACATTTGAAACCCTTTTCTTACCCTTGCAGTCACATAAATGGTGTCCTTTTTATCCACACTTATAACAAACTCTCATTCCTTTAAGCCAAGTTCTAGGGTGTTTCTTCCCACAGTTATCACATATGGGAAAATTCTTCTTTTCCCTCTTCCCTTTATCCATCTTTCTTTCTCCCATCCTTTGTTTCTCTTGCTTCCCTTCAAAGCCATAAGACTCAGTAAACTCTTTACGTATCTTATCAACACATGATAAAATTTCTTCATATGATGATAATAGGTGGGAGTCTATTTCCCTTCTAAATGATGGATTAATACCATGAAATATATGATCCTTCTTATTCTTTGGATCATACGTATTACTGGAGATCACATTCCTTCTATTTGGCGCCATTTCTATACAATAGCATAAACTAGGTCAATTTATGAATTGCAATGAATAATTCCAAACTTCTAAAATACCTAACGCAAATTGAACAGTTTATGGATATAATCCATAATCATAAAAATGTTTTCTTTGACCAAGTATATACTCATGAGCTCATCATAATGGTTTGTAAAGAAAATGAGAATTATCCTAATCATATCCCCCGGGAGTGTCGTGACCAAGAGTGAAAATAAGGCCCCAGCCTTAAACCTTACTTAATCTTGAGTTATTACAAGATTACACATTGAGGATCTTTTCAGGTTTAGATTTTTAGAGAATTAGATCATGAAACTTGCATTACATTCCACATTTAAACAAAGTGGTTACATAAAAGACAGTATTCATTCTTCCCATCAACGGAAACATATTTAAAATAAAACATGGATTCTTTCTTGACACATCCTTGACACTATCATCACATCATGTACCTTTCCCTTGACCTGTGAAAAACATTTCAAACACTTGGGATGAGCATAAAAAGCTCAGTAAGGGTTATAAAAAATATGGAAAGGAAACATGAGTTCATATATACATAAGAATGAAATCATACTATACCCATAAAACATAGGAACTTTAACATACCTCATCAAACCATGAATAAATCATAGAAATCATAAGACATAAAGGTAACTTGAGGCATTCATAACATTCTTACGTAGGGAGTAACCCTCTTGGTTACGTTTGGAATACCCATCACAGTATATTCCCTAAATATCTTCGGAAAAACCTTAACGTTTCACTCCTTCGCGTTACCCAATGCATTGGAGAGCTATATCGGGCTCACCCGCCCTTAGTTTATCACGGAACCACCCGTTCTTCATAACAATGCCCAAGAACCTCAACATAATCGTATCACATAAAACATGCATAAAGGAAAAATAACATTTCCACCTTTCAATCACAAGATATCAATACAACACATTGATATAAAAACATTATGAAAACCATTTTCAATACCAAAATAAAAGAAAAGTAAAACATGGTATTTATTTTTCTTTTAAAAAGAAGGTATGGCTTGTAGAGGAAGCCGAAACTCAAATAAGGGTCACGACAGCGGAGAAGTCGTTGTCGCCGAATACGTACGACAAAAACATTCCCTTTTGTCATTTAGTAAAACTCTTCGTATAAAAAGATTCCTTTTGGATAAACGTAAAATTAAAAGGGCTTTATACACCGTATAAATGAAGGTTGTGTATAAAACAAAATATGCCTCAAGGAAAGGAGATTGAGACGAAGTCCCATACAAAGACGGTATCCTTGGATTAAGGATAAATCAGTAACAAAACTATGTGTGACAAACGAATACACAAAATATAAGTGGGTATTAAGTGTAAAACAATCAGAGGACATTCACACATAATCATAGAGTGACATATTCAAGGTGTACAAGTTTATCCCAAAGAATCTAAATTGGGTTAAGAAGTTCCCTTGCAATAATTAGACAGCCTAACGGCGTCACTTCAAAATTCAGAAAAATAGTTGATGAGAGATAAAAAGGGTATCTCATCACTTGGACATAAAATTCACATCAATAAGGATATAAAAGAACATATCCCAAAATAATATTATTTGAATTAAAAGACATAACAAAATAAGTCTTTTAAAAAGAGGAGGGTGAAAGGTTCCCTTACCGACATGGGTATCTTTCGAAACATACACCTCGTGAAAGAAGGACAATACAACATTGATGTAAATACTCATAAAAGAAATTATATTACACAATGAGTAAAATAATGTGCAGTACATACACCACTCAAAGGAAATTGTGGAAAATGTAGCATAAATCTCACGGGTATAAAAGTGAGATGAAAAATCCCTTACGAAAACTCGGCAGCCTAACGGCGCCACTTAAAACTTCCAAAAATGGATTGATGAGATAAAATAGGGTATCTCATCACATTACAATAAAATTTACAGCAATAGGAATATAAAAGAACATCCCCCATCATAACAAAGAGGATCTTAAAAGAAGTGACATAAAGGGGAGTACTTAAAGAGAAAGAGAGAGGTTAGATCTCTTACGAAAATTCGGCAGCCTAACGGTGCCACTCAAAACTTCCAAAATGGATTGATGAGAGAGAATAGGGTCTCTCATCATATGAACATAAAGATTACAGTAAGATTAATATAAAAGAACATCCCAATAACAGGAAAGATGAGCTTAGAAGGAATGACATAAAAGAGTGTACTTAAAAAGAAAGAGAGGAGTAGGATCCCTTACCTCAAGTCCAACTTGTCTTGTTCGTTTCTTTATATTCCTGAATAATAAACTTTGGTCAATTAATAATTGCCTAATTACCTCCTTTTGAGATTATTATTCAGTTCATATCACATATTATAATGTTATAATAATTGTTTAATAATGTTAGTTCATATCAGACGTTTTTGCCGATGTTTGGTACATGAGTCAAAAATGAACTTGTTTGAAAAAAGATTGCCCATGTAGTTATAAGTAAATAATTTCCAGAAAAGTATTAATGATTAAAATATCATATATATCCAGTAAATATTCATTTCATACTATTCCATATCATTTGGAGATAAAAAACGAAAAGCACCGTTCATGGAGACGGTAGGCCGTACGTACGCATGAACGCTACTTTCATTTTTTGTCCTACTAATGGAATTAAAATAAAATGAGAGAGATATATATATGTTATAATTCCAGAATTATATCCATAATTTTGATGTAATATATTACATATATATCCATTATATATATGTACTTATAATATTACATAACATTTTGAGATAAGAAGTGAAACGTATCGTTCATGGAGACGGTAAGTCGTACGTACGCATGAATTCTACTTCCATTTCTATTTCATATTTAATGGAATTATAACATAATGATACATAATAGTATTTTAATTACAGTATGTTATAATATATAATATCATTAAATATATCCTTTATACGTACCACATATGGTATTAACGAATCAAATCACTTTGAGGGGGCGGTAGTCCGCACTTCCTTAAATGAAGATATCGCGTTTACCCATAATGGAAACCATAAAGGTATTCCCAAAATGAAAAATACATAATCTTAAGGAAAACATAAACATATTATATATCATATATAAATATATTGTCATCTTAATGGACACCTTTGAAGGTGTTAGAAGAATGTTGAACAATCATCGTTTCGGGAGGCAGAAATTCGCCATCCACAGAAACAGTATGTTCTTTAACCATTAGATGTAGGTGTGTGAAAGTGTAGCTCGAATACTTCTTATAACAACATCCTAGTATATTGATTATACTGGATTTGTTACAAAAGAAATGAATAAAAAGAGTTTAGGGGGTTGGAGAAGCAAAATAAAACAAAAGGACTCAAGTGAAGACATTACCTTAAAATCGGGTAACTCCCTTTGGTTTGAGCTCAAAGGCTTCCTTGGGAAGACTTCTTCCCAAAGTGAGGCTTCAAGGAGTAAGAGAGGGAAGTGGAGAGACAAAATTGGTAGAGTTTGGCCGAGACAAAGGCTTTGTGAGTGTGGGTAAGGAGCTAGAGGTGGGGCCTTTTATAAGAGGAGAGGAGGGGCACTCTTGTAAAGTTACAAAATGTTACATTATTTTCAAAAGAGTTTCGGATTTTAAAGGTCCCATATTGATGTATTTCGAGTATAAGGTGATAAGGGTTAGAAATACACTCATCCAATAGGTTTTGGACATGTTTAGGTCTTAGATATTACATTATCTTTCCATTTTATTTAAATCGTTAAATAATGAGGTCATCGCTGCATCATCATGATGTCATAACTAATTTAATTTATTTAATGTATAAAAATTATAAAAAAAATACTATAATGTAGGAAATCTTTTTATATTTCTAATTAATATTTATAGTCAAAAATATGATTTTTATAACCCCATGTAAAAAATGTTTTAGTAAAATATTTCATGTTTGTCTCATTTTTACTTTAACTTTAAATAAAAAGATATTAATGTCATTTTCCAACCAAAGTGGCTTCATGGGGTCCCCAAGTTGACCCATGGGTTGTCTTGGTAGGCCATGACACATCCAATGAGGTTAGGACATGTGTCGAGTTCATTTCATATTATTAAAACATTATTTTTACCTTAAACTACACTAATTACCTCTAATCGCAATTAAAAACTTAATAAGTTACTATTCACCAAAAAATTATTTTTATCCCATTGAACCACATTTTACTTCTTAATGACAACCATGTATGTCGGATTTTTGAATTTAAAAACACAAAGATGGAAAAATTTCATTTAAACGGAAAAATCAGTTTTTATAAGTACCACTTAGTGGTTTCACTATTCATCAAAAATTTAAGTTTTTCAAAAAAATCCCAAAAATTCACCCTAAGCTATATTTGATATTCCAAATTCAAAAATGAAGTCTATTTTACAAAATTCAAAACATATTAGTCACATTAATTAATTTAATAATTAATTCCTGCTGTCATAGCAAATAGCGTGTTTTTATGAAACAATAAGTATCAAAAGATTGACACTAGTTTAAGTCTATTTTCAAAGTGAAATTAATTCCAACGACCACTATTGGATTTAATGGTAAAAATATATTCTAATTTCACTTTAAACCCAATTAAAAAGATAATCTAATCATATAAATAAATTATATTTAAAAGAGGTTTTGAATTAAAATACAACATTTTACACTATTCATTAAAAAATGAACTTTATCAGAAAGATACCAAAAATTTACACAAAGTAAATTTTGATGTCCCAATTCTTAAGAAGAGTTTTATTTGTTCCAAAAGGATTTATAAGAGTGAACAAAACTATATTTAATGATGGTTCTTCATCAAAAGGTGATAAGTGAACCTTTAGTGAAAACTAGGGCATATACACCTAAAATTGAATTATTTCCGTATTTTATGCCTTTATCTTTTATTGGATAAATGTAAAAACGTTTAAAAACATATATAATCATATTTTAGTTATTTCTATCCATTCCCGCCAATACAACGACTACATGTTAACTACCATTTAAAATAATATTATTTTATTATTAGAGTGCAACGTAAGATTCCCAAGAAACTCGTTGTTGCGTGTTGGGTACGCCATCGAGCATAGCGTCCCCTTTAAAGTCATATTAATATTTTATTCACAAATATGGATAAATATGAAAATGTAATATTCTTTATTTACCTGGGGTGTTACATCCTTCCCCCCTTTTGGGAATTGCGTCCTCGCAATTTTTAAAATTGAGCTTGGAAAAATCCTTGAAAGTCCCACATCGGAACAAGAGTTGGTAAAACAATCACTTTAAAATAAAGGAAGATAAGTACAGAGGTCACCCGAGTTAACCCATACTAGGATTCCATGTAGGAAAACATGGACATGGAGGAGAAAACATAGGGTCATGTTCTAATGGAGAGTGATAGTAAACATGTCTAGGAGAAAGTTAACCATAAGAAAATCACAAACTTTTGATGGGTTAAATGGTATTCGATTCCCTAGTAGGAAAAGTAAATAGACAACATTTTTGTTTTAAGTTACTTTTTATTGAGGAATTTATTCATAAGGAAACATAATCACTTATCATGTTGACTTTCAAATTTTATTAGATTCCTTACACAAACTCATATTTTCTCCAAAAGACGAGTATTTAGGAAGACTTTTTCACATTAAGAGTACTATAATCAACTTCTAGAGAATCACCTAATCCACCAAAGAGAAATATATACATCCCATGTCTTTAGACTTTAACCAAAACCAAAACCAAAAAAGGTTATTACAAGATTAGAAAATCCAGAAAAGGATAACCCTTTAAAAAGAAAATCTATACTTAATCTCCAAAATTTGTCCAACAAAACCCAAAGTTCAATGAGGACCATCCGATAAACAATTTGTCCATAAAATTCTTCAAAGTAAACCAATCTAAGATTGAAACCCAAATATTTGAAGGATTTAGTCACATAGTCTTCCAAGTTAAATCGTAACATTTATCTCCAAAAAACATCAGTTGCTCCTAAAGTCTCGTATTGAAAAGTAATTAACCTAATCACATATCCTCCATGATAGGTTAATCATTTTCATAAATAACCCAAAATCAACTTACTCTTAATTCATAAAATCATATAAATAAAAAGAATCAGTCAAACTAACCAGGGACTTCACGTAGTCCAGTGGTAGGCGATAAATACCAGTCGCACTTTGGTTGTGGGTTCGATTCCCGCAGCTTTGTCCGACGCGACGGGTTGTCACACGGTCTACGTGTTGTCCTGTTTCCAAAACTATATAATTCTAAAAACATTTCCCAAAACGAGATAAAATCTTCAAAAATAAATATAACATATTTTAACCTCAAGTTTATCTCATGCCTTTCACTTTCCATCATATCGTATAATAACCCATAATTTCCTCAAAAGTAAGGATCATATAAACTCTAATGGTTACCTTTATAATTATTACCTGAACTTCCACATCGATTGGTCATATCGTACATGATGCATTACAGATCATACCAAGGTTCAAGTGGTTGATCATGACTCCTTGATAGTTGGTTTAGAACAACCACGAATTTCCTCATTGAATCCCCCATTTTATCTGGTATCTTAATCAGAGAACCACCACAGTTTCCTTCAAACCTATTGTCACTTTGGTGCCTGCTAGATCCATCCATTCACTAAAAACAGAAAGGTTAGTGTGAGTATATCAACAAAACCATCATGTAATAATGAGGAAGATAAACACTAAGATATACTTACTCATTCACTTTATCTAAAACTAGGACTCTTTCTGAAATCCTAACCATTATGGTAATGCCACTTATGCTTAAAGAATACGCTAACCTCCAAAGTTATCTAAACCGACCTTTGATACCAACTATAAGTCCCCAGCCTTAAACCTTACTTAATCTTGAGTTATTACAAGATTACACATTGAGGATCTTTTCAGGTTTAGAGTTTTAGAGAATTAGATCATGAAACTTGAATTACATTCCACATTTAAACACAGTGGTTACATAAAAGATAGTATTCATTATTCCCATAAACGGAAACATATTTAAAATAAAACATGGATTCTTTCTTGACACATCCTTGACATTATCATCACATCATGTACCTTTCCCTTGACCTGTGAAAAACATTTCAAAAACTTTGGATGAGCATAAAAATCTCAGTAAGGGTTATAAAAAATATGGAAAGGAAACATGAGTTCATATATACATAAGAATGAAATCATACTTTACCCATAAAACATAGGCACTTTAACATACCTCATTAAACCATGAATAAATGATAGAAATCATAAGACATAAAGGTAACTTGAGGCATTCATAACATTCTTACGTAGGGAGTAACCCTCTTGGTTACGTTTGGAATACCCATCACAGTATATTCCCTAAATCTCTTCGGAGAAACCTTAACGTTTCACTCCTTTGCATTACCCAATGCATTGGAGAGCTATATCGGGCTCACCCGCCCTTAGTTTATCACGGAACCACCCGTTCTTCATAACAATTCCCAAGAACCTCAACATAATCGTATCACATAAAACATGCATAAAGGAAACATAACATTTCCACCTTTCAATCACAAGATATCAATACAACACATTCATATAAAAACATTATGAAAACCATTTTCAATACCAAAATAAAAGAAAAGTAAAACATGGTATTTATTTTTCTTTTAAAAAAAAGGTATGGCTTATAGAGGAAGCCGAAACTCAAATAAGGGTCACGACAACGGAGAAGTCGTTGTCGCCGCATACGTACGACAAAAACATTCCCTTTTGTCATTTAGTAAAATGCTTTGTATAAAAAGATTAATTTTGGATAAACATAAAAGTAAAAGGGTTTTATACACCATATAAATTAAGTTTGTGTATATAACAAAATATGCCTCAATGAAAGGATATTGAGACGAAGTCCCATACAAAGACGGTATCCTTGTATTAAGGATAAATCAGTTACATAACTATGTGTGACGAATGAATACACAAAATATAAGTGGGTATTAAGTGTAAAACAATAATAGGACATTCACACATAATCATAGAACGACATATTCAAGGTGTACAAGTTTATCCCAAAGAATCGAAATTGGGTTAAGAAGTTCCCTTGCAATAATTAGACAGCCTAACGGCGTCACTTCAAAATTCAGAAAAAGAGTTGATGAGAGATAAAAAGGGTATCTCATAACTTGGACATAAAATTCACATCAATAAGGATATAGAAGAACATATCCCAAAATAATATTATGTGAATTAAAAGACATACCAAAATAAGTCTTTTAAAAAGAGGAGGGTGAAAGGTTCCCTTACCGACATGGGTATCTTTCGAAACATACACCTCGTGAAAGAAGAACAATAAAACATTGATGTAAATACTAATAAAAGAAAATATATTACACAATGAGTAAAATAATGGGCAGTACATACACCACTCAAAGGAAATTGTGGCAAATGTAGCATAAATCTCATGGGTATAAAAGTGAGATGAAAAATCCCTTACGAAAACTCGGCAGCCTAACGGCACCACTTAAAACTTCCAAAAATGGATTGATGAGATAAAATAGGGTATCTCATCACATTACAATAAAATGTATAGAAAGAGGAATATAAAAGAGCATCCCCCATCATAACAAAGAGGAGCTTAAAAGAAGTGACATAAAGGGGAGTACTTAAAGAGAAAGAGAGAGGTTAGATCTCTTACGAAAATTCGGCAGCCTAACGGCGCCACTCAAAACTTCCAAAATGGATTGATGAGAGAGAATAGGGTCTCTCATAATATGAACATAAAAATTACAGTAAGAGTAATATAAAAGAACATCCCAATAACAAGAAATATGAGCTTATAAGGAATGACATAAAAGAGTGTACTTAAAAAGAAAGAGAGGAGTAGGATCCCTTACCTCAAGTCCAACCTGTCTTGTTTGTTTCTTTATATTCATGAATAATAAACTTTGGTCAATTAATAATTGCCTAATTACCTCCTTTAGAGATTATTATTCAGTTCATATCACATATTTTAATTTTATAATAATTGTTTAATAATGTTAGTTCATATGAGACGTTTTTGCCGATGTTTGGTACATGAGTCAAAAATGAACGTGTTTGAAAAAAGATTACCCATGTAGTTATAAGTAAATAATTTCTAGAATAGTATTAATGATTAAAATATCATATATATCCAGTAAATATTCATTTCATACTATTCTATATCTGTTTGAGATAAAAAACGAAAATCACCGTTCATGGAGACGGTAGGCCGTACGTACGCATGAACGCTACTTTCATTTTTTGTCCTATTAAAGGAATTAAAAAAATGAGAGAGATATATATATGTTATAATTATAGAATGATATCCATAATTTTGATGTAATATATTACTTATATATCCATTATATATATGTACTTATAATATTACATAACATTTTGAGATAAGAAATGAAACGTACCGTTCATGGAGACGGTAAGCCGTACGTACGCATGAACGCTACTTCCATTTCTATTTCATATTTAATGGAATTAGAACATAATGATACATAATAGTATTTTAATTCCAGTATTGTATCATATATAATATCATTAAATATATCCTTTATACGTACCACATATGGTATTAATGAATCAAATCACTTTGACGGGGCGGTAGTTCGCACTTCCTTAAATGAAGATATCGTGTTTACCCATAATGGAAACCATAAAGGTATGCCCAAAATGAAAAATACAGAATCTTAAGAAAAACATAAACATATTATATATCATATATAAATATAGTTTCATCTTAATGGCCACCTTTGAAGGTGTTAGAAGAATGTTGAACAATCATCGTTTCGGGAGGCAGAAATTCGCCAGCCACAGAAACAGTATGTTCTTTAACCATTAGATGTAGGTGTGTGAAAGTGTAGCTCGAATCCTTATTATAAAAACATCCTAGTATATTTATTATACTGGATTTGTTACAAAATAAATGAATAAAAAGATTTTAGGGGGTTGGAGAAGCAAAATAAAACAAAAGGACTCAAGTGAAGACATTACCTTAAAATCGGGTAACTCCCTTTGGTTTGAGCTCAAAGGCTTCCTTGGGAAGACTTCTTCCCAAAGTGAGGCTTCAAGGAGTAAGAGAGGGAAGTGTAGAGGTAAAATGGGTAGATTTTGTCCGAGCCAAAGGCTTTGGTTGTGTGGGTAAGGAGGTAGATGTGGGGGGCCTTTTATAAGAGGAGAGGAGGGGCACTCTTGTAAAGTTACAAAATGTTACATTATTTTCAAAAGAGTTTCGGATTTTAAAGGTCCCACATTGATTTATTTCGAGGATAAGGTGATAAGGGTTTGAAATACACTCATACAATAGGTTTTGGACATGTTTAGTTCTTATATATTACATTATCTTTCCATTTTATTTAAATCGTTAAATAATGAGGTCATCGCTGCATCATCATGATGTCATAAATAATTTAATTTATTTAATGTCTAAAAATTTTAAAAAAAATACTGTAATGTAGGAAATCGTTTTATCTTTCCAATGAATATTTATAGTCAAAAAGATGATTTGTATAACCCCGTGTAAAAATTGTTTTAGTAAAACATTTCATGTTTGTCTCATTTTTACTTTAACTTTAAATAAAAAGATATTAATGTCATTTTCCTACCAAAGTGGCTTCATGGGGTCCCCAAGTTGACCCATGGGTTTTATTGGTCAGACATGACACATCCAATGAGGTTAGGAAATGTGTCAAGTTCATTTCATATTATTAAAACATTATTTTTACCTTAAACTACACTAATTACCTCTAATCGCGATTAAAAACTTAATAAGTTACTATTCACCAAAAAATTATTTTTATCCCATTGAACCACATTTTACTTCTTAATTACAACCATGTATGTCGGATTTTTGAAATTCAAAACACAAAGATGGCAAATTTTCATTTAAACGGAAAAATCAGTTTTTATAAGTACCACTTAGTGGTTTCACTATTCATCAAAAATTGAAGTTTTTCAGAAAAATCCCAAAAATTTACCCTAAGCTATATTTGATATTCCGAATTCAAAAATGAAGTCTATTTTACAAAATTCAAAACATATTAGTCACATTAATTAATTTAATAATTAATTCCTGTTTTCAGAGCAAATAGCGTGTTTTTATGAAACAATAAGTATCAAAAGATTGACACTAGTTTAAGTCTGTTTTCAAAGTGAAATTCATTCCAACGAACACTATTGGATTTAATGGTAAAAATATATTCTAATCTCACTTTAAACCCAATTAAAAAGATAATCTAATCATATAAATAAATTATATTAAAAATAGGTTTTGAATTAAAATACAACATTTTACACTATTCATTAAAAAATGAACTTTATCAGAAAGATACCAAAAATTTACACAAAGTAAATTTTGATGTACCAATTCTTAAGAAGAGTTTTATTTGGTCAAAAAGGATTTATAAGAGTGAACAAAACTATCTTTAATGACGGTTCTCCATCAAAAGGCGATAAGTGAACCTTTAGTGAAAACTAGGGCATATACGCCTAAAATTGAATTATTTCCGTATTTTATGCCTTTATCTTTTATTGGATAAATGTAAAAACATTTAAAAACATATATGATAATATTTTAGTTATTTCTATCCATTCCCTCCAATACAACGACTACATGTTAACTACCATTTAAAATAATATTATTTTATTATTAGAGTGCAACGTAAGATTCCGAAGAAACTTGTTGTTGCGTGTTGGGTACGCCATCGAGCATAGCGTCCCCTATAAAGTCATATTAATATTTTATTCAAAAATATGGATAAATATGAAAATGTAATATTCTTTATTTACCTAGGTTGTTACAGTGCAGCAAGGCCCGTTGTTGTGCACCAGTTCTCGTTCGAGTCTAGCTCAAAACGGTGTTTTCGGGTTTTACGCCTAGGTATATCTGTGCCAGAGCCACCTCTACCTGCTCGTATCCAGACAGGGATGTATTGCTCGGATAACTCAAAAAATATCTACAATACTAAAATTCTAGGAAGTTCTTCTATACTAAACCTCAAAGTCTATGTTAGGACTATGTACTCTAATCAGAGTTTATCTAAATCTTGTTTCCAAGGTTATTTCTAAACTTCCTCTGATACCAACTGTAACGCCCCGACCGAAGTTACCCAGAGTCGGTGTATTATTACATAACATTGTCATGATCACAAGAAAGATCAAGTATCGAAATACCGATTAGTTTAGTAGCCTTGTAATAACTATATACATTAATAAAGTTTACATTACATCATAAAGTGAAAACTACTACAAAAACATCTTGTCTTCATATCCCCTCATATTATCCCTGCAGGTCATTCATAAATTAGTTCTTCACATCCTGGAAAAAATAAAACATTGAAAGGGGTGAGATCAGATGCTCGGTAAGGATAACAATATAGAGGAAACTTTCATAAATAAACATAAAAATTTAAGGCAATGTATAACTAAAACAAAAGCCTTTTAAAATTTAACTTCAGAGTAATATAGCAAAGGTAAAATGAAATAATGCCATTTACTTATTCACATGGATATTCTACTAGTCGAATAATCACATGCAATATCAATAACCACTTTCATAATGATGGAATGCATAATTCCAAACTATCATAACCACATAGCCAAGGCCTTGTGCCAAGACTAAAAATAATATTTTGTCAAGGCTTTGTGCCAAGACACTAGTTTGTCTCATGAGACCTACCGATGCATCGAGGAGCTATAGCGGGCTCCACTTGTCACTTACTAAGTCCAATGCATTCCTCATATGAACAGGTTTAAACATAACATAGACATTCGTATTAAAACTAGCATATGAAATGTCAATACTTTCTCCATAAACCATGAATGGTATAAAAATAACACATCCACAGTCAAAAATATCACAAAACCTTCAACATAATATGGAAGATTTGTATCATGATAAATCAACTTCAAAACAAGTTTAAAATCCATTAAATAATTTTGACATAGATGAAAATGATTTGTAAAACTCTTTGAGAGAAATATCCCTTTTTCATGAAAACATTTAAAATTCACACAATTTAGAAAATAAGTCATTTAAAGACATTTTTGAATCAAAGTTTCCCATACCACTTTGAAAATTTTGAAAGGAATTAACATTTTAAAAACATTCATGTCCATATAAATAAATCCTTAAAACCCATTTTTAAGACATGGACATTAAAGAGAAAGATTTAGAAGAATAAATATTTAAAACATTTGAAATGATGTTTTAGTAAAAAGTCCCTTAAAATACTCCCTTGGAAAACACTTTCATAAAACATGGACATGGATGATAAAAATGCCCCAGTATATACTTACACATAAACAATCTCGGATAATAATGAGATTGAGGAATTAACCCTTACCAATTTGGTAACTTAAGAAACATACACCCCATGAAAGAGATATCATTCAGTGAATATGTAAATACACAGAAATTAAAGTTAATTACATAAATAATACAATTATGGGTAGTACATACACAACACAAAAGGTAATAGTGGAAATAGTATATGAATCTCACGGGAATAAAGAGTGAGATGAAAACCCATTACCTTGTACTTTTCCTTGGTAGAGGGTAGGTTAACATCCTGTATAATAGTTAAATCATTGTCATTAAATTATACAAGAATCATATACATAAATATTATATCATATATGATCTTTTAATATTTCTTTGTTAATAATATTTTAGTATTATCGTCGTTTCGGGTGTTAGCTGATTCGTTTTCCTTTATATGCTTTATTACGTAAGTTGTGTTTGTTATAGATAGGTTGTATCTTATTCATATCCAGAATGATATCGGGTCCTTAAACATTACTTTTAATCATCAAATGATAATTATTCTTGAATTGATATGATGTGTAAATGAATCTCATCGCGTTCATGGCGACGGTAATCTGTACGTACGCACGAACGCTACTTCCATTTCATTTTTCATTTTAAAAGGAATCAAAACCAAATGATACATAGGTATATAATTATTCCAGTATAATATAATATCTTATATGTTTTACTTAATTTCATTAACACCATCCTTTATACGTTCCATTTATGGTATGAATGAGTCATATCACTTTGAGGGGGTGGTAGTCCGCACTTCCTAAAATGAAATTATCGTATACATATACAACATGAAACGAATAATGGTATGATATAAAATGGAATTACAGAAGATTATATATAAAATAAATATCATTAATATCATATTTAATTATAGTTCCATCAGAATGTCCACCATGAGAGGTGGTAGGAGATAATTGAACAATCATTGCTTCGTGAGGCGCTTGGTTTCCGTCCACATAAACATTATGTTCTTCACCCATTAGATGGATGTGTGTGTAAGTGTAGTTCTAATACTTATAATAAAAATATCCTAGTATATTTAGGATACTGGTTTTGTTACAAAAGAAAATAATAAGACGAGTTTAGGGGTTTGATAAGTAAAATAAAAGAAAAGAAGCTAAGAGAAATTGTTACCTTTAATTTGGATAACTCCCTTTGGTTTGAACCAAAAAGGACTATTGAAGTGCCTTCTGCCTAAGGTAAGGCATCTAAAAATAGGAGAGGGATGTAGGGATCTTAATTGGGGAGATTTTGGATGATCCAAAAGGCTTTAGTGGTGTGAGGAATTGGTTAAAAGTGGTGTCTTTTTATAAGGGGGAGGAGGGGCTCTTTAGGAAAATCTAGAAATATTATTTTATAATAAATTCATATTCGGTTTCTAATGGCTCCAAAGTGTATTATTTAAAGTTTAAGGTGGTTATGGGTCGAAAAACACTCAACCAATAGAATTTATACAGGTTTGGGTCATTATATTAACCTTATCTTTTAGTTTTAACTCTTAGTTAATTAGTTTGACACTTACCATGTCACTTTGTATTTTTATATTATACAGTTAATAAACTTACTATATAACTCCAATAGACCCACCAGTGGTCCATTAATGATAAACCAATCATGATATAAGTCTCTTGGCTGAACATTATAATTTTAGGAATATAATATAAATTAATAATATAATATTTTCTTTAAAAACTCATTTATGTCAATTTTGACACTACTCAATAATTGATTTTTCTTTAAGTCTTAACAAATTTATTAATTCAAAAAAAAATCATTTAAGAAATCCTAAAATGTCATATTAACCAATAAAATTCGTATATGTCATCAAAACTTTCAAATTATATATTTTTTAACATTTATAATATCAATTATTTGATTTTTTCATTAATAAGGAAAATACTGCATCATTATTGTGTCATATATATTTTTACTTTTTTCAGTGTCTAAAAATTATAAATAAAATAACATTATGTAGGAAATATTTTTATCTTTCTAATTAATATTTATAATTGAAAATATAACATATATAACCCTATGTAAAAAATTGTTTTTCTAAAAGATATGAGCTTATGTCATTTTTGTATTCACTTTAACTTAATTAATATAAAGTGTCCCTATCACCTACAAATGGCTCCATGGGGTCCCAAAATCGACCCAAAGATGCCCATGGTCGGACATATGTCCACCAATATGGTTAGGACATGTTTTAGGGTAATTTGTTATTATTATAATATTATTTGTTAACACTTATTTACTGGATTTAACCTTTAACCATGGTAAATAAAATATTTACCGAAGTAATTACTCAAAATGTCTAAAAATAAAGGTTACCTATTTACACAATTTGGACATCCTGATTCCAAATATTGAATCCATTTTTCCAAATTCAAAACACTGAATTGGCAGAAATTAATTTAATTTTTTTTCTCGCTGTCAAAACAAAAAGCGTGTTTTTAAGATATAATAACTATCAAAAGATTGATAATTGTTTATGTCCGGTTTCATTGTGAAATTATGTCCAATGAACAAAATTGTATTAAATGGTAAAAATATATTCTAAATATACTTTAAAACCACTCAAATTCATAATTTATCACTATTAGTTATTTTTATTAAAAAATTTGTTTTTAATTAAAATTTATTAATTTTCACTATTCATCAAAATATAAAAGTTATCTGAAAAGTACCAAAATTTAACCCTAGGATAAATTCGATATTCCGAATCCAAAAATGAAGTCCATTTTGATAGATAAAATTTATAAAATTTCAAAAAGTAGGTATTACTATTCATAACGGCTAGTTTGATTGGTTGTAGTGTGTATTAGAACTCGAAGTTGCGTACAACACACGCTGCTGTATTATTCAAAGAGAAGCGTACCGTGGAAACTTGGGGTGTTACATTGTAAATTTTTTATGTCCCCATTCTAAAGAATAAATTTACTTAGTGAAATTGAATATATACAAGTTTAAAATATTGGATTTAAAAGGGTTCACTATTAAAAGTTGGCAAAAGTGCATTTTTGAAAATTACTTCTTTTTTCTGGAAAAATGAATTCGTTCTTACATTATGTCTAAGAAACTAATAATATGGATTCTAAAATTATAAGGATTATATAATCTTCAATATTTATTTAATACTATTTATAACCTCTTTTGAACAGCTTGTTTGATAAGTCATGGTGCGCTTGAACTCGGTGTTGCGTGTAGTGCAAGTTATTGAATTATTTTGAAGAAGTAACACGCTATGAAATCTTGGGTTGTCACATTCTTCCCTCCTTCAATAAATTGTGTCCTCTCAATTTGATATTGTTCTTCAAAAATAAAGGTTGAAAATATAAAATATCTCTGTGGGAAAACACACATTGGAAATTTGTTTAATAAAATTTAGTCTTAATAAGAGGAAAAGAGAAATGAAAAGGTCACCACCAAATTATGATCTCTATTAGGAGAACATTGGTGGAAATTAGAGACATATAATTGGAAGAAAAATGTAAATATTTATAGGTAGTGATATAGGTCATCAATCACAAACAAGTTTAAAATTGAGGCCCTTAAATTCATCAATCTATGATGATTTAAAATGCCTTCGATTCAAAAAACCTAAGGTATTAAGATAACACATTTTTAGTTTTAATATCCCTTAAATAAAGTATATTAATTAGTTTCTTCATATAATTATAGGATAATAAAAATATATACTTGAAATTTAGAGTTACATCTTTTAACTAATTTCTACCACAAACTCATATTTCACTCTAAGAGGTAATAGAACATAAATATTCTATTTATCCTATTCATTTAAGGTTAAAAATGAATTTATAATTCATCTACTAGACCTTTTTAAAATAAACTACATTATTTAATCCAGGACATCTCATGGGCCAGTGGTAGGTGATACACCCTTATCGCCCTTCGGTTGTGGGTTCAAGTCTCGCGGCCTTGCCGGTCGTGACGGGTTGCCGCCCGACCTCCGGGGTGTCCTTTTATGGCAATCCAAAATTAATCTCAAACTAGAATTATCCAAAATACTTCTGTCCAATCTCAAATTCCAACATTTATAAGGAAGGTAAACACAATGAAGATCCTTTTTTCCATGTAATAACATGGGAACACCTTCATCATGTATTCTTATAAAACACTACAACATCCTGAATTACCATAAAACCTTATTGATTACATTCATGATCCCTTATTCCTTATAGAATAATGGATATAATCCTTCTATCCAAAAATGTTGTAAACTCCAACAATGAAAAATCAGTAATTAGTTTCATGGTAGTCCAGAATATCCAATATAATTTATTCAAATCAACCATATCTTATTCCAAAATCACTACCTCATCATCGGGACCATATTAAGGATTACCTTTCCTTCAACAATGTATTTTTAAAAAAGTGTAGCTTACTATTAAGTCACTTTTCATAGAACCATATAATTTCAAATCCTCAATAAAATAGTACTGCAGTACAATATTTATTTAGCTCCATAATTCATGTAACCAGTATATTGTTGATACAACACTCAAATAAAATAATTCTATAATAACAACATAAGAACACTAGTCATTCCTCTTCATCTGTGGTAGTATCATAACTTGATTATTATCCAATAGCATCATTTGGTGCATACTCTAATGACTTTTACATTGGTTTTCATAGTGTCCCAACTCCTTGCAGATGAAGCATTGTACATTTGAAACCCTTTTCAAACCCTTTCAGTCACATACATGGTGTCCTTTTTCTCTACACTTATAACAAACTCTCATTCCTTTCAGGAAAGTCCAGGGTGTTTCTTCCCATAGTTATCACATATAGGAAAATTCTTATTTTCCCTCTTCCCTTTATCCATCTTTCTCTCTTCCATCCTTTTTTTCTCATGCATCCCTTCAAAGCCATAAGACTCAGTAAACTCTTTACTTATCTTATCAACACATGATACTATGTATTCATATTATGATAATAGGTGGGAGACTATTTCCCTTATAAATGATGGCTTAATACCATGGAAGATATGATCCTTCATATTCTTTGGATCATACGTATTACTAGAGTTCACATTCCTTCTACTGGGGGTCATTTCTATACAATAGAAAAAACTAGGTCAGTTTATGAATTGCAATGAATAATTCCAAACTTGTAAAATACCTAATGAAAATTGAACAGTTTATGGATATAATCCATAATCATAAAAATGTTTTCTTTGAGTATATATATACTCATGAGCCCTTCATAATGGTTTCTAATGAAAATGAGAATTATCCTAAGCATATCCCCCGGGAGTGTCGTGACCAATAGTGCAGCAAGGCTCGTTGTCATGCACCAGTTCCCATTCGAGTCTATCTTAAAGCGGTGTTTTCGGGTTTTACCCCTAGGTACATCTGTTCCAGAGCTGCCTCTACCTGCTCGTATCCAGACAGGGATGTATTGCCCGGAAAACTCACAAAATCTCTACAATACCAAAATTCTAGGAAGTTCTTCTATACTAAACCTCAAAGTCTATGTTAGGGCTATGTGCTCTAATCAGAGTTTATCTAAATCTAGTTTCCAAGGTTATTGGTAAACTTCCTATGATACCAACTGTAACGCCCCGACCCCATTTACCCAGAGTCGGTGCATTATTACATAACATTGGCATGATCAAAATAAAGATCAAGTCTCGAAAGACCGATTAGTTTAGTAGCCATGGAATTACTAGATACATTAATAAAGTTTACATTACATAACAAAGTAAAAACTACTAAAAAAACATCTTGTCTCATATCCCCTCATATTATCCCTGCAGGTCATTCATAAATTACTTCTTCACATCCTGGGAAAAATAAAACATTAAAGGGATGATCTCAGATGCTCAGTAAGGATAACAATATAGAGGAAACTTTCATAAATAAACATAAACATTTAAGGAAATGTATAACTAAAAAAAAGCCTTTTAAACTTTCACTTCAGCATAATATGGCAAAGATAAAATGAAATAATGCCATTTACTTATTCACATGGATATTCTACTAGTCAAATAATCACATACAATATCGATAACCCCTTTCATAATGATGGAATGCATAATGCCAGACTATCATAACCACATAGCTAAGGCCTCGTGCCAAGACTACAAATAATATTTTGTCAAGGCCTTGTGACAAGACACTAGTTTGTCTCATGAGACCTACCGATGCATCGAGGAGCTATAGTAGGCTCCACCCGTCACTTACTAAGTCCAATGCATTCCTCATATGAACAGGTTTAAATATAACATAAACATTCGTATTAAAACTAGCATATGAAATGTCAATACTTTCTCCGTAAATGATGAATGGTATAAAAATAACACATCCACAGTCAAACGTATCACAAAACCTTCAACACAATATGGAAGATTTGTATCATGATAAATCAACTTCAAAACAAGTTTAAAATCCATTAAAGAATTTTGACATAGATGAAAATGATTTCTAAAACTCTTTGAGCGAAATACCCCTTTTTCATGAAAACATTTAAAAGTCACACAATTTAGAAAAGAATTCATTTAAAGGAATTTTTGAATCAAAGTTTCTCATACCACTTTGAAACTTTTGAAAGGAATTGACATTTTAAAAACATTCATGTCCATATAAATAAATCCTTAAAACCCATTTTGAAGACATGGACATTAAAGAGAAAGATTTATAAGAATAAATATTTAAAACATTTGAAATGATGTTTTAGTAAAAAGTCCCTTAAAATAATCCATTTGAAAACTATTTCATAAAACATGTACATGGATGATAAAAATGTCCCAGTAGATACTTACACATAAACAATCTCGGATAATAATGAGATTGAGGAATTAACACTTACCAATTTGGTAACTTACAGAATATACACCCCATGAAAGAGATATCATACAATGAATATGTAAATACACATAAATTAAAGTTTATTACATAAATAATACAATTATGGGCAGTACATCCACCACACAAAAGGTAATAGTGGCAATAGAACATGAATCTCGCGGGAATAAAGAGTGAGATGAAAACCCCTTACCTTGTACTTTTCCTTGGTCGAGGGTAGGTTAACATCCTGTATAATAGTTAAATAATTGTTATTAAATTATACAAAAATCATATACATAAATATTATATCATATATGACCTTTTAATATTTCTTGGTTAATAATATTTTAGTATTATCGTCGTTTCGGGTGTTAACTGATTCGTTTTCCTTTATATGCTTCGTTACGTAAGTCGTGTTTGTTATGGATAGGTTGTATCTTATTCATATCCAGAATGATATCAAGTCCTTAAAAATTACTTTTAATCATCAAATGATAATTATTCTTGAATGGATATGATGGGGAAATGAATCGCATCGCGTTCGTGGAGACGGTAATTCGTACGTACGCACAAACGCTACTTCCATTTCATTTTTCATTTTAAAAGGAATCAAAACCAAATGATACATAGGTATATAATTATTCCAGTATAATATAATATCTTATATGTGTTAATTAATTTCATTAACATAATCCTTTATACGTTCCATGTATGGTATGAACGAGTCATATCACTTTGAGGGGGCGGTAGTCCGCACTTTCTCAAATGAAATTATCGTATATATATACAACATGAAATGAATAATGGTATGATATAAAATGGAATTACGTAAGCTTATATATAAAATAAATATCATTAATATCAAATTTAATTATATTTCCATCATAATGGTCACCATGAGAGGTGGTAGGAGATAATTGAACAATCATTGCTTCGTGAGACGTTTCGTTTCTATCCACAGAAACATTATGTTCTTCACCCATTAGATGGATGTGTGTGTAATTTTAGTTCTAATACTTATAATAAAAATATACTAGTATATTTAAGATACTGGTTTTGTTACAAAAGAAAATAATAATAAGAGTTTCGGGGTTGGAGAAGTAAAATAAAAGAAAAGAAGCTAAGAGAAATCGTTACCTTTAATTTGGGTAACTCCCTTTGGTTTGAACCAAAATGGACTCTTGAAGTTTCTTCTTCCTATGGTAAGGATTCTAATAGGAGTATAGGGATGTAGGTAGCTTAATTGGGTAGAGTTTAGATGAGCTAAAAGGCTTTAGAGGTGTGAGTAATTGGTTAGAAATGGTGTCCTTTTATAAGGGGGAGGAGGGGCTCTTTAGGAAAATCTAGAAATATTATTTTATAATAAATTCATATTGGGTTTCTAATGGATCCAAAGTGGATTATTTAATGGTTAAGGTGGTTATGGGTCTAAAACCAATCAAAAAATAGAATTTATACAGGTTTGGGTCATTATATTAACCTTATCTTTTAGTTTTAACTCTTAGTTAATTAGTTTGACACTTACTATGTCACTTTGTATTTTTATATTATATAGTTAATAAACTTACTATATACCTCCAATCGACCCCCAAGTGGTCCATTAATGATACACCTATCATGATATAAGTCTCTTGGCCGAACCTTAGATTTTTATGAATATAATATAAATTAATAATATAACATTTGTTTTAAAAACTCATTTATGTCAATTTTGACAATACTCAATAATTGATTTTTTTAAAGTCTTAACAACTTTATTAATTTGAACCAAATTCATTTAAGAAATCCTAACATGTCATATTAACCAATAAAATTCTTATATGTCATCAAAACTTTCAAATTATATTTATTTTAACATTTATAATATCAATTATTTGATTCTTCTATTAATAAGGAAAATACTGCATCATTATTGTGTCATATATATTTTTACATTTTCAATGTCCAAAAATTATAAATAAAATACCATTATGTAGGAAATATTTTTATATTTCCAATTAATATTTATAATAGAAAATACAACATATATAACCCTATGTAAAAAAAATTCTGAAATATATAAGCTTATGTCATTTTTGTATTCACTTTAACTTAATTAATATAAAGTGTCCCTATCACCTACAAGTGGCTCCATGGGGTCCCAAAATCGACCCAAAGATACCCATGGTCGGAAATGTATCCACCAATAAGGTTAGGACACATTTTAGGGTAATTTATTTTTATTATAATATTATTTTTTAACCCTTATTTACTGGATTTACCCTTTAACCATGGTAAATAAAATATTTACCGAAGTAATTATTCAAAATGTATAAAAATAAAAGTCACCTATTTACACAATTTGGACATCCTAATTCCAAATATGGAATCCATTTTTCCAAATTCAAAACACAGAAGTGGCAGAAATTAATTTAAAATTAATTCCCGCTGTCAAAACAAAAAGCATGTTTTTAAGATGTAATAACTATCAAAAGATGGATAATTGTTTATGTCCGGTTTAATTGTGAAATTATGTACAATTACCAACATTGTATTAAATGGTAAAAATATATTCTAAATATACTTTAAAACAACTCAAATTCATAATTTATCACTATTAATTGTTTTGATTAAAAAAGTTGTTTTTAATTAAAATTTATTAATTTTCACTATTCATTAAAATATAAAAGTTATCCGAAAAGTACCAAAATTTCACCCTAGGATAAATTTGATATTCTGAATCCAAAAATGAAGTCCTTTTTGAGATATAAAATTTATATAATTTCAAAAATTAGGTATTACTATTCATAACGGCTAGTTTGATTAGTTGTAGTGTGTGTTAGAACTCGAAGTTGGGTACAACACACGCTGCTGTATTATTCAAAGAGAAGCGTACCGTGGAATCTTGGGGTGTTACATTATAAATTTTTGATGTCCCCATTCTAAATAATAAATTCATTTATTCAAATTGAATATATAAAAGTTTAAAATATTGGATTTAAAAGTGTTCACTATTAAAAGTTGGTAAGAGTGCATTTTTGAAAATTACTTCTTTTGTCCGAAAAAATGAATTCGTTCTTAAATTATGTCTAAGAAACTAATAATATATATTCTAAAATTATTAGTATTATATAATGTTTAAAATTTAGTTAATACTATTCATAACCTCTTTTGAACGGCTTGTTTGGTAAGTCATGGTGTGCTTGAACTCGGTGTTGCGTGTAGTTCAAGTTATTGAATTATTTTGAAGAAGTAACACGCTATGAAATCTTGGGGTGTCACATACATTGAAGTGTGGAAATATTCAGGGTATTGGAGTATTAATTTTATTTGTAGGTTATTTTACTAGTTTATGAAATCTAATAAAATTATTGATGAATGAGGGAATAGTTCCCTAGTACCTATTTTTAAAAATGAAGGTGAAATTTGAAGTTGGGATCATTATAAAGGCATTATGTTGATAATAAATTACATAAATCATTTGTACTGATGGATTGAATAGAGTATTCGACAGGAAACTAGTTTTTTATATATTCAATTTTGTTTTTTTCTTGGATACTCAACCCTAGAATCAATATATTTTATTTGAGGAATAATGGAGTATTATAAAAAAATTACATCTTTTTTATATGGGTTTTAATTATTTGGAAAATTCCTATGATAAAGTACATAGAGATGTTTTATCTAATACCCTTAAAGGAAAATGGGTAAATGTGGTTCATATCAAACACATACAAAACATTTATTAAGGGAGTTTGAATCGAGTTAGAACTCAAGGACAAGACACTGTATACTTATTTGTTTTGATAGGATTCAATATTGGTTTATCTATAATCCCATTTATTTTTTTCCTTGGAATTAGATTAACATAAAGATCATATTTAAGAATAAATACCTAGTTACACGATAGTTACATATGATATAAAGTATTATCAATTAATATTTTGGGTGTAAGTTGGGAGACCTAATTTCTTTTAAATATTGATCGTTTTTATATCTGGGATTATTTATGGGGTACTTTATGATTGTAAAATTACTTTTAAATTGAAGGATTAATTTTATAGGCCTATAATTAGACCGTTTATTCTATTTGGAAGTGAGTGCTGGACTTTTATGGTACGTCTTGAATAAAAAATAAGGGTAGTAGAAATGAATATGTAATGATGGATATGTCGGCATACTAAGACAGATAAAATTATAAATGAATGTTTTCGAGATAAAACTAGTGTTGATATAATTTGAAATAAGATGATTGAGACTATATTAATAAGGATTTTACAAGTTTGAAGAATACTTATGGATGCTCATGTTAATAGGGTAATCTTAATGAAAAATTCACTCATTACATAAATTAAAGGGGACCAAAAAGGACCTTAGATACAAAATTAAATATGATCATGTTTTAAGTGGTTTCAATAAAAATATGGTCTTAAATATAGCTAATTGGAAACATGTTATTCATGTAGTTGAGCACATTTAATTGGGTTTATGTCTTGTTTTTTTACTATAAATATAATAAATATTCTCTTAGAATAAAGAATGGAAATTTAAATAGAAATAATTTCCAGTAAATAATAAGTGGGTGTTAAATCATCAAAATAATAATCAAAATAAAATTTTTGTATGATGATATGGAATTCATTATGTATAGTATTCTTAACAAGAAACAACAATCATGTGTTTTTTTAAGGTAAACATTAAATCTATCTTGATGACCTTGATACCCAAAATAATAAAAATGGGATGATTTGATGTAGGTTGAAAGAAATATTTTATTATGTGGATGAAATTGATTATTATAATATAATATTTCAACAAGTTGTTGAATAAAAAAATGATTTTTAAGGAAAACTGAAAACATGGTAGATTATAAGTTATAGGTAATTGAAATAGTTAGGATTATTGATGATGATAATATTTTAATTAAATAAAAAATAAAGAAGATAAATTCAATTAATGTTGAAGTGTTTTTTGTGGAAAAGAAGTATCATATATAAATAAAACATAGAAAATATTGAAATAAATTATTATTTTGAATTAAAAATTGTATGAAATTTAAATAAAACACTAATATAACTATAAAAATTAGAATATAGACTGATAATGTAAAGATATACCTATTAAAACAAAATGAAACCACCTACACAAGAATCTCAAAAATATCTATTATTATAAACACAAAAATAGATGTGTTAAACTATAAATGAAATCATAAATTTAATAAAAATTATCAAAATAAATGATTTAGAACATTTAAAAAACATGAAGTATATTCCAAATATATTTCTAGAAAGGAAATGAATGTCTTTTAACTAATAACATTTCAATTTTGAATATTTATTAGTCACACAATTGCATACTACATTGAATCTATATGTCATTTGTGGGGTGAATTTGTAGATAGAAAGAAAATAAGAATAGATTCTTACCCCAATAATGATAGGAATTTTTTTAAGTTAATTTAATTGTTGTAAATATGTCTAAGTAATATTTATTTATATGGATAAAATGGTTAATTATAAAATAGGAATCATTTTAATAAGGCACAAACATATGAAATTAATTCAATTAAGGAATAAATTTTCAATTCTAGGAGAATAATTTCAAAACATAAAACATGTCATGGAACATTATAGTCATGCTAGATGTATATATAATTTTTATGTTTGTCCATTAATACTAAAAAATAAATGTAAATAAAGGAAAATCACAACTCACGTTGATCTTTATGTTCTATATTACACCAATATAAATCAATTACACAAAGAAACCATTTGAAGAAATCTATATCCATTTTTTTCATAACTAATACTGATGAAAAGTAAACTCCACATCATATGGTCATTGATTAACTATTATATCTGTAATATCATGTACAAACTTTAGTAAAATTTATTGTTATATGTGATAATGTTTTAAGAACCAAACATCTGTTTACTAAGAAAAATTTCCACTAGAAATCATTATCAAGCTATTGATTAGGCATGTTGTCACACCTTAGGTTTATATAATTAATTTTAAAAAAAAAATCACTAATTAAATCTAACAAAAAAGTAATAATTTTTTTAAAAAGTTGGAAATAAAGGAGAATTTAAAGAATCAAGGTGGGCATAAAGAAATTTAACTCTAGTGAATACCCCATAATAACGTCATTACAACCAGTAGGATGGGAATTGATGATAAAGACGGAAACAAGAGGATGGTCTTGGGTATCCCCTGATGTGACAAAATCATCAACTTTATTCCCTTCACAAAAAAGTGTAAATAAGTTCCATCCCGTTTCTGATGGGGGAAATGGATATATGAATCTAATAAATGATGCACCATGGTGTAGATAAAAGGCATTGGGAGAGTTAAACATGATTTTATAATTATTCTCCAACAAGGAAATCAAAATTTTATTATAAATACATAATTCATGTTTATTTATGATGGCATGATCCTCAGAATGAAGCATGTATTCTTTCCTATAAAATTAATTGAATGAAAAAATCAATGATCACCTAATGCCATGGAAAAAACATCCTCACCACATTACACTGTGGCTATATGACCCATCAACATTGAGCTTAAGTCCATCTTTGGGAGGGCACCAAAAAATCCATCAACCTTGTGGGATTGGTCTCTGGATTAGTGGGGAAACATTTCTTCTTCCATAATATTCCTTAGGGATAGAACATCATACCACTATTTAAAAAGTAAAAAAAATATCCACATCCATACATCTGGTCATCATGTTACACCTCAAGTTTCATCATTTAAAAATTCTCCATTAACAAAACTATAAATAATAAAAAGTTTCATATCAAAAGTTGACAAGAGATATGAAATAACATTAAAAATATATTTGTCAATACAATATAGGTAAACTATTTACCAAAACAATTATAGACATGATCATTATGAAATAGGTATGAATATATTGATCATGGAATTATACCAATTCAATTACCCTATAGTATGAATATTCATTACTTATATATATTTATAAAATGAGAAATATCCTTTTAGAAATATTTAATTGATGGAAACATACCTATTTATTCTTTATAGTTTATATTCCATTTTTATTTTAGTATTATTCATCCTTTAAAAAAATTAAAATTCCTATATTTTCCTATATTTTACATTCTCTTAAACCACATTCTATGATTCCACTTTGACATGACCCACCTCATTTATACCCCACCTTAGCTTGGTGACAAGAATGTTTGTTCCACCTGAAGCCCTTCTTCAACAAGTGAAGGGACTAGAATTGAGGTAATAAACACTAAAAATGTAAGTCATTTACCTCATTTATAGAATAACAACAAAATAATAAAATTCCCAATAATTAATAATATATTATCTATCATAATAAATATTGTATTCCATATGACGTCATAGTAAAAACCAGACAACCATTGATGGTAGGGAAATTATAAATAATAGCGCCAAAAGGTAATTAATATTAAATCAAATTCAATATACCTAATTTGAAATATAATTATTTATACTAAATGATCCAATGGATACTTTGGCGATTTATGATAATGATACATGATACCTTACACAAACTTGAACTATAATTTTAGTAAAATTATATAATATAGTAAGAAGAAGTTAGTTTTAATATATTTTGTAGTTTCATACCTTACGACTCTCAACTATATTATTGCGAATAAATAATATTATTTCTTTTGTGTGTAGTTTTTAAAAAATTAATTTCCATCCAAACAATGGGTAAATTTCGCAAATACTATAACTATCCCTTGATGACAAAAATAATTCCCTAAGAAATACTTGATATATGTCTATGAGTGTGTGTGATTATGTGAGAGAGAAAGATTGATTTTGTGTGTGTGTGTAGAATGTATCTGTTTATCAAAAATAATAAATAAATTCCCCTCATAATATAACTACCACCAACCAAGATATAAATAGACCTAAAATCTTAAACCATTCCATACCACCACTATTCTAACATAATCTATGACTGTTTTTATAACTAATTTTAACTTTAATCATAATAATATGACTAAATGTCAATGGGGAATGGAAACAATTGTTGGTCATCCAGTAGTATCCCTACCATTTGGTTGTTGGGTGATGTTTGAGAAAGCCACCCTGATATGGTAACTTCATATGGAATGGTATAATTATAATCCACATAATATAAAATAAATAAAATTATATTACATATTCCTAAATCTCAGATAAACCATCCATATACCATAATCATTTTCATCATTTATTATCCCCATGGTAAACAACCACTACACATGGACCTCAACCAAGGGAATAGGAATGAAGAAATGATGTTAAGTAATATATCATGGTATCCCATGTCAAAAAGTATGAATGGATTAGAAATAAATCTACCCTCCACTTATGAATATCTCAATTAAGGTGTCTTAGGAAAAATGATATTATAATAATTTTTTATTCAATATTCTGCAATTCTATATATTTGATCCATTACTTACATACCACACCAATACTATAATACAATTATAAATGAATATATATAGTAAAATATTTCTTTTTCATGTTATTTACGAAATATAAGATCTCATTATTCCCTGAGAGAGTATTCATGATGGTTTTGGATTTTTTAGAAGCTATAAAAAAGTTAATATCACCCATCTACTACCAAGAACACCATTATACTAATTTTCAAAGAGAGAACAAGAGAATTAAGTGGATTATTGAAACTCATGTGGACTAGAAAAGACATTGTTATAATCAATAATGACCCCCATGTAAATATTTAAATGATTGTACAACATCCCCAATGTGTAGAATAACTCTCATTCAATATAGAAGGACATCTTTGTCAGTAACTATTTATTCAACTCATATAGTGTGTATCTCAAGAAATTGAATTACACATATTATGATTTGAGGTATCTATATTAAATTATTTCAACATCAAATAATGCTGATTTAGATTCAATATTTAGTTGATTATAAGATTGAATACTCTACATTCTTTATTTGAGAGTTTGAAGACAAATATGTGGTTCCCACAGACTGTAATAATTTTATTCCAAAATCAGCATCATTAATAATTTACTTTAAATTAAAATTAATTTAAAGGAAATAATATAATACCAAGATAAAAGCATTTTCATTATAATCATTCAAAATTCCATTATTATTTTCTTGAGTAAAAACACCTCTATCATCATTATGGCTTGATCAAATTACATTTTCCTCATCATAACTTAATTCTATAAAATAAGAAAAAATTATAACTCTGAAGAAAAAACTAATGTAGTGGATTTATATAAATCAATGATGATAATGTTATATTATTTCCCTTATCAATGTTTTCACTATAAATTGGTAAGATAAGATTATGTTTTAATCAAAAATGAACTCATCAAATTCACCTATATTAAATTATCAATGCACCCTCATTTCTCATCCTTACTCTTCACTAGTATTTCTGTATTAACCATCCTTTGATCACTAATTGTTGAATATATTGGTGTAATTAATTAATAGATAAATAATATTATATATTAATCATCAATAAACCCTACATAAATGACTATTCAGGATACAATACTCCTCTTTCAATTCTTTCTTTATTTAGATTATTGACATCGCTAATAAGATAACACCTCATCCATGACTGGATATCACCTCATCCATTTTTTCATAGGAATTCCCTTTTAAAAATTTTTCTATTTCCATTACCAACCACAAACTAAAAGAGTTTAATAATAAATATTTATTTAAAAAACATATTTTAATAAATAAATTCTGAAGTATAATTTTTTTTCATATATATATTTTCATCCATATCATATCCAAATGTCTTCTGTAATTATATAGGCTTTTTGAAATCTTGTTAATTAAATAAAATATGATTTTATTCTTCTAAATAATTTTTTTCAAAGTAATTGAATTATGTTTAATAATAAGTCATACAAGATACAAATTCAACTGAAAAACATTACCCATTCATAGAAAAACATTTAAAAAAATCCCATTAAACTAAGTGTTAACCACCAAGGATTATTATTCACCATGGATTATTATATCCTTTAAATGGTCACAAAGTAAATGGTGGAAAATAATTAGGAAGTAATAACATCTTCAATAATTTGAGATATCATGCCACATCACAGAATCACTTCTAGGTATTTATATTAATTTTTAGAACTTATTTTATTTAGAAGCATTATTGGGTTGTTTTAGGTGATTTTTGGGATATTTTTGAGTTATAAGGCATTCTCACAGTTTTTTCATGGATAATGAAAATTTTGCGGAAATCCCCAAAAACAGCGCATCTTATGGTGGTTTGGGATAGTAGTATTTTGCACTGTGGGTGCAAGGTTCATAAAATATTGTGACCAAACCATATAGACACACCAGTACCTATAACTAGGAATATAGTTAGTTTATGGTTTTCCAAATCGTGGATATAACCAAATTTATAGTAATAAGTGAATAGTTGGAGAATGGTTTTCCAAACCATGTGATTGGAACTAATTAATATAAAAATTTATTTTAAGACCCAAAATACCTCTTGCTGACCTAATTTATTTTATTATTACATTGTCTCTCATACCTATTGATTAATATTAGATATTTCAGATATCTCAACCCTTTAGGATATCAATTTTGATAGATCTAGGGGCTTTTGATCTTGGAATCTTAAGGTAAGAACTCCTTCTTCATTTTCTTCCACTTTATTCTAGATTATATTTAATTCCCTTGAACAAAACCATATTTTTATGATGTTATTACTAGATATATGGGTAGTTTAATTATCTATTTGGGTTTTTATATAGTTTTTGTGAGAAAGGAAAGTAGATATTGGATCTACCAAAATATTTTTGTTCTTATTTGGAAATTTTCCTTATAAGATGATTCTCTTGGATAAATTGTTCTAAACATTTTAGAATATGATTTTGTTGATATTTTTTCATTTTTGGTTTATTATACTACTATATAAGAGACCTATTTCTCTTCTCCTCATAGATATTATTATATTTTAATAATTTCAATCTGTTTGAAATATGTGGTTCTATGAAAATAATTTTTTTTATAAACCATGATTATTTTATCATTTTATTTTTTCATAATTTGTTTAATGGAATGATATATGATTCTTGAAACCAGATTTTTGTGATTTTAATTTTTAAATTGAATTTAAACTTCGATATTGATGATGAAAATGGATTTGAAGTCATATGTTATTGTAAATTGGTAAATTTCATTATTGATGTGTGATATTCCCTTGAAATTATTTCAAACTATGAAAGTGAAGCCACATATTGTGGGATGTTTTTGAAATGTATAGACTCCATTTGTGGGATATGAAACATTGAAACCTATGGAACTTAGGACAAGGAATAGAATAAGAAGATTACTCTATGATGGATTGTGTCTACCTCACAATTACTTAAGCTACAACTATTTCAAAACATTATTATGATAGGGGGTTCACTTATCAGGTTATTTCCCTCACTTGTATACTATTTTATTGTGATTTCTCACACATAGTCATCTATTCATAATGGTTTTAGGATCCTAGTTATCCCATAAATAATATACCATAGGAATTAGTTTCCATTTTCCTCCATTTTTAAATGTTTTTTTATGAATTCTTTTGGAAATGGTTTGATAAAACAAAATTTTATAAGAACATGGATTATTTAATTATCTATGTCTTATAAACTTTTATTCAAGGGTGAATTTACGAATTTTATTATAAATAGTATAAAGATATATTTCATGCCTTTATTTTCTTAATATGTTCATAATTTTCTTATTTATTTATGATTTATTCTAAAACACTTGATGGAATACTACTAAGATTCATTTTCTCTCAACTTGCACATACCTTTATGTGTGTGTAGAACATAATTTATTTAATACAGGAAATGTAAAGGCACCTTGTAGAGGAAGTGGTTATTCGTATTATCATGGTGTGGGAGTCAAGCTATGAAATGGTGGAATGGTATCCCTTGTATCACAAGTAAATGGTTGTTGTTTGTATCAACTACTTTAGTTTACATTTTTTAGTTTAGCATTATTTTCCCTTATACTCTTTGTCATATATTTTATAACTTTTTATGAGAATTTTTTCTTCTATTTATATATGAAACCTATTTATAATTTTGTTTATTTATTTTAAAATCATTCCCAAATGGATATCTTGGTTTTTAGGGACATTTCTCTAGCCAATGGGAATCAAGAACAACCTTTAACCATTTCTGCGGTCTTACTCTGGTGTCTGGTTTAGGGAAGACCTAGGTCGGGTCAAGAAATATCCTTGATTAAATTCAATATTTTGGATCACCAATATCCAAATAATCCCTATAATGAGGAAGAAAATCTTCAAAGGAGAAGATATATTGTGTGATATAAACTGAAAACTGTGGAAATGATAAGCGAGACTTAAGAATTTTAAAGGAATGAATGAGTTTAGTAATGCTATATATAGAATAAAAATAAGTCTATTATAAATATATTCATTGTAAATATGGTTGTTGGATATACATGTATATAATAGGTGTACTAAAGTTGTGTAATATTTTGGTAAATTTAAAATAATATAATTAATGACAGATAAATATGGAAATAAAAAATGTTATATTAAATTATTATAAAAGTATTTAATTATATATATATATATGAGTTGTTAATTATAATTAACTTTATTATTATGTATCTATAAACTTCAATGAAATATTTTAATATCAATAGATTAGTTGTAATGGCCCAGACCTCTCTGGTCCATTACTTTGTTGAATTGTGGTGTTGGAGGTGTTCCAGAAGGTCAAGGTGACTTATCCCCAACACTTTGCCGAATTTCTAGTATGTGAACAGTGTTTCCAGAACGGTGAGGTTCTAATAGTGACCTTCTAACAGTAGAATTGAACAGTGTTTCCAGAATAGTAACCTTCTAATAGTGACCTTGTAACAGTATACTTGAACAGTGTTTCCAGAATGGTAACCTTCTAACAGTGACCTTATAACGGTAGACTTGAACAGTGTTTCCAGAATGGTAACCTTCTAACGGTGACCTTCTAACAGTAGACTTGAACAGTGTTTCCAGAATGGTAACCTTCTAACACAGACCTTATAATGGTAGACTTGAACAGTGTTTCCAGAATGGTAACCTTCTAATAGCGACCTTCTAATGGTGGACTTGAACAGTGTTTCTAGCTTCCTACAGTTTCTCCCCTTTGACTTTTCCTTTGACCTAAAATACAATTACAGCCTTATTTTAAGGACTATTAAGGCCGATTCAAATTCCATAAATACTATATTAATTATTTCTATGGCTTGGGATGTTTTACTTGGTCAAACTGCGTGGGTTAATGCGATATGCTTATAATAGGGAATTAAACGTATCTTAAACTTTCACCCCATTAAATCTTCAAAAAGGGACGAGATATCATTTTTCTTGTTATTCCTCTTTTCTATCAGCTATGAGACACTAGAACCTTTAAATCCTTCACGTAAGAGTTGCACAATCAAACATTACTCCTAGGATTGGTTCTGCTCTATTTTGATGCAACCGAGCTGTATCGATCAATCTTCGATATAAGGTATGTTGTATCATCATTCTTTTGGGGTTAATATTCTCCTGTTCTCCATTCCATATAATAGCATGTAATCTCCATGCTTATAATGGGTTTTTCTTGGGGTTTGGTTGGTGATGTCGTACTGTGGCATCCTTGGGTGGATGCAGTTGTCGCGAGAGGAGGATTGTGACCCGTTATGTGGATAAAGAACGTCAAGAATTGTTGAGGTAGGGGATTCATGGATTCTCTAATTTTATATGTTCAATCGTAGAATTAGCATGATTTATCCCCTTGGATCACAATGAAATTGACCCAATTAAATACTTGAACCAGATTAAAAGAATTGGTTGATCGCATGTTGTTGCTTTGTACCGTGATAACGGTTTGCCTCATGTCTTTCAAGATAGAGCAATATATATGATTTCTTTAAATAGTTGTTTGTTCTTGATGGAAATATATAATGAACATAAAAGCCAGAATTAATTGTTAATTAATTGGATAAAGATAAAGAGGCATGTAAATGAATCTGGTTGTTGTCGTTGTTGTAGTTGTTCTAATTTGATGTTAATCAAGTTAGGGAAGTAAGAATGGTTGTTTAATTGTGATAGCTTACTGATTAGGTCTCCCATAATTGGAACCTACGAATAAAAAATCTACTAATTCAATATGGGTTAGAGAACATATTGTGTGAGAATTTATTAAAGGGGTTCTGAGTTACCCTCTTGATTGTTAAAGGGCCAAGAGACCATTGATGTGATGTTTTTTTTCATGCTTCTTGTGTTGTAATGTGAGTTTGGATGGCTGTTGTGATATATGGAGGCATGGAGACTTTTGGTTGTAGCAGCAGATAATGCCTAGAGTGGCGAGATGCATTGGTTTATGCATGTGGGTGTCGGGGAGGACACTAGGGATGATTGAATGGAATGAATGTGTTTGTTGGATTCTTGCCGGTTCTTTGGTTGGTTATCTGCTTTACATTTCCCCACTACTCAAGGCAACTGGTCTTGCGTACCCTCCTTCCAAAGGAGGCTAAGACACGTGGAGTATTCCACGTGCTTTATGTGTTTAGCCTCTCGAGGGAGAATGGGTCTATGATCTTGCTATAGGCGGCAAAGACTCGACCGGTAGTATATCTCCTCACCGTGTTGAGCCCCTTTGTGTTTAGTAGCATAGGATGACTTTCTAGAATTCCTGGGAATATGGGAAAGTAATTCTTTAATGAAAGATTGATTAAATGGTGAAAATCCACGGGGATGAAGATACTAGAATTTAAAGGTGATGTGAATCTTAAAAGGAGAAGTTGATTTTGAATGTGATGCCAATTCAGTTTAATGTGGAATTGTTAATGGTTAATTAATATTTAAAGAATTATTTAACTTACATTGGAACTAATAAAATGAGAATGGAGTAATCTAATAAATATCTTCAAATGTTTTTCTGTTTATAGGATACCTAGTCTTAGAAGTAGCAGCCTGGAGTCTGAGAGACGTTAGCTGTAGATGTATTTAAGACTAGGTAATTCCCATAGTGTGGATGTGAGTTATATATATATTCTGTACTTTTTGTGTTTCTATAAGCTACTCCACCCTGTTGGTAAGGGAAACTGACACCCCAAGGACTCTG
This sequence comes from Viscum album, assembly GCA_963277665.1. Classification (NCBI taxonomy): domain Eukaryota; kingdom Viridiplantae; phylum Streptophyta; class Magnoliopsida; order Santalales; family Viscaceae; genus Viscum; species Viscum album. Next base: position 721,945,743 of record OY728162.1, read on the forward strand.
ATCCCTGGGGGGTGTTTTCCCCAACATTCTGATGGGAGGTCGAATGGCTGACTACCCCCTTTGGCCCCACTCCCTTCTCTTGGTAGATACATGTGCGAACAGGCACAACAGTTAGTTTCCCCATATACATGTGTAGAGGGATGTAATGGCTTGTGGTTATTTCAAACACATATATTCTGGATATAGTATCCTATGGACTACTATAGGTGTAACGTGTATAGGCTATGATGGCTTGAGGGTCCCTACTCAGTGTATGGGCTATAATGGCATGAGGTATAATACCCGATGTATGATACACGTTATGCGGGTTGTGGTGGCTCCCAGAACTTACTTGGTTACTTTTTGTTTGTGAGGATGGTGTGGTGCTTCGCCCAGGTGTTTGCGGGCAAGGCTTTGTGGTGCACAAGGTGTAGATTGTGAAGCTTAGCCCAGGTGTCTACGAGCAAGCCTTTGGAGAGAGATGCACAGGACGTATGTCGTTGGGGAAAAGCGGCAAACCAGGGGGGAAGTAGTAGCGGGGTACCCTTGATATTCTTTACTATATGTTATATTCTTGTATGCATTACTTGGTGAGAGTAGCCATGGTGAGGTTGGGAACTTAGTATACCTGTTTAGGTGATGAGTTAGTTTCACTTGTTGTTCACTGGGCTTTAGCATGCTTTCTTTACTTTTGCACGAGAGGCTTGGGGAGGATCCTACTAAGTATACTGTTATACTCACTCTATGTATATATAAACTGTTTTTTCAGGTCACATAGATCATGTTGGAGATCAAGCTAGTTACTACTAGCTTGTGTTTGGAGGAGCTGTTCGGGCTTGTGGTCGCTGTCGTTTTACTTTCTTTTGGGTACCCGTAGTTTCCCCTTTTAGTTGTTGTACTTTTTTCATGACATTTCATATATGAATTTGGGTTTCTTTTATATTTCAGTTCTGAGTTGGAGGTGATTGGTTTCTATCTTATCACTCTATCCCGCATGTGTTCTCTTAGAGGGTAATGCCTCCCATTTGTGTGTTACTATACCCTCGGTGCTAGTTTCCAACTCGGGGCCTACTGGAGGCGGGACTCGGGGGGGTCATTATCTCCCTTCTCACATTGTCAGCCGAGGAGGGGTACACTTTGTGGGGAGGGGGTCATGACAGAGTGGTATCAGAGGCTCTGGTTGAGGGATAGGATGGAGTTTGGAGTTAGGAACACGTGAGGTTGCATGGGTTGGTAGGGAAATAGTTTCATTCATGTTTAGAAAGTGAGGTAAACACCGGAGACCAGCTGAGACATAGGCGTTTAGGGCCCCCTATGATCTGACTTACGGACCTTTAAGTTTACAATGGATAATAAACAAATTGATACTAGTTGCAGGGTAAAGACCTAGGAAAGGATCATGCATCAATCTTCCTTATGCCTATTTTTGAATGGGTAGACCTTGGGATAGTTTAACCTAAATTAATAAAAGAAAACAATTAATTAATTAATGTTGAGTCTTCCATATTCCAGGCTTAGGAGCTCTAACAGTTGTTATTTTATAGGTATGGCTCCAGGACGACGTCCTCATCAGGTTTGCGTAGAAGATGTCCAGCAGGATGTTCCAGTAGATCGCCACCGGGTAGAGGTTGACGACGATGACACTTGGAGGAAGACACTCAAATAGTTTCATATCCAGAGTCTATAGAAGTACGAGGGATCCATTTCAGATGCAGTCACAAAAGACTGGTTGGTGGAGGTCGAGATAGGCTTCAGTTCGATTCGTGCTCGGAAGGAACACTGGGTGTCCTTGGTTGTGACGATGCTGCATGGAGCAGCGAGGCAGTGGTGGTTCTTGTTCCTCAGGGATCATGAGGAGTCAGTGATCTCATGGGAGGAGTTTTGAGACAGGTTTAGAGTCGAGTTTCTTTGTTCGACAGCAAAGGCGTCCAGATTCCAGGAGCTTGTTACCCTTCGATAGGGGAGCTCCAGTGTTCGAGAGTTTGGAATCCATTTCAGGAACCTTCTACGATACGCTTCAGACCTGTTACCAGATGAGGAGGCTAGGTCGAGGAATTTTGGGGAGGCTTTGCGTCCATAGATCCAGATTCAGGTCACCCCATTTATGCTAAAGACATATCTTGAGGTGCTGGCGAGGGCAGAGGTTGTTGAGAGGACTTTGTCTAGGACCGGATCATCACAAGATGGGAATCGTGATGATTTCTCATGAAGAAAAGCTGTGGTCCGAGGATCCCGGTTTTCAGGGCAGAAGAGTTTCCGTTCACCTGGGGGTAGGTCCTAGCCCTTCCCATATCGTTTCTCTGGGGGCAGCAACTATCAGGCATATGCCAAGGGATTAGGTTCTTGTTTTTCTTGTGGTGGTCGTGGTCATCAGCAGCGGGAGTGCCCGACTTTTCAAAGCAGTCATCGTGCACCGGGAGCTCTGCTCAAGGTTCCTCCGTTGAGGCAGTTCTAGCCGAGGCAGCAGTAGCAGGTTGCACCAGATTTAGATCACCAAAGGGTAGATGGAGTAGGCAGAGGACACCCCCATGATACTCCCCGTCCTCAGAGAGCGGAGCACGGCCGTGGTGTTGGACATCATCAGGGTCAGAGAGGTAGTGAAGGAGTTCATGGTCAGCTTCATGCTCTAGCGTTGCCAGCCCAGGCGAGCCAGATGTCGTTCGAGGTACCCTTTGCTTGTTTTTTACCTTGGTGTATTCCTTGTTTTATTCAGGAGCAATACACTCCTTCATATAACCTACCCTTGTCCATGCTTTGGGACTTGAGGTAGAGAGGCTTCCAGTGCCCTTGGCGTTGACTACGCCAGTTGGAGGTCGAGTGAACTTGTTTGAAGTATGTAGAGACTGTGAGCTAGTGTTGGGGCAACACCGCTCTTAGGGAGATTTTCTATGTTTGCAAATACAAACATATTATGTCATCCTCGGCATGGATTGGTTGTATTGGTTGCATTCTATTGTGGATTGATACAGGAAGAAGGTCATTTTCTCTGATGCAGATGGATAGAAAGTGGTGTTTGTTGGTGAGTGAGATCCTCGGATGAGTCATAGAGGAGTTCCATCCTTATCATCCATGATAGCTGAGATGATGCTATGTTCTTCAGAGGCTTAGTAGTTGGCATTTCCTAGGGTCGTAGAGGAGTACCCTGACGTCTTTCCAGAAGAGGTTGTAGCCTTACCCCCTCAACGAGAGATCGAGTTTGGGATCGAGCTATAGCTAGGATCATCTCTTATCTCTATGTCTCCGTATAAGATGGCCCCTTCTAAGTTACGAGAGCTACGTATTTAGCTTGATGGTATATTGCGGTGCGGTTTTGTTCGACCAAGTGTGTCACCATGGGGTGAAACAGTTTTGTTTGTGAAAAAGGATGATGGTAGTCTGTGGTTGTGCATCGATTATCATCGATTAAACAAAGTGACAATAAAGAACTGCTATCCTCTCCCACAGATTTATGACTTATTCGATCGACTGAAGGGTGCAAGTTGGTTCTCAAAGATCGAATTGCGGTCAGGATATCATCAAATGCATGTAAAGGATGAGGATATCTTGAAGACTACTTTCCATTTTCTTCATGGGCATTATGAGTTTGTCGTAATGCCATTCGGCGTGATGAATGCTCCAGCTATTTTCATAGGGTTGATGAATGTTGTGTTCTGTGAATTCCTAGACAAGTTTGTTGTGGTTTTCATCGACGGCATCCTTGTGTACTCTACATCTGAAGAGGAGCATGTAGAGCATCTACGAGCCGTTTTGGGAGTTCTTCGCCAACATCAGTTGTTTGGGAAGTTGTCTAAGTGTGAGTTTTGGGCTCGAGAAGTTCGTTTATTGGGGAATGTTGTGTCCCAACAGGGAGTAGCTGTGGATCCATCGAAGATAGAAGCAGTGGTGTCTTGGGCATCCCCCAAGACCGTGTCAGAGGTGTGAAGTTTCCTTAGTCTTGCAGGCTATTATAGGAGGTTTGTAGCCAATTTCTCCTGATTTGCGACTCCTATGACAGCTTTGACCAGGAAGGATCAAGCGTTCATATGGACTGATCAGTGTTAGGCAGCTTTCAAGTATCTAAAGGAGAAGTTGGTAAGTGCTCCAGTCCTTTGTCTTCCAGTGGAGGGAGTCCAGTTTGATGTTATCTGTGATGCTTCACATCTGGGGCTAGGTTGTGTTCTCGTGCAGCAGAGGTCATTTGTTTCTTATGGGTCTCGGCAGTTGCATCCCCATGAACTCAACTATGCCACCCATGATCTTGAGTTGGAAGCCATGGTGTTTTCTCTGAAATTGTGGATACATTACCTCATTGGTGAGAACTTTGTGGTTTTCACCGATCATAAGAGTTTGAGGTATGTTTTCTCCCAACGTGACTTGAACTTGAGGCAGCATCGGTGGATGGAGTTCTTGCAGGAATATGACTTTGAAATATTATATACACATGGAAAATGGAATGTTGTAGATGATACACTGAGCCAAAAGTCACGTAATGACATTGTGCGTGAATCTAGTGATTCCTGGAGAGTAATGGAGGAACTTTCATCTTTGCATCTTGATATGGAAGAGGTTGGAGGTATAGGTTGTCTTTTCCAGATGAAGGTGTGGTTTTCCCTGATGCAGAAGGTGTAAGAGTCCCTGTTGGGTGATCCAGATATGGAAGTTTGGAGAGACAGATTTGTTTGTGGTGAGGCTCCTGATGGTTGGTCGGAGGATGAACAACACCGAGTGTTGTATCATGTTAGGATTTTTGTTCCATTGGAGATGCGTGAGACAGTTCTCCTAGAGTTCCATAGTTCACCCTTGGAAGTACATCCTGGTGTGACAAAGATATATCGATCCTTGAGGAGTCATTTTTGGTGGCCTGGGCTGAAGCATTCGGTTGTAGAGTGTGTGTCTCGATGTTTAGTCTTCCAGAAGGTGAAGGCCGAACACCGTGTTCCTGGTGGTCCTCTCCAGAAATTAAATATTCCTCAGTGGAAGTGGGAGGACATCTCAATGGACTTTGTTACAGGTTTACCTCGACCTATGGGAGGACATGATGCTATATGGGTGGTAGTGGATCGTTTAACAAAATCGTCCCACTTCATAGTGATCAAGGAGTCGAGATCAGTGGAATTTTTGTCGAGAAAGTATCTGGAGGAGGTGGTGAGACTTCATGGAGTCCCTAGGATGATCATTTCTGATCGAGATCCATGTTTTAGCTACAGGGTGTGGAGGGGTATCCAACATGCTTTTGGTTCTCAGCTATGCCTTAGCACTGCTTTTCATCCTCAAACGGATGGTCAAATAGAGCGAACCATCCAGACTCTTGAAGACATGTTGCGCTCTTGTGGTCTTGACTTCGGAGGTTCATAGACGAGGCACCTAACCTTGGTGGAGTTTGATTACAATAATAGTTTTCACTCCACCATTGGTATGGCACCGTTTGAAGCCATGTATGGTCGGCCTTGTCATTCACTGTTGTGCTGGACTGGGGTCGGAGAGTCAGCAATCCTCGGACCAGAACTAGTGCAGAATACAACAGAGATGATTCAGGTGATTCGTGAGAGGATGAAGACAGTTCAATATCGTCAGAAATCATATGTTGATCAATGAAGGAGACCCTTAGAGTTTAATGTTCGGGATCATGTGTTTCTAAAGGTGACTCCCCGTCGTGGGCAGTGAAGGTTTGGTCGTGGAAGTAAGATTTCTCCGGGGTTTGTTGGGCCTTTCGAGGTGTTAGCTTGTGTTGGAGCTGTGGCGTATCGAGTATCACTTCCCCCTCAGATGAGTCAGATACATGATGTTTTCCATGTATCACAGCTTTGTTGTTATCTTTATGATGAATCTCATGTTATCAATTGGGGAGAGATCGATATTGATGATGACGCAACCTTCGAGGAGCGACCTGTGGAGATCTAAGACCGCAAGGAGAAGGTGTTGCGTGGGCGTTCTATTCCCTTGGTTCATGTCTTGTGGCGACACGGTGGCATGGAGGAGAGTACCTGGGAACGGGAGTCACAGATGTGTGTTCAGTAACCAGAGCTGTTTTAAGTTGTTGTGCTGAGTTTTATTTGATCCTTTCTTTTATGTACCTTTGATGTGATGTTATGATTGAATTGTTTGGATATGGATTGTTTGTTCCCTTACTCTCAGATGTCGTGGTTTTGTTCCAGCTTTTGAACAACTCATGGTGATTTTCCCCTGAGTGGTATCTTATGGGGTGGTTGTTCGGACCCCTCTTTTCTTCTGGGTTGGGTTTTAATTCTCGAGAACGGGAATGTTTTGAGAGGTATCTAATGTAATGGCCCGGACCTCTCTGGTCCATTTCTTTGTTGAATTGTGGTGTTGGAGGTGTTCCAGAAGGTCAAGGTGACTTATCCCCAACACTTTGCCGAATTTCCAGTTCTGTGAACAGTGTTTCCAGAACGGTGAGGTTCTAACAGTGACCTTCTAATAGTAGACTTGAACAGTGTTTCCAGAATGGTAACCTTCTAACAGTGAACTTCTAACAGTAGACTTGAACAGTGTTTCCAGAATGGTAACCTTCTAACGGTGACCTTATAACGGTAGACTTGAATAGTGTTTCCAGAACGGTAACCTTCTAACAGTGACCTTCTAACAGTAGACTTGAACAATGTTTCCAGAACGGTAACCTTCTAATGGTGACCTTATAACGGTAGACTTGAACAGTATTTCCAGAACGGTAACCTTCTAACGGTGGACTTGAACAGTGTTTCCAGCTTCCTACAGTTTCACCCCTTTGACGTTTCCTTTGACGTAAAATACATTTAAAGCCTTATTTTAAGGACTCTTAAGGCTGATTCAAATTCCATTAATCCTATATTAATTATTCCTATGGATCGGGATGTTTTACTTGGTCAAACCACGTGGGTTAATGAGATCCGCTTATAATGGGGAATTAAATGTATCTTAAACTGTCACCCCATTAAATCTTCAAAAAGGGATGATATATCATTCTCCCTTGTTCTTCCTCTTTGTTTTCAGCTATGAGATGCTAGAACCTTTAAATCCTTTACGTAGGAGTTTCACAATCAAACTTTACTCCTAGGATTGGTTCTGCTCTGTTTTGATGCAACCGAGCTGTATCGATCAATCTTCGATATAAGGTATGTTGTATCATCATTCTTTTGGGGTTAATCTTCTCCTATTCTCCTTTACATATTATATCATGTAATCTCCATGCTTGTAATGGGTTTTTCTTGGGGTTTGGTTGGTGATGTCGTACCGTGGCACCTTGGGTGGATGTAGTTGTCGCGAGAGGAGGATTGTGACCCGTTGTGTGGATAAAGAATGTCATGAATTGTTGAGGTAGGGAATTCGTGGCTTCCCTAATTATATATGTGAAATCGTAGAATTAGAATGATTTATCCCCTTGGATCACAATGAAATTGACCCAATTAAATACTTGAACAAGATTAAAAGAATTGGTTGATCGCCTGTTGTTTCTTTGTACCATGATAACGGTTTGCCTCATGTTTTTCTAGATAGAGCAATATCTATGATTTCATTGATTAGTTGTTCGTTCTTGATGGAAATATATAATTAACGTAAAAGCTGGAATTAATTGTTAATTAATTGGCTAAAGATAAAGAGTCATGTAAATGAATCTGGTTGTTTTAATTGTTGTAGTTGTTCTAATTTTATGTTAATCAAGTTAGGGAAGTAAGCATGGTCGTTTAATTGTGATAGCTTACTGATTAGGTCTACTGTAATTGGAACCTACGAATAACAAATCTTCTAATTCAATATGGGTTAGAGAACATATTGTGTGAGAATTTCTTAAAGGGGTTCTGGGTTACCCTCTTGATTGTTAAAGGGGCAAGAGCCCATTGATGTGATGTTTGTTTTCTGCTGCTTGTGCTGTAATGTGACCTTGGATGGCTGTTGTGATATGTGGAGGCATGGATACTTTTGGTTGTGGCAGCAGATGACGCCTAGAGTGGAAAGATGCATTGGTTTATGCATGTGGGTGTCGGGGAGGACACTAGGGATGATTGAATGGAATGAATGTGTTTGTTGGATGTTTGCTGGTTCTTTGGTTGTTTATCTGCTTTACTTTTCCCCACTTCTCAAGGAAGCTGGTCTTGCTTACCCTCCTTACGAAGGAGGCAAAGACACGTGGGTTATGCCACGTGCTTTCCGTGTTTAGACTCTCAAGGGATAATGGGTCTATGCTCTTGCTATAGGCGGCAAAGACTCGACGGGTAGTATATCTACTCACCGTGTTGAGCCCCTTTGTTTTTATTATCATAGGATGCCTTTCTAGAATTCCTGGGAATATGGGAAAGTAATTATATAATGAAAGTTTGATTAAATGGTGAAAATACACAGGGATGGAGATACTGGAATTTAAAGGTGATGTGAATCTTAAAAGGAGCAGTTGATTTTGAATGTGATTCCAATTCAGTTTAATGTGGAATTTTTCAGGGTTAATTAATGTTTAAAGAATTAATTAACGTACAGTGGAACTGATAAAATGAGAATGGAGTAATCTAATAAAGCTCTTCAAATGTTTGTGTGCTTATAGGATACCTAGTCTTAGAAGTAATAGCCTGGAGTCTGAGAGACGTTAGCTGAAGATGTATCTAAGAAAAGGTAAGTCCCATAGTGTGGATGTGAGTTATATATATTCTGTACTTTTTGTGTTTCTATAAGCTACTCTACCCTGTCGGTAAGGGAAACAGACACCCTGGGGATTCTGAGCCCTGGGGGGTGTTTTTCCCAACATTCTGATGGGAGGTCGAATGGCTGACTTCCTCCTTTGGCCCCGCTCTCTTCTCTTGGTAGATACATGTGCCAATAGGCACAACAGTTAGTTTCCCCATTTACGCATGTAGAGGGTTGTAATGGCTTGTGGTTATTTCACACACATATATTCTGGATATAGTATCCTATGGACTACTATAGGTGTAACGTGTATAGGTTGTGATGGCTTGACGATCCCTACTCGGTGTATGGGCTATAATGGCTTGAGGTATAATACCTGATGTATGATACACGTTATGTGGGCTGTGGTGGCTCCCAGAACTCACCTGGTTACTTTTGGTTGTGAGGATGGTGTGGTGCTTCGCCCAGGTGTCTGTGGGTAAGGCTTTGTGGTGCACGAGGTGAAGATTGTGGAGTTTAGCCCAGGTGTCTGCGGGCAAGCCTTTGGAGAGAGATGCATAGGACGTATGTCGTTGGGGAAAAGCAGCAAACTAGTGGGGAAGTAGTAGCAGGGTACCCTTGATATTCTTTACTATATGCTATATTCTTTTATGCGTTACTTGGTGAGAGTAGCCATAGTGAGGTTGGGAACTTAGTATACATGTTTAGGTGACGATTTAGTTTCACTTGTTGTTCACTGGGCTTTAGAATGCTTTCATTACTTTTGCACGAGAGGCTTGTGGAGGATCCTACTGAGTATACTGATATACTCAACTTATGTATATATAACCTATTTTTTCAGGTCACTTGGAGCAGGTTGGAGATCAAGCTAGTTACTACTAGCTTGTGGTTGGAGGAGCTATTCGGCCTTGTGGTCGCTGCCGTTTTACTTTATTTTGGGTACTTGTAGTTTCCCCTTTTCGTTGTTGTACTTTTTGCATGACAATGCATATCTGTATTTGGGTTTCTTTTATATTTCAGTTCTGAGTTGGAGTTGATTGGTGTATATCTTATCTCTCTCTTCTACATGTGTTCTCTTAGAGGGTAATGCCTCCCATTTGTGTGTTATTATACCCTCGGTGCTAGTCGCCAACCCGGGGCCTACTTGAGGCGGGACCCGGGGGTCATTATCTCCCATCTCACATTGCCAGCCCAAGAGTGGTACACTTTGTGGGGAGGGCGTCGTGACATTAGTAAAATTAAATACAAATATAATTAATAATTACTTTTAATTGTATTTGGTTAAGATTATTTAATATAAAAGTAATATTTTTCAAAGAACCATTTTTTAAACTATAAAATATTTTATTCTAAAAAATGATACATAATAATGTTAAATAATTATATTAAAAATATTTAAATTATAAACTCATATGAAATGAGGTTAAGAACACTTAATCATTAAAAATTTACTTTTCTTATTATTATTTTTCATTTAAAAAATAAATTTATAAGTTTTAGTATTTTAATATTATAAAGTAAATTTATTTTTAAATTCTATATATCAAAATTATCTAATGATAAATGTAGATAACTTTTCTAAAATAACATATTTTTAATTAAATAATGAAAAGTAAAATTTTTACTAAAACTATAAATTTGATGACTATATTATAAAATAAGTTAGACCAAGATTTTTATAAACCACTTAAATTGGTCAAATATATTTTTTAAGAGTGAATTAATTTATTTTAAAATATTATTTTAAACTTATAAAACCCTATTCTCAACATTTTAGAATATTAGTAACATTTCATTCTACTTTAAAATAGGTTTCCTTATTTTCTTTAGATTAATAATTCTCATTATAAAATTAAGATTTTTTCATTTGAAAGTGAAGAAATTTATTATTTATAATCAACCAATTTATGTATTTTGAATTAATTTATTTGGATAATTTCAACATACACATAAAATATAACCTTAAAATATACTTTTTCTGAAAAATGTTTTCACACATCATGTGTGTTATTTATGAAATTAAATTTTTTGAAACATATAAATTTTATTTTTTTTTAATTGATTTTAATAATTTAAATTATGATATTAAATAATTTAAACTTTATTGTAGGTCATTAAAATTAATTTTAAACATTAAAAACAATTATTATTATGAAAAAAGTAAAAATAGGTTAAATAGATTTTGACTAAGTGTAAAAGAAAAAAATCATTTAAAATTTTTTCGTATAAGTGTGTGGGTGATATATTTCTTATAAGACCTACATAAACTCAATTATTTTCAGAATTTTAATCATATAAATCCTGGATAGTGACATTTAATTATAGGAATGTAATGGGTAGCTACTAGATTACCCCTTCATTTCAATTATGAAAGGGGATCACTTCCATCACATAATTCTATACTAATACCTTTGAAAATATAGCTATAAATATTCCATTATCTCCTAAAATAATACCCCCTCATTTTCATTGCCCTATATTCTAAATTATTTATACTATGTTCCCTATTACCAAGTTGGTTCCTAAGAGAAATATCATGTTTTCAATGTCAGTACTTCACACTCCTTAGTCTTTTCTTCTTAATATTCATCTTCCCAATTTTTCATAGAAAACATAGTATAATTAGACCTATATTATTAATAAAAATTTATTATTTTTATATTAATGCTTAAACTATTATTCTGTCATTTCCATAAAATAAGAAAAAGAAAACAACATTTATTATGCATATGTGTAGACTATCGCCTCTACAAACGGATGTGGTTCATTTTTCATTATTGTCTTTCCTGGTTGTTAAAAATGATGGATTTTATGAATTAATATGTTTTATATTTGAAAATTATAATTATAAAATTATAATTATTTATATACCTTGATTAAATATTATTCGTTGAGTAATGGAAGCATTAATCATTCATATGTACAGACTTCCACCTTAATGAATGAAAATTTTCATTGATCATACCACCCAACATGAATTATTCTAAGAAATAATTTATTGATGTTAAATGATTTTTATGACCTGATTAAGTTTCTATAAAATTTATATTAAAAATATAAAAAAATTCCCTACTCCATAAATCATTATAACATTATTTTTTTGGGTTACTTTTACCACATATTTGAACAATATTATAATGTTTATGTCACGCATAATTAGGGAATATAAAATAATTTAATAATAATGTATTTAATTGGTTTTAATTTTTCTTGGAAGGTATTTTTAATAATCAATGTATTTATTAATATATAAACTTTTAATTATTAAATATGCCAAAACTAGTTTATCATATTTTTCCTTTTCACAAACCATATTCATGTATTTTACAGATGAAATTTAACTTAAGAAGTCATTGAAAAAAAATTATTCTATATTTAATAATCTAGAAATAATGAACTTTAAACCAATAAGTGATAATTAACCATGTCACTATGAAGCAGTATGTTATAAATAATCGGAAAAATCCTAAAATACGACGATGAAAATAAAATGTAATTCGCCAAATTTTTTATGAAATAGTGTTATAAATGATCAATATAAAATCTAACACATTTGAATAAGTATATGAAATTGGTGATTAATACAATTATTTTAATTTTATAGTTTTTTAGAGAAAGTTTGACTAATTAGGATTTAAGGTAAAGGGTTCTTTAGAATTAACTTCTTTTCTTGATCCATTGTGATTTAATTTGTACTATTTTTTTATAGGATTGTTTTATTATACAGAATGATGATAGTATAATTCCTTCTCTATCTATATGAAAGTTAATTTTAAAAATATTATACCTTGTTAAATTTATTTATTGAAGGTATATCATTGTTCACAATAATTCTTATCCCCATTAATGATGGATTCTCCTCCATATCCATATTTTCCCCTTCTCACAATGTTATAATAAATTTTTGGAAATATAATTATGTGTTATCTCTGGTGAGTTTAATATTTCTATTATCCTCTTTTCAAAATATGTTTTATTACCCATCTTTAAGAGACTATTTTTTTTACTAATTTATTTTAAAATATTAAAAAAAATATCCACTCATGATCATATGTTTTATCTTTAACTCAAAATTCCCTATAAAAAATATGATATAACATTAAATTCTCCATTATTAAATATACCTTTGAATATTAAATATTATATACAATTTTCTCTTCATATTTTGGATAACGAATTTAGATTTGGACCTATAATTTGGTGATTTTTGAGAATGGTAAAAATGTTTTCAAAAAAACTTTTATTATTTACATCACATTATGAGAATTATTTTCTATGAATTTTCATTTCAATTTTTTTAAATGGTTTTACAATTGATTTTAAATTCTTAATATTTTTAAAATAATAGTAAATCTGCTTAAAGTTTCCATAATTAAATGTTTCATATTTAAAATAATTGTTGATTTTAAAATATATTTTAAAGGCTTCTATTTTATCCTAAGAAATAAATCTTTCATGTTTCTATGTCACCTAAAAGAATTATTTTTCAATGATTAATTTTATTTAGAAAAATTTTAATACCCTATTCTTTGTTGAAAATGATAGTTTTAAAATGTTTTAATAAGCTCTAGTGTTTCATTTTAAAGAAAAAATATTTCTGGATTTTTCAATCCTCTCAAAAAATGGTATTACCTATTATAATTCATGTGATTTATCCAATTATAATAAAATATTATTCTTATTAAATGTGAATGTCCTCAATACTTCTTATTTTGTAATATGGATATTTTTTTCCCCGATCAAACTTATTTTTCCATAAGTATGATTGAATATTTTAGGAAGGGTTGTTCAGGAAATCCATCTCTTTACCTTTAGTTAATTATGCAATGTATGAAGTATTAATAATTTAATGTTCTAACGACACACATATGTAAGGATTATTGTTATTATAATAGTTGGGGTCCAATATTTTCCTTCAATACATTTGTTAAGGATTTATATATCATCATATAATTTTGGGAATTGAATATTTATGCTTGCTCAACTATTGGAATCAAGAAGTGATATAGGCTTCACTATGTTTTGTGAATCATGTAGTGATCCTTTGTCTACTATGTTATGTGAATCATGTAGTGATTTCAACTCCACTTTGTTTATGTGAATCAAGTAGTGTAACATTCTTAAAAATGGGAATCAATTAGTGATTCATACTCCACAATGTTTTGGGAAATAGGTAGTGATTATTACTCCACTATTTTATAATCTTTATACCTATGTTAGTTCCATAGTTAACTATTTTTTATTTATTTACATGAGATGAAATATATTTATGCCTTTTAATTTTCTCCTTGGTTCATGTTTATTTTTTCATTTTTATTTACATTTATACTATGGTATAAGTTTTTCTAATTGATATTTTATGTCTTGTTATCATGACTTTTTGATAACTCATATTGTTTCATGATATTTTTCCTAATATATATCTCCTTTTATCTTGTTTTTTCTCATTCTTATGATATAACCCCTAATGAAATTTTTATTATTTTTCCATTACCTAGTGTTTTTGATCACCCCTTTTATATGTTTCCATTACTAAGTAACGAAGAAGGGTGTTAATTATGGGAGTTATATAAGGGAGTATACTCTAGATAAATTACAAATAAATATTCTAAAGTGTTAGGGAAAGATTTACTTATATACCTAGTCCTTAAAGACATTAAAATTTTAATTTTTTTGGATTGTGCAATTATTGTGAGACATAATGGTTAAATTATTTAAATATATTTAATTATATATTGGTTCACATCAAATTGTATCAAATACAATATTTAAAGTAAGTATTTTTAGAAAAAAAAATAGTGTAGGTCTGGCGCACTATAGATGGTATCATAGTAGGGTTTATTTATTCTTGAGAATTAGCTTAGTTATTTTTTCGATTCAGATGAGAGACCTGTACTGAAAATATTATTGATAATACTAGGGGATGAGACTAAGTTAGGATTGCATTATGTAATTTTGGTAATGTTTTGAGTATGTAGTTTTCAAGGAAATTACATCTCTGTTTGGATAATGGAATGTGGATATAATCACATCAAAAATACCCCTAGGGGTTATCAGCTTGAAAAACACTAGTTGAGTATCAACTCAATCTTCACTCTAGTGCATGATGAGTGATCCAAATATCACACACCTATATAGACACTTAGTAGGGATATACTTTGGTTTATTTACATTTCATTTATTACCATTATGAGGGGTATGAATATGTTTTGGTTATATAACATAATAAAAATTGACCATGGAAAACCATAGAGTTATAGGTTGATCGAAGTATATTATATTTAAACACAAACTATCATATACTGAAATGAAGGTGTCATTGGAGAATTAATCTTAGGATTATGTTTTTAAAATTCTTAATATCATTCACTCTAATATTACAAGATATTATCTAAACAATTTAGTTTTATTATTTTGTTGTAATTAGGATCATAAAAATTAATAATTTAAAGGAATTACTTTGTAAAATACTAAGACATTGATATAGAGGCATATATGGAATATATGGTTGATAATATTAAAATATAACTATTATGAAGGAAATCATGTATTATCTAGTCTTACCTAAGATAAAAAGGTTTTTATCTCTTTAGAAACTATATCTTGAGTCATGATTGTCTTTTAGATACCCTTAGGTATTGTCATTGGTAAGTGATAATTTAACTTATGAGGGAAAAAAATTTAATGAGGGGGAATGAAATGACCCTATTTTTTGAGGAAGCATGTCCTTACTATAAACTTGATGTTTTATAATTCTAATCTTTTTTTGTTTAAAGGAATTGAAATATATTGGGTAACAAACCATACATAATATGAATTAAACTAACAATATACTATACCTTCATGTTTAAACATTATAGAAAAATCATAAAAAACTATTTATTAAACACTATAGATTATTACCCACCAAGTATTATTACATCCTTCAAAATAAAATAAATTAAAATGGTAAAAAAAATGACTAAAATATTTGAAACTATTAAATATCTTAAATCATCATCACCCAAGAGGATCACCAATATCCAAAGAAAATATATAATGAAGAAAAACATCAAGAAATGAGCAATTAGATTAGGATTTCTGAAATGAATACTATGGAAATGAGTAGTGTGACATTAGATGTGTGAACAGAATGAATGAGTCCAATAAGGCTATATATTGGATGGAATTCTTGACATTATAAATATAGTCAATATAGATATGGCCCCTTGAAATATGGTCCTTATATATATACATGTATCTGATAAGTGTACCAAGGTTTTGTATTGTTAGTAGAAAAATCAAAATAATATAATTCATAAAAGATAAATAGTGAAATTAAAAAAAAAATATTTTTAAAATATAATAAATTACATATTTTATTTAATAGGTATTATTAACATTATTATTATTTATCTATAATATTAAAAGAATAATATTAAATTCAGTGGATTAGTATAATTAATTTTATGAATATAATTTATTAATTTTAATGGAATTTATAAAAGGTTATTTTATATAAAAGATATATTTTATTAATAATTGTTTTTTAAAGTGTTGAATATTTTATCACTATAAATTAAATTTATAAATTTATAAATACTATAGGAAAAATTTTTAAATTATAAATATATATGAAAAAAGTTAAGAACATTAAATTTTTAAAAAAAACATTTTTCAAAAAAAGAAGGTTCTCTTTATATTTTTTATTTTAATTTAATAGCCTATTTCATAAATTTTAGAATCGTTGTTTTTTCAAATTGAAAATAATTTTTTAATATTTATATTAAAATTATTCGAACATGAATTTTTGGAACTTTTATAAAATAAATTATTTTTAGGTAATCATTGAAAAATAATGATTTTATCAAAACTAAACCTTTTATGAGTTAATTATTATATAATTAAGACCTATAACTTTATAAAAAAATTATATGACCGGATATTTATTGGAGTGAAATTATGTATTTTAAAAAAATATTTTATTCTATGAAAGGACCATGTTAAACATTTTAGAAAATAAGTATCATTTCATTCTAATTTTAAAAAAAATTGGTATTTTACTTTAATTCGATATTTTTATTTTAAAATTTGGTTTTTATCATTTTAAATACAATCAAGACTTTATTGTTTTTAAAAAAATCAATTTATGTCCTAGAAATTAATAGCATTAATAATTTTAACCTACACAAAAATTTTATTCTTATAAATATGCTTTTTCTAAAAAAATTACACATCATGTTCATTAATTAAGAAATTAAAATTTCTAAACCATAGATATTTTCCTTGATGAAAAGATTTTTAATAATTTATATTATCTTATTAAATAATTTGAACTTTAATTTTGGTCATTAAAATTAATTATCGGGGATTAATATTAGTTACCAAAGTAAAAGTAAAAAGTGTAAAAAGAGTTTTACTACTTTTAAAAAGACCAGTAACATTTAAAAAACATGTTTAAAATTCTGTGGACAACATTTTTCTCTGAAAACCCTCCCCCATACAATATTTTAAACTATTTTATCCTTAAAACCTTTAATATTGGCATACCATTATTGAAATGTAATAGAAACTAAAAAAATTTACCCTTAACTTCCATTATGAAAATGGTCACTACCACCACTTAATGATATATATATATATATATATATCCCTTTGAAATTATTCCTAAAAATAAACCATTTATATCCTCATATAATCCTCTCTCTATTTTATAATCCACTACTCGCAGTTAGTTACTACGAGGCCTCTACTTTCAGTGTTATTTTTAATATGAATCCCATGTTCTCAATGTGGGTATTTCTTACTCCATCTTATTTTATTTTTATTCTTCATCTTCCAAATATTTTCTAGATAAAATAATATAATTAAATCAATATTATTAATTTTTATTAATTTTTTTATATAAATTTATTAATGATCATTCAATCCTTTACATCCACTAACAAATACAATACAACATTGATCTTATGTATGTTCGAACTACAACCTCCAGAAAGTAATATTATTCATTTTTCTTCACCATCCATTTGGTATAGTAACATGGATGGATTTAATGAATTAATATGTTTATAATTTCAAAATATATTATTCCTTAAGGATAATATATAATATAACTACATTCAATCCCTTTCGTGATAAATTGAATCGTTAATCGTGTGTATGTGTGACCTATTGTTTCCACGAATAACGAATTACATTTGTTATCACCACCCTAATAGGAAGGTTCTAAGAATGAATTTAATGAAGATAAATAATATTTTTGAAATTTTTAAGCTTATTTAAATTTTATATTAACATTATACAAAAACATTACCATACTCAATAAAACATTACAACACACTCGTTTGGGTTGATTTTACCACCAACGTGATTGATGTTGTAATATTTATATCATGAATGATTAAGTAATGTTGAGTAATGCTATTATAATGTAATAAAAATTTATTATAGATGTTTTAATTATTCTATAATAGTTTTTAATAATATTCTATATATTTATTAACATATATATTTTCAATCATTATACACACCAAAATCATTTTATCTTACTTTCCTTTTCTTTGAATCATATTCATGTATTTCAGCTAATGATATGGGACATAGTATGTCATTGAGAAAAAATGAGTATTCATTCTATAATAATTTGGTAATAATGAAATTTGATCAAATCTATGAGAATAAACATTTTCAATTTGAAGGTTGTACACAACAAATAATTGAAAAATCCAAACATCTTATGATCGAAAAAAATTATGACCTAGTAATATACATGTGATATAATATCAAAAATAATGTTTTTAAAAGATAAAATATTTGAATAATTATATAAAATTAGCCATTAAGATATTTTTATTCATTGTACATGAGGTTAATTCTTATTTGACTAAGCATGAATTAAGGTAACTTGTTCTCCTTGACTCTATTTCTTTTATTGAGTCATTAAGATTACTTTTTTACTACATTTTTACAATATTTTTTATATATTAAATAGTGATACTATAATTCCTTATATATCTAGAAGAATTTTAATTTAACAACTTGTTTACCTTTATGAATTTCATTTATAAAATTATATCATTATTAAAAGTAATTTCCGTCATCTTTAATAATTGTCTCTCCTCCATGTTCATATTTTCTAGTTTACACAAGTGATTATCCTTTGTATTTTTAAAAATAATTATTCTTTTTATCATGTGAACTTTATATTTAATTTATACTCAACTCAAAAGTATGATTTATTAACCCTTATTATGATGATTGTTTTTAAAAAAATGTGTATTGATAAATACAAAAGATTTTCCACTCATGAAAGTATATTTTTAAATGGTTTTTGAAACGATTTTAAATCATGATGATTTTGGAATGAAAATTAAATATTCTCAGATTTTATAAAAATAAAATATTAAATTTAGATTCAGAGTCTATGTATCATCTTTTTAAATTTTTAATAGTTTTTTTGTGATTGAAATGCATGGGATAATTTCTGGAATTTTTCTACAGGGTTGATACTGGGTGCTGGCTGTATGGCTAGTTCACCTTGTGAACTATGTTCGTGATGTGTGTTCATTTATATGAAAATGAAACAATTTTAACTTAATGTATGAACCTGGTAAAATCATTGAAATTTTTTCACATCTTTAAATCATTTATCGAAATTTATAAGATGGGGATACACATTTTTTCATAATATATGAAAATGTGGAAGTTCATGTCATCAATCAAGGATTAATGAAATGAATCATTCATGATATACACTTTTTTAGGAATTGTAAGTATTAATACTAATTCATTCAATGTGAATGATCCTCCTTCCAACTGTTGTTCCATCCCAATAAATTTTGGGTGATTCGATACCTTCTAGATCTCTTGATTTGGAGCATTGATCTCTAGCGATGTTTTATACTTTTCCTTTCGTAATTGTTTTGTTATGCCTTTTTCGTATTTATTGGTCTTGGTTTCTGGTATTGGTGTCATTCTAAATTTATTTTATTGGTGATCATGTGATTATTTTCTCTTATCCCTTCATGATCTATTTTTTATATGTGTTCCTTTCCTTCCACATTTGGGGTGTGGATCCCATTATTGGTGGTGTGTGTCCCGAGTTTGAGGTAGGTAGCCTTATATATTTCCTTTATAGGATGAACATTATTTGATATTGGATTTTAAATTCATTTATAAATAATTTTTCATGAGTAATTTATTTTTTTTTTGGAAATTGGGTTTTTGAGAAAATTTGTTGCTCCCCACATTTCGGTAAACAAATGGTGTTTTTCAAATCATTGTTAAATGGATTTGTGTAATGAATTTAAAATATTTTTTTTGGGGAAAAATGTTTATTTTTATCAATGTTTTAAAATATGATAATCCATTTTCAAATTATTAGATAAATGAAACACTTGTGATCCTCAAGTACCTAGGAGGATGGTTTAGTATTGGGCTCTATCTATTATTTTCACTGGGATATTCACCCATGGTGTGTTCCTATGTTTCGTAGGCCCTGTGATATAGGGTGTCTATCTTGAAATTTTATAAGGTTCACTCATGAGGTGATCCATTGTTCCTTAGACCATGTCTCATAAGGGCTCTTGTATACACTAGTCATGGTTATTCATTATGGTATGAGTATCCTAGCTAACCTGACCTATTTTTTTCCTAGGAATATTTACCAATGTGAATTGGCTTATTAATATTTTGATCTGATATGTTTTATTTGATAAAATTCAACTTTTTTATTAGATTTATAAATTCAAACTATTTTACCTAGAAATTTTTGGGTCTGTGTAAAATTGTGAACTATTTACTATGTTATGGATAAAAAAATGTTTAACTTATTTTAATGCCATGTTTTCTATAAATCTATAATGTTATAATGTTATAGAGAAATATTATATTAAACTAATGGGTGGGATCCTATTATACATATTTATTTAACACCCTTCACATTCTCTTGGGGATGTATATACCTTGTTTTTTCTTTTGATGTTGGAATGGGCAAGGGGACATTGTGAGGCAATGAGGATTATTTCAACTAGGTACGTGTAGCTGGTGGTGATAAAATGATATATTTCACACATATCACATGGAATATTTGTTTCCTATTTTAGTCATCAATTTTTGTTGTTGTAAATTTACCTTGGATTTTTATTTTCCAAATTTTGAGTTGTATCACTACAACTATTTTCCTATATTTTCAGAATATATCTTTTGTATTTTTCTTTCAACTATCTCTTTATATTGTTTATATGTTCCATATATCTTATTTTAGGTTGGGATAAGTCATTATGTGGGTTTTGTGTTTGATTCTTGGGTTTAAGTCACTAACGCATAAGGATTGAAAATGCCCTTCGGGTTAGTGGTGAATTATTTTGGGAACTAGATTAGAGGGTATCCCAAGTTGGTAAAATGAAAATTAGTATCATAGTTTGGTTTTATTCAAGATTCGCTGACTTGGTATGTCTGGTGGAAATGATATGAATTTTTTGGTAATTGAGATGTAGTTTCTAATGATGACTTGGCACACCCTTTCCATGATGACCCTCTAGTTATCATGGGATGTTAGGATGTGTGTCTCTTATGTTGGGGTTTTTTATCTTGATATTATTTTTTACTTTTTTATCTAGTTTAAACTAAGATTATCCTGATGTCTAATCATTTTTGTATTTATTGTGTATAGATACGTGCCTCTAAGACAACTTATATGGGTTCCACTATATAGTGTATTGAGAGATTATATTCAAGGGAATCCCCTTATGGATCAAAATCTTATAGAGTATATCATACATGTAGATTTTGACATGGGAAAAAATGTGTTGTGACATCAAAACCCAGTTGTTGAGGTGTGACTAGGAGCTGGACAAGATATGAATTGATCATGATAGTTCTTAAGCAGGAAACCCCATAATTTATGGGTACGGATGAACATCAAGAGGTAAAATAATAGATGGTTAAGATCAATTTGTTCTTCTACATTCTAATGATGGCTGAGGCTATCTTGGGAAAGTTTGAAATATTCAGACTTTAGGGTCTTGATAAGTGGTGGTATGATTTCATAGTTTAGGAAAATTTTCATAAGGGATTGTATTAGAAGGATTTCAATACCCTATTTTTTAATAATTTATTCTCATAGGATTTAATGGTGAAAATTCATGTTAGTTATCCTTCTTTTTATCGAGGGAGAATTTGAAATTTTATTACATAAACCCTTTTGTGGAGTTAGTTCTCTTTTCTCTAGAGGTGGTAATGAACAATCAGTTGAAAGAAAAAAAATACCTATATAGTCTATGATCAGGAATCTAATTACAAGTATATTGTTATAAACATACCACATATATTGTCATGTTAAATTTCTCTATGATGGAAGGAATGGACATGGAATGAAATATTGGCTTCTTTGAATATTCTCTTCTGCCCAACATCAGCTTCAGTGTCATGAATGGGAAGAAGAGGAAGTTAAATGACCATTGCAGGAGTGGTAGAGGTGGTTATCATTAGCTATTATCCTCTACACAATTTTTCACAGCCTTGTGTTTGACCCCAAGTGGTTATGAGTGTGCCCAGATAGTTCACACACAATATTCTTATAACGCGCCTATAAATATCTTCAATGCATGTGGCTACTAAGGTCATTTTCAGATGTTATACAAGGCTATGTATATATAATGTCATGGTCAATGAGCTTTAGCTCCAAATTCCAATGTAGTGTAGTAAATATATTCAATGTCTATAGGGATCTAGTAATGGGCCTTATTAGTGAAGAACCTTCACATAGTGGATGAGTTTTTAGTGTAGGTTGACATGATCCTAGCTATAGTGAGAGGTTCCATTTTTTCATCTTTTATAGAAACTTAACTCTTTGATATTGGTTTCCCATAATCATTCATATCTATCCATTTTTTAGAAGTGTGAAAATATACAATAGATAGCATGTTTATTATTATGGAGATGAATATTTCTCTTTGAAAGGGGGGATTAGGGGTTTTCATGTCCATCATGTTTTCATTCGATAACTAATGCAGATTTGGTATGTGATTTCTTAGTTCTCTATATGGATCTATTTAACCATATTTTCAACATGTATTAGTTTGTTTATCACCATTATAAGATTGAATCTTATCATCAACGTATTTTGTTCTTTACTGATTATTGGAGATCTCGATTAAATAAAGGAGAGTGGGATTGGTACGTGCGTCGCAATTCATCCAATTTGAAAATTTTTCTAACCAACTGGATACTGTAAAAGTGTCGATCATGGTTGAACCACCAAGCAAACAGAATTTAGTTCACTAAAAAAAATTGTTGGCCAATGATTAGATGTAAAAAGTTTGAGGGAATTCTTATTTTTTGTTTTTATTATTATTTCAATTAAACAAAAAGATGATAAGGAAAATGAAATAATGTAAACTTCTCTTAAAAATGATGATGAATTCTAAATAAACCAAATGTTTTGGGGATGTTGATGTCGCAACTAAACAACTACGCAGCCATAAAAAGTATTATTTTATGTGATTAAATATTTTTTCTTCTTAATTATCACCATTTCATAAAATATAATCATTTTTTAGATGCTCATTTTAAATATCTTGATTTATTTAAGTTCTCGTTGTCTGGTATTATAAAAAAATTTGGGGACTCATTCAAGAACCAAACTACACGGTGAAATGACTCAACCTGTTTCTCACAAAGTTTTACCACCAATTTTCACATAAAATCGGTCAAAAAGATTTACCTTATTAAAACCGCCAAATCTACTTATTATTAAAATGGATAGTTTCAATTTTAGCAGGTAATTCAGTGAAAAGTTAATTTAAACAGATTAACATTCAATTAAAATAAATTTAAGTGACAATTAATCACAAAATTGGAAACATCACATGGAATGCACAATAACATTAATTACATGACCAACATCCTCACACTAATAAAATTACACCGACATCATAATAGAAAAAATTAATTTGATAATAAGATGATAATTCATGTAAAAATAAAACCATGTTACCAAAAGAGATAATAAAGTCAATTTTTACTCTTGTTGCGTGAAGAAACAAACAATCCATCAATCTTCAAATGAAAACGTTCACTCTGTACATGCACGCCGAAATCCTCACTCCTAAAATATTTATTGTGCAAGATGGATGGAAAGAGGAAGAAACACCTATTGTAGATGTTAAAGCACATGGTTCTTCAGAGTTCGATGTGTTTTTAGTGGATAATTGGTTACCTGTGGAAAAGAACTGATGAGCATCGGGGTAGTCAGCCAAGGGGCGTCCGGGTGAGAGAGGATGACCGAGAATGAGGGAGGCCTGGTGGGGAAATAAGAGGGGGTGAAGGGGATATGGGGAATGATAGAGGGCGCTAGGAATGTTAGGGGAGTAGGGTGAGGGTGCATAGGGAGTTGGGCGGAAGGGGTGGGTGGGTGAGCTGAGGGAGGGGGATGGATGATAGGGGCACCATGTTTGGCAAGGAGGAGGGAGACCTGGGAAGATATGGGTGAGGCAGTGGGTGAGAGAGGGAGCCGAGCGGAGTGGAGAAGGGTTCAGGAGATGGGCAGGTGGATAAGGGGGTCGTGGGTGAGAGTGGATAGGAGGTCGATCAGGTCATCCAGAGGGTAAATAGGGATCTCGAGAGATGGGGGGCTGATTAGAGAGAGAAAGGGAGTGGGGAGGAGTGACGTAGGGGTGATAGGGGAGTGGGTTGAGGGGGGTTGTGTAGATATGGGGTTTAAAAAAAGAAACTGCTAAAAAAGTAAATTTCAAATTTAAATTGAACAAATTAAATCCTACTATTGAAAAATTAAAAAATAATAACAATAATAATAATAAATTTTAATAAAAAAAGTAGTAATAATAAGTCGAAATATATATATATATATTATATTTACAAGTTAAATTAATATAATTAATTAATAAACTAATGAAAACTAATATTAATTAAACTAAAAATAATAGTAAAAGATAAAAATAAAAAGAACTACTATTAATATGAAATTAACTAAAAACTATAAAAACATCTAATATATTAATACTACAAAAATAACTTAAAACACTATAAGAATTTATCAAATTAATTAAAACTAATAAAGAATTCTAAAAATTTATCAAAATCAATGTACATCAGGGATATAAGGAATGATAATGTAGGACCTTCCCACACATATCTTAGGAGTTTATAGTCTACTATTTCAGTTGAGACTGATGTAGTTTCATCTCTTAATGATCATCTCTTTAACATTTATTATTTACATGATTTATTCCCATATTAATTCTCAAGTATTAATCTAGAGAGTGAGGTAGTGTTTCAATTGATCTAGCATGAGATACACAACCAATTTTTATTCCATCATATCATATAGAACCTAATATGTTGAAGGATCTCACAATCCAGTTGTATGATCTGTTTCGAAATGGTTTTTTTCATATTCTTTAATCATGGGAATACCTGGTGCTATATTCTAATAGGGTTTATGGTTCAATTCAATTTTTTATAGGCCATAAGAAGTTGAAATATGGGACTGTTAAGAATATATGAATTTTTTCACATGTGTATGATTTGTTTAATCAGTTAAAGGGGACGATGTGGTTTTCAAAAATAATTCCTTGGTTAGATTATAATTATCCATGTGTTACGGAGTCTGATATTATGAAGACCAATTTTAAGAGAAGGTATGTACATTATTAACTTCTTTTGATGACTTTTGGTTAGACAAATTCTCTTTTTGTTTTTATGGAATTAATGAAATAAAAATTCCATCAGTATCTTGAAACCATCATTTTGGTATTTTTGGTTGATATTTTGGTTTATTTAAAAACTAATAATGAACATTAGCACTTTATAAATTTGGTTTTAGAAATATTGGAAAATAGTGAATTTATGGTAATCTTTCGAAATATAATTTCAAGATCCATGAAGTAACGTTCTTTGGATATGAGATTTATAAATGTAGACATTTATTCGATCATGATAAGTGAAAACCATCTTTTCATGGGAATAACCACAAAATTTATTGAAGATATAGAGCTTCCATTATCAGGATAAATATTATCAATTTCTTATATAGGATTTATTAAAGTTGGCATCACCTTTAACTAATCTTACTAATAATAGGGTGAATTTTACATAGTATAAATATAGTAGAATTATTTTGAGGAATTACAGTGTCTTTGACATCAACACCTATTCTGATATTACTTGAGCCTTGTAAGGGGTGTATGGTATACTGTGATACTTATAGTGGTGTTATGGATTTCTGGACTTTGTATAATGATCACATTGTAGCCTATAGTTCTCATTAACTTTAGTTGCATGATAAAAACTACACCACTCATGATTTAGATCTTGTACCAGTTATGCATGCACTTATGTGTTGGCAGAAATATGTTATTGGGAAGGGGTTCATGGTCTTTTCTGATTATAGGAGTATAGTTTATATCATTTTCCAAAACAACCTCGTCTTAGAGAGAGATGGTGTTTGGAATATATCTAGATGGTTGACTAAGATATAATCTACACCTCAGGGAAGGGGAATATTGTTGTTGAAGCTCACACTTAGAGAGTTCCACCATAGGATATTTTGGGATTCAGATAGGAGTAGAACATGATTGGTTTGTTTTATTAGATTCATCTAGACACAAAGGTGGATTATTTATGTATCACTCTAAAAAATGTTTATTTGTCATCATCTCTCATTGAGTCTATTATATCAGATCAATAGTAGGATGATGAGTTTAGAGGAAGTAAGGAAACCTTTATAGTAGGGAAAGATTTCATAGTTTTTCTATCCCATTTGATGTTATTCTCTGCTTTTGGAATTGATTCTTCATCCCATCATACATAAGGAATTAAATTTTTTAAAATTTTCATTGTTCATTATGTGTCATTCAACCTGGAAGTACAAAAGTGTATTATGACATGAGATAGTGTTTCTAGTGGTCATGTATAAAGCGCGATATTACTAATTCCAAGTCTCATTGATACACCTAATAACAGATAAATACATAACACTTGCGGCCTTATAATCTTCTTTATCCTTTAATGGTGATTTTCTTGAAATGGTATGAGTTATTTATGGAATAAATTTTTGGATTATCATAGAATCCCTGAGAGAATAATTCTATATCAGTGGTGATTGATCGATTGATGAAATACACTGATTTTATTATGATTAGAGGCACCAATAAATTAAATACTTGGGTATGTTGTATCTCAATGAGTTAATGATGATACATGGGGATAATTCTATGATTATCTTGTATAGGGATCCCAAGTTTACTTTCAGATTGTAGAAGAGTCTCTAGGAGGTGAGTGGACTCAGGTCAGGTTAAGTACCTCATATCACCCATAGATTAATTGTTAGATAGAGTATTCTATTTAGATTCTAGAGGATATTATATGTACATGTGTCTTGAATTTTAGTCAAACTTGGGATGGACATCTTGGATAGGTGGAGTTTTTGTAGAATTATAATTACCTATCATTGATATAAATATCTCCCTTCATGGCTTCGTATACTCTCTCATCCAGGTCTCCTCTTTATTGGACATAAATGATATAGGCCTCTCTTTTGGAATTGATTCATGTTCAAGACATTTCAAAAATGATTTAGGATAGATTTTGGATATTGGTTACATTTTAGGTTTGATAAAAATCCTATGTAGATCATAAATATTATCCTTTATAGTTTTCTATTCATTTCCATGTTTCCTTGAAGGTTTATACTTGGATGAATCGCCATAATCTTATAAAATTGGTTAATTTGGATCCAGGATTTGTTGGACCCTTTTATTTCACTGAGAGGCTTATTTGGGTTTCTTTTAGGATAGAATTATCAGTTTAATTAATGAGTAATCATTATGTTTTCCACATATCTTAGCTCAGGAAATACAATCATGGTCCTTCCCATGTTCCCAATTGGAAGCAATTGAATTAGAGTCAAATTTTTATATTGTGGAGAAACTATTAGAGATTAATTATTCTAAAATAAAATTATAGAAAGGGAAGTCTATTCCATAGGTCAATGTGTTTTGGTGGCCCAGGTTAGATTATCATAAGACATGGAAGCATGTAACATCTCGAGATTTTAAACCAGGAATATTCTATTCAATATAATATGTGACACACAACACCAAGATAAGACAAAAAAATATAATCCTAAGACTTTATGATATATTCATTTTTAAATAAATTCTATCTCACAGGTACCATTCATTGTAGGAAACATTGATTGTAGCTATCATTGCAAGCAACTCTATATTTAGCTAGTGTTACACATGACAATCTGTTTAGCATGTGTTACACATAACACCGAGTTTAAACGAGTTATAAAATAATATTACAATGTTATTATATAATATAATAGTAATCACCTTGTAATTTTAATAGTGAGTATGAATAGTAATTTCTAAATTTTGGAAATTATGGATATCTGTTGATTATATATAGAATAAGAATCATTTAAAAAACAAATATTTTCTTAAAAACATTATTTTTTCTAAAATATGGTTTACTCTCACTTTGCACACATAATTTAAAACTAATATTCAGTAATTTCAAAAAATTATTTTGAGAAAATAAACTTCATTTTTTAAACTATAATAAAAAAAATTATATTGGGTGATTTTTTTATATTTCTAAAAAAATCCATTTTTTGTGAATATTTAAAAATATTGAATTTTAAATGAAATCATTCCTTTTAATTTAAATAATTTATAATGTTAAATTGTATATATATTAATTATTTTAAAGAAAAATTAATTTAATTTTATATAAATTACTTTATTTTAATATAATTTAATTTAATTAAGGTCATTCGAATAATTTTTATATTGAGCATTTATATAATGTATTTTTTCAAATTTTTGACATTTTATCTTCAAAAACTTGTTTTCTTTCCATGTATGATAGATTAATTTGTATAATTGTTTTTTCACTTATGAAAATATAATTTAGTAAAATGTATTTCACATTTGGAATCAGAATAATTTATAATTTAAAATAAGTTTGACATAATTTTTTACTAAAATGAAAAGTGAAAACGGTAAAAATTATTTACCACAGTTAAGGTAAAAATGGATTTATTTGGGGTTAAACTATGAATATAATGATTAACAATGACCTTCCAAATTATCCAACATCTATTTTATAGAAATATTTAAACTTTATCATTTCTATATTCGAGAATAAATGATTTTGGAAGCTTTTGGAACGATAAAAACATGGGTTTGATTAAATGATTTCAAAAACTTACTAGTAAGATACTCACCTCACTTATAAAATTCCACCCCATGTCTTCTCTTCTTGACACCTTAAGACCTCTTGTTCTTAGAAAATACATTTGAAAATCACTTCCCACCTTACATAATCTCATCCTAGAATCATTACATTTGGATTAAATCTATCATAGGTAAGATTTTGGTGAAATCACGAGGATACATGAAGAAGAGGGAAGATTCTTCAACAAGAATTTTTTATTTATTTTTATGTACATATCATTAAATTATTATTAAAACAAAATGATATATTAAAATTACTATATAAATTATACAAGGATTTATTTATAATAAGTTAATGACCTAAAACCTACCCCACTTATATCAAATAGGTAACAAAATCATCGTTTGTGTGGATGGCTGACTACCGCATTATGAACCATGTCATTCATTATTCCATTTCCACCATTAAAGGTTGGTTAAGATGATGGATATAAATAATTTATATGATATTTATAACATATTTATTACTATAAATTAATTATATCATATATATATATATTCTTTACTTTCAATTCCATAGGGGATATAAAAACTTTTCTCATGTGTAGAGCATACTACCACCTTGTGAAGCGATTTGATTAATCCTTCAATAATGCTTTGCCTGGAAAGTGATATGGATATATTTATTAATAATATTTTATATAAATTGAATACTTATGATATTAATGAAATATTTATCAATATTTAATGATAATATTTCATTTTATTTCTTACCCTTTTTAATTACTTAATGATGATAACATCATTCGTGTATGCATGGACTACTGCCATCAACAAGCGATGTGACTCTATTTTTATCACCACACCACATGGATGATATATATAAGTATATTATATTTTATATATTATATTATTATCATTCTATAACGATAATATATTAATTACCTTCTTTCTATAATTATCATTAATAATTAGAAACATTACTCATCCATAAATTCGGCCTACCGTCTCCATGAACGTAACATACTTCATTTTTCATAACCATATTTCATGATTTTATTTAAAAGTATAAATGAAAAATATAAATAAATATATATATATATATAATGTCATATTTATTATTCTATAGATTATGTAACTATATAATATGCATAAGAATAAGATCATTCGTGATGAAATATGTATCAGAAAATTATGCAATTAACACCTGAAACAATGAAAATAATGAAATATTATTAACAGAAGCATGATAAGATGTTATAAATGGATCATAAATGTTACTGTAAATATTAAAATGTTTTATTAATAAGTTAATAACATGTTTAAAACCACTATAATGAAATTTTATTCTTGTTTCACCGAAAGGAAGCACGAGGTATGGGATTTTGTTTTAGATTCATTTCAATGAAGAATATTGTAATGTTATGAACCTAATTTATTTTATATGGTATGTATAATTACTTTTAATAGGTGATAACATAATTATTTCTTTATTCATTGAATTATATACTTCAACTGAATTATTTATTCTACGCAATTTTTATTTAATAATAACAAATTGGTAAGGAATACAATAGCTAAATTTCTTTTAATTGTGTCATATTACATCTTTATTGCCTTTGATATTATAATATTATCTGTATAATGTATTTTTGTTATCTTATATTTTATTATATATTGTTTTATGTTTATTTATAGTTGATACCCATAAAAAGTTCATTTATTAATTCTCACTTCAATATTATGATCAATGTAGGGGTTGGTTTCACATTCTCATTCAAAACAAGATTGTTTATTCTTGAATTTCATTTGAATACATTTTTTATAATTGTAAAAATAAATCCATTTAGTTTTCATGTCCATTTTTTATTCATGATATATTAAATTACTATTAACATTTATCAACTATTTTTTAGTTAAAATGATTGATAAAATGTTTTTATGAAAATGTAACTTCATTTCGATGTTCAGATGGAAATCAAATTTATTTCAAAACATTATTTTCTAATAATGTTTCGAAAAAAATTTAAAATATTAAAAATTATTTATTAAATGAATTTTTACCCTTTTTTCCTTTTTAAAAAATTATTTGAAAGGAATTTTCTTGTCTTCTTATGATCAAGGTACTTTTATAACCTTTTAACTATGAAAATGGATATTCTTTTATCTTGTATAGCATGTAAAAATTTACCTACCGACATGATAATTATTTATTTGAAGCATACTTTCCATTTTTACATGGATATTTTTAATGAAATTTTTTCCTTAATATTTCGGAAAATATTAGCTTTGTTATTTAATTTTCAAAGAAAATTATGTTTAATTTTTTTTATTTAAAAAAGTAATTCTCAATATAGAATGGATATTTCCCTGAATAATTTTTTATAAATATATTTTTATTTGTATTTATATTCATAAATTACAACAACCCTTTATTTTACTAATACTCCACTGGGGATGTGTTTTAATTATACCATCCTTATTCTTCCTCTGGGTGATTTATGATTAATTTGGCTAGGGATTGTATTAACATTCACTGCCTTGATTCATTTTTCATATTAATTAAGTGTCTCATGAAATATTCACTTTCGTTTTCTCATTAGACATTAAAATTACCCTAAATATCCATATTATTTATCATGGATATACTTATTGATTAAATTTTATCACATTTCTATATATGGTGTTTTACTTTATAAGAAATTTCAATTATGAGGGTAATATTGATAAATCTATAACATTTACCTAATATTAATATTTTTTGTTAACTCATGTTGATTCATGAATTAAATTGATTATTCAATATGTGTTGAATTCTTTGGACTTTCTGTGATTGTTGGGGCATGATATTATATAGCCCTTTAGAAATTGGTAGCTCTCATGAGACAAATCAATAAGATGTGATTAAATAGGTTTCTATCTTTAGTTTAAAACTCCTAGTGAATTATTTTTATGGGAGAGGTATCATGTTATTGAGATATGACATCTAGTGATTATGCATTTCCTTTATTAAAAATTCATTTATTATTATCCATGATAGTTTCACAATGATATTATATCTGGATGCATTTCATTCCCCATTTATTTATTAAATGCCATGTGTTTTTATATATTTACATTTTTATATTGATTATTACTTATCCAATTACATAAATGACTTGTGTGTTCAGTTATTTACCTATAAATATTTATTATTCCTTATCTAGTTATTTAAATGGAATGTGGGTTTAGTTATTTACCTTTCCATGTTTATTGTGCATATTGAATCATGATAATTTCCAATGTGCTAAACCCTTACTGATCATTTGAGCTAACCCAAATTTTGTATCCTTTCCTAGGAATCCATGAAGGGTACTGTAAAATATATTCCAGAATATAATAAAGGGAATAATATTATTCTCAAAAATAATTATGTTGTAATTTGTGTATTCAAATGTAACGTAATGTTGAAGTCTGTATCTAGTTTAACAAAGATACAAAACTATTTGTTTCTTTGGGATTTCATTCCTTGTATCTTATAACAATGTAATAAAGAAGGAATTTCTTAGGGATAATGTGTTTGGTGTTGATAAAAAGAACAAATCATCATAATGAAGTAGTATCCACGCATATTTCTGTAGAATTATTCTTTCATGTATCTTCCGAGGGATATAAATTCCTACATTCTGGATATTTTAACATCCTAAAAGAGTTACACACACTTTTTTGTTTAGTAGTTCATTTTTTGGGTTTGAAAGGAATGGGAGGTGTTCTTGCAGTTTATTTCAGGGCAGTTACATGATGCTAGATATTGAGACAATTCACACATTAAACTGTGTTCGTGACTTGAGTTCACATCTGGGTATAATCCATGACTTCAGTTCAATGTTTGAAATTGTTAAAACATGAAAAACATGTCCCTTCCAAGAAATTATTTCTTTTAATTTTTAAGATATGGAGATATTTTTTTGGTGTTTTTGAAACTATGGGAGTTCATTTCATGAATCAGGGATTCATGATGTGAATCATTCATGACCAGGATGTTTTTATTCATTTTATTTGTCAATCCTAATTAATTTATTTTTAAGTATGGTCTCTAAAACACTAGGTCTCTCCCATGTTATTTTGGGTGATTATATCACTTCCAAATCACTTTTTTTAGATAATTTATCTCTAGTTTGGTTAGTTAATTTTCCTTTGTTATGTTTTAGGTTCACACTTCTACTTCTTAATTACTCTTGGGTTTCGACATCAGGGTTGGGTTGCGTTTGTGGGATTGGTGATAATGTGATGATTCTTCTTCTATCACTTCCTAATTTTTTTTAACTGTATTCATTTCCTTCCACTTTTGGGGTGTGGATC
Organism: Viscum album; assembly: GCA_963277665.1. NCBI lineage: Eukaryota > Viridiplantae > Streptophyta > Magnoliopsida > Santalales > Viscaceae > Viscum > Viscum album. Next base: position 721,978,841 of record OY728162.1, read on the forward strand.
CTGTTGTGTGTGGTGTGTGACATGATTTCGAGTTAGGTGGTTCCATCTATAGAATATATTATATTAACCATTATTTATATTGGTTTATAATTTTTTTTATATATAAACATTCATGAATGATTATTTTGTGTGTGTAAATTATGTTTTTAGAAAATATGGGTTTCCCCAATTTTTTGGTAAAATAAAGGTGTTTTTAAAAGCATTGTGAAATGGATTTGGGTAATGAATTTTAAAACATGTTTTTGATGAAATATTTTTAACTAGAATTGTGTTCTGAATTTTGATAATGCATTTTGAAATTATTTGATAAATGAAGCACATAGGATCCCTGGGTACCTTGGTCTAGGGTTTGATATTATGCCTTCTATATTTATTCCATTGATAATATCACTTATGGTTTGTTTCTATATTCCCAAGGGAATGTGTCCCAGGGAATTGATCATGAAATTATTGGGGGTTCATTCTTGGGGTGTTTATCTATTTATTAGGTCTTATGTTTTAAGTAGTTGAGTGTGGAGTAGTCATTGTTAGTCATTAAGGTATGAGTGACCAAGCTAGCCCAAACTAAAATTATCCTAGGCTGGTATACCATTTCTCATTGTCTTTACACTATTTATAGAAGATATATTCAATTTGATAAAATTTAACTAATTTATTAGAATTATTCTTTGAAACTATTTTTGATAGATCGTTTTGAACTGTCTAAAAAAGGAGAACTATTTTCCATGATTTCGATAAAAATAGTTTAACTATTTTTCATGCCATATTTTCTGTATATTTAGAATTTGGGATTATTGAATATAGACATGATATATAACAAAATGGTGGGATCAAAATTATACAATATATTTCACACCCTTCACATTCACCCAGGAATATTTAGATCATTCTTTCTCTTTTTATGTTGGAAAGGGAATGGCATAGTAGTGATGTGACCCGATTTCTTCCAACTGGGTGCAAGTAGTTGGTGGTGTGATTATGGGACATTTCCCATATATCACATAGAGTAGTTTCATATTATACTTTAATATTTTTGTTGTTGTACCTTTACCTTTTAGTTTTTTTCATCTATTGAGTTCTATTTTAACCATTATTTTCCTCTTTTATGTTATATATCTTTTTGGTTTATCTTTCAAAAGTCTATTCATGTTGTGTATATGTGTTTAGTATCTCATTTTAGATTGGGAGAAATACTTATCTTTTTTTCTTGTTCAATTATTGTGTTCTATTTTCTAGACATTGGGGATCAGGAATGAACTTTTTTTTAGTGGAAAATTAGTTTAGGTACCATATTAGAGGGTATCATGAGTTGGTTCATTACATTGGTTTGTATAGGAATTAATGATTTAATAGGGATTTATATTGCTTTTTTATTTATAACTAAAACATTTCTATTTTTATGTATTCCAAAAAAATAATCTTTTTGAAAGAATCTATATCATATGATTTTTATATATAAAACTAGACTTTTTTTATTTAAAGTATAATTTTGAAATGTTTCATCAATCCCATGTTTTTTATTAGAAATAAAATATTTATTATGAGTTTTAAAGCATTTCAAAATAATGTGTACTCCCTATTATGTTTCATGTGATTTATCCAATGTTCTTAAAATTTTATTATTTGTCTATATCAACATATTTATTGATCCTTATGTTATAATATAGAATTTTTTTGCAATCATTGTGATTTTTTTCTCCAGATGTCTTATAGAATGTTCTAGGAATTGTTTTCATTAAACTCATATCTCTTCCATTTGTTAATTAAGTGATTTATGAAGTATAAATGTTTTAATCTTCTAATTTAACACATATATATGGATAATTACTATTATGAAGGTCGGGTTCCTATATTTCCCTCCAATGCATTAGTTAAACATTTTATATCTCATAAGATATTGATAGGAATCAAGTATTGGTTCTCTCTACACTATGGTAATAAAGAAGTTATTCCCACTCCAGTATATTATGGAAATCATGTAATGATTTATTCTCCCCTGTGTTATTGGAATTAGGCAATAATTCTTACTCTATAATTTTTATGGGAATGAGATAGTGATGTGTTCTTCACTATGAGAATCAGTTAGTTATGCCTACTCCTACATGTTGTAGGAAACAAGTATTGATGAGATCCACTATTTTATGATTTCAACAACATTGTTGGTTCCATAAGTTACTATTATGATTTATTTCCATGTAATGGGATATATTCATGACTATTATTATGGTCCATTGACCATGTTTTTTTCTCATGTTTTTACACTCTTATACTATGGTAAGTGATTTTTGTTGTGATATTATATATCTTTATATCATGGATTATGGGAAAATGTTATTATTAAATGTTATTTATAATAATATATTTCTAACAAGGTCATGTTTTCTCTCATGATTATGATCTAACCCTTGATAAAATGTTGAAAACTTTCCCCTTACAATGAATTTGAGCTTGCCCATTACTTATATTTATATTCACTAAGTTATAAAGATGTGTATAAATTTGGGTCGGTCTAGAAGGGATTATAGGATGGTATAATTGTAGAGAATTTTTCACAAGTGTTATAAAATGAGTTTCATATATTGTTAGTCTTCAATGACACAACACCATTACATTTCTGGGACTTTGTGATTATTGTGAGATATAATGCTTAAATTATTAAAATATATATATGTTATTACTAGGACATGTAAAGTGACATGTCTTCAACCAACCTTGGTCAACCCCAAAACAGTCACCAGATCCAGCCCTTGACGATTTACAAGAGGCATTACCAATCCTCCTAGGAAAGAAGAATGTGTCAGGCATCAAGATAAAGTAGTTGAGAATAATTTGTAAAATAATATACATAAAAATAAACAAAAATAAACTGAATAATAGTAAAAAATAAATACAACCGCACATACCACCAGGTGGCCCTACAAGTCACCATTGAACACTAAACCAACATCTCCCCATGAGGACCTAAACTGAGATCGAAGTAACACCCATGCTAACAATATATACAGCTATATGCATGAGTATTAAAACTTATTTGGTATTCCTAAACAGTCAATTCCAAATGTATTTACTTTTAACAAGAGAAATATAAATTTCATGTTTTAAATACAATATATAAAATTAAGATTTATAGATATATTTTCTTTTAAAGAAAAACATGGTCCATTTCCCTTTTCATTTGATATTAGGTTCCTTTTAAAGATGGAATATTTAACATTTTAAATAGATAGAGGGAGAGAAGAAGGGATAAGGTTTTTTTTAAATAGGAAAAGGGAGTGCAAAAACATATTAAAAAATTTCCATAAAACATTCCAAATAACAGTATAACCATTTTAACAAAGGGGTACACTATGCAAGAGAGAAGAAACGGTGATCACATAGTAAGGGAAATGGAAGATAGCATACATTAGTGACCAAACTAGACACCTAAATCAGCCTCCATAGAAATATTTGTGCCAAAGTGCATGTGAGAACCGAGGAGTTTAGTTGATAATATAGAAAAGACTGACAACTGACTCATCTCTTTGGCATACCTCAACTGTTGACATCAATTCACCCACATGCTTAGTCTTACCCTACCTGGCCTAACTGAATGGAGAAATCCCTAAGTAGAGAAATTTCCATACTAATGGCCACTAGCTAGTTCATAATCTCAACTAATTCAATAACTATTCTTGGATAATACACTAATTATTCCAGGTTTCGATGTTGTGTCTAAAGAGGGGGGTCCAATCAAAATCAGGCATTCAACCAACTATATTTATAGCACAAGAACACACACAAGAACCAACCCCCGGATCACTTTGTGGTATAATCCCTTTCATTTCAACCATTATATGACTTGGGAGTCCCATACTAACAACCTCCCATACCATTAAACACAACCATGGAAAAAGGATCATCTATGGAGTGTTTTAGAAAGGAACCAATTTATGAAGGTTCCAAATGGACCCAAAGATGTCTTTATATGTGAAACCATTTTTTGTAAAAATCAAACAGACCATTTATAAACTCAAATTATTGAAATATAGTTATGATATATAAACCTCCATTTTATTATACAAACACATTTACAATAATTATATAATTCTTTCGGAATAAAAAATCACTCATAAAGGCCAATTTTAAATTTTGTCCAACGCATGGTATGCACATTTAGTAAAACAATTTCATGCATGCAAATAAATCAATGTGTTCTAAAATTTTAAAGGAAAAATACCAATGTATCCAACCTCAAACATGTCGCTTTTGATGATAAACACTCTAATTCCCTCTCCCCGTTCATTAATATTTGTGTTCACTTATATATAAGAACACACATCCCATATGTATATATTTTTATGGATAAATATGAACAATGGGATCCTTATATATACACTTAGACATGTATATACCCCTTTACCTCATACACATATGAATGTTTCATATATATACATAAGGACACCCAGCCCCAATATATATATTCATTCAACCATGTATGAATATAAATATATATATATATAATGGGGGAACTTATGTATATATATTACTACCTATTCATAGCCATGTAAGTCTCTTTTGAAAATGGAAATCTGAAACCACCTTATTGTGGTCCAACACACTCAAGAAAAATATTGAGAACTCAAAAACCACAAAACCCCCTAATTAAAATTGAACCAAAGTGATGGAACTTAAAAGGATTACCTGAAATCAAGGATAAACTTATTGCCTTTTTCAACTATGGCATGAACTATTCTCAATGGGGCCAATGAACCCTGTTCATCATGAATTGATCGAAACAAACCCCACAAAAAAATAGGGTTGGGCCAAAATGCATCCACCGCTCGAGAGAAAAGGAAAAAAAGAATATTATAAGATAAAGGAAGTGGATAAGGGAGGGAACTAACTTGAGATGATCACACCCAAAATTAGGAGGGTAAATGGTCGTCATAGGTAGGGAAGTGGATCATCATAGGGGCTTCGATTGTGGGTGTCACGCGGGACAAGGATAGGGAATGAAGGGTGTGAGACCAAAGTGGTGGTAAGGGGAAATCCATCTTTGAGTGTTTAATTAAAAAACTAAATAAAATAATAATAATAATATTTTTAGTAATAAAAAACATAATAATAATTATAATAAACCTAATAATAATAATAATAATCATTATAATAACAATAATATTAGTATTAATACAAATTTTTTTATTTAATTTTATTTTTATCACATTTTTTTATTTAATTTAATATTTTTGAATAGTGGGAAGGATATAGGATTTGAACACATGGTCTTCTAGACCATTCACAAACTGTGTACAGCCCACTATAGAGAAGGGACCCTCACACAAGCTGATCGTGCGGTTTGAGAAACTATGTGTCGACCTAGTAACTCAACTCTATCATTTGATAGATAAATTTTGAAAGATTGTCACACGATATCCTCTAACCATGAAAAATCCATGATCATAAAAGAAAATGGTGCGTGGTCAAGTCTAGGCCACAAACTATTTGATCCAAACCATTCTCAAACCATGCAGAGGGCCAAAAACTACCCAAAGAGTCCAAAACTCAAGATTTTTCCTAGAGAAATCGAACCAAACATTGACCAAAATATCCCAAATCAAGAAAAGGATAAAAATAAAGAGAAATCATGGTCGGGGAGTAAAAAATATCCCCCAAAAAATATTCTTCCTCTATAAATTCACCTAGCCAAATGAGAAGTAAAACTAAAACCTTAAACTAAAAAATTCAAAATTAAACCACAATTCTTGATGTGAACTTCTAACTATAATATTCACACCCACCAGCTCTAGAGAGAACCAAATCAAGAAGAACCATTGGGACTATATAAGGGTTCTCCCAAACATAAGAACCCGACTACCATAGCCAATATTGAGACTCCCATCCCAGGTAAACATTAGAACTACCAACACCAAAAAAGTGGGACCCCAACATTGACCAGCCTAAGAACATACCACACATGCCAACCACCACCACAAGGGGCCCCCAGATGAAAACCCCCAAACTATGTATCAAACCGAACCAGGATTCACCACCTCCACAATATGTAAGAATCTCTAAATAGAGAAAAATCCAAAACTAAAATGAATACCCAAAGATAAAACCATTCAAGGGCTGGTTTCTATAAGGCGTGAACACAAAACTTATAAGAAAACTATACCACCAAGACTTATTACAACCAAGTAGGATCTTTTAAAAACCATCAAAACTATATTATTTGAATATTAATAAAAAAATAAGACTACAAAAAGGAAAAGAGGCCTTTAAACCTTTTAAAACAAAAAGGAACCTTCAAAAATGAAGAAAGATGTAATAGAGAAACTTAAACCTTCCCCATTCCAACAGTGGAGGAAAAAGAAGGGCCAAGGTTCGCCAAAACCATGAAATTATTAACTATATGAAAATCATAACTACAAGACATATTCCTAGATCCCTAATGTATTCGATCATCTACTACCCCACAACTAGTAGTTGGCGATCTTCAACTGATGTTTTTTATTTCGGTAGGGCGACTTACAAAACCCCTTAAAATAACCCAAGTGACCACTCCAGATGAAACATATTTTATTAAGACACTATGAACAATTTATTATTTTATTTATTAGGTAATGAATTTGGTAAAGAAACCAATAATAATCAGTTCTGGTCAGAAATCTAGAAGGGCTATGGGTCTACCACTCAATTCAAAGTATGATTAGAGTCTTCAACGGGAGTACTTAGAGAAACACTTATTCAAAATTTCATAAAAAACCCTAAACATCACATTTTTGAAAAGTTTAAACCACTAAACGATGACCAAAACTAATTTCCAAAACTGACCTTCACATAAACATAGGGTAACATATCCAAGAGTCAAACTATATACTCCTCAATAAGAAATCTCTGAGGAAAACTAAAAAATGAATCATGAAATTGAATCAAAACATATCATAAAAAATCTACACTTCAAAAATAAACCAAAACCCAAAATCAAATCACCATTCTGATCTCATTTTATGGATGTCAAAATAAAGATCCTATAAAAGAGGATTACAAATATGGGAAAAGACACTAACCAATTTCTCTCTCACTTTTCAAAGCATTGAAATACCCATTTTTGAAAACCTTTTTTCACAAAAAAATGAATTAATTACCAACCATTGGTCTTCCACAATATCTTGAATATATACATAGTTGTTATTTATCAAGTGGATATCCACAAAAACTACTAACTATCCACTTGCCACTTCTGTACGTCCAGATTTTTGATCGTTTATAGAAATATCGAGGGTTAATCTAAAACATTCCCCTTTTCAAAAATTGGACATTCAACCTAAATCCCAAGTTCCCAACTAATTCAAGTTTCCCCTTATTATTAAAGAACCATGTTTCCAAATTCCGAAGCAATATTCATTTCACATTTCAAAAATTATTTCCAAAATACCAAAAATAAATCCAAATAACCTTTTATTTTTCCATTGAAAATTCACATTCAGTAAAATAAAACCATTTATAGAAATAAGTTTCCTTTTAAATAACATGTTTTCCACTCTAAAGTCCATTTTCAATTTTGAAAACCCCTATTCTAAAAACTATGTTCATTTTTCATCCCAATCACACAAATCATAACTAATCCAAAACATAACTCACACCATAATTCCAAGAGTAAATAATTAATGGCTATGTATAACCTAGAAAAGAGCTTAACAAACCATTCCCTAAGCAAGTATCAACCACATGACATATCTTAAACTATGCGCTTGGGCTACACATTGGTCGCTACTCCATGCAAGCCCATAGTGTGATACTAGATCACTTCCATTATCATCCCCTATCCACCCCTACCAAAAAAATATAGAACTACCCCTGGAAACTCAATCCTCATGATGATAAAGGGGCCATGATTTCCTTCCCACACTTACCTCTCATGTCATGAAACTCCTAACATATGATTTACTAGACACCCTAAATAAGAAGGTCCTTCTCTGATAATTTTTTTTCATAAACCAACATGATTCTACCCGAAACCGGCCACCCGATCCGGACCACGAAAAGGCCTGAGAGGTGTTCTCGATCCTCCCAGGCTAGAAAATAGATATGGGGGTCAATATAATGTTGTTGGGAATGATTTATCATATAAAAATATAAATAAAAAATAAACTAAACAATAGTGGAAAATAAATAAAACTACACATACATCTATGTTACCCTACAGGTCACCACCAACCACTAATCCAACAGCTCCCCATGATGACCAAAACCAAACTAGAACCAACACCTAAGATAAAAACAAAAATAAATCTATCGGCATGAGTACTAGAACTCATTAGGCGTTCTCAAACTATCTAATCCAAATGTGTTTCCTTTAAAAAAAAGAAAAATAAATTTCATTTTTTAAATACAATATATAAAATTAGTTCTTTCAAAGATATTTTTAATAGAAAACATAGTCTATTTCCCTTTTCATTAAAAACTAGGTTTATTTCAAATATGGAAGCTTTATAATTTTAAATAAATAGAGGAAGAGCACATGGGATAAAGTGTTTATTTAAAAATGAAATGGGAGTGTAAACAATTCTTAAAAAAATTCAATAAAATATTTCAAAACTCATTATCACCTTTTTGAAAAAAAGGTACACCATGAAATATATTATTAACAATGATCACATAGTAAGAGAAATAGATGATAGAATACACGAGTAACCAAACAAGGCACCTCAATCATCCTTTTCAGACTAATAAGTATGAAAGTAAATGGGGGAACCTTGGATCTCAGTGGATAATCAATAACATACTAACACATGACTCATTTCATAGGAATTCCTCACTCGATGATATAAATTCTCCCACATTCTCAGTCATACTCAAACTGGCCTAACCAAGGGACACATTACCAAAGAAAAGAAATGTCCATACTGAGGTCCATTAGCCAGTGCGTAATCAAAAATAGTGAAATAACCATTCCTAGAAAATATTCTACCTCTTCCATGTTCCCATGTCATGTATAAAGAGGTGGGGTGCCCAAAAAATCAATCATGAAAACAACCATATCTATTGTACAAGTACACACAGAAGAACCAACCCCTGAATAACTCTACAGAACAATCTGCTACATTTAAATCATTCGATAATAAGGTATTTCAATAAAAATGACCTCACATACCATTCAAAACTACCATTGAAATTAGATCATCCAGGGAGAGATTAGAAAATTTTCAAATTTACGTAGGTTCCAAACGAGCCTCAATAAGTTCTCATGAGAAAAAAATTCAAAGAAAAAATCAAACACAACATTTATAAACTCATCATATTGAAATCCATTTAAGAAATATAAATGACCATTTTATATTCCAAACACAATTACAAGAACAAAACCATTCTTTAGGAAAGAAAAATCACTCATAAAGTCTAATCAGGCATTTTGAACAACACTTGGTATGATAATTTAACAAAATAATTTCATGCAATTTTAATGAAAAGAAGAAATTACATTATCTCACATAAAACATTTATTATAGAAACCATAAATCACATATAAGAATTAAAAAATGTTTTAAAGGAAATAATTCAATCTATTCGTATATTTAAAGGCCAAATTCAAACAGATCCAACCTCAAACATGCCGCTTTTTGATGAATACCACCCAAATTCCCTTTCTTCTTGCACGTATAAGTATGTTCTCTTATATTCTAGGACACCTAGACCCTATGTACATTTTATCATGGCCAAATATGTACAAGTTTATTCTTTTATATACACTTACATGTGTATATACCCCTTTACTTCGCACAAATATTCATTTTTCACATATATACATAATCACTACTAGCCCCAATATATATATATATATGTGTGTGTGTGTGTGTATTTATATATATATATTCATCCTTACAGGTGTGAATTCATATATATATATACATATATAATGGGAGAACATACACACACACACACATACATAGATATATATATATATATTTCTACCTATACATACCCATGTAAGTTTCATTTGACAATGCTAACCTGAAACCACTACAATGAGGTGAAATACACTCTATAAAAATACCAAGAACTCAAAAACCACAAACCCCGCAAATTAAAATTGAACCGAAGTGATGGAACTAAAAATCCTTACCTGAAATAGATGTGAAACATTATTCCTTTGTCAACTATGGTAATAACAATTGTAAATGGGGGAAATGTACCCTAATCATCAAGAATCGATCAAAAAATCCCCCCAAAACAAATTAGGGGTTCATCCAAAATGCATACACCACCCCGGGGAAAAGGAAACCAAGAAATAGGAGGTGAAAACAAAGAGGGGAATAGAGGTAACTAACCAAAGATGATCACACCCAAAATTGAGAGGAGAAATAGTCACCAGAGTGAGGGAGGTGGCATGCTAGAGTGTCTTTGGATGAGGGTGTCGTGCAGGACAAGGATATAGAAGGGGGGTGCACGCTACCAAAGGGTGTAGGTAAGGGGGAACCCATCTTTCAATGTTTAATTAGAAACAAAATAATATTATTATTATTAGTATTATTAAAAATCCTAACAATAAATATAATTAACTTAATAATAATCATAACCACAATCATAATCATAATCATAATATAATTATCATTATTAAAATATTTCATTTTTATTTTATTTTATTTTTGTCTCATTTAATATTTATTTTTTTACTATGGAAAGGCCACACAGTTTGGCCACACCGTCTTCTATACCGTATGTCAACCATTCATATCCCACTATAGAGAAGATACCCTCACACGGGATGGTCACACAAACTGAGAAACCATGCACCAACCATGAAAAACAACTCTATTATTTGACTGATCCATTCCACACACTTGTTTCATGTTTTCCTCTAATCATGAACAAGTAGTTATCCACTAAGATAAGGGAAAAAATCACTTTTTATCCTTGAATAGTTTGATCCTTACCATGTTCAAATCGTTTACAGGTCTAAAAACAACCCAAAGGCTCCAAATCTCAAGAATTTTAATCAAGAAATATACCAAAACCTCATCTGGAAGATACAACCTCAGGAAAAAGAATAAAAATAAAGAGAAATTATTGTCGAGATGAGACATTACCTGGGAATAAAATACATAAAAATTTCATGACATTATAAGAGAATACAATATATTTCACAATAATACACACCCATGGTCCATAAATTATTAATGTCTTGGAAGACCAGATATTTAATCAATCTTATTTCATAAAATATATTCAATAACTCTATTATTAAAATTTGTGTAGGTTGAATTTTTTTTCAATATGTATTTATGTTCTGGTAGGATAAGTTTCTTGAAAATTTATAAAAATAGTTTTTTCTATGTTTAGAGATAAATTATAAGTCAGTTGATGATTTTTTGATCCTCGCCATTTCTAGAATCATGATTACTAAGTGGTTATCATTGTTCAATCTTAGTTTATTCATTATGTTTCTGAATAAGTAAATTATGTGAAAATTTTGAAATCCATATATAAATGTTAAACACATGAAGAATTAAAAGTATACTCAACTTTAATATGTTTTATATGTTTACTTGATAGAGAATTATAATGTAAACTAGAATAAGATTAGTAGACATGGATGATTAGATAGAGTAATGTGTGATGTTATACTAGATGCAAGGAAGTATAAATTTTTACCCGAATGGGAAATATAAAGTATACTAGATAGTGAGTTGCGATTAACTCCAAATGAAGTTACATCACATATAATTACAGAAGATCATTATATAGTAAGATTAAATAGACTATCAAAAGATCTATTGGATAATGAAACCCACAATAATTATAAAAAACATTTATAGAAGTCACATTGGATGAAGGTTTAATGATATTTTTGAAAACATTTTAAATCCATTCATTATAATGGTGATAAAATTTACTTTTATTTTTTGTAAGTATTTTTTAGATTTAAGGAAAAATTTCAGAGTTTTTTTATGATGAAATTTGAGGAATCTTCGATGAATAAATTTTAATCTAGTTTATATAGAGGATTTTCTAGTGGTCAAATGAAATTTTATTTAAGAAGGAAATTCAAATTTGGATTGTGTAATTCTTTATTGATATTTGGAGTAAGTATGCCTTTAAAATGAGGAAATATCATTCAGAAAAATGTCTTGTTTATTGATATTAAGAGGTCATATTATAAGTTTATTGTGAGTTTCTAACCCAAAATCCACCTAACTGAATAAGAGGTGCATTAGACATGGTTATAGAGGACCCACTAAATTGGAAAAAGGTGCATCAGAAAGATTAGAATGGATAAAGGAGAATCGGACATGGCTTCTAAAATATATACTATATAGAGGTGAAATGAAAGAGGCACACTAGAATGAGGAGTACCATACATAGAATACCAGATGGAGTATTACTAGATTCAATGTTTCTAGTGAATTTTGAGAATATCCAAATGTTTCAATATCAAGTGGAACATTAAATACAAGTATATTTTTTGGATAATTTTCAAAGATCTTGAAGAACTTATACACTAGAAAATATTATCCAACTTTATTTGGGAGAAATATTATTTGAAGAATAATAACTTTCTATACTGGATCTACAATGAAGAAGAAGCATGTAGTTGGGAGGTATAATTATTTGTTAGAGGCCTGTGGCTAGTTGGTATAACCAATCCCTAAAGAATTTTTTGAGTTGGGTTATATCTAGTTACTAAATTTTTAATTGGTTTTATAACTAATTACTATTGTATTTAATAGAAAATACATGTTTTGGCATATAACTAACATGTAAAATAGTATTTCACATTTTCTGAAACATACAAATATCTCATTTTGATCTCTCTATTTATATATATTGCATATGATGTGTGGTTGTGAGATATCATTGAGTGTATATAGAACTCTAAAAATATATAGATGTTGAGGTTTTAGAATAATTTATAATAGAAATGGATCACAATTTTACTCTTATCCCTCTTAATGACCAAACACTACTATGGGAAGATAAATTTATATTAGAGTTTATGTTACTATTAGAAAATCCATCTATCTATTGAGGATAGAAAATGTAAATTTATTTAACAATAGGGGTGTTCATATATTCCCTACGAAAAACTATCATTGTTAAAGTAATATGACGTTATGCTACCTTCTTTCTCTTGGTCTAAAATTTAGATATATTTATAAAGTGGGATTTAGACCCTTTAATGAGGTTTATATAATCGTTTTCAATAATAGAAATATGTCAGTTGATATGGCTATCTTTCTGATTTTTTATACAAAATTTATGTGGTTTCCAACAGATAAAGAAAATTGGAATAAATTTATAATAAGTTTTAAAGGAAACATGAAAGTCAAGGTGGTTAAGTTATAAATATCGATGAGTTTGTCTTAATATATCAAGATGGGTAGTGATGAAAATATTGATGAATACTTTATAAGATTCGATGATAATCTGAACAATTTTAGGGGTTTTTGTTAGAAGTTGAAATTTTTTATTATTATAAAGAAACAAATGATAAATTTTTTTGATAGGTTTGATCCCATGGTTTTGGATCTATAGTATTGGTAGGATCTATCTTTGTAATAACATTAAAATATTCTCATAACATATGAAAGGAGATAAGAAAAAGTATTTAATAACAAGGATAATGTCGAAATAGTTTTTGAAACTATATTAAAAGGGAAGTACAGTGATAATGAAATATAAGAGGAATCATGTGATTAAGATGTTGATTATGATAATTATGATTTAAAAAAAATTAACGGTCTTATTTCCATGGGATACACAAAAGTTAAATTGGAAGGTAAAAGGAAAACAATCTAATACATTCTAGAATTTTAATAATAGTGTCCATTTTTTAGGGAATTACCCAAAAATAATATTGTTTATTTTTAGTTGGATGAATAAAATTATAAGTCAATGAAATATAAGTTGATGAAAGATAATTAAAAACAATTTTTTAACCATAAGAGAGTGGGATTATTCATCTTCCAATAATGAATCTAATGGTTAATTCAACTTATTGGATCATGTGAAAAGGTATTGTTATTCATTATGTTGTGATAAAGATGAATAAAATATAACATAACTTGAATGGATTATATAATAAAAAATTGAATAAAAAATTTAGAAAACTATATATCTCAATAAAGAGAATAAAAAATTGAATAAATAGACCAAGGAGATAATTTTGGAGAACAATGTATGTATAAAAATAGAAATGACATTCCTTAATGAGAATAGATAATATAAAGAAAAAGAGATTGGGCAAGAAAATTAGTTGAAAGATCATGAATAAAAATCGGTTAGATAGAAGGAGCTCAACAAGGAAGAAAAAATACTTGTTGAGGAATGTAATATGATCATTTTGAAGTTAGATGAATTTTTCATGATAGTAAAGGTTATTGAAAAAAAAATATTTGATAAGAAATGTGAAGAGTTGTTTAGGGAAAATAAATTTGTATTACAACCCAAAGTGAGAATGATAATATTAGAGAATACTTCACTAAAGTAGATATAGTTAAAGGTTATTCTTATAAAGGTAGTGAAAATTAGGGTACATAGAGGGAGGAGAATTATATCCCCCAAAAATATTTATATACATATTAATACAATAATAATGTAGTTTTGAATGATAATATTGGATCATCTTATCCTAAGATGATTAGGGATAATTAATCTTTTAGAATGAAATACTAAAATACATTAAGAATACTTCCCCTTAAAAAATACTCTTATAGTTTGTAAAGAAAAAATAATGACATACTTCATAGAAAAATTGTCGTAATTATGAAATTCAATGGTTTAAAGGTCACTACTAGTGTTGTGAAGTATTTGGAAACAAACCCTACTCATGGTGGCACAATATGTCACTACTGGAAAAAATGTATGAATAAAGGGTGATTTATGATAAGTATATGATAATTATATTTCCAAGAAAACATGCTGAGGAAGAAAAGAAAGTTAAAATGGATAATTATTTGCCAAATATTCAAGTGAAACAATTGAGTAATTAGATAGTGTTGATAAATGAAAGATAGAATACTTAGTTACTTGACCATATCAAATAGACAAGGATAAAAATATGGAGGAATAAATAATAATTCTAAATAAAATAATAAGATATGAGTCTCATTAGATTAAAAAAAATTGATGATAAGTTATCTAAACATGGTTTTTTGAAGGTTAAGAAGACATGTAAGAGGTTAGATATAGATAGGAATAGTACTAAATATTATTTGACTATTTTTAAAGCCTAAGAGGAAGGAATGGGAATTTTATTTCAAACTTAATGGAATAAATATATTTTGAAAACTGAATGGAAGATGGACACTTCATCTAATAACTCTTTGGATGATAAAAAATCTATTACAAACTTTTTAAAGGTTGATCACGTGGAAGTAAGAACATACCATGTTGAATATACTAAGAAGTAAATAAAGACTATACTAAGAGAATACTCTCAATATAAATGTTATTTATAAGGAAAAATAAGTTTCCTAATTATTCCCATTATTCTTATTTATTTGAACTTACTTTAATGTAATTAATGGAGAAAAAGTAGAGGAGATGGTTCGGTGTTGTAGTGGTTTTCATATTGAAGGGATTTCCATCAAAAAAAATTATCATTATAATGAAGGATGTTGTTCTATGAATTATGGGGAACAAAGTTGAAGTTATAGTAAAAATATCATAATCTATTTGGTTTTTTCAAACTTATATTCAAGGAGGAGTGAAGGTTGTTTAGAAAGTTGAGATACATGTGGATTTTTATTAATACACTTGAATTGTTTTTATTCATTTTATGATATCATTATAGGTTTTATCTTACCAAACATACTCAAGTAGAACATAATATAAATATAATGTATTAAAATTGAGGAAAGTATTATATAAAATAACTGTTATGGACAACATTGATTACCATGATTTTAGACTCTTCTTTTTTACATTGGTTTCACCCATGTATAATTATATTTATCTAATTTAAGGATCTTTGTTTATCGAATTATACAATACTTTTATTCTATTAAAAATGTTTTCAAAATTATGAGGAGAAAGTAGATAATTTAAGATGACTCGATAGATTCCATTTGTATTCTATTATCAATAAAGGGGATAAATAAAATTCAAACACTTATGGGGGAGAAAAAATTGAGCATGCATATTTAGTTCAAATTTATGAGGGGATATTTTAAATAAACAAAAAGTAGGATATTTTTATTCCAAAGTGGGTTGTTTTTATATCTTTTTAATGTGTAATTTTGTGTTTTTATGAGATGTATATTTAAAATTAATGGAGTATATATGTTTTTTAGTTTATAGAAATATATAAGTCATATTAATCTTTAAAAATCCTCCACGTTTATAACAATGATTAATAAAAGGTTCTCATGGTTCAAGGTAAGTTTATTACTGAAGTTCTTATATTGAGTAATCTCGTGTAAAGTTTGATATGTGGTTGTAAAATTTCAATCTATAAAGGTTTGAAATATTATCAGATGAAGTAATTTAAGAAGATTTCTAATTTTAGTAGATAAATAATTTTAAATTGAACTACACTGAGTTTAGTATATATAGATGACCATGTAGATAAATATTTGATGTTATATTGTATGGAGATAAGTAAGAAATTATATTGGATAAAGAAATACATAGTATAATAGATATAGAGATATGATTATCACCAATTTTAGTTCCATCATACATGCTCTAAAAATATTATTTCACAAAGAAGATTAGATAATCTCTCAAAAGATCCATCAGAGAGATAAATCCATTTTCATCAGACTTTTTTTTAATCTTTCCACTAGACAGACTATGGATATATCATCAGACAGAGAAACCTATGAATATTACTCAAAATATTAATGTGGGATAATTGAATATATGATATTATACATAGAAGTTTTTACATCGGATGATGTTTTGGGAAGAACTATAAAAACATTGTAAAGTCATTCATTATAATGATGATAGGATTTACTTTTAGCTCTAATAAATCTATCTATGATTTGAGGAATATTTGAAAGAAATATGATGATATTTGTGGAAACATTGATAAACAAAAATGAATCTATTTTATAAAGAGGCTTTGAAGTGGTGAAATGAAGTTGGAGTTAAGTGGGATATACAAAATTAGAGCCTACTGTTCTTCTTTGATTTTTGCAGGAGGTACTCATATAAAATATAGATAGATCTTTCATAGTAATGGCTTGTTTATTGATAATGATTTGGAAGTATTATATTTTTTTATGAGTTATGAACCCTGAATCTATTTGGTTTAAGAATAAATGCATTGGATAGACGAGTAGTATATAGAGGTTTACTAAACAAACTGCATCATATAGAGGTGAATAAAATAGAGAATATCGAACAAAAGAGAAATAGATACTACTTCCAGAAGGCATACCAGATATAGGTGAATGGGAAAAGGAACTCCATACTGAGTAGTTTCAAACACATAATTCCTAATGGAGTATTACTAGAGGGACAATTTTGAGTGAGGTTTGAGTATATCTCGGTCTTCTAAGATTCAGACGATATTTTTGGACTATAAGACTTGTAGATAGATATTAATAATCATGAAGAAGCTATATATAGGAAAAGGTTATACAACATGCTAGTGGAGGAAGACTATATAAAGAAAAACTTATTTATATAAAAGATCTACACTGATGTAGGATCCTATAGTTGGCATTATAACCAACTATAACTGTCTTGTGATTGGGGGATATAAAAAATCATAGAAAGAGTTTTGTAATTAAAGAAATAACTAGTTACTAAAGTGTATAATTGGTGGGTAGAACTAATTAATGTTTATGTTGGTAGAAAATCCTTGTTAGGGTGGGGGTATAACCTACATGGAAAAAATCATTTCACATTTCCCAATCCTGGTAAATTCCATATGTGTATCTCTATATTTATATTTACTACATATGAGATAATTATGTGACATATATCTATGTGTATCTAAAACTCTAAATAGTTTCATAGGTTGAGTTTTGAGAAGAATTGATCAAATAATGTGATTAATGATTTACCCCTACCCCTATCATTGATTATAAACAAATTTTCTAATTTTAATCTCCCACAAATTTATTATCACATAGTACATTCTTTATAAATATCCTACTTGAAACATTTCTTCACAACTATGGGAAAATGGAAACATAATAAAGTGCGAGCTCCTATACTCGATAAGGGTAAACAAAGGATATATTTATCGATGAAAATATTCATGTATATGATAATAATAAGGGTATAATTGAATGATAATTGCCTATGAATTTCATAATGAAATATTCATTGATCATAAACCATGATTCATGGAATAAAGCAATATCATTTTAAAATATGTGATTTATAAGAATTACAAATCATCATTAATCAATTAGGAGACATGATATTATGTCATAATCATAAGAAAATGTCATGAGAATTGTGTGTCACAATCATAAGAATATAAATCATTTAATTATTTAAGTCTCGCTACCAAAGATATTGTAGTGGAAAAAGTCCCACAATGGATTTGGTTCACTCCCCATTCCATCATTTCATTAGTCGTGGCTCACTTCAAATACTATCATTGTATACAGAGTCCCTTTTTAATCTAGGTTCACTCCTCATTCATGTACTTACCATATATGGATATATCAATCATTGATAATAAATGTGCGTATTTAACATACCCACCTATGACATAACGAAAACCATACATATCGGTGGCACAAAATCAGAAAAAGACATATACGGTTCCATTATATCATATGCTTAGTGAATCATAAGAAACGCCATAGGATGTTGACATTGATGAAAATACCTTTGACAGAGCATTTAAATATTTTTCGGAAAAGGGGAAAATATCATTTTTGTTTTGTATCATTAAAACTAAAAAATAATAAGATATTGAGAAAATATTTTATTTGTTAATAACCATTTTAACTTGGTGTGGTGGATTTAAATAAAACAATATCCATGATGGTAGGAAAATATATTTATTTAGTAAATGTTAAAATAATGATTCCTTTAATGCTTTTGGTAAAAATACCAAAAGTAATTTGTGAGGAAATGAAAAAAATATATCATTTAAAACATTAATATAAATTCAAATATGGTTTAAATTTAATTTAAATAATCATTTGATCATAAAAAATAACATTCTTGAAAACGTTTCAATCAACATGCATATATATGAAAATTTTCATCGTCCAAAGTGGAAATAAGATCGTCTTTCATTAAAAAAATATCACAATAACTTTAAGTACCGAAGAGATTAAAATGGTAATAAGACTTGAAAATTAAAAAAATAAATATATTATAATAAAATAAACGTGTTTTATATGATAAGGATCATATAATCTTTCTCAATTTAAATTTCACATAGGAAATCAATAAAAGAAATGGGATTGTAATATAAACCTTTACCTAAGGTCCTATATTTATTTATAAGTGTTTTTAAGATCCTTTAAAGTAAATTTAGATTTAGTAAACATCACCACAAAAATAATATTTTTAATTTAAATATAATATAACATTCCATTAAAATTTTTAATGACCAACTGAAAAATAAATTTTTATTATAGTCAATATTCAAGTGAAAATAGGTTTATCTTCCATGAATGTTTGGATGGATGGTTCTGGTTCTTGTAAATTGGTCATTGTTTCATCATATAAAAAATCTTAATCATGGTATATTTTTCATATTTTCTCATTATATACATTTTTATATCCATTCATGTAATGTGGGGATGAAAATTAATTACATCACTTTGTGGAGATGGTAGTTAGTACATAAACACGAGTGATGTTTCTTCATTTCGATAGATCAAACGATAAAATATAAATAATATTTAAAATATATAGAGTCTTTAAAATTTCATAAATAGAACATATGTTCATTAAAATTATTTTTATAACCATCCATGTTAAAAATAAATGAAAATCAAATCACATCGCTTCGTGGAGGTGGTAGTCCACGCGTATGCTAGAGCAACATAATCATTATATAATGGAAGATAATGAGATAGAAATTAGATATATAATTAACATAAAAAAATTATTATAGTAAATACTCTGATTAAATCATGTTAATTTGAATATATGAAATCAATAATTGTTTAAAAAACAAACATGAAAAAGATCAGTAAGACCATATTCCTCTTCTTCATGTATCCTCCTTTGATAAGAACCTTAAGGATTATTAGATGCATATTTTGGGAATAAAATAACCTGAATATGATGTATGAGGTTTTTGGGGGAGATTATGTGTAGATATTGGTAATGTTAAGGGGAAAATGCATGTGGATAAGAGAGGAGAGGAGATTCTCCTTTATAAGTGATGTGGGTGGGAAACTTATAAATACATAAACTATTAAAATATAATTAAGTCATACTCAAGATAATGTTAAACCAAGGAAACCAAAAAATAGAATATAATACAATTTTATTTTAACATATCTTCATGAAATAAAATTTATTCAAGTTTATATCACACTTTGGAACATATCTTTTAGTTTAACCCCCTTATTAACTCTTCTCATCCTTAACTGATGTGAACATTTTATACCATAGTTTCAATTCATTATTACAAGAAATTAAAGTGGTTCCATTAATAAATTATTAAATTGAAATTATGATTATGTAAACCATTTTTTCAAATCTACATCCCATAAGTTTAAAAAATTTATTTTTAAATAAGCATGCAAAATATAATGAATATGGCTTTTACAATGATGCATTTTTAAGCATAAAACAAAATTTATTCTCGTTACATTCCTAATAATAATTTTAAAATTTAGTAATAATATTTCAATAGTATATTATTGTTTATTAAAACCAGTATTGCATATAAATTAAAATATCAAAATCAATAAACCTTTTTAAAGATAAATATATCATAAAATTTTAGGTTGTTTCATTCTACCCCGTTATAAAAAATGATCCATTGAAATTCCATCACTCAGATACAAAAAAAGGATGCTTCTTCCTTATCACATCACAAGATTCCTAATGATCTCCCTCAAATTTAGGATTTCTCTATAAAACTTTTTATAGTTGAGGGCTATTATTTTGTACCACATTCTCTCTTCAATATAATACTCCCACTAGTTGTTCCTCATAAGATAGATCACGATCTAGTGGTATAATATCTGAGTTATGTACATGTGAATGATCAATTATATACTTAATCATGAAAGATACATGGAATAAAATGTGTACATGAGAGAGATTCAGAGAAATCATCATGCGATAAGAAAACATCTCGATATGATCAATATTTTGTAAGGGGAAAATATATCTAGGGCTCATCCTTCCATTATTTTCAAAATATCATAACCCAATTCTAAAGAGATATTAATTGGAATACCTTGTCCCCAAATTAAAATTCGAGTTCTCACTCTTGATTTTAAACATATATTTCATATCAAATTTTATATTCTATGATGTGATGCTGAATGGATCTAACATTCTCACCCATTTACTTAGCTATCATAGGTCCCAATATCTTTTGTTCTCCAAATTGTTCCCAAACTATAGAATTTTTTCACCTCCTTCCAAATAGGGATTCATATGGATCCATATGGATTCCCAATTAAAATATATTGTTGTAATAAAACTAGACTAGATACATATATTGATCTAAGAAACAATTAAAATACATATATCATACTCAAAATATATATCCTAAGTTTTTAATGGTCCCCTCATATAGATCATATGTCTCTTTATGATTTGTAATGTTGAAGTTGAACACTATATTAAAATTATAATAAATTATTCTATGAAACATTGAGTTAAACCTAAAATATCGATAAGATATGATTAAGATTGGTACTCCATGAAACTTCACTACATCATTAATGTATAATCTGGTGAGATGATCATGTTATAAATTTTCTCTCCTAAAAATGAAATTTATTGATTTCATAAGGTGATAGCGTAAAAATAAAATAACATTGTGCCCTTTAGATGTCTTGGGGAATCCAATGATGAAAACCATGGGGATGATTTCCAATTTACACTTATGTATGGGAAATAGTTGTAAAAAACCCTTAGAGTTTTAGTTATTGTCCTGACAAGAACCAAGGAACATACATTATGATATCTCTCATCATGTTATGCCTCTATAAATTCTCTTTAACATCTCTATTCATATTTGGACTTGTAGGATGAAGAGATAATTATAAACTATGAGAATCACTTAACAACTCCTTCTTAAATTATGGTTTTTATAGGAAACATAATTTGTTCCTAAACCTTATTCTTCCATCACTTTCATGACTGAATTCAGGAACATTCCCAACCTTCTTTTCAAGTTTATTTCTTCCTTAGGTTCCTTTTTGGTCTTCACATGAACGGGTGGTTAAACATTCATCGGATAAAGAAAAGATAATTCTCCATTCCTTATGATTTCATGGCCAATACTCTATAAATCAATAAGTACTATATCTCTTTCAATAATCATCATGGATAAACTTTTATGTTCCTTCTATATTAGGTAATCATCCACCTTATTTTCATTTCAAGGAGGGGTGATGTATTAGGTAGTCATAATCTTTTACAAACTCCAACTCCTTATTTTGGTGTATATTTAAGTATTTCAACAAGAATATATACATAAAGATTGTATGATTATTATATATATATATATCATATTTTTCATCATTATGATAATGTATCCATATATTTTAATGGAAAAATTACTGCTTCCAACACTAAACCATGTTTCAAGAAATATAGCTCTTGAATTTTCAATTGACGTGAGGGATAAGTTATTTTCTTATCATTATTTATGAAAATATATATCAGTACCTTATTTGATCCATCATTGTAAATCCTAATACCATATATTCTATAAGATAGTCTAAGCATAGGTGCACTAACCAACATTCTCTTTAGTTCCTTGAAATTTCCTTTACATTCATTTTCCCAACGGAACTTGTCTCCCTTCTAGGGAAACATTATTATAGGATGTGATAGTTATTATAAATTTATTAAAAATTTATGTATAGACTCTTTCTAACCTAATAAAACTATATATCTCTGTCATTATGGGTTTTCTTTTCCATTTCTCAATAAATTGTTTATTTAAATGATCTATTGATATACCCTCACTGGAGATTATAAAACCCAAGAATGAAAATTTATGTATCCAAGATTTACACTATCTAAATGTGGAATACAATTTACCACTTCATAGGATCTTAAGAAAATTATAAAATGATCTTAAATATCTTCCTTAATCTTGGGATATATTATAATATGATCTATAAATACTACTATAAACGAATCAATGTAAACTTTTAAGTTTATTCATTAATCTATGATGAAATTTAGAGAATGGTTGAGTCCAAATTGAATCACTATAAAATCATAATGACCATACCTTGAAATGAAATCTATATTTGATATATACTTATTCTTGACCCTATATTAATGATGTATCAAAAAAAGTTCAATAATTGAAATGTATTGAGCCCCATGCAGTTGATCAAAAATTCATCAATACCTAGTAAATGATATCTGTTCTTTATAGTGATATTTTTATGTCTTCTATAATTAATGTGAAAATGTATTGACCAGTATTTCTTCTTAACAAAAAGAATAGGTTAACTACATGGTGATGAAATTATACATATGAATCCCATTTCAAGATTATCCTGGTGTTTATTCTTTCATTCTATTAACTTAATTGGCTATATTCTATACGGAGTCTTAAAAATAGGTATAACACTAGGTTTGAGTTCTATTTAAAACTCAATATCAGAATTTTGGTGAAGAATAATAATGTGTTTAGGAAATATGTATTAATATTCTTCAACAATAGGAATTTCATAAATGTTGAGTTTATCCCCAACCATTTGATTCAAATATCCCTTATGACTAAGTAGTAATACCCATACAGCAGAAGTTGTTTCCATTAGAATTTTATAACCATCCTAAAAATACAAGATGATAATAGATTGATTCATAATATCAAATCTTTCTTCCCTTCCTTCTAAATTGATATGTCCTATTTAAAAAAATCTAATCCAAGTCCAAAATAACCTAAAATTCAAATAGAGGGAGAATCACAATATTTATAAGATGCACATTCCCATAAAAATGTGTTGATGAGGATCTATATAATTGAAATGTGATGACCATACCCCTAATATTTTTCATTAATAATTCAAAATCTATTCATTGAGGTGTTGTTATGATACCCTTATCAAATTTTTCAGATTCAAAAGAGTGGGAAGAAAAAGAGTCAAGTAAGATATTTTCAGTTCTAGAGTGGATAATAAGGGTATTTTTCACCACTTAATTATCATAACCTACTTTAATGGTATTGATCACATGATATTTTCATTTATTTGTTGTCTTAATATGTTTTTGATGATGATCTTCATCATTATACCTTGGATTTTGGTATTGGTTTGCATAATTACCAGCCTCATTACTATTGTAGAACTAGAGTGTTTGTGGTTCATTAAACTAATATTTCTCCCCATTTTTTAATTGGAATTATTATTTATATCTATTCAGTATTCACCTACTTGATGGTATTCATTTCTAAACTTGAAATATTTACTAGTCCCTTGGAGTAAATTTCCCCCATGCTTCATCACAAAATTATGGTATAATTAAATATTCATTTTATTTCCTCTATGGGTTTTATTATTAGAATTACTGAAAACCCCATTTTTCTCTTCTTATCAAAACCATGAGGATAATGGTAATCTCCAATATCTATTTATAATTCTGGTCCCCATCAAACAATTCACTCATCAATACTAAATTCCATTATGGATATGACCATTTGGAGTCTTTATTTTATGCCACCAAACAACTGATCAGTTTTTATTTTAGGGTTGATGATAATATCATAAGTATAAGTTGAAATAATTTTAAAATTTACATCATAAATACCAATAGATTCCTCATCCTTAGGCTTAATCTCAAGGAATTCACTTTTGATTCTCATATGAATAGTTGAGGTAAAATACATACTAAAAAATACACTCTTAAAAATATCCCATTCTATGGATTCAATTAATTACTATTTACTAATATTCATACTAATATTCCACAATTAGTCTGATTTACCTTCCAAATAATGCACTTCTGACATATTTTTCATTCTCTATGCACTAGAGAATGGAAAATATTTTTTCAGTGGTACATATCCATTTCTTATAAACTAGTTGATCAAAGGAAAAACTGAAAGAAAGCGGTTTTGTGTCATAGAAGACTCAGTGGTGCATTAGTAACTACTTTTATCATTTGTAATCTCAGCATGATTCATATTTCTATATTTTACTATGATTACAAGAATAAAATATTTCATTCCAATGCCAATATCATTAAATTTCTCAAGAGAAGAATCATTAAATTTTCTTCCACATTCATTTTAAACATGATTCTTTCTAGTTCCATCCATTGAATAAAAACAAAAATCATAGTTTAATCATAAAGAGAAAAGAATCAGAGCGAGTAGCCATATAATCATAAAAACCATTCCTGACATGTCCTAAATTATGACACCATTTTATTAGCCTATACAACTTTTAGGTTCACCCCATATCATATTCCATTCAATATAGGTTTTCTAAAGTTTTATCATCTAATTTTTCATAATTAAATATCTAAAAATAAATTAATTATCCTTTGATACCAGTTAAGCTAACTCAATAAAAACATACATAAATATTGTATAATTTTAGATGGATATTCAACACATTTCCTAAAAATATATACTTGAGGACTATAAATTTTTAGTGCCTTTGAAGACTAAAAATATATTTGATATATTTCATGTAAAATCATCAATATATTCCAAAAATTTATTATATCATATTACCCTTATTGGATATTTCCTACTTAAAAACATTCTTCAAAACCTGGGAAAAAGGAAACATAAGAAAGGGTCAACTCATATGCTCTGTATGGGTAAACATGGGATATATCAATTGATGGTCATTTTAGAACCCATGGATTCTATTATTTAACCCTTCTTTATACTTTTCTAGTATATAAATTATAAGGGTTATTGTTCGGTGATTTTGGAGAACGTTTTTGAGAGTTTTGAGGATTTTCTACTGGTGAAAGGTTTGTAGAAACCATGAAACAATTGTAGTAAATTATGCATAGTATGACATAAGATAAAAGAGATACACACGGGTTGTTCACGGTTTGTAAAAACTATGAAAGGGGATACTAATAACCATGTGATTTGAAAGATATATTAAATAAAAATGAGGCAGTGGATTCGATACGATTGTCACCCAGTTTTGGAGACTCTACAAGGAGACCATGTGAATGCCATCCTCAAGGTAGTGTCTAATGAATGGATAGCTCACATTTTTTCTAAATGTGTGACTAAACCATGCATAAGGTAAGACATATATCCTTAATAAAGTAGATCTAGGTCTCCTTATGGTTTTAACCACTTGTTTTCCCCCAAAACGGATCTATCTCAAGATTTTTATTCCCCAAAGGTCATATAAGGTTCCCCGATTGATCCAGAGGAGATCTGAAGGTTTCCCTTGGTGATTATAAGATAATTATTTGTGGTAAGTGTTTTTTATTCATTGTTCATGATCATTTTCTTAGATCTACTGTGTTTATCTTCTCAGTTTCATAGATCAGCACCTGTTTTGGGAATACACATAGTCTTGAATGCCAAATATAACTAGATTTTGATTGGTTTATAATAGGGGATGATATCTAATGCGGGTTTATGGAGCTTCAACCTAATTTTATAGCATTATTCATGTCATTTATCATTTTCTCAAAAAATCTCAAGGTAGGTGGATTCACTCTTGTCTCCTCTTACTATAAATGATTGGATTGATTTAAAACTGATTATTTTGTTTGAAATTGATTGTGAAATGTCTGTAATAATTGTTTAAAACCCTCTTGTGTGAAAGTTTGTGGAAACATGGTAATTGTGTGTTCTAACAAAAGTGCTTTGTTTCTTGGTTTTAAAATATAGATTTTAAATGGAGGATTTTCCTCGAATTTTTGTAAAAAAATTAATCAAAAGAAATTCAACAAAAGGGGTGATTTTATTGAAATAAAATGGGGATGGTTTATTTTAAGTCGTTTTTTTAAAGGTGTTCAATAAAATAATGGTTTTATTAAAAGGGATGAAATGTTTGTTTTTTGAATTGGTTTTTGGAATAATGGTTATATGTGTTCATGTGAATTTATGAAAGATAAGGGTAAGGAGTTTCCCCTCATCAGTAGTGGTATGGTTAAGGGTTTGGTCTCTCCCCCATAAAAATGGTTCACTGGGTGACGACTTAGTGAAAGGATGATTCACCAATCGTGAGTATAGGTAGGTCCAGGTTACATTCACAGTAGGATGTGTGGATAGGTGTAATGGAATGGTTATGTCAAAATGTATATTAAGAAATTGGTTTAAATCATTACTTGGTTGTTTTCTTGAAAAATAGATTTTTATGGAAAATTGGGGGACATAGAACTTGTTTTTATTTAGTTATAAAATGTTTTTAGAAGTTTTTTATATTTTGTTATAAAATATTTTGGGAATTGTTTTATATAAATGTTGATAACTTTTCTACCTTATTCTCATGAGTAGGGAAGTCATTGGGGAAAGCCTAATGAGTTTTATACTCACCTCTGCTTTGGAAATTTGGTTTTCATGAAGATGTCATCTATTTGGATATGGTAAATGGTAAAGTATAACTTGTATTTAGAAATACCTCATGATAATTGGGTTTTTTAGAGATGTTGTATCATGGAGCTTGTAGATCAGGGAGTCGTGTGGTAATCTTGGAGTTTTATTAGTTATCATCCACTATTTACTTAATCATAGTGTGGATTCAACTGCAGTATACTTTGGTTGGTTTTGATATTAAATAAATGGTTGAGTTGTAATTCTTTTTATCATACATATTGTAGTGGTTTTTTTTGTTTTAATGAATTAGTGGTTTATTATTGAAGTGTAAATTTCTCCCCACATGTATTGAAACCCTTAGGCATTTATTGCTAGCCGTTGGCATCTTGGGGTTGTCCCTTAAGGCCAAGTATCATCCTCCTAAATCTAAAAACTAATGAGGAGAATTAGGGATGTTACCTTCATATGAAATCATGAGATAACAATAATATAATGGGATCATGATCATAACTTATAAATTTCATACATAATATATCCTAGATCATAAATTGTGATTCACAAAATAAATCTTTAGCATTTCAAAATACAAGATAAATAAGACCAAGGAATCATCATTAATTAATCAAGAGAAATTATAGCATATCATAAGCATAATAACATATCATAGGAAGTGTTCTTCATAATCATAAGTATAGAAAATAAATTCCTTAGTCAAGGCTTGATACTAAGATTATAAGAGTGGAACATATTCCATAATTTATTATGTTCAATCCCCATTCCATTATTTCTATATTCATTATTCCCTCGCAGGACTATCATAGTGGATAGAGTCCAACAAGATCATAAAAATGGCCATCAATTCATCATAGCATAACCTATGAGAAAGAAATGGGTTTCAAAAATATTTATTCATCACATATGAATAATCCATTCACAGAAAGAACATGAATTGTGACATTAAACCATATAACCAGTGAATCATAAAAAAATTCTACTATGTTAACCTAGATAAAAAATATATTCAAATTGGCATTTGTACATTTCCTTGAAAACAGGGGAAATATCATTTTCATTATTTATCATTAAAAATAAAACTTTCTTTAATTTTGAGATAAATATATTATTTGAAAGTAAACAAGGAAAAATATTATATAATATTTAAATAAAATAATATTTATACAATTAGATTTCTTTCATTCAAAAAACATTGAAATAAATTTTCCTTTAACAAATTTATTAAAAATTCAAAAAGTACATAACTTGAAATATGACAATAAGATTAATATTTAATCCTAAGATTGAAAGTAAAATATGGATGAAAATTAAATTAAATTATCATTTGATCATATGAAATAACTTTATTAAATTAATTTTAAAGAACACGAACATGGAAGAAAGTTTTTGTTGACCATAGAAGAAATATGGTCGAATTTTATTAAAACATTTTCTCAGAAATTTTAATTTAAAAAATAGTAAAATAGAATTAATACCAAAAATTTATAAAAATAACCATAGAATAAAAAAATATATGAGTTTTAAAGGGATCATATAATTTCCCTCAATGGAAATTTATCATAGACAATCCTAAAAGTAAATGAGATTGTAACATAAACCCCAACCTCAAGTCCTGTATTCCATCATAAGTGTTATTAAGATGATATATACTAAAATAAGATTTTTATAAATAAATACCAAGAATAAATTCATACATTTTATATAACTAATCATTCTATTATAACTCAAAATTAACCATTTATCAACATTTTTTCATTAAAATCCATTTTTGAGTGAAAACTTGTCTATTTTTCATGCAAGTTTTGGTTTGAAGGTTCTAGTACTTGAAGCTTGGACATGGTTTCATCATATATAGAATATTAATAATGTTATAAGTATCATATTTATTCATTATATGAAATTTTATAACCATTAATATAAGGGGGAGATAATAAAATACATCACTTCATGGAGATTGTAATATGTACATATGCATGAGTGTTGTTTCCCTATTTCAATGGATAAAACAAAATAAATGTAAATAATAATTCAACTTTATAGAATGATAATAATTATATAATATATATAATATATATATTTCTTAATTAAATCTGTATGACCATCCATTTAAAATGCACTGAAAAATGATTCACATCACTTCGTTGAGATGGAACTCCACACATACGCAAGAGTGATGTTATCATTTTATAATGGTAGAGAATGAGATTGAATTTTTTTTACCATTGACATAAGAAAATATTAGTATATAGATTATACTGATTTCATCATGAATATATATTTATAGAAAATTATTAGGTTTTCTAAAAAGAAATAAATATGAAAATATTTGGTAAGAACATATACATATTCTTCATTTTTCTTCCATTGAGATGCTCCTTGAGGTTTCATGAATGAGTATTTTTGGAAGACCAAAAAAAAGGTCATGAATTGGAATTAGGGGAGATTATTTTTGTAGATATTGGTTGATATAAATGGATAAGGTGTTTTGAATAACAAATGAGAGTTGGTACCCTTTTACAAGTGACGTGGGTGAAAAACTTATAAATACATCAAACATTATAACATATTAAAGTAATATTCAAGTGAAATTAGAACCAAAGGAACCAAATTTTGGGCCTAAAAATTTTAAGGCCAATAAACATTCATCTAATCAAATTTAAAAGAGTTTATATGATATTTTGAATGATGTTATTTAATTTAAATCCCTTGATAACCATATTTAACCACAACCAATGTGAGAATTTTTACAATAGTTTATATTCATCATGAA
This sequence comes from Viscum album, assembly GCA_963277665.1. Lineage (NCBI taxonomy): Eukaryota > Viridiplantae > Streptophyta > Magnoliopsida > Santalales > Viscaceae > Viscum > Viscum album. The sequence continues at coordinate 722,009,209 of OY728162.1, forward strand.
CAAAAATGAAAGTGTGATCATTATTAAATTTCTACATGATGATTCCTAAAAATGAAATCAATTTATCAATTTCAATTTCTATAACTATAATGAATTCATTCTTCATTAATCATGCACAATGCAATGGAAACTTTTTTTAGAATATATTCTTTTTTTAATGGAAATATATTATCAAATCTTGGGGTGTTACATCATCTCACCTTATATCTAGGGATATATTTAAATAATTTTATTTTAGAACCAGAACCTAGAGTTATTTCCTAAGGAATTATATCAACAACCTATTATAAGGTTTAGGGAACCTTTGGAAAAATATTTTGGAAATATATATATGGTTAAGATGCTCCCCAGACACAGATGAAAAATTATCAAGTTACCCCATGAACTTTCAAAGTAGAATTATTAGGCTTATATATTATAATTATTTTCTTTTCATAATTTTAATATGTGTTATGTGTATATAGACACGAAATATTTTTATACGTGTGTGTGTATAAAAATATGTTTTCTGTGTATATAAGTAATTTTTTTTCAGATTTCATAAACATTTTATGTGTGAAAATATACATACATATATAAATACATATTATGGGTATTAATACAAAAAATTTACATGATGTATATGTGTTTGAAAAAAAATTCATGGTATATAAAGTGCCCATGGAACATTAAGTTTTCTACATAACATTTATATGTACATTATATGGTTTGTGTTTGGATAACTTTGTTTTGGTCATATTGTATAAGCCTATGTTCTTTTTTCTATAACTTGAAATCAATATACATAAATAAATATATTTTATGTGTGTATAGATTTATTCTATATGTGTATATAGTAATGTCTTCTGCATGTAGTTTTTGTGAGTGTTATGTTTATAAATAAATCTTATGTATGTATCGTTTTTGTGCATATAAATAAATATTTTTTTATTTTATTATGTGATGTGTTTATTTATAAACCATTTGTTTTTGTAAATATAAATGAAAATAAATTTAATATGTGCATAAATATATGTTTTAAATGTACATAATTATGCTCTATGTTTATTTAATATATATATATATTTCTAGTGTGTATAATAGTGAAACATAAGTGTTTTATAAATATATATGCTCGATTCATGTCTCAATATTTGTGTGTGCATTCATGTATATGCTATGTGTTTATATAAACACATAAAATATATGTTATTTTATATTTATATGGGTTTTTTGTAGACAGATTCACAGAACACGCACAAGATATATTTAAATATATACTATATCACATATATATATGTATATTAATTATGTCAACTCATACCTCAATTTTAATGATAAATACATTAACATATATAATAAAACTTTCAATGTATTATGTTTGGATATATTTAAAAAAATACATGTATACATACATTATTGGGTTCATGCATGCATGAATACATACATATATATATATATATATGGACATATATGTTCTTAATTATTTAAGTATAAATCATATTTTTTTTAAAAAAATAAAATATTAAATGTTATCATATTATTATTTTTTTTATAATTTTTTAAATATGTTTTTGGGAGAAAAATAATATATAGTTTGTTTATAGTATAAAATTTTTGATTTAAAGTGTCTATCTCTCTCTCTCTATGTGTTTGTGTGTTGATTTATTCATTTAAATGTTATATGACATGACCTGGACACACTCATACCTCTCCCTCATTGACAATAATATAGAATATGCCTCCCCAAGCATTACTTCAATAGGAATTAGGATGAAAATAAGCATTTATAGTAAAAAAATTAAAAAATGTAAGTTCTCCCCCCAAAATATAAAAAAATAAGTGTTAAAAGAACATGAAATACTAAAAAAAGTAAAAAAAATCCATAATCAAATGATTTAATAAAAATTATATATTGAATTAATGTTATGAAACAGGGAAATAATTTTAACTACCCATGAAAAAAACTACTAACCATAAAAAATGTAAAAAATTCAAAACCCCTATATACCTAGGTGATATATTTATGTAGTCACGACCACTAAACTTTGACAAAAAATAATAAGTCTAAGGAAATGATTCACGGTTCCACCACTAAATTATTCCAAGAAAGCTGTATTTAAAAGTGGGTTTGAGTATATCCTTATATGCAATAGATTCTTACTTATAAACCTTTTTACTAATGTAATTATAGCATACTAATGTGTCTATATGAAGTTACTAAATAATAATTCCATAACAACCCTACTTAAAGTTCTTAGTACTCCCTCTATCACATATATCATGAAAATCACACTCCCTATATCATTGTAGATTTATTTTTTTAATGATAATAAAACAAAAAAAATAAACATATATATAGATATAAAGGGGCCCCATTATCCTCACACTAGTCATTTTATCACCCTAGTCCCCCATAGTTGATGATACTCCAACCCCATATCCTACACATAATGAATAGGTTTTCCCTTATATATCCTCCATATCGATATCATGATGAATGATACTCCCTTAATGTTTCCCCTACAGAATGAATGATACTCCCGTAACATGTACACAATATCATCTCAAGAGGTAGGGGATAACAATAGTTCATAAGATAGTATTCATATTTTGAGTAAAGTTTGTGTGTTGAATGGTAATTTAATTCCATATGACATATAATAATTGAATTTATCAATCATATTAACCATTTCATTACTAGGTGTTACTTATGGTTGATCAATAAACTATTGGTACTCCAAGTATAAGTAAATAACTCACCATTGATCAATTAAAATAGTGGGACTTCCATTACAACCTTGAAAAATATTCCCATAAAGAGTCACTTCACAAATTCAAAATTTAATCTACAAAATTAAAGGAGAAAATACGAATTAACATGAAATATTAATCTAGTGTATTCTATAAATTTTCATACTGGAATGGTAACCCTAGAAATTGAACACTTTAACCAAGTAGAACTCTCCTACAAAAAAATAGATAGTGTAAATAATGATGATTCAAGAATTAAACCAAACCCACCTATATATATCAATTAAAGAATAATTTCACACCTACGACAAATAAGTTCACATTAACCATAATATATCCTTTGTAATTAATATCACATTTGGAAACTAGAAAGGGTAAATATACTATTAAGATAAGGAGAAACAAATAAAAACCCACTAAAACCTTATAAAATACAAAAGTATAATCCAAAAATAGAAATAGATGAGGATTGAAAAGGATATTAATTGATCTATTGAAACGAAATAAATAAAACCTATTAATTGAAATTGTGATGATATAACCTTTAATATTTATCTATCTAGAAATAGAACTACAGGAATAAAACTTTGACAATCATGCCTTCTTAATCACCCTCGGGACATTCAACTCTTCATGGAACCTTCCATAAATCCTAATAAAACACTTGTATCACCAATAAAAATTAATCATGTAAAACTAAATACCATACCATCATCCAATCATACCATCATCTTATTCCACTTGAACTACATAATGTGCTACAAATTTTTTTGATCCATAACTATATTGAGCCAGCCTTATAACATTACATAATCTTCAGTTTTTAGTAAATAATTCACTTTATTACATTTCATGGATTTTTATTTTTAGTTTCTTTAGAGATTTAAGTTATAATATTTATATAAAAATACCATATATTTTAAATTGGACACTTCTATCCAGTATCCATTTTATACAGTATATTTTTTTTAAAAAAAGAAACACATTTTTTGTTCATCACAAATCATCATGACTATCAACTTGAATTATTATTTTTTATTACTCATCCTTAAACCCTATAAAAATATTTAAAACTTTGGATGAGAACAAAAATATCAGTAAGTATCATAAAAAGAAGAAATAAACCCCTTAATTCATTTTAAAACCATGAGATCATAAAATAGTGTTTCCCTTTTAACAGAATAAACTTCGATCTCTAATAATCATTTTACTGACACAAGAAAATAGCTCCACTGAAAAATGATTTTTTTAAATCATTTTATAATAATATATAATGGAAAAATAATAATCATGATAATTTCTTAGAAAACCTTAGAGCCCATTAAAAACATTTTTCTTAAAAACATACTTCTTTCCCTAAAAGGGAATAATCCTTAATTTAATATAAAATATAATTAGCTTAACTTTTAAAATAAAATATTTCATTAAAACCCAATATAAATAATACACTAATCATGTAAGTAACTTGGGACATCATTTTAACATAACTCTTATAATCACTCTTATAAATTTAATAACTAGGTCGATAAATATAAATAACCTCTTTGGAGAGACCTAACCAATTAACTATGTCCTTTTACCCAATGCTTTAGAGATCCTTATCAAGATCACCCATAATCATAAGCTATACCATTCTCAACCATCACCATAAACCATTCCCAATAAAAATAACATAATCATAATACATGAAATCTTTAATTTCTATCATCATTATCTTAAAAACACTCATTGCACCCAAAAAAATAATTGTTGGACATTGAAATATATATTCCATTTAATTTTTTTCTAAAATACCAAGAAAAAATAGAAGGTGGGTTTTTCATTGAATAAAACATATAATCTTATGAATTAATAAAAATATCACATATTTGGTAAATAGGAATGAAAATTTATCAACGTTTTATGTGTTAAAATATAACTTTCATTTTTCCTTTTTCAAAAAAAGTGAAAACTTTATGTAAAAAGTTTCCTTCTAAAAACATTTAATTTATGAAAAAATAGGAATAAAATTTAACATTTAATTCAGTTATGTCCATAAAATTAAATTTATAAAATAATTTTCCAAATTTGGATATGGAAAAATCATTTTAAAAAAATTATTAAAACTTTTAAATAAGGTTTTAAGGTAAAGTATCCCTTACCTCAAGTCTAAATCATCACATACATTCTTTATCTTCATAAATAATAATCTTACGTTAATTATTTTGTATTTAATAATAATTTTTTATTTTTATTATTCCTTTTATTTTTTTATCACCATGTCATATTCAATTACATAATCATTTAAGTTCATGTCATTTATTTTCACAATATTTGACTCATATGTCCAATGTGACTTTAGTAGGTTGATTATGGTCAAAGTGGTTATTATTACATCATATATAATAATAATAATAATAATAATAAAATTATTAAAATTTTATACATAGATTATACTTTTAAAACCAAACAAGAAATTTAGTAATGAAAAATGAATTATGTTACAATCCTGGAGACGGTAGGTCATACGTACGAATACGTAATGTTTCTATTTTGCAATGAATATAAATAGAATAATGTAAGTATTATTTTATCATTATATATGGTTATTAAATCATAAATATTATATCATATCATTAAATACATTTATATATACTATTCATGTGATGTGGTGATGAAAAAAAATAGCATTGCTTCATTTATGTGGTAATCCACACATATGCACGAATGATGTTATACATTTACAATGCATTAGAAGGTTTAAAAATAGTAAAAAAACACCCTCCCATAATTTTAATTATTAAATTAAAAAATATATATATAAAAATAATCTATAATTATAAAAATATGTGAGAGGCGGTGAAGAAAAATGAATTACATTAGTTCGCAAGGCAGTTGTCCGCCATACACACAAATGATGGTTTCATTTCCCATTTAATGAAGAGGAGATAAATATAGTTTAATACATTAATATAATGAAATATATGTATATAGAATATAATTATGTTACTATATCAAAATTGATGGAATATTTTTGAAGGAGTAATAATAATAAATAATACTAAAATATTCGATTAATGGTTATACCATTTATTTGAATAACCTCCATTGCATTATACAAAAATACTTCTATGGTTGGTATTATAATAAAAAATAATACCTATAGGATGTGGGTGTGATGTTGTGAATGTATTTTATAAATTTTTTTCCTGAAATATAGTTCTCAAATGTTTTTTGGAATAGAGGAGAGGTGGTTCTCTTTTATTAGTGAGGGTAGGGTCACTCTTGGAATTACATAAAGTATCAATTTAATAAAAATTAGTTTTCATTGAAAAATGGAACAAAATTTCTATATTTAGAGTTTATTATAATTATGATTCTAAATGATATCATCTAATAAAATTTAGATAGGTTTTGATTATTTGTTTTCACTCACATCACTTTGTTTTAACCCCCATTAATCCCATCAATGATTATCAATATATTAACATTTCTCATTTTTTAGTGGTCAATAAAGATGCTATAAAAGTAAAAGTGGCCCATAAATGGGAAATGGTTGAAATTTTAAACCATATCCCATTAACATGGATCAATAAATAAATTTTATAAATTTTAAATCATTAAATAAAATATTGTTTATTATAAAATATCATTAATGTGATTTTTGGAACTATTCATTTACTTTGACCTTAAAGTGATCAAGAAAATAATATAAATAAATTATAAACATATAAAACATTCCAAATATGTTATATTTATCTAATTTTTTTGGGATACTATAAATTACATAAAAACATATTTTTTAGTTTTTAAATTCATTTACATGATTTTTTTACTACTCCATCAAGTAGTGTGTCAGCATTGTGTAAAACTTTAAAGAAATTATTTCATAACTAAAAATTAAAAAAATAACATAATTAAAATAAATTAATTAAGTTACAGTTAAACTTTTATCTTCATTAAATATTTTTTTACTCACATATATGACATAATACTTATTTAGTATGTCATTTTGACTTTTTAAGATTTTTGGAGGCATTCCACAAGTATTTTGATAAGTTACATGTTATATTACACCAAAATTCATATATATCAATAAAAATCAAAAATAATACTTGGTGTTTTTTAACCAAGTTAATAAATTACTTCTTACTTCTAAAATATTATCTTTAGGATACAAATTTTACTTTTCTTGTGTGGTACATGCACATTGTTGATGTTCGAAATGATTTTCATATTTATCATGAAATAAATTATAATTTATATGTTTTGAATTATTTTTGTATAATATTTGTATTAAATTAACATACATTATCCTTTATATAAGTTTATTAAATTTTCAAAACATATTTATGTCTTAATGATATTATAAAATATATCATATTTCATAAAACTGTATATTTTAACTATTCACTGAAAAATCAGCCTTTTTAGAAGAAAATCCAAAATTTCCACCCTTAGATAATTATTATATACTGATTTTAAAAATTATATCCCATTACAAAAAAAATCAAAAATTGGAAAAACAATCATAAAAATATTCAATTCTAAAATTTGATAAAAACATTTTTGAAGAAAATATATTTATAAAGAAGAAAATGACTTCACTAAAAATTGAGAACTTATTTAGTAGAATTAATTAACAAATTTCCACTGAGTGGAAACTGCATATATATTGTACAGTGTGGTTAATATTATTCATACCCACCAATTCAGAATCTAGGTTATAACCATGACATTTAAATAACAATGTATTGTGGTTCGTTAAAGATCGGGTTTTCATGTTGTATATGTTATCGAACATAATTTTATTTTAAAATATTAGGTTGTTAATATCTCCCCTACCCCTTAATAAATTTAATCCTCACCAATTTAAATTTTTCTTGGGAATAAATGGATTGAAATTTGAAAAACTTATTAAATACCTACATCCTAAAAGGGTTAGTAAAACGACCATATGAATAGTGGTAAGGGGAAATATGAAAGTTTTCTAGAATAACATAAAACTAGGTTTCCATTGAAGATAAAATTTGGGTTAAATAAAAATATTTACATGGATAAAAAATTTAATCACTAATTAATGATGGAGAGTGACATATAATATTCCTCACAAGAAAGTGAATGTTTATGAGAATGTCAATGTTCACAAAAACCTTAATCAAAGATGTGTAAAAAACAATTGATTTATCAAAAATAATGTTAATGGAATAATTTTTTTCATGAATATCATTTTTCAATAGTTGAAGAATTAAATTACCATTTAGGATAAGAAAACGAGGAAATATAATTACATGATTTTCTTTAATTCCATAAATTCAATTTCATCCTTTGTGGCTTGTTTCAATCAGTTTCAACTTTGATATCATCTCTTTATCCAAAAATTAAATATTCAAAAATTAATTTTTCATTCTTGAAGCCCTAAAATAAACTTATAATGTATCATAATATCCTTAAAAGGATATTAAGTAATTCATCAAATCATTAGGAATTAATAAAAAAAATTGTTAGCATAAGTTAAGAAAAAATCCAAAATGAATAAACCATTATATAAAGAAATAATACATTAGTCTCCACTATACAAGAGTAACACCAATTTTTCAATATAGTTCATTCCATAAAAATAAACCTATATCCCATTTAACCTAAATGACCCCAACATTATAAAAAAATTTAACCTCAAAGGTTATCTCATACATTCCAGCTTACATAACCAAAAAATGTAAAACATTCTTCCTAAAAAACCCTTTACATTATGTATAATGGTTACATGTACCTCAACCCAAAAAATATATCCTAAAATATCATTAATCACCTCAAAATCTTAAAAATCAAAAATATTGGATCCCATAATATGCTTTAAATACAAAAAATGAATATAAATTAACCATATATTCTCTAAAAATATTATAATATTTTTCCTAAATTAACATTACTACTATAAAATTTTATATGCTTCCCAAAATAAAATGAAATTTTAACTATAAAATCATTTAAAAAAGAAATAAATCAAATTGTAATTTGTATATCATGTAGGTTTGGGGTAGACGATTCCCCAATTATTTCTTGTTGTTTGTGGCTTCAAACCCCATGTCCTTTCCAGATATGATGAGTTGTAGCCTGGTCACCAGGCTCTCCTTTTTCTTAAAACTATATTAATATAGTTACATTATTAATGAAAAAATATATGTGATAATCATAATCATATTATAATTTTATCTTATAACATTCCCCAAAAAATATGATGATCATCCCAATAATTAACATTGATCGTTTTATGAATTTTTAAATTCTAAGGTTTTCTATACTACAAATTTTTTTTCAATAATTATATTTATTTACTATTATTACCTTCACATGAAGAACATATTAACCCAATGTTTTATTTATCCCTCAATCATTTTTCATTAAATGGATATCTAAAAAAAATTCCACCTTTCCCTGCACAACTTTTCAAAGGTATCAATTCCATCTAATATATTTTAAAAAAAATTCAATAAAAACCTAATATGAAATAATCTTAGATGTTTAGTGGTTTTAACAACATTTACAATATATTATAATACCACGAATAAAATTCCACTAAATCATAATTCTGAATATGTGATGCATAAATACATCCTTCATTCAACATACTTATTAAACCATTATCCATTATTTTTCACTTCATTTCTTTATACTTCATTCATAAAAATCAAAGATGTTAATTATGTCCTTTTTATTCATAAATATCAACCAAATACTTTTTATTACTTCAATGATAAGAAAATAGTTCATACATTAAATCGAGACAATGTGATTTAATTGAAATTACCTTAATCATTCAAAATAATTCCCAACTTCGAGAAATTAAATAGGAATTTCATTTGTGGAATTTACATTTTTAATAGAGATGTAAGAGTTGATTTTTTTTAAGACAAATAAATAATATACCCTGAACCATAATTTTTTTAATTGAAATAAAAAGGTTTGGATAACACAAATAGTTTCTTACAGGTGGTTTTAATACTTAAGAAACTCTTAAAATCATTTGAGAAATATATTACAAAAATAGTAATGATAATATCATATAGAATGAATAATAATGTTGTGAAATACAAATTTCCACCCATATTTATAAATAATCCTTAATCAATTTAAACCAATTTAATTTATATATACAGTTAATTATAAAAATTAAAATAATTAATAAGGTTAAAGTCAATATGAATTAAATTTTATAATACTTTTATTCTTAAAGTCCATAATATTATAGCTTTTTTAAGTTATTATCAAATACCAAATTACCAAAATTCTCATTATAATAATAAAAAAAATTGTCCATAATATACTTAAATTTCTTATTATAGTTGGCGTTTATCTTATACTTAAATAATATCCTAACCTCTATATTTATTTAAATTGTTCCAATATTACCAACTATAAGGACCCAACCTTAAAACATATCATTATCTTGATTTATTATTCAAAAATTCAAATTATTAAATTTTGAGGCTCTTTAAGGTTTATATTTGTTAATAATTAAGTCATAAATCATACATAAAAAACCCATATATTTCAAAGTGGACACTTCTACCCAATATATATTTTCTATAAAATATAAAACTCTTAAAATGACACACATTTAAATTTCCAAAAAAACATTCAAGACTTTCAACAGGACTTATTCTTCGTTCTAAATCATCTTTAAACCCAATAAATAACATTTAAAAATGTTGGATGATAAAAAAATACACATTAAGTGACATAAAAATATTAATGAAATACATTAGTCCATTTTAAAACCATGAGATTATAAAATAGATATTTTCTTTATGATGATAAATTTTGAGCTCAAATAATCATTTTATATGCACATGAAAACAGATTCACTACCCAATGTTTTTTGATAAAAAAACTGTAAGAAAACATAGATGTGAAATTATAATCATGAGGGTTTATTAAAAATATTAGAACCCTTACAAAACCCATTCCTTAAAAACAAACCATTTTACCTAAAAAGGGTATAATAATTCCTTTAAATTAAAAGGTCTTTAGCTTAAATTATGGGGGAAAATATTCAAAACCCCCATAAAAATCATAGATTGATCATATAGCTTAATTAAGAAATAATTTCTACAAAACAGTTACAATAAATATTATAAATGTAATATCCTACCTGGTAAATTCCAATAATCTCTTAGGAGAAACAAAACTGGTTAACTCTGTCCCTTTACCTAATGTATTATAAAGCTGTATCAGGATCAACCATCAAAATGAGAAATATCAGACTCTCTCATCAACATAAAAAATAACCAATAACCATAACATCATCATAATAAATGAAATATTTCAGTTTTGTGATCATAATCATAATAATATTCTTTTCACCCATAATAAAATATTTTAGGATCTAGAAATATCCATTCCATTTATAACCCTTTTTAAAAATACCTAGAATAAAAGGAAGGAGTTTTTTTCATTGAATAAAACCTAGAATATTATAAGTGAATAAAAATATTAATTAATTTTCATGGTTGCAATAAAATTCATTGAAACTGTATATATTAAAATACAGCATTCTTTTTTTCTTTTTCTAGAAAAATTCCAAATTTTTTGTAAAAATATTCATTTGAAAACTTTTTAAAGAATGAAAAAAGAGACATAAAATTTCCGATAAAATTAAATTTTTTCTATAAAAATAAATCTATAATGTAATTTTAAGAATATTGAGTAGGAAAATAAATATTTTGAAAATAAATATTTAAAACATTTAAAATGATGTTTTAAGGTATTTTTTCTCGTACCGTGATTCGAAATCATCAGGGAAATTATTTATTTTCATGAATAGTAAACTTATATTAATTAATTACTATCTTTATAACCTTATTAATGTTTTTTATTCCTTTTTATTTTATTTTTTACCATGTCATATTGAATTACATCATCAATTATTTTCTAGTCGAATGTTTTGTTGATATCTGATTCATATTCCCAGAATAACTTTGGTATATTGGCTATTTTCAATGAGGTATTTATTTAATAATCTAAAAAATAACAGTAAATAAATTATTATCATTTTTATACATAAATTATACTATTAAAACCATACTGGAATCATGTCTATTAAAAATGGATTATGTAACAATATTGGAGATGGTTTTTAATGCATATACATGAGTAACATTTCCATTTTTTAAAGGAACATTGGGTAAGAAAGTTAAGAATTATTTTATATTCATATAACGAATATTATATGATAAAAATAATATTATATCTTTAAATATACTTAGATATACCATCCATGTGATGTGGTGATAAAAAATGGATGAAATCGCTTCGCAAAAGTGGTAATCCACGTGTACACAAGAATGATGTTATCATTTCTCAATTGATGGATAATTAAGAAAATAGATTATATGAAATCATAAAATAATGAAAATTATTTTATTAAAATCATATGTGTATATTTATATATTAAATCCATCATTAAAACCATCTATGAGAGGTAGTGACTCAAAATAAATTACATCGATTTATGATGTTGTAGCCTGACATGCATGGAAAAATGGTTTTATTTTCCATTTGATAGAATTAGATATAGTTATAGGTTAATAAATTAACATGATAACTTATTAGTATATCATATATATACATATTTTATGATATAATAGTGATTAATTTTTTTAATGAGGAATAATAATAAATAACACTAAAAGTCTGGGTTAAAATCTATACCTCATCTTCAGACAACCTTCTTTTCATTATACATTAAGACCTATAAAGTTTGTATTATGGCCAAATTAATACATCTTGTATGTTTGGATTAATTTTTAGAGGTTATTTTTTAAGGTATTTTTCAAACTACAGTGCTCGAAATTTGTGATCAAGTTAGGAGAGAAGGTTATCTTTTATAAATTAGGGGATGGGGCACTCTTGGAATTACACAAGTATAATATTAATATAAATTAATTGTCAAGGAAATATGAAAAAAATGATATATTTATAATATATTATTTTTATGAGTGTAAATTCAATGATATAAAAAAATTTGGACATGTTTAGATGATATTTTCATCGTTAAAACTTTATTTTAACCCACTGTTAAACCTTTTGATGACTACCGTGATATCTAATTTGTTTTCTCTTTAGGGGTCAATAAAGTGGATATGAAAGGAATGGTGGCCCAAAAATTTTCCATGGGTGATATTTGTAACCACATCTCATTAAATTTTCATGATATATGATTTTAATAAATTTTAAATCATCTAATAGAATATTTTTCATTATAAAATATAATTAAAGTCATTTTTCGATCTATTCATTCACATTGAATTTAATGTGACCATGACAAATATGAAATTTCAATATATACCTTTATAAAATCCATAATATGTTACTTTAATCTATAAAATTCTTTTTACACTATAACTCACCCACAATATTAACATTTAGATTTTTAAAAATAATTTAATTAATTTTTTTATTGCATTCTGAAGAACTGTGAAAGCATTGCATAAAAATTTAACGTGATTTTGTTGTCACTCAATGTAATAAATAAATTATCATAATAAAAATTTAATTAAGTTCAAGATAAACTTTTATATTTGTTTGTTATTTATATTTATTCAAATCTATTTTAGGAAAACTTATTTAATTTCTTATTTTTTTCTCTAACCATGAAAAATCATTGCATAAGAATTTGGATAAGACACGTGTTATATAAATAAAAAATAGTATCTATCCATAAAAATAATCAATAATAATTTGAATTTATTGACCAACATGATTAAAGACTACATACTTGTCAAATAGTTATTTGGGAAACCAAATTTTACTTTTCCGACATTGCAAAAGCACTGCATCGACACTAAAAATGAGTTTCATATTTATCATTAAATAAATTCTAATTTATATGTTTGAATTATTTTTGTATGAAGATTATTTGTTATTATTATAAAAAAAATATTTCATAATTTTAATAAATGTTATTTCATATTTTTGTCATGGTGATATCATAAAATATATAATATTTCATTACAACCAAATTTCATCATATTCCCTAAAAATCAATCATTTCATAAAAAGAAAAAATACCAACATAATATAATTTTTATATTATGGTTTCAAAAACTATATAAATTTTATCAAATAAAATTTATAAAAGTGGGATATATTAATTATAATATTCACTCAAAAAATGAAATAAAAAACATTTTTGATGTAATCATAGTTTTGAAGAATCTAATTTATTTATTGAAAATTGAATACTTATTTCTTAAGAATTAATTCACTAATTGTTATTGAGTATTACATTTATATATATTTCAAAATGTTTTTAATCCTATTGATATATACTAATTCAATGTCTATGTTATAACAATAATATTTACAAAATAATATATCATTTTTCATTTAGTCTTGGGATTGCATGTCATATATGTAGGGTGTTACAATAAATTCCACTTACAATGAATAGAGAAAAACATAGACAATGAGAATTTGAAAAACCAAATATCATATTTTTTTGAAACTCACTCTCAACAATAATAATGGAAAATAAGAAATAACATAACAAAAATTAATTAAAGATATACATAAAAATAGGCTTAAATGAAAAAGGAGAATGTAAAGATAGGTTCAAACACTCCTATCGAAAGAAAATTTATGACTTGGTTAAGAATACTATAAAGACATCATCCCAAACCTGTATAATGTAAACACAATCTTCAAGGGATCCCAAAATAGTCATTTCTAAGACATCATAAACACCCATTTGAAAGAAATAAAAATACCACATGTGAATAGTGGAAGTTTTTACAAATAAAATTCGAAAGTGAAAGTATGATCCCCTATTTATATAGGACTTAAAATAAATCTCTATGAAAAGAACATGAAAGAGTATTTGATTAGGTTAAAGACTGGGATATGGGGATCTTGAATGGTAGAGTATTGATTTAAAGATTATGAATACACCATTGATGAAAGGAAACATTGAAATCATTAATGTAGATATATATTTCTAACCATATATGATAAAAAGTACATAAATGGAACAAGTATTTGAAATTTTTGTAGCTAAAAAAATTCATATAACATAATGAAATTACATAAAATACTAAATTTTTTAAAATTTGAAAATGATCCCTATTAAGAATCCTATAAATTATTACATTTTATAAATTGAGAAAAAAATATTTCAAGATGAATAATTATATTTTTTATTAAAATATGATGGTGTGGATGTCCTATTTATTTAATAGTCCTATTGTTAAATGATTTTAAAATTTGGATTTATAAGTTAATCTACTTTATTTTTTAATTTTATTTTATCATTATAAATAAATATTTAATTGACAAATGTCACTATAAATATTTAAACATATCACTTGTGACCTAAATAGTAATGGTTATGAATGTTGACATGCAAAACAAATTCCTATCTAATTATATGTTTATAAATACCCTAAAGTGCCTACAAAATGGTTTTTCACATTGATTTTTATGTACAACATAGGGAAAGGATTTGTGTGTTTAAATCCATATTATTATAACTGTTATTACCTCTATTGTTCACTTCTTGATTTAATTACATGTTATTTATGGAATATTCACTAAAGAACAACACATATGATCAATTGGGGACTTTATTACTCATGTTATAAGATAAAACATAGAAAAGGATGTAGTAACTTAATTTTCCTTGTTAAACCAATGATAGGAGATGTAATTCAGTTATGAATTTTTAATTCATTTAATATCATATTATCATACTATTATGCCTCTAACACATCATGTGATGATGAATTTATCAGTGAAAAATATCAATGCTTACATTAAAAATGAGTTTGGTGATTATAATATTTATAACCCATATAAAAGTTTATAGTTGGGAAAACATCATGAATTTTTAATATTTCTTTATTTAAGAAGATAAAATATATAATAAATTTTTCTTTGGCTCATTTGATAGTTATTTATTGCAAAGATAATGCTATTTATTTTATTCTTATCTATTTAACTTATTGGTATTTTTAACATACCACTGGAGTTATTGAGGTCCCATAAAAATTATTTAGTGATTTCATAGGTCGATGATTAATTTAAGATGTAGGATTCCCTTAATTACTAAAAAGTAACATATATCAAACTACCTATTAGTAAATATAATTATTAGGAAATGAATTATGTTTTATATCTCTTTATTTGTATATTTAATTCTTTTTATATTTACACATCCTAGATTATTTGGGTTTATTTCACTACATTTGGGAATAATATTGTCCTTTAAAACAAAAAAGTGGTATAAAATACATTTTGGTAATAAAATGGTGTAAACCATATGTTTAATATATTAGGTTTTATGGATTATAAAACATTTTCTATGTAGTGGAATACATTAGAAACCTTAAATTTCTGAGATCTCCATATATGAAACTGAAACACTATATAAACTGTAAATAAAGTATACATACCTTACATGATTGATGAATAATGATACAATCTTAAATAACAGTGGTAAAATGAATATTCCTTAAGAGGAACCAAAGGGTCCCCTCGTTCTTGGGGTATATATGGGTTGATCTGATTCACCCAAAAATTGGATGTGACCCTTTTTCTTCCATAATATTCTAAAATATCATGGTGTAATGGAATGAGGATGATAAGAGAGTTATTGTATAGAGTGAGATAATTGATATGAGACTTAGGCAAGTTCAGGTATTCTTATCAATGGTTACTACCACCATTATATAGACCTTAAGTCATTCTCTAGTCCTTCGTGAAATTTACTCGAATGTTGTGTAGGGATAGAGTAATGCCTCTAGTTACATCACTTGTATACCTTGGCCGATCAAATTTTCTAGAGTGATTCATAATCTAAAACATTTATAATAATGATATCCATCATAAAAGGGATTCAAAAAATAAACTTTAACAATTTAATGTCAATTTAATCAAAGGATTATACTATTATCATATAATTTGATTTATAGCATTACGATATAGCCAAAGAAGTGGCTATGATATCGCTATAGCATAGCCAATGACATGACAAGTAAAATTCCATATGATATAGAAATAAATAATACGATATTCCTTTGGAACCGCGTATGACATACTATATGAAATTCTCAATCATAAATTACAAATGGTCTATATATATCACATATACATTAGGATTTTAGGAATATCTATATCAATCTCCCAATAATATAAAAGCCTCATATAATTTTAGTCATTTTACCTTATATCATATAATATATAATAACTTGTGACACCATATCTAAGAATCATTTTAAATATTTCCAAAACAATTTCAGAAATATATCAACAATTTCATTTTGTTCCACGTCATATATAATACTTTTTTAATATTTATCCATAGTTATTTTTAGATAAACTCATAAATACATTTAGGGAATCTCCCTAGGTTTCATAAAACTAAATACTCATTAAATAAATGATTTTTTTTACCCCACATGCCTTTTATCATTGAAAAAAATATGAATTCAAGAATTCATTTATGTAATCAAATATTGGATTCTATAAAAGCATTAATGATATCAAGCAACAATGGGATCTGGCATGATCTCCTTTAAACAAGAGTATCTATACCTATTTCCACTAGTTATTCTATATATAATAGTACATTTTAATATGATCCCATTAAACAATAAATCAAGTTATTATAGGTTACAAAGTATGTTAATATTATATAGTTACTCAATAATTCTCAATTATCCAAGAATAGACTAACCAGTTTGATGAATACATCATGTTTCATTCATCCGATGAATGATCACATCGGATTCCCCACACTGAATAGATATAAAAAATGTTCCTTGGATCATTTTATAATGATTTATTACATAGATAAATATCTTTATTTGATTCTTATCTCTTTAACTTATTGATGTTTTAATGCAACACTGTAGTTATTAAAGGACCTAACAAATCATTTAGTGATTCTATAGGTGGATGATTACTTTATGAGGTACGATTCACTTAATTACTAAAATATAATATCTATCAAACTCCATATTATAGAATATAATTATTATATAATAAATTATGTTTTATAGCTCTAAATGTTTTTCTACATCATTTCATATTGAGACATACAAGATTTTTTGGGTTTCTTCCACTACTTTTGGGGATTATGTTTTCCTTCAAAACTAAACAGTGGTATAAAATCCATTCTGGTAAAGAAATGGTGTAAAAATTATGTTGAATATATTAGGGTATATGGATTAAAAAACATTTTCTATGTAGTGGAAGACATTAGAAACAATAAATTTCCATGATCAATGTATATTAAATTAAAAAACTTTATAAACTGTACATAAAGTACTCATACTATACATCAATGTCGAATGATGAAACAATATTCAATAATAGTTGTTTAATTAAGATTACTTAGGAGTAACCAAAGGGTCCCTCTATTCATTGTTTATCTATAGGTTGATTTGAATCTCCCAAAATTTCGGTAAGATTTTTTTTATTCCACAATATTCTATAATCTCATACTATAATGAAATTTAGATGAAAATAGAGTTATGGGAGAGAGTGATAAAATTTATTGAAGAAATGGTCTAGGTCATTTAGCTATCTAAATGGATAATACCTCCATTATATAGTCCTCAATATATTTTCATGTCCTTCATGGAATTCTATAAAATTTTATTAGGAGATGTAGTAAGGAATCCAGTGGAAACACTTGAAACCCTTGGCCGGTAAAACTATCCTGAGTGTTTCACTATCTGAAACATGGATAATAATGATCGAAAATATTTTTGAGATTCAAACAATGAACCTAAAAATTTTAATGTCATGTTAATAAAAGAATTCAACTATTATAATAAAATATGATTTGAAGCATTACAATATTGCCAAGGTAGTGGTTATGATATAACTATAACATAGCCAATGACATGCCAAGTGAAACTCCTTATTATATGGAAATAAGGAATATGATATTCCTTTAGAACCATGAATTTCATAATATATTAAATTCTCAATCAGAAATTACAAATGATCTATATATAAAACATATACATTAGGCTTTAGGTAATATCTATATCAATATCCCACAAATTGAAAAGCCTCATGGACATTTTGTCATTTCATCTTATATCATAATATATATAATAACTTGTGAAACCATATCCAAAGATACTTTTAGATATTTCCAAAAAACTTTTGTAAATCTATCAAAAATTTCACCTTGTGCCACATCATATGAAATAATTTTGGAATATCCTTCCAAATATATTTTCAGATAAACATTAAAAAAATTTACATAATCACTCCAGGTTTCTTGAAACTCAATCCTCATTCAATATAATAAAAACTATGAACTGGAGGCAATTGTATCATTCAAAAAAATATTATTTATAGAATTCATATATGTAATCAAATATTAAATTCTAGCAATGTATTATTGATATTCAAACAATAATGGTATCTGGAAATATATTCTATAAAAAAAGTATATATACCTATGTCCAATTGTTATGTTATATATAATATTAAATTTTCATATGATCCCATTTTCTAACACGTAATGTAATTATAGGAAACAGTGTATATTAATCTCATATAGCTACTCAAGAATTATCAATTCTTCATGTATAGTCTAACCAGTTTGATGAATACATCATATGTCATTCATCTAAAGAATGACCACTTTAGATGCCCCTCACTCATTAGATATGATCATCACATGAATTATATAGGTATGTTCATACAATCCTTTATTTTTTTCTCAATCTTGGTCCCATGTGTCTTAATCATCATATGATATGAAAAATATCAGTTAGTTCTTGGATTTATTTTATAGCTAGGAACATTTTTAGCATCGAAGTTTATTTATATTTTATGACTTTAATATTACAATTGCATTTAATGATTTTAATGGATAATTATAATTTCTTGAATATTTTTTTAAATACTTTATTCCCTATAACATGAATTAGAATAAATATTTTTTATTGTTTAATTTTTTAATATTTCAAAGGATAAAATAAAAATTTTGAATTAATTGTTAATGAATTGATTTGATTTTATCATTTATTTATTTATTTATTATTTAATTATATATATATTCATATTATTAATTAATTCATTGATTTTAATTATATTCCTCTTAAAACATGTTATATATTTTCTTTCTCTATGTTTTTGTTACCCCGATGAAATTTCTATATTTCATTCCCTACCCTTGAATAACATGAAGTAAAAACTGATTTCCTTTACATGAAGTGAAAAAAGAGTTATATACTGTTATGTAGTGCTTATATTTACCTTTTCATAGCCTTTATATAATGGAATTTATCTTTACATAGCCATTATAAAATGTCAATTACCTTTAGGTAATTATTTTACAACATTACACAGGTTTTGGTTAGTGTTTATGAAATATATAGAAAATTTCACTTATCATTACACAGCTTTTGAATTGCCATTATGTATCTCATTTAAAATACCACTACATAGTGAGAAAATCAAAATTTAATGAATATTTTTTATATTATTTTTTAATATTTATTTTCATCATTTTTACATTCTGTTTTTTTCAAAAATAATAAATATTTATATAGAAATTATGATAAATTTTTTGGAATGTTTTAAGAAGAATTAGATGAAAATAAAACTTGATTTTTTGATATATTTTATGACACTATATATTTAGTGAAAAATATTTCCAAATTCAGATTTGTTTATTTTTGAGTGATATCTGTTTTTTAAATTTTTATTTGTTATTGTTAAATTTTACCGATCAAATTCACATAAATTTAAAAAAAATTAAGATTCTCGATTTAGCTTCATTGGATCTTATCTATGTATTAGACTTCTATGTATTTTTAATTTTTATTTTTCCTATTAAGGAATTATTTTTTGTTATTCTTATTATATATTTAACTAATTAATAAAAAATTAATTTAGAAACACTCAAATGGTGATTTAAGTTAGTTTGAACTATTATGGTGTTTTTGAATATCAATGATAATTATGGAATGAAAATTGTGGAGAGAATTATTTATTATAATTTTTATTCTTTTGATTTATCTAACCCTTTCATTGATACTTTTTAAACTTGTTTAAATGTAATTATATTAATAAAAGGAAATATTAAAATATGGTATCATTCATGATAATATTTTAGTTCAATAAAATTACTAAACAATGCTATAAATATTTATAGTTAAAGAAAATAAAGAGAACCCATAGAACTATGAGGAATATTTTACATGTGATGGAAGAACGAATCTCAAGGATGAACTCAAATATAAATTCATACTAATTTGGAGAGATAAGTTTATCCTTCACTAAAGAACTAGTGGTTATGCTTTATTCATTCTACTACAAATTCTACATCTTGGTTTTTTGTTGTCGTATTAATTTTACAATTGTTATCACCTTTTCATAAAATATTTGGTTTTTTATTTTCCTTTCCAAAATCATAATTAGGGTAGGTTATAACATCCTCCAAAGTTCCATGTTCTAACAAACCATGAATCCCAATTAAATTCAGTTTGTTTGTGTCGGTTATACGTCCACTATAGGGACCCAATATAAATATGAATTATTTGACCTCTTTAACATTATTTATACATTACATTCCATATGTAATAATATCATATGAACTAATAGGTTTAGTTTCATTGAAGACTACCTATATAATAAACTTATTTTAGGAATCTTGCGGTCATTTATCCTTAAATGTTCCAAAATGTACCATTTTTAAACATCTCATTAGTAAGAATCATCCTCAAAACCTATGTAATTAAAACATAAGAAAGGGGTGACCATAAATTCATATTAAGGGCTGAATAAAAATTTCGTCAAGGATGAGTTCTTAAGAATATGTGAAAAAAATGAGAATAAGGGAAATATCATAACATCATGAGTGATACTCAAAAGAAAAAGTGAGCTACCAAGTGCATGAAATAAGAAATTAAATCAAAAAATGTTCAACATGGGAGTATAATGGCTATAACATGGCTTAGAAAAATTTAACATAAAACTTTTATCATGAGATCATAATATCATAAAAAATAACTTCCCTTAATTGTTGAAAATCATTATCATAGAGAAATATTATTTTCATAATCCACACCATCAGTTCTGATGCTTATTAGTAGATAATATTTACTCATCAATACCTATATCATTTGATATAAATTCCTTTCTAATTCATTGGAGTGTGATATATGACCTTAATTATCATCATCCTTAAATATGTTTTCCACTTTAAAATCATTCGCTTTTCAAATAATAAATAACCCTTGAAAATAAAATTGGTTTAATAAAACATACAAATTAAAATCAATTACTTTTTCTAAAGAAAATTGTTAAATAAAAAAGGTTTTCATAAAACATCTAAATGGTATAAAATAATATCATAAATTAAATTGATTAATACCAAAAATTTGATCTCACAAAATAATCACACAATAAAAGAAAAATATAAGTTGAAAAATAAAACCCAAATTAGTTAGAGACAGATCATTTGAATATATTTAAAACAAAATCCAGAATAAATCTTTTTCTAAAACATTTTTTGTTCATTATGTTAAATCTATATTTAAGAGTGTCTTTTAAAAAATTCACCTTTTTTTTCCTTAAAAAGTATAAATTAATCCTTTAATAGAATGTTATTTTGATCAAAAAATATTTTTACTCCCAATTAATTTATATAAAATCATTAAAATATAAATTCATGGAAGAAAAATATTTAATAATAAATTATATAGCTCAAGGAAAGGTGCTTAAGTTTCCATGTCCCTAAACTTGAATCTTGATTTCCATGGAAGCTTTTTAACCTAGTTTAACATAAATAAAAACATAATAATTAATTTTTTGAGAGTCGTAATCATGTTCTTTTCCATTTATAATATTAATTAATAATAGTACTATTTATTTATTATATTTTTTATTCATTTTTCAGTATTTGGTATGGATAATATAGACTTTTTTTAAATAGGTTCATTAAAATGGTGTTGATATTAACTTCTCTCCCAAATTTCATCATTTACAACCCATTTAATGTAATTTATTTATTTTTTTAATAAATACCTAAAAAGTATTAATTCTATTACAAGAGAGTGTTTGTCATATTTCATGAATACAAAATCGGTGTTGAGCTAGTTTCTAGAAATTTTTTGATAACTATATATTACCTTATAATGATCATGAATTTTTGTTTTATACATTAAAAACCATATTAATTATATATATTAATAATATATATCATATATAATCATCAAATATAATCTAAGTCTGTCCATGAAGGTGGTAGTGAAAAATGGAATCCATCATTCCATAGATGTGGAATCTTCACAAAAGCGTGGATCATGATTTCATTTTTTAAAGGGAGAGAGAAAGAAGTCATATAGAATATCATTTTAGGAAAATAAATATGGTATATATATCATAAATATTTAGTTAATTTATATTTTAAACCATTTAGTTTATAAATTGAAGAAATATAAAACATGCCTCTTTATAAAGGTGGTAGTTCGCACATATGTACGATTCACATTGTTATTTTACATAAAGGGAAAGGGAAAGATAGTTAATGTTTGTACAATAATTATAATAACATACTAGTATAATAAGGATATTGATGTTATGATTTTAATATTGTGTAATGCGTTATTTTGAAGAAAGTGTTCACAAAAATAAATTAAAATGAAAAAGGAGTTTTTAGATATTTATACATCACTTCTTGGATTATATCTATTGCAAAGTGGATTAAGACATTGAGGGATATACGTTTTAGAAGACCAAAACCTCTTCCAGATGACTACAAAAATTTATTAGAGGTTTGGGTAGAATGTTTTCTTAACTATGTGGGTTTTTGGTTATAGGGGAAGTGCGTAGGGGTGTTTCCCTTTTATAAGTAAAAAGGGATGAAGTTTTTGTAGATACCCTAAACGTATTAATAATAAAAAGTCACCATAAAGAATATTAGCTAAAAAATTGGGAAATAATTGATAGGGTAAGGGATATGGTAGATAAAGGCATCAACCACTCATTCCCATACATGTTGTAAATATTTTTTTTTTGGTCTTTCCATCTTGGATATACAATTTTTACCACCATTTAATTTTAACTAAGGTAATTAGTATTTTCTGAAGTAATTTATCATTTATGATTGAAAATAGAATGTTCATTATTAAATTATTTTGACCTAATTATTCGCAATTTGAAATCAGTTTTATTATATTGATTTTATAAAAGAGATGAAAATCAATTTTAGAATAATAAATTTATAATTTACTATATAATTTTATTTAAAAAATATAACTTATGCCCTAAAATGTAAAATTTGGGTTTTTAAATTAAACTAACATTCCTAAAATTATAAATTATCATATAAAAAAATATTTGGTCCTATAAACAGTTTTCATGAATTTCTAATTAATTCTTGCATAATAATAATGTATTAAAAGTCATGTTGTTTGTAAAAATATTATTTTTCACTATTCAGATAAAATAAATCATTTTAGAAGCATCCCTAATATTAATTATAACAAAATATCCTTATAATAATTTTAAAATTTTTATTTTTATTTTTTCAAATTTACATTCAAAAATTTATAAATTTAATTTAAAAATAAAATCATAAAATACTGTGAAACCCGTTTTTTATAGGAAATCATTTTTTTGTATAATAACTATTCTACTAAAATTATTCCTTATTATAAATCTACTAAACTTAGAAAATTTCCATTTTATAAAATATATTTTAATCATAAAAATAATTTTATAATCTACATATTTTTACTTTTTTAAATAGTATTAAAAGTGTCCTTTTTCATAAGTTGGTTATAACTTTTTATACCCACTTATTCAATGGAAAGAATATACTAGTCAATATCTATTTTAATAAATATATTTTTGATATATTAGGGTTTTTTGTTTCATGTGGATAAATATATTATACATCATAACTATTTAAGTATAAATATATCACTAAAATATTCATTTGTTACATTTTACCACCATTAAAAAATAATTGTGACCGCAAAATTTTATTCCTACGAAGAAAAAAACAATGGTAATTTTACCTCATTATGTCCTCTAGTTCCCACAAGGCTTCCCCAAGGTTTTCATTCCTCTAAAAAAATTGAACAAAAAAATTTATTATTATAAATAACCTTTTATATTTGATCTGGCATCTCTATCGATTATTCCTTAGAAGAGAGATCATGGTCCAATTGCACAACTTTTTAGGTGACTACACATGAAGTGTCTAGTATCTATTTTCTCAAAATAGAAACATTGAACTCATGTTGTATTGTGTATAGGTATGGATAGAGCTTAATGTGACAATATACAACCCTTATATGATCAAGGGTCTCAAACAGACTGATATACCTAGGGCTCAAATTTCATTTCTTTCCAAAACTCATAACATGCTTCAAAGGAGATATCAAGAGAAACCCTATGTCACAAAATAAAAATTCAATATTATATCAATATTTTTTCCATGAATCTTCTCCCAACATTTTTCTCCTTTTGTTCTAATGAATGGTTTGAAGCTTCTCTATAATTTCTTCGACAAGGTTGGGTCCAATGAGTTTCATTTATCTAACTTTGTCCCAACATATTAGAGTCCTATATATCTTCCCATATATAGCCTCATATGGTGTCACATGAAATCTATAATGAAAAATTTTGTTATATGAGAACTCTATTAGGGTATTTTCTTATCCCAATATCCTTGAAACTTCGTTTAATATGATATCATCATGTTCTCAACTTTTGTATCTTCCTCTTAAACTAACCATCAGTAATATCATGATAACCAAAGAAAAATAAGGATTCAAATTATTTTGGTTAGTATAGTCCATTTTTCGATAAATTTTGTCTTTTAAGGATCAACATATATGCCCTCGCTAGTAGTTATATGACCCAAGAATGACACCTTTTTAATATGGAGTTCACATTTTCTAAAATTATCATTCAAATCATCCTTTGTTAGGGTAATCTACACAATCAAATAATGATCTTCATGCTCTTACTTTATCTTAGAATAAATAGTAATATCATCTATGAAGAAAATAAAAAATTGGTCTAAGTTCTCTCAAAAAACACTATTCATCTGATCCATGAAAGATGGCAGGGGAATTAGTCAATTTTATTGGAATCACCATAAACTCATATTGTCTATACCGTGTTTGGAAATATATCTTTTAAATATCCTCCATTTTGACCTTTAAGTGATAATATCTAGATCTCATGTCAATATTTGAAAAGTATTGAGAATCTATGAGATGATCAAATATGTCATTAATATAGGGTAAAGGATACTAATTCTTAATCATGATCTTGTTATTATATTTATATCCAAATAAAAGTTTCATTGATCCGCCATTATTTTTTATAAAACTATTGGTGCACCCCATAGTGAAACACAAGGGATAATAAAACCCCTATCAATATTTTCATGTTATTACTTATATAATTCCATCAATTCAATGGGATCTGATCTATATATAATCCTTGATATAGTTATAGATATTGGTATGAGTTCAATTGAAAACTCAACCCCACACTCAAGGGAAATACCAGGAAGTTATTCCATAAATACATTAGTATATGTCAGTATATTATAAATTTCACCAATGATGACTTCCTCTCTAGTCATTTGGGATTCAAATCCCTCATCGAAGGGTATGGGGACCCATATTATCAAATTTTAATCCAATGTATGTTCATGATAATTCATATGTTGATACTTGATAAAAATATGATTTTGGATATGAAATAAGATCACCTTTCCCTGATAATTGATTTGTTCTTTAGTTAGGGAAAGCTAATCAGAGATAGCAGTTCTACAAGGTATCGGTGAGGTCTCAAGTATGATTCTCACTGATTATATCCCTATTGAATTAGTGCAATATTTTCTATTTATTCCTCCCACTCCCTGAAACTATTAAAAGTATGTCAATTTCAACTATAGGGAGAATAACTAAATATATGGGAAGTATCTTCCCCAAAATCTCAATCATATAATATTTATATATCTTATATGTTATTATTTTTCCTCGTGATGATTTCATAGATAGTTTGATATCCATATCAAGGGGTGATGATTAAACATTCTTAGAAAATGTATGTTACATGCAATAATCTGATAATCCAAAATCAATTTAATTGCATTCCTTTCAAGAATAGCGATTAAGTGTACCTCACATCACTTTTCTATCATTAAAATCCTTCATAATAGTGATAGTTAATGTCCTACCCTATTCCCTCAGGATTTCATGACATTGGGGACTATTTTCGGTATTATCCAACTGGTTGGGTAATTGATTCACATAGTGTACAAACTCCTGAAACATGAATAATTATAGTGAAATTATATCATTTGTTTGGAACTTCTTCTCCATTATTCTATTAATTATCCTCTTAGCATGACATCTGTTTTTGAAAGATTGACATACTACTTTACTATAAATAAATCACATCGATTGTCCTTTAAGGTAATTACCGAGGTGTTTATTCAAATACTTTTGGTAAGTTGGTGTTTGACATGTCTTCTCCAATATGAATTACCATTGAGTTTCCCATAGTATTCTTCCTTTCTTTTTTACACTTCAGAGTAATGAGAGACCCTACATTCTATCTCCATCTTTATCACACATCAAAAAATTTATTCATAGCTTCCACACTCTCTTAAAGTAAAATCCATTTGAATAAAAGCTTTTAATCTACTAAAAAATGATTTTTTTTATTTCCAAGATTGAGATAAAAGAAAATTCATATCTTTAAAGCCTCATGAA
The DNA here is from genome assembly GCA_963277665.1 of Viscum album. Classification (NCBI taxonomy): domain Eukaryota; kingdom Viridiplantae; phylum Streptophyta; class Magnoliopsida; order Santalales; family Viscaceae; genus Viscum; species Viscum album. The sequence continues at coordinate 722,036,694 of OY728162.1, forward strand.
GTCTTCTTTATAAGTTATAATGGAGTCATCTTCCATTAGTTTCAACTCCAAAAATTTTATCTCTCTAATTATGCCTAGTGTTTAAGGAAAATAATTTCTAAGGAGAAATTTATTAAACTACTCCTATTTCATTGAGTCTACTTACTATTTATTCATTAAATAATTAATGAAATTCCACCATTGGTTAGTTGTGCCAACCAAATGGTAAATAGTCAGAATAAACATCTCATGTTTGGAGACTATTTTCAAAAATGTGTGGATGTTTCTGTATGAAAAAAGAGTTTTTTCCAAAACACCTTGTATTCATCACTTTAAAATTTATAGTTATGTGGCTATTTTTAAAACGTTTTGTGTTTAAAAAAAATTGAAAATAAAAAAATTCATATATATGGATATAGATTAAAAAATATTTTACCTATAAATAAAATATATAAAATAATTAAAAATTGAAATTCATTTAATAACGTTGATCAATAAGAAATTGTATAACTATAGAAAATGAGATTCGGTTACCAAGTCCATTACCTTTAACCTTGATTTCAATATAAGTGATTTAAAATATCATATCATAAAGATAATTATAAAAATTTTCTGTTATATTACATTATTCATATACATTTACATTTATACACTTTATTAATAATAATTCCTTTCATGTATTTGATTTTTATAATCTCTTTTCCACATCTGGAGTTAATAATTATGACCATTTTGAACTATTTTCATAAAATTTCTATTGATATTGGTTATTCTCCAACATTTTATTTTTTATAGACCATTTAAGGTGAAATAATTGATTTATTTATAAATTATACTAATATTATAATTCCACAACGTGGTAGTTTTAGTCACTTTTTGTGAAAATGAAATTGGTGTTAGAATAGTTTTGAGTTATTTACCGGTACTTATAGATTGCCATATAAGGATCATTTTTTGTATTATCCATAAATCACTATATTCTTGATATATATTAATTATATATATATCATATATACTAAAGAAATATAAAATAAAACTTTCCATGATGACAGTAGTGAAAAAAAGAATACATCATTCTATTGAGGTGGTAGTCTGTACATATGTTGATCTCATTTTATGAATGGAGGGAAAAATAATTAACATGGTTTATCATTTCAAGATCATAAATATGTTATATATATAATGCATATGTATTTAGTTCCCATGTTATATTGTTTGTGTGAAGGAATGAAGTAAAACAAAACATCTTTCTTTGTGGAGGTGGTAGTCCCCAGGTACGCACTATTTACATTTTTATTTTTCTTAAAGGAAAAGGGAAAGTCAATTAATTCTTGATACATGATTATAATAAAAATTATAGTACAATAATGATAATTATGTTATAATTTTAATAAAGCGTAATAATATTTTAGGAATAATAAGTTCACATAAATAAATAGAAATGAGAAAGGCGTGGTCAGAAATTTGACCTCATTTCACAGATTATCTCTTTTCAAAAGGGGGTTAAAACTTTTATATATTTTATTTTTAGAAGTGAAAACTTATTTAAGGGGTATATTATTGTATATTATAGTATTAGATATATTTTTTTCTTAAAAAATGGGTATTCGTGAGAAGTTAAATTAGGAGAGGAGTGCCTCTTTGATAAGTTAAAAAGGATATCTTTTTGTAAATACTATAAAAAATTATTGTAGGATCTCACTCTCAAAAAAAAGTCTTTTTAATTTTTAAATTATGTAAAGGGGAAGGTATAAGGTCTTTTTATCCCTTAAACACCCATTACTACACAACTTTTACATATTTTTTTGTCTTCCCCTCTTGTTTAAATCCTTTTCAACCCATTCTATTTTGACCAAGATAACTAGTTTTTACCAAAGTAATTTATCCAATATGTATGAAATTAAAATAATTATTATTAGATAATTTGGTCATAATTATATAAATTTTAAGAACATTTTATTATATTAATTTTATAAATGTGATAAAAAATAATTTTAAATTGTTAAATGTATCATGTATTAAAAATAATATTTTGAAAAATATAACTTTAGTTATAAAATGAAAAATATTGGTTTATAAAGTAAAATTAATATTCTAACAATTATAAATTTACTTTTTTAATATATATTTTTACTTGTGATAAGGTTTCATTAATTTCTAATTCATACTTATATTCTTATAGTGTTGTAAAAGTTATGTTATTTGGGAAATATTATTTTGCAATATTCACAAAAAAATTCAATATTTTTAGAAAAACCAAAAAAAAATTATTAATTCGATATTTTAGTGATAAGTTAATAAATTAATTTAATTTATTATAATTAAAATTATATAATTTATGAATTTATCTTTAAAATAAAAATATAAAATATAATGAAAAATTGTTTTTCTAAGAAATCATTTTTTTGGTATATTAGTTGTTCCTCTAAAATTAGTCTTAATCATAAAAATATAAAATTAAAAAATAATCATTTTATATAGTAAATTTTTTTAATAAAAAATATATTTTATTATCTTCTTAGCTATAATGGTTGAAATAGTAGTAAAATAGGATTTATTTCTTATGTTGGTTATAATTGCTTTTATTTGGTTATTCAATTGTTACAATAAATAAGTCAATATCTATTTTAATAAAAAGAGTTTTTTTCTATAGGGTTTGGTGTTGTGTATATATAATAATTTCTAAACAATTATAATAAATGGTGGAATATATCACCAAAATCCTAGTTTGTTACATCAACTATAAAAGGAAGTTGTTGCGCAGTATGATTCCCCGTAAAAAATTATGTCCTCTAGTGAACACCATATCTTTCATGGAGTAAATGGGAATTGAATGTATATATTAGGTCACATTGATACGTAATACGAGAAACATTTCCTATATAATCTATTTGTGTTTTTTATTATTATTTCATGTGTAAGATAATTAACATTGATATTAACTTTAATTAACTTAATGATTTAACTGGAATATTTAAATTTGAAAACTATTGTACTCAACCATGCCCACATATAGAACTTTTTCATACTTACTAGGAAATAAAAATTGATATCAAAGCATGTTAATTTTGGATATTTATATATATTGTATTATTGTGATAACATTTATATCCTAGACTTAACAGTAGAGAGAAAAAAAAATCTTTATAGGATAGCATGAATGAACATAAAGGATGGTCGGTGTAACATCCCAAGTATTTATAGAATAATAAATTTTAATATTTATTAATTATATTATAATTTTAACTTAAAGGGTAGTTATGTTCGATATCACACCTTACACGCAACAATTTGTTTCTTAGAAATCTTACATTGTACGCAAGACTGAGTTCTACCGATAAAAAATATGTTATAATCTTATTATTCAAAATGGTAGTTATTTCCTAGCTATTATATTGGAATAAATTTAAATAACTAACTATATTGGGTTGACACATGTTTATTCAATATTTTTACATTATTATTTTAAATTATATAAGCTTAAAATGAGAATAAATCCAACTTTGAGCATAAAATACTCAAATATTTTTTAAAAGGTAGTTTTAACGCCTTTTGAGGGAGAACCCTTTTTAAATATAGTTTTTATCACATTTAAATGTTATATATTATAAAATAAAATTATAATTTGGAATTATGATATCAAAATTTTCTTTGATTGAATTTCATGTATATTTCTAATTAAATTCATATTTTAATGAAAAGTGAAAAATACAGCATTTTAATTAAAGACATATTTTTCATATAATTTTTTATATAGTTACATTGGGCATTTAATTTGTTTTAAAGGTTAATTATATTATTATTTTTATCATTTAATCCAATATAGTTTATTGGAAGAAATTTCAAATAGAAATTGAATAGAAAAACTATGTGAACTTTTGAATATTTTACTTAAAAACTTGATTTATCATTCTGAAAACAGAATTAATTTAAAATTTAATTTTTCCAATTTTTTGAATTGAATTATAAAAAACTAACATATATTTTTGTAATAAGTTTGAAAATTTTGGTCCAATAGGATAAAAATAATTTTTTTGAATAGTAACTTTAGTGTTTTATTCACCGTAGCTAAAAGTAAATAGGGTAATTAAAAGTGAAATTAATATTATAGAATTACAAATTTACCCTAACACTTTTCCAAACCTTATTGGATAATTTATTATTGTACATGAACATCCTTAGGCCGAAATTGTGACATTTGGAAGTTGCATGGGTGTGATTCTGACATTTATAACATTCAATTTAAAGTAAAGGAAAATATGTTATAATCAAGTCTCTTATTATTAAAACAATTTTAATATGGGGTAATATAAGTGATTTTGTTGGACTAACCTATTTTGATAATCCCAAATTATGTTTCATTTATGTGATAATCATGTTTTCATTCTATGTTAATCATGTCTCATTAAAGTTTCTTGTTTCTATAAAGTAACATCCATATACTCTTAATCTCACTACTTGATTGGTTATGTTTATAGTACAGAATTTATCTAAGTGCATGGTTATAGATGCAAAGGTTACCGTTACAGGGTTACCGATGCATGGTCAATGTTGCATGGTTACCAATGCAAGGATACCTATCAAAGGTTACCGTTACGTGGTTACCAATTCATGGTCATTGTTGCATGGTTACCGATGCAAGGCTATTAAGGAAAGTTTACCATTACATGGTTACCGATGCATGGTCATTATTTCTTAGTTACCGATGCAAGGCTACCAATGGAAGGTTACTGATGGAATGTTACTGATGGAAGGTTATCGTTGGAGGTTGCCGATGTGCCCCAACTATTGAAGCCTACCGATGTGAAGGCTACCCTTACTAGTATATTGATGCTTACTCTTCTATACTTTGTAAAATTTTTAGTATTATTCTAACGGTAATATTTGATAAATTAAATGCTTCTAACATTAATTAATGCTGATAGTAGATGTTTCAGGAGACCGTACCTAGGACAGTACGATGTACGAGAAAGATCGCATGTGATCTACTCATACCTATTGTCGGACCTCAATTTTAAAAAGAGAAGACCAAGAAAAAAAGGGATATATGCGCATGTGATGTAGTGTGGCATAAAAAGTGTGAAAGAGATTACTCGCTAGATCAAAGTAGAACCATCCAGCACTAACACTATGAACCCTCAATCATCACAAAGATCATTTTGGGAAAAACTCACTTCTTCCTTCTATGCCTCATCAACTCTTGATCAACACCAGAAGCATAACACTGAAAGATGGAACCTAGATTTGGGACACTCTATTTTGAAGAAAAGTTTCATAGAAAGACTCCAACATCAAATTCTTCACACTGAGGAGTCAAGAGATGAATTTATAACCCATAGATCTTTCTAAACATAAGATTATTATCTTAAACCCAATTATGTTCTTTTATTTTACTTCTGTGAGAAATGTGTCTGTCTATCTGTTACACACATTGTCTCATGTGCTTGAACTGGAGGATACTGAATATCCTCACATCAAACATCAACTACATTTTTTCCCCACATATAAATGTGGAAGAGACCATGTGTGGTCTGTGTTGTTTTGTTTTTCCATGAAGAACTCTAAAAGAGGGTGTAAACCCTGGAGAATTTGTGAAAATTTTTGTTAACCCTGATACAGACTATGTATCATGTTTATTGTTAATATAAACTAAATGGTGTTAGGTGATCACCAAGTTGAGATTATTAAGTCTCGTCTTGAGACTGAACCTCTTGTTTCACTTTATTGTGCACTATATTTTGTGATACTCTGTCTTATCTATTTTCCACTGCTTATAATTGATAAAACATAAAACTCTTTTGCATTCTCTTTTAAAGTTATTTTTGGTTAGTGTGTGTATATGTTGAATTCAGTAAACATTTTTCACAAGTTGAATAAGTGTTTTTACACCAATTCAACTGTGGACTAATCACCCATTGAGAAACCTATTGACCAACTAAAAATTTACATCTCTGCTACCTTAATTAAATGGGCCATTTTGAAATTGGGGGATCCATTTTAACACAAGTATTAAATAGAAATTTTCAGTAGGAACTCAATTCACCCCCTATTGATATTCCACTCCGACCAACATTTGGTGTCAGAGGATTTTTATCCAATGTTCAAATTATTTTCAACTGGGATTTTAGTTGTATCTTAAAGATATTAAAATTTGTATCATATAAAACTTTTCAATTATTTAAATTCTATGTAACTATGGAAAAAAGAGTTGAGGGTTCTGCTACTAACAGGTCACCTTTCTTTAATGGAAATAACTATGCTCAATGGAAATTAAAAATGAAAATGTATCTAGAGAACATGGGACCTGAAATCTAGGACACAATTGAAGAACAACATATATTTCCTTCTACGCCTAGAGACACATGGTATCAGTTAACAAAATCAACATATAATAATAACTATAAAGAAATGAATGCTTTGTTCTATTCTATAGGGGATGAGGAATTCAATAGAATATCTTCTTGTAAAATAGCATATGAAATTTTGGATACTTTATCTATTTATCATGAGAGAACAACCAATGTTAAATAAATGAGATTAAATACATATACTATTAAATATTATAATTTTAAAATGAAACTTGATGAACATATTTTTGAAATGTATCTCAGGTTCAATGAAATAGTGAATACTATGAGTCTGCTTGGGAAACCAATGGACAGCAAGGACCAGATTATGAGATTGCTTCAATGCCTACCTAACAGATTGATATAAACTACAGTTTCTATCCGATAATCTTGTGACATAGGAAAACTACCAGTGAAGGAACTAATTGGAAAGCTTGTGATGTATGAATAATAACATAAATTGAATCAAGAAGTATATGAGGAACCAAGGAAGAAATATGAAGCATTCAAGACTGCTACCTCAAGGAACATAGATAAAGAAAAATTTCAATCTCCTGTAGATACATCCACAAATGAAGACTCAGACTCTGAAATTGATGATGATATGGGTCATCTTGCAAGGAGATTCAAGAAGTTTTACCAAAATAAAATGTTCTTTAGATAATAAAACTACAAAGGAAGGTATGATAATAAAGGACAGTGGAAAAAGGATAGAAAATGGAATGACAACACAGCCAATATAGTCTGTTATGAGTGTAAGTGCAAAGGTCATGTGAAGGTTGATTCCACAAGATTAAATTTAAGAATAAGTATAAATACAAGGGAAAAATATATAAAAATGCTATTAAAGACGCCTGGAGTTCCTCAGAAGATAGCTCATGTGGATCTGACACTTCTGATAGTGACAAAAATAAACATGCAAATATGTATTTCATGACAGAAGCATTGGAGGTAACACCCAATTCCACTTTACCTAATGATTATTATTATGGGAATGAAGGTGAATCAAACAATGATGAAAATATGACTAAGGATGAACTATTCAAATAATATGGAATGCTTGAGGATACCTTTAATGAACTCAGGTATAAATATAAACTATTGAAAAGACAACATGCTTTAAATGCTAATTATAAATATGATCTAGATATTGTGAAAGAAAAATGTGCATATCTATTAAAAGAAAATACTGAACCCAAATTATCAAATGATCAATTAAATAGGGATTCGGAAAAATTTAATGTTGGTATAGATACCTTGACTCAGTTTCTATGGAATCATATTACTCCAAAATTCACAACTGGTATAAGATATCAACCAGGACAGAGAAGGATTATTAAAACTAAATTTGTTCCAAAATCTGGATAGTTCACAGCTAGTTCAAGTTCTGGGCCATCGTTTGAAAACCATTTCTCTAAAGGACCAATAAAAGTGTTCATGTATCAAAATATATCTGTTGATTATAGAAAAAATAAGAGACAAGTATGGGTTACCAAAGTTTTACTTTCTAACCTCTCTGGACCCAAGAAAATCTGGGTACCAAAGTTACCCCACACTTAATTTTTTTTGCAAGAAAATTATCTTAAGAGCACCTATAAAACTTGGTGGTACTTGGATAGTGGATGTTCATGACATATGATAGTATACTATTTATGTTTCAAAAGACTAATTAAGTTTGATGGTTGATATATCACATTAGGTGATAATGCTAAATGGAAGATCATTGGCTTAGACCAAATTGGTAACCCTAATGGTGTCTTAATTTCAAAAGTACTTTTTGTTGATGGGTTAAAATACAATCTGCTAATTATTTCTCAGTTTTGTGATGATAGATTAAATGTTAAATTGGAAAATGATTCATGCAATGCTTTTAATTCTAAAAATGATTTAATATTTACTTATCTTAGAAATAAGAATGTATATGTTGTTGATATAGATTCTTTAGTTAAGAAACAATTTTCTTGTTTAAATGCATTTCGTAAGAAATCCTGGTTGTGGCATAGAAGACTAGGACACTGAAATATACAATCACATAGGAAGCTGACTAGAAAAGGTTTAGTTAGAGACTTACCAAAATTGAAATTACCTCTTAACAAAGTTTGTAATCATTGTCAAAAGAGAAAACAACACAAATTTTCTTTCAAATTAAGGAAATAAGTTTCTACTTCTCAACCGCTTGAGTTGGTTTACATGGACTTGTTTGGACCATCTAGAGTTTCAAGTTTAAATTTCAAGCACTATGTTTATGTTCTTGTAGATGATTTTTCTAGATATACCTAGTTATACATTCTATCTCACAAAAGTGAAGCATGTTCCTACTTTATTAAATATTCCAAGTCTGTAGAAAATCTTAGTGGACATAGAATTAAGACCTTGAGAAGTGATCATGGTCTTGAGTTTTAGAATCAAGATATTGAATATTTTTGCTCAAAAAATGGCTATAATCACAATTTCTATGCTCCTAGAACAAATCATCAAAATGGAGTTGTAGAAAGAAGGAATATGACACTTCACGATATTGTCTGGACTATGCTCAATGAGTATAATCTACCTATTTATTTTTGGGATGAATCTATTAACACAACTTGTTGCATTATAAATAGAGTCCTAACTAGAATTGTATTTAAGAATACCTCGTACAAACTTTGGAATAGTAGGAAACCTAAGGTTAATTACTTTAGATTTGTTGGTTGTAAAGTCTGTATCCTTAACACTAAAGATAATCTTAACAAATTTTTTTCAAAAAGTGATGAAGAAATTTTCCCAGGATACTCAATCTATAGTAAAGCCTATGGGGTATTTAAAAAGAGAACCAAATGTGTGGAAGAATCAGTTCATGTCAAATTTTATGAGACTGATCCACATTAACCCAAAACCACTCTTGAACATCTTGAAGAAGATATGTCAATTCTGGACCTTAATGACAATGATAGTGAACCCTTAGTGAAAAAAAACTAGTTTAGGAAACTATCCAGAATCTATGGATGGTGAATCTAAACCTATAGATAATCATGAGGAGTCTATTTCAACTCTTCCTTGAGGTATAAGAGCTCTCAAAAATCATCTTTTAGATTTTTTAGTATGGGATCTAAATAGAAGGACAAAAATTATAGATTCTATGAGAAACTAGGTTGAACATCAAGATTTTCTATCAAATCTTGAACCTAAAAATATCAATGATGCAATTAGTGATGAATTTCAAGTGATATCTATTCAAGAAGAATTGAATCAGTTTTAAAGAAACAATGTTTGGGAACTAGTGGACAGACCAAAAGGCACCATGACCATAGGCACTAAATGGGTGTTTAGAAATCAATTTGATGAATCTGGAAGTATATTTATAAACAATGCTAGAGTAGTTGCACAAGGATATATTCAAGAATAAGGAATAGATTATGAGGATTCATTTGCTCCTATAGCTAGACTAGAAGCCATCAAGATACTACTTTCTTATGCAGCTCATCTAAATTTCAATATTTCTCAAATGGATGTCAAAAGTGAATTTCTAAATGGGTATATAATTGAAGGAGTATTTGTTGAACAACCTCATGGCTTTACAAACCCCCATTTTCCAAATCAGTTTTTTAAACTGTCTAAAGCCTTATATGGTCTAAAACAATCTCCAAGAGCCTGGTATGATAGAATTAGTTCTTTTCTTATTTCAAAAGGTTTTACAAAAAGGGATAGCAGATCCTACTTTGTTTATTAAAAGGATTTCCAAAGATGTTTTAATATTAAAAATTTATTTATATGATATAATTTTTGGATCTTCTAAACATTATTTATGTACTGATTTTTCAACAATGATTCAAGATGGATTCTAAATGAGTTTAATGGAGGAACTTAAATTTTTTCTTGGATTTCACATTTTTCAAAATTAAAATTGTATTATTTTAAATCAAAGTAAATATATTAAGGATCCTTTGAAAAGTTTTGGTTTGGATAGTAGAAAAGTTTGTGAAACACCTATGAGTACCACTTTCTAGTTGGATGCTGATGAAAATGGTGAATCAGTAGATCAAACCAACTATCGAGGTATGATTGTGAGTCTGCTCTATATTACTGTTAGTAGACCTAACATTATGTTCAATGTATGCATGTGGGATCGTTTTCAAGACAATCTAAAAGATTCTAACTTAAATTATATTAAAGGATTTTTAAATATCTCAAGTACACTATAAATTTAGGACTATTATATCCAAAAGGACATCCATTTGATTTAATAAGTTATTCAGATGATGACTTTGCTGGTTGCAAGTTAGATAGAAAAAGCACCTCTGGAACATGTCACATTTTAGGTAAGTCACAAGTATCATGGTTTAGTAAGAAATATAATTCAGTTGCATTATCTACTATAGAGGATGAATATATATCCATTGGTAGTTGTTGTGCTGAAATTATGTGGATGAAACACACTTTACTAGACTATGTATATCAATTCAAACATGCCTCTATAAACTGTGACAACACAAGTGCTATTAACATCTCTAAAAAACCAGTATCTCATGCTAAGACAAAGCATATTGATGTATGACATCACTTCTTGATAGATCATTATCAAAGAGGTGATATCACTCTTGAATTCATTGGTACTGAACACCAATTGGCCGATATATTCACAAAGCTTTTTAATTCTGAGAGGTTAAATTACATCAAACATGAGTTAGGTACGATAAACTGTTGAGTATAGGACCTCACCATTAGACCTTACTAATAGGACATCACCGTTAGACCTCACCGATAAGACCTCACCATTAGACCTTAACGATAGGACCTCACTATTAGACATTACAGATAGGACCTCACAGTTAGACCTTACCGATAGGACCTCACCGTTAGACCTTACCGATAGGACCTCACTGTTAGACCTTACCGATAATACATCACTGTTAGACCTTACTGATAATATCTCACTATTAGACCTTACTAATAGGACCTCACTGTTAGACCTTACCGATAGGACCACACCGTTAGGCCTTACTGATAGGACCTTACCATTGGACCTTACCAGTGCCTCCATACCGATAGATGACTTGAGTCTGGGACTTTGCGTTTTTGTTTCTCAGTCGGAATCTAAAATTTCTTCTCCATTTACTTATTTATTTTGTTTATTTTGTTTTTCAATACTTAAATGATAAAGATAAAACACATATCACATTTTGATACACATCAAACCCTCTCTCGAACCTTTTCCTCCCGAATCTCAGAACCCAAACCTCTACTAAAACCTTGAACCAATCTAGATCGATGGCAAGAGTCAAAAGGTCATCGGTTACTGATGAAGGAGATGCACCAGATCCTAAGAGACCTAGAGAAGATTTGATTAGTGTAATCCAGATAGTGGAAATGGTGCTTAACCCGCATTTATTGAAGAGGGAAATATTGGTTGATAAGGAGTTAACTTCAAAGTGGCTGTTGTCGAGCCAGTCTTTAGTACTGAAGGCACTTGAAGCTCAGGGCTGGGTAGGGTGTTTTACAAACAATAATGGACCCTATTACCTGAAGCTACTAAATGAATTTTTTGAGTATCACATGTTTGAGAAGTATGTGGATGAGCACCAGATGACTTCCAGAGTAAATGGAGTATGTGTGAGTTTCTCATATGCTCAGTGGGCTGACTGCTTGAGGGTTCCACATAAAGGGATTTGTGATTTTTACTCAAAACTGGTTCCTCCCACTAGAAATTTCTTCTACTATGAAGAAGAATTAGCTGATTGACAAGGAATGGAATTCCTAGAAAATTCATTTCTGCTGAAATGGTAGGAGAATATAAGCTGCTTTTCAAGTTTATCCAGTATGTTTTAAGTCCCAGGAGAGAGGACTTTGCAACTTTAAATTTTCCAGATGTTTTTCTCTTGTATCGATTAAAGCATGAACAAAAGATCAACTTATGTATGTTGTTTGTTATTCAACTTGATGATATGACCAAACATAGTTTCGAATCCAATTCCCTATTTCATGCTACGTTGATATCTCTTATGTTGAAAGTGAAAGGATTTTCTAGATCTCAGGAGGAAACTATTATTTTGAAAGATAACCATTGCATCACCAAATTGATTTGCAAGCTGATGAAGATCAACTGGAATCCATGGCTGAGGAGATGGGTGAATGATGAGGCTAAGGTATATAAAGAGTTTAACTCTATTGATAATCCTACTAATCCTAAAAATAAGAGAGACCCTGGTCTTAAGTTGGGTGAAGTAGATCCTACTTATTCAGATAATGAAGAAGAGGATGATATTGTGCAATAAAGAGAGTATTCTCCTATAGTTAACAGGAGTGATCCTGGCCTTACCTCAAATCCTTATGCCAATATTGTATCCTTTGGTGAGCCTAGCCCTCTAAAGAGATTTCCTAGAAGAGAGACTGTCCTAAGGGACAGTAAAGAGGAAACCAGTGAAGAAGAAGGAGTTGAAAATGTCTTAAGAGATATTAGAGATACCTCATATGAGGATGAGGACACTGATTGAAGTAAAGATGAATTTGAGACAGCTATTTCTGAAAGTGAATAGGAATGTTTAATTCTCAATCCTCTAATAGGACATACATAAAAGCTGGAAATTAGAGATGAAGAAGTTGTTGACTCAGTTGAAGCTAGATTTGTTTTGGAAGTCATTGAAGATTCTGTGGAGGAAGTGGCAGTGGACCTTCCTGTTAATGAAGTTGATCAAGGAGGTATGGTGGAGAAGGATGTGGCTGATCAGAAGAATAGTCTAATTGAGGGTAGGAACCTATTGCTACAGGATTAGTTGATGTTGCTAATGAGATAGAGGACTGGACAGAAGCTTCGGGTTTTGTGGTATTATGATTAGATTATGGAGATTCTGAAGATGACCAGCCTATCAAAAGTCCTCCAATTCCTACTATCTCAGAAACTACCATTGTGCATCCAGTGGTCCTGTTACCTTGAGACTATGTAAATAAGGATGAATTGGATTCTTTGAAATCAGACCTGAAGAGGCATATTGATGAGAAAGCCACTGAGATAGCGAGAACAATAGCTCAAAATCAAGGACTCATGAATTCTGTAGGGGAAATGATTGTCTCTATCTCTCACTCATTTGTGTTACATGTGGTCAAGGACTTTCAGAATCAGGTATGAACTTTGGCAGTTTCTAAGGAATCAGTGAAACAGTCTGTTGCAAGCTTAGATGCGTATATGGCTTCAAGGGCTTAGGTGGATAGAGACCTTATATATGTTAAAAGTTTGGTTCAGCAAATGGTCACAGTGTATGAGGATTTTAATAAGTCCATGGAAACACATGTGAAATGCCAAGATTATGGTGTAAAAATACTGATCAGTGGGATAAACAAATCATTTAAATAGGTTGTGTCTTTCACTATGGCACATTCGGGTGCGTCTGCATCTTCCTCAACCTCTCCTCTTGTTGATATTGATGCTTTCAAGGCCGTTGTTAGAGAAGAATCGAAAAAGTTCTCTGGTACTAGTACCTATGAATCTTAGGTCATTTCCATTACCAGGTAAATTTATAAGCTTGTGGGAGATTATTTAAGAGAAGTTTCTCAAGATCAGAAGGCCATCAAGGATCAAGTTGACTTCTGTAAAAAATAGGTATACACTAAGCATCAGATGGATGGTCACTTTAAGATACTCATGGAGAACATGAGAATCCCTCCTTTCACTCAGATGTTTAAGGATCAAGTGAGAAAGCTTAGAGATTTGACTCATTCCATGGAGAGATTCATGGAAAACAAAGATGATTTCATCTCTCCTATGGAAGGAGGTGGAAGCATTATTATGGACTTCAGGAATCTTCTGTTACCCTTCCTCTGTGTGGAATGCACACCCATCATTACTCCTTCTTTTCCTGCCTCTTCAGCTCCTTCAGTTTCCACCAGTACTGCTCCTTTGATGACTCCTGCATAGGCCATCAGAAGTTTGACCCCAATTATTCCTCAATGATCTACTCCCTATAGGTCTATTGATGCTTTGTTTGTTGCTCCTCCTACACTACTAACTTCCATCCCTCAGCCTATCCCTCCACCTTCAGAACCTGCATCCTCAGCTTCCAAAGACAAAGATCCATTGGAAAAATCTGATGATAATTGAGTGTAGAATGTCGTAGTTGATATGGATTGGTGTATTCATTTTGTCTATTGTACTTCTGTTTTGTAAATAGAAACACTATTGTTTATCTCTTTTTGTTCTGAACGCTTTTTATTAATCACAAAGAGGGAGAAGTGTTTATATATGTATATGTTCTAGCCTCAATTTAGTGTTCATCATATAATATGTATACGCTAAAATCACTGATTAAATTAGCAGATTTGTTTAACCTTGATTCAAAACTCTTAAACCTAACAACTCAATGACATAATTTTTGATTATCAGAAAGGGAGATTTTTGGACTCACCTATTTTGATAATCCCTAATTATGTTTCATTTATTTGATAATCATATTTTCATTCTATGTTAATCATTTTTCATTAATGTTTCTTGATTCTATAAAGTAACATTAATATAATCATAATCTCACGGCTTGATTGGTTAAGTTTACAATACAGAATTTAACTAAGATCTTGGTTACCAATGAAAAGGATATTGTTACATGGTTACCAATGCATGGTAACCATTACATGGTTACCGATGTAGGGCTACTGATGAAATGTTACCATTACATGGTTACCGATTCATGGTCACAGTTGTATGGTTACCGATGTAAGGATACTTATGAAAGGTTACAGTTACATGGTTACCGATGCATGGTCACCATTTCATGGTAACCGATGAAAGGCTACCGATGGAATGTTACCGATGGAAAGTTATTGATGTAAGGTTACGGTAAGATGTTGTCAATGTGCACCTACTGTTGAAGCCTACCGATGTGAAGGCTACCATTACTAGTCAACCGATACTTACTCTTCCATACGTTTTCAAATTTTTAATATTATTCAATCGGTCATATTTGATAAATTAAATGCTTTTGACAATAATTAATACGGATTTTAGACATTTCAGGAGACCGTACCTAGGATGGTAAGAGGTATGAAAAAGATCGCACGTGATCTACTCATTCCTATTTTCAGACCCCAATTATAAAAACAGATGACCAAAAAAGAAAGAGATATACGCAGATGTGAAGTATTGTGGCATACTAAGTGCGAAATAGTTTACTCGCTAGATCAAAGCAGAACCATCCACCACTAACATTGTGAACCCACAAGCATCACAAAGATCATTTTGGGACAAAATCACTTCTGCCTTCAGTGCCTCATCAACTCTTGATCAACACCAGAAGCAGAACACTGAAATCTAGAACCTGGATTTACGACACTCTGTTTTGAAGACAAGTTTCAGAGAAAGACTCCAATATCAAATTCTTCACTCTGAGGAGTAAAGAGCTGAACTGCTAACACATAGAGCTTTCTAAACTCAAGATTATTATCTTAAGCTCTATTGTGTTTCTTTATTTTACATATATGAGAATTTTGTCTTTATATATGTTACACAAAATTTCTCCTGGGCTTGAACTGGAGGATACTGATTATCCTCACATCAAGCTTCACCTACATTTTGTTTCCCACATATAAATATGGAAGAGACTGTGTGTAGTCTATGCTATTTTTTTCCCATGAAGAACTGTGTAAGAGGTTGTGAACCCTAGACAGTTTGTGAAAACTATTGTAAAGACCGATACAGGCTATGTATCATGTTTATTGTTAATAGAAACTGCTTATTGGAAGGTGATCACCAAGTGTAGAGTATTAAGTCTCGGCTTGAGACTAAACCTCTTGTTTCACTTTACTCTGCACTATATTTTGAGATGTTCTCTTTTATCTATTTTCTACTGCTTATAATTGATAAAACATAAAACTGTTTTGCATTCTCTTGGATAGTTATTTTTGTTTAGTGTGTGTATGTGTTGAATTCAGTAAACTTGTTTCAAAAGTTGAAGAAGTGTTTTTACACCAATTCAACTAAGGAATAATCACCCTTTGAGAAACTTCTTGACCAACTAGACATTTACATATCTACTACCTTAATTAACTGGGCCATTTTGAAATTGGGGGATCCTTTTTAACACAAGTTTTAAATAGAAATTTTAAGTATGAATTCAATTCACCCCCCCCCCCCCCCCGTCTTGAGATTCCACTCCGACCAACAGATGTCTTAAACTATAAATAGTATTTATAAATTTCAAAATATTACCTACTTCAGGGAAATTTATTTATAATTTTTAAGAATTAAATTATTACAATTAATTATGACCCAAAGATGATGCAGTAATAGATTTATTTAAGAAATAATCAAGTAAATGAGTTGTCTAAACAATATCCAAAACTAGTACTAACCAAGGTTTGAGCTTGAAAACAACTATTTATACAATAAAATCTACATCATTTTCACTAATTGGTGCTACAAGAGTAGGCTGATCTTGAGGGACCAGTCTCATAGCAGCTCACATTTCTTTCTTAAAGGCCTAGAATCTGGCCTAAGATACATGATCAACAGGTACTGGCCCCAGAGCTGATGCAACTATTGGAGGTTCCTCAACTACTAATCCTCTTGAAATAGTTATCCTCTAATCATCTTAATTTAGGTTATCTAGACCAAGATAAATATAACTTGGACAATTTTCCAACTCATATAACACATAAGCATCAAAAGGAGTGAGTTAATCAACTCTCAATTGACTAGATTGGGGCTCCCCTTAGTTTGATCTCTCTAAATTTGTTTCTCCCCCTAAACATAAGGTCTCATTCAATCAGAAACCAAATAAGGTACATGGAATACCTGTGCTCTGTCTACATTACCAATCTCAACTACTTCTTCTACCTCAGCACCAGCTTCTGCAAGACTAGGAGGTTTAAAAAACTATTCCTGATTCTCAGGACCATCCAGTTCTATATTAGCACCATAATTAAAACCGAGATGATAAAAATCACTGTCACATTCACCCCTTTCATAACTTTCATGCACAGATGCATCTCCTTCACATTTTTCACATTTATAACTATATTCTTCATCCTATTCTTCCTCACTATCAAATCCACTGCCACTTTCTTCTTCTTATCTGTATGTTTCTTCTTCTTCTACAGGTTCCTCTTCTGAACCACTTGATCTTCTTTCATATTCTCCACTACCTGAATCCTCAATCTCATCATCATAATCATCATCATCATCATTATCATCATCATCATCATCACCATCATCATCGTCATCATAAATCAAAATTGGTTCCATGGATGGTAGAGCTAGAGGTAGACTAGCTACACCATATGACATTCACCATGGACTTTCAACAATATATGGGACACACCTATCATCTATAAGAGACCCATCTTCTCTAGAAGATTCAACTTCCTATTCATTAGAATAAAAACCTCATCATCTTGTCCCAGACCTGGATCATTCACATCTCCCGGCCTAGTAGGATTCTCCAAAGGATTGAAAATTTCATGCATCTTCTCATTATCTTCAACCCACTCCCTCTTGTAGGGATTCCAATTTATCATCATTATTTTAAAAATTTCCTTATATAAGAAACTCCATTTTAAGCAAAAAATGGGTTCTCCATTCTCACCTATGCATCCTATTTCATTTATAATTATAGAAATCTTTCTTGGATAGAATAAGAATTAGTTTTACAATATGGATTTATCATCTCACAAAAATGGACTTTCAAATAAAAGTATAGATTCACTTTATGTCCTTTTTTTAGAAAATACAAGAGATATAAATCTTGATAATTCAGTGAGGAAAAACCCAGTTTCCTAGGACATAACTGATGTTGGATAAACTTAAATAAAATTCTAATTTATCTATCCAACTATGAAGCTATAGGCCTTTTGTCTTCCTCTCTACCATTCATCTCCCTCAAGGTTGTCTCATAGAAAAATAACTGACTATTAGGTGGACTAATTCAATAATATTCATCAAAATGCCTTCATGTGGTACCTTGAGTAATTATTTTTAATGCCTTGAAAAAAAAGAAACTCTTCTTCCATTCACCAATCTAGTATATCTCACTACCTTCTTGAATGAAATTTTCATGAAAATAAAATGTGTGCACAAGCTTAGGGTAATACAAACTTTCATTATTTGAAATCCAATCTAGGCACCCTTGAGTTTTCAAAACTCTTAACATAAGAGACTTACTAGATAACAACCATTCAGCAGACACTTCCTTCTCATGTGTTACCACACAATGTGAAAGTTGTAGATGAATAGGAATAGACTTGATTGGTTCTCCTTTCAACCTCTTCACGGGTTGTGATTCATCTTCATATCCTTCGAAGACATTCTTTACTCTTTCCATTCTAAATGTTCGATTGAAGGTAAGAAAGTGAAATGTTTGAGGGTAAAGAGAGAAATGTTAGGAGTGTAAGAGTGGAAGTCTGAGAGTAATAAATAGTATGGATTGACTCAATTTTTTCATTTATGGATTTCAAGGTCAGAAATCAAGTAAACTGGGTTAAAATAAAATGAAATAATCAAAACTACATAGTTTTGTTAAAATAAAATAGATAAATATAGTGGGTTATATCGGCGACTGGCCAACGGTGAGACATTAGAGTTGGTGTCAGCAAGACAACAGTGTAAGTGAGACATCAGTGTTGGTGTCAGTGAGACAACTATCTATGAGACACTATTAGTGTCGGCAAGACATAGCATGACACTGTTGGTTTCATCATGACATTGTCAGAATAACACTATCAGTGTCAGAATGACATTTTCATCATCCTATTGGTGAGGCATCCACACTATGTTTTAACACAGAGTTATTGACAGTAGTTCATTACAAATTAATCATTCCTAATTCACGTATTATGTAACTCATCCTCTCAGAGTGTGATGTATTAGTGAATATATCAGAAATATGAGGTTTTGTGTCAATAAATTTCAGAGTTATATCAGTTTTTTGATAATTAACTCTCAAAAAGTAATGTCTTACATCAATATTTTTTGTTCTAGAATGAGAAATATGATTCTTTGATATGTTAATAGCACTAGTATTATAAAACTGTATAGAGGAATGTCTAAATTGGAATCCATAATCTAGTAAAGTGTGTTTCATCCACAAAATCTGATTACAACAACTACCAACTGTTATGTATTTATCCTCATCAGTAGATAATGTAACCAAATTTTTCTTCTTACTACACCATGATACTAGATACATTCCCAAAAAGTGACATGTTCTATAGGTGTTTTTCTATCTAACTTACAACCACCAAAATCAAAGTTTTAATAACTAACTAAATCAAAATGTTTTCCTCTTGGGTAGAACAATCCCGTGTTGGTAGTATACTTGAGGTATTTGAAAATTCTTTTAACATCATTTAAATGAGATTATTTGGGGTGTGCTTGAAAACGGGCACACATAAACACATTGAACAAGATGTTAGGTCTATTAAAATTCATGTATAGTATACTTCCAATCACTCCACTATAAGTGGTTTGATCAATATATTTACCATTTTCATCAAGATAAAACTTAAAATTGGTAATAATTTGGGTATCACTATTGTTTGTACCATAAAATCCAAACCTTTTTAAAATATCTTTAGTATATTTACATTGATTTAAAATAATACCTTATTTTTTTGAATGATTTGAAATCCAAGAAATAATTTGAGTTCACCAATTAAACTCATTTCAAATTCACTTTGCATCATTTTTGAAAAATTAATACATAAAGAATTTTAGGAAGATCCAAATATTATTTCATCAACATAGATTTTAAATACTAAAAAATATTTAAAAATTATTTTTATAAAGAGAGTAGGATCAACTATACCTTTTATAAAAACTTTAGAAATAAGGAAAGTACTTAGCCTATCGTATAAAGCTCCTGGTGCCTGTTTTAAACCATATAAAACCCTTTTCAACATAAAAACAAGATTTGGAAAAGGATGGTTTGTAAAATTGGGGGTTGTTCAATAAAAACTTCCTCATCTATGTACACATTTAATAATTAACATTTAACATCCAATTCATATAGTTTGAAATTTAGATGAGCTATCTATTCTAGTATGATTTTAATGGCCTCAAGTCTACTAACTAATGTAAAGGTTTCTTTATAGTCAATACCTTATTCTTGAATATATCATTGTGTAACCAGTATGACCTTATTCATAAATATACTTCATACTTCATCTGCATTGTTTCTAAATAACTATTTAGTGCCTATTATCAAGGTGGCGTTAGGTCTATCTACTAGTTAACAAAATTTATTTCATTCAAACTGATTTAACTCTACTTGCATATCCATCACCAAAAATTCATCATTTATTCGATAATTAATGCTTTTATGTTTATGTTGTGAAAATAAGGCTTTATGTTCAACTTGGTTCCTAAGAGAATCTCTATTATGTGTCCATTTATCTAAGTCTACAACTAAAACATGTAAGGGATGATTCTTAAGGGTTTTAATATATCTATAAAATGAAGGACTGGTTATTTCAAGTTTATCAGAAGGTTCAAGTTCACTATGGTCAGAATTTGGCGATTTTCCAGAACTGGAGGATTTAACAGATTTCTTAACTGTAGGGTCAGGGGGGTCTAGAAATTATGTCCTAATTTGAAAAACCATCCTCAATATTTTAAGAGGGGTTTTAGGTTCATGTGGATATATTTCTTCAAATTTTACATGGACAGATTCTTCCATATATTTGGTTCATTTATTAAAAACTCTATATGATTTACTAGAGGTTGAGTAACCTTGTAAAATACCATCATCGCTTTTTATGAAAGTCTGTTAATATTTTCCTTAGTGTTAAGAATATAGACATGGGAACCAACTAATTTAATGTATCTAAACTTGGGTTTCCTATTATTCTAAATCTCATAGGGAGTTTTCATAAGAATTTGTCTAATTAAGACTCTATTAATTATGTAACATGATTTATTTATAGCTTCTGCCGAAAAATAAACAGGTAAGTCATAATCATTAAGCATAGTCCAGGTTATTTCTTATAAGGTTATATTTTTTATTTCAATGAATCCACTTTGTTGTGGTGTCCTAGGAGAAGAAAATTTATTACTATAGCCATTTTATGAGAAAAAAAGAATCAAACTCTTGGTTCCCAAACTCACAAACAAGGTCACTTATTAAGGAATTAATTATAAGACCCCTTCGATTTTCTAATGGTCTATAATACTTAATAAAATGATAAAAATATTCACTTTTGTGATCTAAGAATCATGTCCAAGTATACCTAGAAAATTCATCTATTAGAACATATACATAGTGCTTTCCATTAATACATGAAACTCTATATGGTCCAAACAAATCCATGTGAACCAACTCAAGGGGTTGAGATTTTTAAACTTGTTTGGTTAGTTTGAAATATATTTTTTGTTGTTTTCCATTTTAACAGGGATTGTAGACTTTATTGTCTCTAAATTCTAGTTTGGGTAGATCCTTGAATAACCATTTCCTTGTAATATTTCTATGTGAGTGAGCATTACAATGTCCAAATCTCCTATGACAAATCCCATATTATTTACAAAATAAATTTAAGAACAAAACTTTGTGAAAAACTATGGAATCCATGTTTATAACATAGACATTATCATTTCTAAAAGTAGTAAATACTAACTCATTTTTAGAATTAAAAAAATTACATGAATCATTCTCAAATTTAACATTGAGACCATCACCACATAACTGATAGATACTAAGCATATTGTAATTTAATCCATCAACACAAAGAAAATTGAAAATTAAAATTGAATTAGTGTTATTGATTTGGGAAAGACCAATTATTTTTCTTTTCGCATTGTCACCAAAATTTACATGCCCACCATCAATCTATATAAGATTCTTGAAGCTAGAGTAACCCCTAGTGATGTGTCTTGAACATCCATTGTGAAAGTATTATACACTTTTACAGGAGTTCCTCAAGCATGCTTCCTATAAATTCTAGTCAAAAAAGAATGGATTTGCTACCCAGACATTATTGGGTTTAGTAATATTAGTAATTAAAGCATTGGGAACCCATACTTGCTTCATGGGATTCCTAAAAACATTATTTAAATATTGGAAAACAAACCCCATTTGGTTTTGAAATACTAGAAGTAGTAGAACATAATCCATTACTAGAACTTGTAGTATATTTTTCAAATCTAGGTACAAATCCTACTTTTCCAAATTTTGATACAAAATTATTTTTACTAAAGTTTCTTTTTCCTAGTTGATGACCTATACCAGTATCATATTTCGGTGGAACATATTTACTAGGAATTTGAGTGAGAGTGTTATTTCCATTGGTAAAAATTTCTATGTCCCTTGTTAACTGCTCATTTGATATTTTAAGCTCATTATTTTCTTTAAGAAATTTATCCTTTTTTTCTCTCTAGTAAGCTCAGATTTGATTGTAGAGTTGAGAGCATGTTTTTTCATCAAAACATTATTTTTATATTTTAATTCATTGCACATGTCTTCAATAATTTTGTAGTACTCAATCATTTCCTCATTGGTCATGTTTTAAGAATTATATTCACCTCCAGAATAGTAGTAATTTTGAATAGGTGATTCAAAGTTTACCTTAGAAGTGTTTTTCATGAAGCGCAGGTTAGCTCTGTCACCTTTCTCATCATGTGAAGACTATGAATCACTAGATATATCCTCATATGCACTCTAAGAGGCCTTTGTTTCCTTCTTATACCATTTATCCTTGTCCTCATATTTTATCTTATACATTAACTTAGGATAGTCAACCTTTACATATCATCTTCTCTTACATTCATAACATACTCTTTCATTAGATTTATCACCTCTCTTCCAATCCCTTTTCCAATTTCCCTTATTATCATATTTTCCTTTTTAGTTGGGCTTCCAAAAGAAAATATTTTCTTGTAAAACTTTTTAAATATAATGGTCAACTGATCTATATCCTCATCACCATCACCTGGTGATTCTTCATTTTTTGAACTATTAGAATGAGTTTGTGCCTCCTACTTTTCTTTGTGTTTAAAAGTACTGGTCCTTAAACACACTGAATTTCTCTTTTGTTAATTATCCTCATCTTTTTTTACCTTCATTTCTCCCTCATACATCATCATATTACCAATAAGATCCTTTACTGGAAACTTATTGGTATCATAGGATTCTATAATTTCCACTGAGGTTCCCTCCATCTATCTGGTAGACATCTAAGAATTTTCATGATTTTTTCCTTAGCAGTAAAATCCTTCCCCGGAGAAATCATAGTATTTAAAATTTCTTTAAATCTAAGTTACATGTCAGAGAAAGAATCATTAGGCTTCATTTTGAATTTATCATATTTAATAGTATATGTATTAAGTCTCATATCCAAAACAATGGTTGTTCCTTCATGTGAAACTACTAAAGTATCCCACATTTCATGGGTTGTTTTACATGAAGAAATCATATTGACTTCTTCATCTCTTAAAGAAAAATATAATGAATTAATTTATTTTTAGTTATTATTATAAGAATTATTAGTTGGGTCATCCCACGTATTTCTGAATGTAGAAGGAATATTATATTCATCAAAAAATAAAGACCAGATATGAAAAATCACACTTTCTAAATGAATTTTCATCTTAATTTCCCACTGAGGATAATTAGTTCCATTTAAAAATGGTGGTATTTTCATAGTATAACCTTCAAAAATATTTTTTATAATACAGACTAACAAATAGGTTTTTAAAGAGATAAAAATTTGAACTAAAACAAATTTAGATATCTTTAAAACACAACTAAAATCACAATTAGAAGGATTTAAAAAACATTGAAAACATTGAAACAAGAAGATTAAAAACCCTTTGATACAAAATTTTGGTCTGAGTTGGACACTCAAGATGGGGGTGAATTGAGTTCCTATAAAAATTTCTTTTAAAACCTTTATTTTAAATTCCTCCAATTTTAAAATTCAAACAGCCTAGTTAACCAAAGTAACAGATTTATAAGATTTTTGAATGTTCAACTAATTTCACAAAATATTGATTAATTATCAGTTACATAAATTTGAAATATCAATATAACTATTGAATGTAATTTACTAAATAAAAAAGTTGTAAACACTAACTATGTTTAATAAGAAAAGTATTTTTTTAGTTTCCTGAAATATGTGTGAAAATAGAGAAAACTAAATTTGAAAGACATAGTGGAGTAAAACAAGAGCTTCAGTCTCAAAAATAGACTCAATACTCTCTACTTGATGATCACATGCAACCACGTAGTTTATATTAATAAACATGATACACACCCTAGATCGGGGTTCAAAACTGCACACAAGGCTATCTAGGTTAACAGGACCTCTATAATAGTTATTCGTGGGAAACAAAATACAACCAGGTCCCACAGGGACCTCTTCCATAGATATACGTGGGTAAAAATGGTGTAGAAAGACGATTGAGTGAGGATATATTGTATCATATAGCTTAGATTAAGAGATAGTGTGTGGTTATAATACAGAGACACACACTACTCAAGAAATAATAAAATTATACATAATAGAACATAAATAAATATAGAGGTTTTGGAATTCATTGAGTAATGTTCTTGATGCTTTTGGAATCCTTGA
The DNA here is from genome assembly GCA_963277665.1 of Viscum album. Classification (NCBI taxonomy): domain Eukaryota; kingdom Viridiplantae; phylum Streptophyta; class Magnoliopsida; order Santalales; family Viscaceae; genus Viscum; species Viscum album. The sequence goes on from OY728162.1 coordinate 722,061,539, forward strand.
GTAGAGAATATGGTAATCTTGAGTCCATTTTTGGAAATAGACACCAAAAAAGAGTGTTGTGGAAGCTTCGTGATTCGGTTTCTAGTGAGTTGAGATACTCTTTGAAGGTTCTCTTCATAGATTTTTTTGCTGCAAGAATGTCAAGACTTTGGATATCAGTAAATCCTTCATGTTTAGAGATATCAAGACAGAGTGTTCTTTATGTATGTCTCTTCATTTTCTTTAAAGGTTATCTCTATATTTCATTCTTTTACTTTTTTTTCATGTGATTTCATTTTATACTACAGAGGTCGACAATAAGCATGAGGGATTCCTTGCATTGTTATCTGACAATTTTTTCAAAATACATAAAATTTCATTAATATAATAAGCAATACTAATTTTCATAAATGTCACCGTTCAAATTAATTTTCAATTTAAGATTAAATAGAATTTTCAAATTATTGAATGGAAGGTCATTCTATCGAAGACTCCTTCTATCGGTAGGTCAATGCATCAGTGACTCCATCTATCAGTAGGTAATTACATTGGTGACTCATTTTATCGGTAGGTTAGTGTATCGGTGAATCCTTATGTTGGTAGGTCTATGCATCAGTGACTCATTTCTGTCAGTAGAACATACTTCTGTGGGTGAGTCATTTCTTCTATCGGTGAGTCATTTGTTTTGTTGGTGACTCTTTTGTTCCATCAATGACTTAACTAACCACAATTGGACATAGAAAAACATAATTAAACATTTTTGAGCTTAACTAACCACAATTTGACATAAATGAACATTATTGTACATGATTTTTGATTATTAAAATTAGATAGGTCTAAAGCATTCTCATACAATTTTCTAGATAAGTGTCACCAAAATCAAAATCTAAAAATGATGCTCCTAACACACAAGAACACCTCATTGATTATTTTTATTAAATAAGATAATCTATGAGCACCCAACATTCATATGAACCTACCAAATTGAAGGATCAAGGTCTTAAAAAGTGTTCAAATAAGGCTATTAAATTTGAATAGTTAAAATTTATAATTATGAATAATTCATAATTTTATACAAATGTATTTATATTAATCCATTTTTTGTTATTTTTAAATACATTATTAATTATACAAATAATCTCTATATAAACATTTTATTTCAAAATTATAAGTTATTTTACATAATCTCAAAAGGTATTTTATATTAATGATTAATGTTATGGAATATCATTCTATTAACATTTTCATAAAAATTTTATAATTAGTTATTTTATAAACATTTTATAAATTAAATAAATATCATGAAACTCAATTTTCAATAAATTATAAATTTTATAATTAAATTCATAATTCAAAATTAAGAAAAAAATTATGATGTCATATTTTATGATATGTTCAATATCATAGTTTGAGGTTTGTACCATTATCTATCACATTTAATGAAAGATAGTTCTTGGTCATGATATAACCTTTAATGATTTGGGGTGTCATAGTTTATGATATATGATATATTGTATTTACGGTATGATGCACAATTTATAAATGTTGTTTAATATTAATATAGTAATATAAAATATTAATAAAAGATGTACCATATGTTATAATATATTTAAAACTAAAGGATTTCGACTATTTAACCACCTAGGATATACAATATTGTAAGGAATGACCATATTACAACTATTGGTATCTTATGTTTAAAACCAACCATAGTTAAACCCTAAAATTTACACTTAATATATCTCATATCGAAAGAGTTACCATGGTAAAAAACTGATATATTTTTTAACTCTTCATAATAAAATATAAAAACAATATCCTTTTTCACTTCATGAAAAATGATATCATGAAATGATAAGTATAGAAAGAATTTATACCACTAAATGTTTTCTATGGATCGAAAAATAATTTTTACCTGTAACAGGGGAGATTAGAAACCTAAAAATTCCAAACATCACCATTCTTAAACTGTAAATGAAGAACTCACACTGAATATCGATGTTGGTTGTCACAAAAATATTAAATCAAGGTAGTTTTTTTATGATCCCAATGTAAAACCCAATGGGTTAATCCCTCCATCATGTATCCATATGATGATATAAAACACCCAATAAATTGTGTTAAACCCTCATTTATTCAATGATTTTCTTGTATCTCATGTAGTCAAGGAAAGAGAAGTAATGTAATGGGAGAGAGTGATAGAATTGGTAAGAGACTTGGGCTAGCACAGATATTCATCTAAATGGATACAACCTCCTTTATATATGCCTCAATACATTCTCAATCCCTCCAAGTAATTTACTCGAATTTTATGAAGCATTTGAGTAAGGCCTTCGGTTACAACACTTGTATCCCTAGTTTATCTAACTCTCCAAAAAAATTCATCATATGAAATATTTATAATAATGTTATCCAATTAAGAATTATTTAAATATTATCCCTTATAGTTCTACTACCACATTAATCATAGGACGTTATTATTATTGTACAATATGATTTAAAACATTATGATATAACAAAGGTAGTGATTTTCATATCACTATATCATAGTAACCAACATTCCAAGTGTTGCTCGTAATAATATAGAAATAGGGAATACAATATTCCAATGTATTAATGCATATCTTACTATATTACATGCTCAAGCATAAATAAAAAAAGCCAATATATATCACATTTACATTAATCATTAGGGAATATCTCATTTTGGTCATTTGATATATATATATATATAGGAATAACTAATCGATTTGAATAGTGAAATTTCTAGTTCGTTGGTCATGTCATGTTGGGAATGAAATATAAAAAACACTATCCAGTTTGGGTCCCACAAACAATGTTTTTTATGTGATATTTTGTCACGACCCGTCCTCGGGGCCCGTGCCGTGACTACCCCAAGCCTGCCTTCCATAGGCCAGGGGATGGTGACTAGCACCAAGGCGTAAATCCCGATAAAAAAAGGGAAGGCATTGCCTTTGTAAAGTAAACAAGCACCACAGAGTAAGCAAGCGGAAGAAGTAAACACTGATTAAAAGCTGGTACAACAGTAAGTGCGGAAAAGTAAAGGGGGGCGGAAATACAAGCCCAACTGTAAAGTACAACTGAAAGGGGAAAAACAGCAACTGAAAAGTAAAGCCGCAACGTCGATCCGTCCTCTAGAAGTCCCACCTGAAGGGTGGGTACAGAAAGCCTCCACTGCTCCTCGGGTCCAGCCTACCGCTCCGAGTACACCTCGCCCAGTGGTCCACCTCCAGGTACCGTCCTGCTCCGCAAGCCTCCACCACGATCAGCGTTGTCCATCGTCTGCAACCAACACAACGTAGTGTGGGCGTAGCCCGTGCAGGGGTGAGTATAAGCTACTCAGTAGGGACCTCGAGACCCCCGAAGGTCTCCGAAAATCCACAAAGGATAAACCACAAAGGAAAGATACAATCACGAAGTAACATCCGACACTGCTTAGGTATATGCCCATACATATACCTAAGTCATCAATTTCTCGCTTGGCTCCAACATCCGAGCTCAAGTGCAACCCAATCCACACAGGAAAGCAAAACGTGAAATCCACACAGGATAGCTCAACACAATCCACAAAGGAAAGTAAAACTTAAATCCACACAGGATAACACAACACAATCCACACAGGAAAGTAAAACAGGATTTAGCTCACACAGGATATACTTCTTCGTAAGACGATAGAGATGATCAGATGTAGCCACTGATTCATCTAAGTCGTCGGACCCACAAAGGACCGGTAGGTACTAACCCCCGCAATGACCCACATAGGATCGATCATGAAGTTGAAACCATAGCTATTGGGAAACTTCTTCTCCATCAAGCACAGTGGTTATGCCGCTACAACCAAGCGCTTCCCTCTAACCTTGGACTGTTGTAGTACCCCACCTATCGAGTACTGCAGGCCTGTTGCTACAACCAAGCGTTCTCCCATACCGCTACAACCAAGCGCTGCTCCGTCGTGGGTCTGCCGCTAAAACCAAACACTCCCCTGTTCCGCTACAACCAAGCGCACCTCTGTCGTGGGTCTGCCTCTACAACCAAGCGCTCCCCTGTGCCGCTACAACCAAGCGCACCTCTGTCGTGGGTCTGCCGCTACAACCAAGCGCTCCCCCTCATAGCCTCCAGAGGTACTCCTTCTATTGAGTACCGAGGGTCTGCCGCTACAACCAAGCGATCCTCCGCCGTGGGTCTTCCGCTGCAACCAAGTGCTCCCCACTGGGCTATCCGTAACACACCGAGTCGTTCGATCAGCAGTCGTCAAGTCTCAACCGGCTCTAGGGTTTCCGTACACAGCATGCTCGTTCCGGGAGGGTCCACTCCACGAGCTAAGTGGTCGATGCATCAACTGACATGTAGTCCGGAGTTGATGTATCCCAAGATGTATCGTAGTGGTCACTGCTGAAAACACGGAGGATTCCCGTATTGTTCTCATCATCGTCGCAGTCGAATCCACTGAGGATTTCTGTACAGTTGTCGTCGTCACAGTAGCAGTTGCAGCCACCTCTAGGGTTCCCGCACATAGCAAGCTCGCTCGGGAGGGTCCGCTCCACGAGCCGAGAGGCTGATACATCAACTGACACATATTCCAGAGTTGATGTATCCAAAAGTTCTGTATCGTCAACAGGAACTCAACGTCGCAGACGGCGCGTCAATCGGACGCCCGGTCTAAGAGATAATGGCTTTTTCATCCCAGGGGCCCGGTTGGTTTTAAGGAAAAACCAACCCGACCGTACTCCACCTGCGTCCAAACCTCGGGCGGAGTATGCCAAAAGATCCTTCTCACTTAGAGGAAAACAACAAAGTCGATGGCACGTCGATCGGACGTCCGAAGCTCAAGATATGAGCGTTTCCGCTCCGAGGGCCCGGTTGGTTTCGTGTACGAACCAACCCGGCCGAACCCAAAGTATTCCGAAACCTTGAGTGTAATATACCGAAACGACCGTCTCGATCCAAGGATCGCGTTTCCGCTGACGGAGAGTCGTTTGGAGTCCCTTAGCTTAAGTTACGGGCAAAGGACCGAAAAGGTCCGGGAATAGGGGGTCTGGGCCCGGACTGACCCGGCCCGACCCCCCCCTGGGTCGGCCGAACCGGGTCGACCCGACCCGGCTGGACCCGGTCCGGCCATGCCAGGGCACGGCCCGGCTCGGCCGGTCGGTCCGGCTCGGCTCGGCCGAGCGGCCGAGCAACGCGGGGGGCGCGCATGCCCCCGCATGACAACACCGCGGCCCCCGCGGGGGGCCGCCCTGGATCACTCGGATGCGGCCGGGCCGCCGCGTCCCTGAACCGCGGTTCCGCGCGGCCGCAGAACCGCCTCGCCGCCGCGGCTTCAGCTGCGGCGAGGTTTTCCCGGCGGCGCGCTGGGCGCTGCCGCCGCCTGGCGGCCGGACGAAGCTTTTGCGGGCCACCGGAGTTGCTCCGGTGGTCCGATTTCCTTCCCGACTGTGCCGATGTTCCTCCCAGGTTCCGTTCTTCACTGCGGAATCATTAAATCGCCTCTGTGGCACGTTTTGTCGTCGCCCGCCAAATACGCACAACAAGGAAGAACTGCGGAGGGTTGTCGAGCCGTGTTTGTTTGGCCCGCACCCTCCGCATTAGATAATAACAGTCGGGAGAAATATTCAACACAGAATAAAAGCAAGGCACAATTTTAATAGAATTAAAATTGAACTTGATCCGGGTTATTTGTTTTAAAAGAAACAATCAAGGGAAAATAAAGATTGTTCTCAAATAAAAACTCATACCTCGTCAAGTCGTCGCACGCGCGTTCTTCGCGGAATTAATCGTCGCGGAAGGAGGGGATCGTCGCGTCATCGTGGTATCCGGCATTGCGTCAACGAACTTGTCGTTGTTGATCGAAGGTTGTCTTGGGGTTGGATTGTCACGGAAGAACGTCGCGGAAGAAGAATCGTCGGCATCGCGGTACTTGGCGTTGCGTCGTCGATCTCCGAGGGCTCAGCTGTAACAGCCCGAGATTTTATGAAAAATATTCTTTTTAATTTTATTAATGTCTTGTGTTGTACGCTACACCAAAAGGAGCTTGCACAACACGCATCTTTGACTTGCCTTGAATTACACGCAATCGCAACCTTCCTCGATAGCGTGTGTAGTACGCAATACTGAGTTTCACGAAACAACGATATGCTATTAAAATATTATTAAAACTAACCGTTATGAATAGTAATAACCACTTTTTAAATTTTAGAAAATTTATCTCTCAAAATGGACTTCATTTTTGGATTCAGAGTATCGAATTTAGCCTAAGGTGAAATTTTGGTACTTTTCAGATAACTTTCATATTCTGATGAATAGTGAAAATTACTAAATTATAATTAAAAACAACTTTTTTAATCGAAATAATTAATAGTGATAAATTATTAATTTGAGTGGTTTTAAAGTATATTTAGAATATATTTTTACAATTTAATACAATGTTGGTCATTGGTTGTAATTTCACATTTAAACCAGACATAAACAAGTGTCAACCTTTTGATAGATATTGTTTCTTAAAAACACGCTATTTGTTTTAACAGCGGGATTTAATTATAAAATTAATTAATTCAACTTCTATGTTATGAATTTGGTAAAATAGACTTCATTTTTGAATTCGGAATATGAAATATAGCTTAGGATGAAATTTTGGCATTTTTCTGAAAACCTTCAATTTTTGATGAATAGTGAAACTACTAAGTGGTAGTTAAAAAACTGAATTTTTCATAAAACTTAATTTTACCGTTTCTGTGAATGGAATTTCAAAAATCCGAGAGACACGATTGATGTCAGTAAGTAAAATGTGGTTCAATGAGATAAAAATAATTTTTGGTGAATAGTAACTTTTTACTTTTATTTACCACGGTTAAAAATAAATAGGGTAATTAAGGGTAAAAATGATATTAATATTACCCTAACACATGTCCTAATCCTATTGGACAAGTTTATCTCGACCAAAAACAAACTTAAGTGTAAAATATTATCATTTAGGCCCACTTGGATTAGATTAGGACATTTATTATTATTTAATTCAAAGAAGAGTTAAAAGAGTTAAAATCAAAGTTTATTTACTAAAACATTTTTAATATAGGGTTATACATAAGATAAATTCAATTGTAAATATTCATTAGAAAGATAAAACGCTTTCCTATATAATGGTATTTTATTTGTAATTTTTAGACATCAAATAATTTAATTTATTTATGACACAAAGATGATGCAGTAATTATCTTATTAATGAAATATTGACATAATTGATATTATAAATACCAAAATAAATGTAATTTAAGACTTTTTATGAATTACACTAATTTTCTAGGTTACTATGATATATAAGTGTGAATTTAATAAACTTGGTTAGAACATATAATTCTGTTATGACTTTCAAAAAAATCATATATCAAATAGTGTCAAAATTGACACAAAATAGTTTTTAAATAAAATATTATATTATTAATTGTTATTTTATTCCTAAAAATCTAAGGTTCGTCCAAATGACTTATATAAGGATATATATTAATAATAAACAATTTGGGGTTCGTTTGGCATGTTATAGTAAGTGTATTAACCATATAGTGTAAGAAAACAAAAAGACACGGTAAAAGTTAAATTATTTAACTTAGAGTTAAATCTAATTGATAAGGTTAAAATAATACCCTAAACTTGTCTAAATCCTATTGGATGATATTATTTCGACCCATACCCACTTTAACTTCGAAATAATACCCTTTGGAACCATTATAAACCGATTTTGACTTTAATATAAAATAATATTTTGAGATATTCCTAAGTTGCCCCTCTCCTCCCTTATAAAAGGGCACCTCCTCCCTCTCTTCCTCACACAACTTTGAGCCTTCAAGCTCGGAAAACCCCTACAAAAATAACTTCTCCACTTCCCTAGTATCATCCTAGAGGTCCTGGTCTTCTTAAAAGACCAATTTTAGTGCCCTAAAAGGAGGTCTCAAAGAAGCACTTCAAAGAAGAGGTAATACCCATTACCGATCCTTTTCAATTTCTTTCTTCTTCAACTTCTTCTTCTTTATTTGTTTCATGATAAAGTAATAACATCAGTATTTCTTATATACTTATATGTTATTATAAATATGAAACAACTCTAATTAACCTTCTATCCATCCTACGGAAAAAGGAAATCACCGCGCGTGCGTACGTACGGAATACCGTCTCCACGCCGTGGTGTAATCTATTTTCCGCCACCACCTTAATTGGATGGGTATAAAGGTGTAATGAGTAACTATATATTATTATTATGAAGTGACATTGATACTGAAATAGTATACATACACTTAAACACAATTCCATGACCATGGGAACGATATCATCGCTCGTGCGTACGTACGGACTACCGTCTCCACGACGCGATGAGATTCATTCTCAATGATTAACCATTCATGAATGATTATAAAGTATATATAATAAGTACTAATGAAATATATGACATAATAATGATACTTTAATTATTTATATTTATATGTATTTCATCTACTTAATTCCATTCAATTCAATAAGGAAACGAAAACAGCGTTCATGCGTACGTACGGACTACCGTCTCCATGAACGGTGTATTTCTTTCCATTTACTGATTTATTATATATGTGTATTATGAATATATATATATATATATAAATCATGTTTTATATTCTGGAATTAAGTAATCATGATCTAAGTAATCATATGAATAATTACAAGTTAAAAACACGAACGACAAATGAGACGATTTTACCCAAAACGCTACTTTAACATGAATTTACAAAAGAACGGGTAATATAAAGTCATAAGTGGACCATATATGATATAATAAAAATGAATATGATTCTGGAATAAGTCAATAACATGATTTAAATCATATACAGGAGGTTCGGACACTCACAAAGCAAGTCGGACCTAAGGTAAGGGAAATATCACAATCTCATTTTTATCCGAGATTGTTTATACTTTGGTATTTACTGGGGTGTATTTTATCATCCACATCCATGTTCCCTCAATATGTAATATTATTTCCATCCTTATACAATAGTTTATAACCAATTTTACCCTTCGATGAGTTTTTTTGTAAAAGATATGAAAGGAATCTTTTGTCGTTTTTTCGTACGAGGTACTTTTTGACTTTTCTGAAAAAAGTACGAAGAATGTTTTTTTTAACTTATACAGCATGAATGGATTTTTAAAACATTATTTCAAAGAAGCTTCATTTACAAGTTTTCAAGATTATTTTTCATGAACTTCTTTTAGTTTAAAATGGTATGACATGTTAAGAAAGGAAAAGTATTTTTGAAGTAGAAAGGATATTTTCCTCAAGAATAAAGTTCAAGTGTTTTATCAAAATTATTTTCCATCTAAGATAATAAAGGGTTCTATTTTTATCCCTATTATTACATTGATTTGATTATGTTGAGATGGAATTATTTTTATGAATTCCTTTATCTTATATGAATTGTTTTATGATGTCATGTTGTTTAAGAATCCCATTTTTATTACATGGGTTACGCTATGATTTATGATTTATGATTATGTGGCACACATAATAAAGGATTCATTATGAGATGGGTGGGACCTATATATCCCTCCAATGCATTGGGTAAAGATTTTATATCTCATGAGATAGACATGGCTGAAATGGTAGGTTATACCGGTTCAGTGAAACAGGACTGAAACGAGGGCTACTCGATTCAGAAAGGGACTTTGTCCACTAAGATAGTCTTGGCAATGAGTCTTGACTAACAAAAAATGATTCTCTATGATTATGTGTGTATGAAAAAAAGTTTCATGTTTTAAGTTATGATTATTGGGATTACATTTCACTTCTATGATTTATCCCATGTTATGATATTATGAGCTCTTTTGCAGGTTAAGATTTCCAAAAGCTATGTTCTTATGTATATGATGTGATTGATATTTCTTTTGTTTACCCTTACTGAGCATTTGAGCTCACCCTTTTATGTTTTCTTTTCCCCATGATATAAAGAAAGGTTTTAGGTAAAAAAAAAGGGAAGATCTTTATGGGAGATATTGAAGATCTTTCACCACGATTAGAAGATTACGTTCCGAGTTTCCAAAGACACTAAACTATTACGATCCTTGTGTGTGTGTTTTTTTGTTATGTACTAAGTATTCCGCAAAAGTAATGTAATGTCCATGTACGATAAGCTTCGGGTCTCTACAGTTGGTATCAGAGGAAAGGTTTAGTCAACCTTTGGAAACTAGGATGTGAGAACTTTAGTGAGATCCCTAGAGTTATTTCTAAGGTATGTCTAGGGATGTCCCTAAGGTTAAGTATACGTATAGGTTATAGTACTAGGATTATGCTAACGATCATAGAATTAAACCTAAGATGTTAGATATTTAAGGTACTCCCCCTTTATTATGTTGTTTTCCCTAGCATGATTTTTGCCTCTCACACTATTCTTTTTGGGTTTTAGAAAATGGCTGGAAACAAGATGATTCACAATAATGGAGGATATGATGGACAATTGAATGATATTATTCATAATGAAATGGGATTTGGAAGTCCAAACATCATTATTATGCCGAATCAGCAATCTCATAATATGATCAATAAAGTAAAATTTGGTAAGTTTCCTGACTCGGCTAATAAGAGAAAGATGGAGTTTCATGATGATCATAGAGGAAAGAAAGTTCAATTTCCCCTATGTAAATCATGTGGGAAGAGGCATCAAGGAGAATGTTTCAAAGGAACTGGAAGATTCTTTGGGTGTGGAAAAGAAGGACACAAAGCAAGTAAGTGCAAAGGAAAAGGTTCAGTTAACACCATGGATGAGGATAATGGTATTGCTACGACATCAACAATGATTAAATGCTTTAAATGTGGAATGTACGGGCATTATGCAAACCAATTCCCTAAGGGAAAGTCTCATGAAGAGAATCAGTATGGTCGTATGGGAAGTATTTATGTTGATGATGATGAAGAAACTATAAATGATATGTGAGATGAAAGAATTGTTGAATCTCGGTCAATGGTTTAAGAATGTAGTGGAATGATTACATGTTTATCATGTGTAATGTTGTATAAGTAATCTCATGGAATAAAGAGATATCTAAGGATTGTTACATTGTTGTCTTTCCTTAAGTTTTGAAAGTGTATGATGAATGGTACCAGTAACCATGAAAGGTTATTCAAATACTTTTGTAAAGTAGATGATATGCGCATAATGAAAGGATAAGAAGATAATGAGATGTTTGATTGTATTCATGAGATCATGATTGATATAAGGACTAAGTGATATCATGGTTTGAGTATATAGAATTTTGAGGATTTTGGTATGTGGAAGGTGTTAACTTTTAACTGCATTCATGTTTTCACTAAGGTATTCAAGAGAATGCATGATTAAGGACTTTGAATGTTTGGAATGTGACCAACAAAACATATCTTATGATATATGGGGATCGATGATGGTGTTAAATCTCTGGTAATCGTTTTCACTATGTTATGAGAGTGGACTGCAGTATTATGGATAAGCCTAAAGATTGGAATGGATTATGTTGGACATAAGTTAGTATTGTTTAAGGATAGAAGTTTTTTTCGATATTATTGATGGGATGTTATAGTAATATAGTTTTAGAAAAAGGACAACCTGCAGGACGGGCGGCAGCCCATCGCATCGGACAAGGCTGTGGAAATCGAACCCACAACCGAAGTGCGACTGGCCTTTATTTCCTACCACTAGCCTACAGGAAGTCCCTGTTTAGTAGAAACTAGTTTTATTATATTAAGCAGTATGATATATGAAGTATAATCCCATTTTAGGAACCATATATGATTAATCCCACTATAGATCGACTTATGTATATAAATTTTGCTAACCTTTTGAGACAGATGGAATGACCCGTCATTCTATCACATGATCTGCTAACACTTCACGAATAACAAATTCATCTTCATTTATTTAAGAGATGAAGTGGAAATTGTTAAAGGCACGAACAACAGTGAGATTGTACCAAAATAAAGTAAGTATTTATTCTAATTCAAATTCTTTAACTTTAGGGAAACGATCTTGAAAACCAAAAATGTTGTCCTAGTGCTCTTATATCTGATAAATCAGATGGTACCTTATATTGTCACAAATCTATGGCTTTGTGATTGTTGGCTATTTCATAACCATGTTCTCTACCACTCTCCATCAGAACATGATGGTTAGATTTCTCTTCCATATCCATATTTTCACCTATGTGGAAACCCAGTGATTAGTTTATTTGGGTAACCGTTACGTTTCATACTTTTGTTTTTAAAGATTGGTTTTGATATTCCTTTTTACGATGTGGGTTTCTATTAAAGAAACTTTCGAATAGTAAATCATTTATAACCCTGACGAATTTCGAGGGCGAAATTCATTTTAAGGGGGGTAGAATGTAACAGCCCGAGATTTTATGAAAAATATTCTTTTTAATTTTATTAATGTCTTGTGTTGTACGCTACACCAAAAGGAGCTTGCACAACACGCATCTTTGACTTGCCTTGCATTACACGCAATCGCAACCTTCCTCGATAGCGTGTGTAGTACGCAATACTGAGTTTCACGAAACAACGATATGCTATTAAAATATTATTAAAACTAGCCGTTATGAATAGTAATAACCACTTTTTAAATTTTAGAAAATTTATCTCTCAAAATGGACTTCATTTTTGGATTCAGAGTATCGAATTTAGCCTAAGGTGAAATTTTGGTACTTTTCGGATAACTTTCATATTCTGATGAATAGTGAAAATTACTAAATTATAATTAAAAACAACTTTTTTAATCGAAATAATTAATAGTGATAAATTATTAATTTGAGTGGTTTTAAAGTATATTTAGAATATATTTTTACAATTTAATACAATGTTGGTCATTGGTTGTAATTTCACATTTAAACCAGACATAATCAAGTGTCGATCTTTTGATAGATATTGTTTCTTAAAAACACGCTATTTGTTTTAACAGCGGGATTTAATTATAAAATTAATTAATTAAACTTCTATGTTATGAATTTGGTAAAATAGACTTCATTTTTGAATTTGGAATATGAAATATAGCTTAGGATGAAATTTTGGCATTTTTCTGAAAACCTTCAATTTTTGATGAATAGTGAAACTACTAAGTGGTAGTTAAAAAACTGAATTTTTCATAAAACTTAATTTTACCGTTTCTGTGAATGGAATTTCAAAAATCCGAGAGACACGGTTGATGTCAGTAAGTAAAATGTGGTTCAATGAGATGAAAATAATTTTTGGTGAATAGTAACTTTTTACTTTTATTTACCACGGTTAAAAGTAAATAGGGTAATTAAGGGTAAAAATGATATTAATATTACCCTAACACATGACCTAATCCTATTGGACAAGTTTATCTCGACCAAAAACAACCTTAAGTGTAAAATATTATCATTTAGGCCCACTTGGATTAGATTAGGACATTTATTATTATTTAATTCAAAGAAGAGTTAAAAGAGTTAAAATCAAAGTTTATTTACTAAAACATTTTTAATATAGGGTTGTACATAAGATAAATTCGATTTTAAATATTCATTAGAAAGATAAAAAGATTTACTATATAATGGTATTTTATTTGTAATTTTTAGACATCAAATAATTTAATTTATTTATGACACAAAGATGATGCAGTAATTATCTTATTAATGAAATATTGACATAATTGATATTATAAATACCAAAATAAATGTAATTTAAGACTTTTTATGAATTCCACTAATTTTCTAGGTTACTATGATATATAATTGTTGATTTAATAAACTTTTTTCGAACATATAATTCTGTTATGACTTTCAAAAAAATCATATATCAAATAGTGTCAAAATTGACACAAAATAGTTTTTAAATCAAATATTATATTATTAATTGTTATTTTATTCCTAAAACTCTAAGGTTCGTCCAAATGACTTCGATAAGGATATATATTAATAATAAACAATTTGGGGTTCGTTTGGCATGTTATAGTAAGTGTATTAACCATATAGTGTAAGAAAACAAAAAGACACGGTAAAAGTTAAATTATTTAACTTGGAGTTAAATCTAATTGATAAGGTTAAAATAATACCCTAAACTTGTCTAAATCCTATTGTATGATAGGATTTCGACCCATCCCCAATTTACCTTCGAAATAATACCCTTTGGAACCATTATAAACCGATTTTGACTTTAATATAAAATAATATTTTGAGATATTCCTAAGTTGCCCCTCTCCTCCCTTATAAAAGGGCACCTCCTCCCTCTCTTCCTCACACAACTTTGAGCCTTCAAGCTCGGCCAACCCCTGCCAAAATCACTTCTCCACTTCCCTAGTATCATCCTAGAGGTCCTGGTCTTCTTAAAAGACCAATTTTAGTGCCCTAAAAGGAGGTCTCAAAGAAGCACTTCAAAGAAGAGGTAATACCCATTACCGATCCTTTTCAATTTCTTTCTTCTTCAACTTCTTCTTCTTTAGTTGTTTCATGATAAAGTAATAACATCAGTATTTCTTATATACTGATATGTTATTATAAATATGAAACAACTCTAATTAACCTTCTATCCATCCTACGGAAAAAGGAAATCACCGCGCGTGCGTACGTACGGAATACCGTCTCCACGCCGTGGTGTAATCTATTTTCCGCCACCACCTTAATTGGATGGGTATAAAGGTGTAATGAGTAACTATATATTATTATTATGAAGTGATATTGATACTGAAATAGTATACATACACTTCAACACAATTCCATGACCATGGGAACGATATCATCGCTCGTGCGTACGTACGGACTACCGTCTCCACGACGCGATGAGATTCATTCTCAATGATTAACCATTCATGAATGATTATAAAGTATATATAATAAGTACTAATGAAATATATGACATAATAATGATACTGGAATTATTTATATTTATATGTATGTCATCTACTTAATTCCATTCAATTCAATAAGGAAACGAAAACAGCGTTCATGCGTACGTACGGACTACCGTCTCCATGAACAGTGTATTTCTTTCCATTTACTGATTTATTATATATGTGTATTATGAATATATATATATAAATCATGTTTTATATTCTGGAATTAAGTAATCATGATCTAAGTAATCATATGAATAATTACAAGTTAAAAACACGAACGACAAATGAGACGATTTTACCCAAAACGCTACTTTAACATGAATTTACAAAAGAACGGGTAATATAAATTCATAAGTGGACCATATATGATATAATAAAAATGAATATGATTCTGGAATAAGTCAATAACATGATTTAAATCATATACAGGAGGTTCGGACACTCACAAAGCAAGTCGGACCTAAGGTAAGGGAAATATCACAATCTCATTTTTATCTGAGATTGTTTATACTTTGGTATTTATTGGGGTGTATTTTATCATCCACATCCATGTTCCATCAATATGTAATATTATTTCCATCCTTATACAATAGTTTATAACCAATTTTACCCTTCGATGAGTTTTTTTGTAAAAGATATGAAAGGAATCTTTTGTCGTTTTTTCGTACGAGGTACTTTTTGACTTTTCCGAAAAAAGTACGAAGAATGTTTTTTTTAACTTATACGGCATGAATGGATTTTTAAAACATTATTTCAAAGAAGCTTCATTTACAAGTTTTCAAGATTATTTTTCATGAACTTCTTTTAGTTTAAAATGGTATGACATGTTAAGAAAGGAAAAGTATTTTTGAAGTAGAAAGGATATTTTCCTCAAGAATAAAGTTCAAGTGTTTTATCAAAATTATTTTCCATCTAAGATAATAAAGGGTTATGTTTTTATCCCTATTATTACATTGATTTGATTATGTTGAGATGGAATTATTTTTATGAATTCCTTTATCTTATATGAATTGTTTTATGATGTCATGTTGTTTAAGAATCCCATTTTTATTACATGGGTTACGCTATGATTTATGATTTATGATTATGTGGCAAACATAAGAAAGGATTCATTATGAGATGGGTGGGACCTATATATCCCTCCAATGCATTGGGTAAAGATTTTATATCTCATGAGATAGACATGGCTGAAATGGTAGGTTATACCGGTTCAGTGAAACAGGACTGAAACGAGGGCTACTCGATTCAGAAAGGGACTTTGTCCACTAAGATAGTCTTGGAAATGAGTCTTGACTAACAAGAAATGATTCTCTATGATTATGTGTGTATGCCACAAAGTTTCATGTTTTAAGTTATGATTATTGGGATTACATTTCACTTCTATGATTTATCCCATGTTATGATATTATGAGCTCTTTTGCAGGTTAAGATTTCCAAAAGCTATGTTCTTATGTATATGATGTGATTGATATTTCTTTTGTTTACCCTTATTGAGCATTTGAGCTCACCCTTTTATGTTTTCTTTTCCCCAGGATATAAAGAAATGTTTTAGGTATAAAAAAAGGGAAGATCTTTATGGGAGATATTGAAGATCTTTCACCACGATTAGATTATTACGTTCCGAGTTTCCAAAGACACTAAACTATTACGATCCTTGTGTGTGTGTTTTTTTTGTTATGTACTAAGTATTCCGCAAAACTAATGTAATGTCCATGTACGATAAGCTTCGGGTCTCTACATCAGCGTTCTTCGCGTTCTTCGCGAAGGACGATGAAGAACTTGAGGTTTCTGACAATTCCTCTCAACGAACAACCTTAAATAGAAAAAGCGTTGGTCTTATTTTATTAACATGCCAACAAACGAAAAAGAGATAAGTAACGACCCATTAATTCATAGAATTAATTCAACGAAATAAACTGCCCAATTAATTGGTGCGTTAAGAAATTAAGAAAACGCGTCAGTTGACTTTCATAATGACAGGTTTTCGCGGGTGCGTTACTTAGCGGAAAAGAAACGGTGGGGCTCGTGCAGGCCCCACCTCACAAATATCCTACCAAGAGGGTAGGATATTTTTGGATAGCACCCTATCCGCATCAACTCAGCTTAAACAGCTTTAAGTGGCTTCAAGTGGCTTCCAAGTGAAATAAAATAAAGTTTGTCGTACCAAATATTTTATTTCTTAACTTTAAGCCCAAAAATTAAAAATCACACCCGAGCAAACGCAACTCCGGAAGAGGCGTTTATAAGAAATTACCAGCGCTGCGATTCCATCGGTGCCCTCAGAATTCGATTCCGGGCACCGGTTCAAAAGTTAGAAAAACCCACTCGTCCGTTCACTGAACGTACCCGAGCCAAACTTCGGAAAATGATTCCGGGCACACCGGGCCTCGGAATCAGGTGCCGTCTGAAGCTGCGTTCTTGTAAAATTCCAAAGAAAATTAAGAAAAAAATTTCCTTGAAATTTACAGGTCTTTACATGTTTTCTGTATCAATTGAATTTTTTTATTTTCATTATGAGATTCAAATGGAGTGTTTATTAGGATTTTTACTTGGTGAATTAAAGAACATTGAAATTTTCAATAAATTGAAGTTTTATAACACAACCACATTTTTCAATGTTCATATCTCTCAAGTGAGACAATGATAGGAGGTTGTCACGACCCGCCCTCGGGGCCCGTGCCGTGACTACCCCAAGCCCGCCTCCCATAGGCCAGGGGCTGGCGACTAGCACCAAGGTGTAATTCCCGATAAAAAAAGGGAAGGCATTGCCTTTATGAAGTAAAAAAACACACAGAGTAAGTAAGCAGAAGTAAACACTAAGTAAAACTGGGTACAATAGTAAGTGAGTAAAAGTAAGTGGGCCATAATACAAACTCAAACTGAAAGTAAAGTACAACTGAAAAAGGGTGTACAACAACTGAAAAGTAAATCTGCAACGTCGAGTCGTTCACTGGATTTCCCACATGAAGGGTGGGTACAGATAGCCTCCACAGCTCCTCGGGTCCAGCCGTCCATTCCGAGTACGTCCCGCCCAGTGGTCCACCTCCAGGTACCGACCTGCTCCGCAAGCCTCAACCACGATCAGCGATGTCCGTCGTCTGCAACCAACACAAAGTAGTGTAGGCATAGCCCGTGCAGGGGTGAGTATAGCTACTCAGTAGAGACCCCGAGACCCCCGAATGTCTCCCAGAATCCACAAAGGATAATCCCAAAAGGAAAGATACAATCACGAAGTAACATCTGACACCACTTAGGTATATGCCCATACATATACCTAAGTCATCAATTCTCGTTCGGCTCCAACATCCGAGCCCAAGTACAACCCAGTCCACACAGGAAAACACAACCCAATCCACACAGGAAAGCATAACGTAATCCACACAGGATAGCAAGTCAATCTTATCAAAGATAAGGATTGAAAGTCAAGACCCATCTCACACGGGTATACTTCTTCGTAAGACGATAGAGATGATCAGATGTAGTCACTGATTCATCTAAACTGTCGGACCCACACAGGATCGATAGGTACTAACCCCCGCAATGACCCACACAGGATCTGACCCACACGGGATCGGAATATGCTGGCCCACACAGGACCGCTGATCGCTGACCCACACAGGATCTGACCCACACAGGATCGTTGGGTGTTGTAGTCATCGTCGTCGAATCCACGAAGGATTTCTATGCAGTCGTCATCGTCGTCGCAGTCGCTGCCAGCTCTAGGGTTCCCGCACACAGCAAGCTCGTTCGGGAGGGTCCACTCCATGGGCCGAGGGGCTGATACATCAACTGAAGCGAAGTCTGGAGTTGATGTATCCAAAAGTTCCGTATCGTCAACAGGAACTCAACGTCACAGACGGCGCGTCAATCGGACGCCCGGTCTGAGAGTTATTGGCTTTTTCGTCCCAGGGGCCCGGTTGGTTTTTAAGTCAAAACCAACCCGACCATACTCCAACTGCGTCCAAACCTCGAGTGGAGTAATACAAAAGGTCCGTCTTACTAAGAGGAATCCAACAAAGATGACGGCACGTCAATCGGACGTCTGGAACTCAAGTTATAAGTGTTTCCGCTCCGAGGGCCCGGTTGGTTTCGTGTTCGAACCAACCTGGCCGAACCCAAAGTTCTTTGAAACCTTGAGTATTATATACCAAAACGACCGTCTCGATCCAGGGATCGCATCGCATCTCACGGTGCGTCGTTCGGAGGTCTGTAGCCCAAGTTATGGGCAAAGGACCAAAAGAAGTCCGTGAAATAGGGGGTTCGGGCCCGGTCCGACCCGGCCCGATACCCCCTGGGTCGGCTCAGACCAGGTCGACCCGACCCGGGTTTGGGTCCGGCCCAAAAGGGCATGGCCCGGCCCGGTGGGCGCAGCCCGGCCCTGCCAGCGCGGCCCGGACCGGCCTGGGCACGGCCCGACCCGGCCTGGCGCGCTCGGCCTGGCCCGCATGGCCAGGTAGCTTGGTCGTAACGGCTGAGTGGAAGGGGGGGGGGGAGATGCCCCCCTGTTTGGTAACCTGCGGCCCCCATGTGGGGGGCCGCTCCTTCGGCCGTCCGGGGGTTACGACCCCCGGTTCCTCGTTCGGCCGGCCCGGCTGGCCGGCCGTGCTGCTGTCGCGGGACCCAGCGGTCCATCCCTCCTGCTCCGGCGCCGGCGGCCGGTAGCCGGCCACCGCTCCCTGCACTGCCGCGGCCCAAAGGCTCTGGCCTTAGTCTGAACGGCGCGGCGCGCCGGGACCGCGCCCCTCTGCCGCGGCCCCGCTCCAACCGCGGTGTCTTCGTGGTTCCCCGGCACGGCGCGACGGCGTCGCGCTCCTTTTCCGCGATTCTCTCATTTCCGTGTGGTGCGACGGCACCGCGCCATCTCTGTTCCAATCCACAACGAAGGACATCAATAAAAAAAGGAGGGGGGTCGGCCGTGTTTGTGCGGTCAAGCCCCCTCCCGTTAATCGATAACATGCGGCTAAAAGTTAATCGATGAACGCCCAAAATTATTCACATCATAAAACTGAACCCCTACCTCGAAGAAAAGGTTGAACGAAGGTTCGTCGTGGAATTGAACGTTGCGGAAGAAGGTGTCACGGAAGGAGGATCGTCAGCGTCGCGGAGAAAAGATTCGTCGGCGTCGCGTCGTCGATCTTCGAGGATGGCGTCTCTCAACAGCTGCGGAGAGGGAAGAAGACGGTACAACGAACTCCCCTTTGCGGTGACAGAGTTCTTCATCGAAGGCTCGGCATTCTTCGCGTTCTTCATCGTAGAAGAAGAACTTCAAGACTTAGAGAAAATTCTCTCCAAAATCCTCTCGCACAACCAAAACAACACTAATAAAATAAGCCTTGCCTTATTTTATTACTCATGCCAAACGTTTTGAAATTCAAAATTGAATCATTCAATTAATTTAATTAATTGAAAAGTTTAAACCGCCCAATTAAAGAGGCATTTAATATTTAGTTAAACGTAAGAGTTGACTTCATTTAATGGAGGTGCGGGTGCGTTACCAAATTAAAAGAGGGGGTTGAGGAAGTGAATAGGTGGGGCTCGTGTGGGCCCCACCCCCACAAATATCCTACATAGTGGAGTAGGATATAATGGGTCCCACTCCAACCACTTAGCTTAGGTTAAACTACTTAAAATAAAATAAAATTGGTTGCACCATTTTATTTTATTCTTTTACTTAACCCAAAAAAATTTAAGTGCCACACCCGAGCAAACGCAACTCTAGAAAAGGTGTTCTTAAGCAATTATCGGTGCTGCGATTCCATCGGTGCCCTAGGAATTCGATTTCGAGCACCAGTTCAAAAGTTAGGAAAACCTGCTCGTTCGTTCACTGAACGTACCCAAGCTAAACTTCGGAAAATGATTCCGGGCACAACGGGCCTCAGAATCAGGTGCCATCAGAAAATGCGTTCTTGTAAAAATCCCAAAGAAAATTAAGAAAAAATTTCTCTTGAATTTTACGGGTCTTTACATTACTCCTACCTTATGGATTTACGTCCCCGTAAAGATGAATCATAAACTAGGGAAACAAAATTGGGTACTACGCACGCATCTGAGCCTCCCGCTCCCAAGTGCTCTCCTGGAGGTTTCTGTGCTGCCATCTGATGCGCACTAGAGGAATAGACCGTCCACATAGGATCTGATCCTATCGATCCTCAATCTCCACTGGGACCTCCGCAAAGGTCGCCCCATCATCAATGTCCAGCTCCCCATGGTCGATGATATGTGTCAGGTCGTGCACGTATCTCCTCAACTGAGATACGTGGAAGACGTCGTGCACCCGGTGCAACTGAGGTGGTAGAGCCAGGCGATAAGCCACCTCGCCTATCCTGCTGAGGACCTGGAATGGTCCGATGAAGCATGGAGACAACTTGTCACCTCGTCTAAATCTCTGTAATCCATGTCGAGGTGAGACCCGCAAGAATATGTGGTCGCCATCCTCGAACTCTAGTGGTCTCTACCTCCTATCAGTATAAGACTTCTGCCGGCTCTGAGCTATCCTCATCCGCTCCTGGATGACCTGGACCTTCTCCGTCATGGCCTGGACCATCTCTGGTCCCACAAGTGCTGACTCCCCAGGGTCTGTCCAGCACAGCGGTGATCTACATGGTCGGTCGTACAACGCCTCGTATGGTTCCATCCCGATGGTGGAGTGGTAGATCTTGTTGTACGCGAACTCCACCAAGGGTAGGTGGTCCTCCCAGCTGCAACCAAAGTTGAGGACACGTGCATGGAGCATTTCCTCGAGAGTCTGAATGGTCCTCTCCATCTGACCATCTGTCTGAGGGTGAATGGCGGTGCTCAGACGTAGTTGCATCCCGAACTCCTCCTGCAACCCCTTCCAAAGCCGGGAAGTGAAGCAAGCATCTCGATCAGAGACGATAGATGATGGTACACCATGAAGCCATACAATCTCCTAAACGTAGAGGCGTCCCAAGCTCTCCACTGAGCCCTGCTCTCTGATGGGTAAGAAGTGGTCCGACTTGGGGAGTCGGTCGACAATCACCCAAATGGAGTCGTGACCTCTAGAAGTGCATGGAAGTCTAGTCACGAAGTCCATAGATATGGCATCCCACTTCCACTCCGGGACCTCTAAGGGTTGTACCAATCCTGCTGGTACCTGGTGCTCTGCCTTCACCTGCTGGCAGGTGAGGCATCGAGAAACGAACTCTACTACAGCCTTCTTCATACCCGGCCACCAGTGCTGTCATCTGAGGTCCTGGTACATCTTCTCCACTCCTAGATGTACCGCTAGAGGGGAAGTGTGGAACTCCCTCAGCACCTCCTCCTGTAAAGCAGCTAGTACCATGGTACGTCCTCTGAAAAGGATGGTGTGCTCTCCTACCACAGAGAATCCATCAGGTGCATGTCCTGAGGATATCTGTGCACGCCGCATCTCACAATCAATGTCCCCACGTTATGCCTCTCTGACCCGCTGAAGAAGTGGAGGAGTGACTATGAGTGACTATTGGAAGGATGCTCCATCACTATCCATGAAGGATATCTGCAAAGTGGCTAGCTGCTCTGTCGCCTCCCCAAGTAGATGAATGCCCATCCTCCTGCTGACAACATCGGCTACTACGTTCCCCTTTCTAGGATTATAGACTATCTCAAAGTCATAGTCCTGGAGGAACTCGATCCATCGTCGTTGTCTCAGGTTCAGGTCCTTCTGCGAGAAGATGTACCTGAGACTCTGGTGGTCAGAGTAGACTATAAAGCACTCGCCCACCAGATAGTGTCACCACATCTTCATAGAGGAGACCACTGCTGCTAACTCCGGGTCATGGGTAGTGTAGTTCTGCTCATGCTGCCTCAACTGACGTGATCCATAGGCGATCATTACCCGCTCATGCATTAGGACACATCTGAGACCAGTCCCTGATGCATCACAGTAGACTATGTACCCTACTCCCTCCTCTGGTAGCCTCAAAATAGGCGCGCTGGTCAAACTCGGTCTCAGCTTCTGGAAGCTCTGCTGACATCTATCTGACCACACGAAGGGTTTCCCCTTCTTCGTCAAATCTAAAAGTGGTGTTGCAACTCTGGAGAAGTTTGGCACGAATCTCCGGTAGTACCCAGCAAGACCCAAGAAACTCCGCACCTCCGTCACGCTCCTGGGTGGCTCCTAAGCTAGCACTGCCTCGATCTTCGCAGGATCCACCGCAACTCCCAGCTCAGAGATGAAGTGTCCCAAGAATTGGACCTCACGTATCCAGAACTGACACATCGAGATCTTACCATAAATCTGGTGATCTCGGAGTGTGTCCAGTACAACCCACAAGTGGTAGGCATGCTCCTCCTCAGTGGTCGAGTATACCAAAATGTCGTCGATGAATACCACGACAAATCGATCGAGGTATGGTTGAAAGATCTTGTTTATGAGACTAATGAACATTTTTGGAGCATTGGTTACGCCGAAAGGCTTAACCAAGAACTCATAGTGGCCATACCGACATCTGAAGGTCGTCTTCTGCACGTCCTCGTCTCGAACTCTGAGCTGATGATAGCCTAATCTGAGGTCTATCTTCGAGAACCACTGCGCTCCCTTGAGATGATAGAAGAGGTCTTCAATCCTTGGTAGCGGATACTTTTTCCTCACGGTCACCTGGTTCAGGAGACGATAGTCGACACAAAGTCACAAGCTCCCGTCCTCCTTCTTGGCGAACAATATCGGGGAAGCCCAGGGTGAAACACTGGGTCGGATGAATCCCTTGCCCTGCAAGTCCTCCAGCTGTACCCATAGCTCTAGAAGCTCGGCAGGAGCCATCCGATATGCTGGGGTGGATATCGGGGCTGTCCCGGGGTACAGATCAATATAAAAGTCTACCTCTCTGCGAGGAGGTAGTCCTGGAACGTCATCGGGAAAAACGTCCGCATACTGATCCACCACTACAGGTAAACTTGGACTCCGCACGTCAACTGCTCCTAGGATGAGGCTAGCCAACTGATGAGTGATGGTTTGTCCTCTCCTCTGCGTGAATCCATCCTGCGCTGCAAAGGCTCCCTTCTTGCTGGTGAAGGTGAACCTGCTCCCATCGGTGCGAACACATCGCACCTTGCGCCTAATGCAGTCAATCTGAGCATGGAGTGTAGATAACCAATTCATGCCCAAGATGACATCGTAAGGCCTCGACGCCGCTACAAGAAGATCACAGCTGAAGCTCTCGCCTCCTAGAGTAAGCTCACACTGTCGGCACCAGTGTGTAATCGTCGAGTCTGCTCCCGTAGGAGTCTCTAGCCGTAAAGATCGATCCAACGGCTCCATCAGAATCTCTGAGCTCCGAACAAGGGCAGAGGCAATGAAAGAATGACTCGCTCCTGTGTCTATAATAACTGCAGCAAGGGTGGAATAGACACAGATAGTACCTCGAATCATCTCGGGAACGCCGTGGTCGTAGGCCTCCGCTGCCTGAAGTTGTGTCTGTCTCTGCCCACCAGCTCCCTTTGGTCGGGGTGGGCCTCCTGGTGGTGGTGGTGGTGGTAGAGCCTCGAAGCGTCGCCCACCTCCTGCTGATCGTCCAGCTCCTCTGCCTCGTCTGCATGCTCCCTACGGACCACCACGGTCGACCCTCTACCGCTTCCTGGGTGGTCCCTCCACCGTCTACTGCTCCTCCACACGGCGGGTCGGGCATTCACAAGCCATGTGGCCCTACCCGCTGCATGCATAGCACTGTCTGCCTCTCGAAAGACTGGCTATGCGCTGTGTTCCCCGCACCTCTGAGCCAGTGTCCTGAGGTCGTCTGCCTGAGGGTCTGGTCCACCTGGACCCATGTGTCATCTGTCGACTGCCATCTGCAGAAGACTCTGCTACGTGCCGCCCTACGGTAGGTCTCGCTGCTGATGTAGGCTCAGCAAGAAAGCTCTCTATGAGAAGGGCTCGCTCCAGTACTCCTTCCTGTGTCAGAATGCTGAGGGAGATCAGTGATGCCCTGATCTCATGCCTTAATCCCTTCTCGAAGTTCTGGGCCTGGAAGAATGGGTCTCGTACCATGTCCGTAGAATAGCACGAGAGATCGGTAAATCTCGTCGAGTACTAGGCAACCGTCAAGCTGCTCTGCCGCAGTTGTAGTAGCTCCTGGATGCGCACCGCACGGAGGGTGGCTGGAACGAACTCCAAGCGGAAGAGGCTCTCAAAGTCCGTCCAGAGGAGAGATGCCTCGTCGTGTATCTGGAGAATCAAGCTCCACCATCTGCCTGCTGCCGCGTGCAGTAGACTCGCTGCAAGGATCACCATGAGGTCTACTAGTGTCCCTACCAAACGGAAAACTTGTACAACTACCTCCAGCCAATCCTCGGCTGCCTGAGGGTCCGTCTCCCAATGGTACCTGGTCGGTCGTTGACGCTGAAACTCGTGCAGTGCACCAAGGCGATGTGCACTCTTAGTGGCTGGGGCTGGTAGCATCAGTGGCTCGGCGGGTAGTGGTATCGCCGGTGCCTCCGCAGTAATAGGGCCCTACACCGAGGCCTCGTCGCTTGGTGGGCTGTCGTCACATACAAAATCTGGAACCCTAGTTGGCTGCCGTCGTGGGGACATCCTAAAAAGAAACAGGTGTGCCACGGTTAATACAGTATACCGGGTGAGCTAACACAAAGTAATCACACACAAAACTTGAAACACACTTGAAATCAATGTTTTCGTGCACTAAGTCGGAAATCAGAAGTCAGGGTCCTGGTGTACGGATACGTCGGCCGCCGCACCAACACTGGATTCTCTGGACTGATAACCACACTAAATACTCTTAACACTATTGCTTCACATTGAAAAATATCAGAGTCCTGAGTTCTGCGATAGAACCGAACTCCTCTGATACCAATTTGTCACGACCCGTCCTCGGGGCCCGTGCTGTGACTACGCCAAGCCCGCCTCCCATAGGCCAGGGGCTGGCGACTAGCATCAAGGCGTAATTCCCGATAAAAAAAAGGGAAGGAATTGCATTTATGAAGTAAACAAACACACATAGTAAGTAATCATAAGTAAACACTATGTAAAACTGGGTACAATAGTATGTGCGGAAAAGTAAGTGGGCCAAAATACAAACCCAAACTGAAAGTAAAGTACAACTGAAAAAGGGAGTATAGCAACTGAAAATAAAGCCGTAGCGTCGAGCCATCCACTGGAAGCCCCAAGTGAAGGGTGGGTACAGATAGCCTCCACAGCTCCTTGGGTCTAGCCGTCCACTCCGAGTACGTCCCGCCCAGTGGTTCATCTCCAGGTACCGACCTGCTCCGCAAGCCTCAACGACGATCATCGTAGTCCGTCATCTGCAACCAACACAACGTAGTGTGGGCATAGCCTGTGCAGGGGTGAGTATACGCTACTCAGTAGGGACCCCGAGACCCCCGAAGGTCTCCCAGAATCCACAAAGGATAATCCAAAAAAGAAAGATACAATCACAAAGTAACATCTGACACTAATTAGGTATATTCCCATACATATACCTAAGTCATCAATTCTCGTTCGGCTCCAACATCCGAGCCCAAGTACAACCCAGTCCACATAGGAAAACACAACCCAATCCACACAGGAAAGCATAACGTAATACACACAGAATATCAAGTCAATCTTATCAAAGATAAGTATTGAAAGTCAAGACTCAGCTCACACGGGTATACTTCTTCGTAAGACAATAGAGATGATCAGATGTAGCCACTGATTCATCTAAGCTATCAGACCCACATAGGATCGATAGGTACTAACCCCCATAATGACCCACACCGGATCTGACCCACACATGATCGGTATACGCTGGCCCACACAGGACCGCTGAGCGCTGAACCACATAGGATAGGTAGAACTGATCCACACATGATCGCTGAGTGTTGTAGTCGTCGCCATCGAACCCACGGAGGATTTCTGTACAGTCGTCATCGTCATCGCAGTCGCAACCAGCTCTAGGGTTCCCGCGCACAGCAAGCTCGTTTGGGAGGGTCCACTCCACGAGCTGAGGGGATGATACGTCAACTGACGCGAAGTCTGGAGTTGATGTATCCAAAAGTTCTATATCGTCAACAGGAACTCAACGTCACAGACGGCGCGTCAATCAAACGTCCGGCCTAAGAGTTATTGGCTTTTTCGTCCTAGGGGCCCGGTTGGTTTTTAAGTCAAAACCAACCCGACCATACTCCAACTAAGTCCAAACCTCGATCGGATTAAGCCAAAATGTCCGTCTTACTAAGAGGAATCCAACAAAGTCGACGACATGTCAATCGGACGTCTGGGGCTCAAGTTATAAGTGTTTCCGCTTCGAGGGCCCGGTTGGTTTCGTGTTCGTACCAACCCAGTCAAACACAAAGTTCTCCTAAAAATTGAGTATTATATACTAAAACGACCATCTCGGTCCAGGGATCGCATCTCAGCTGACGGTGCGTCGTTCGGAGGTCCGTAGCCCATGTTATGGGAAAAAGAGTGAAAGAAAACCGTGAAATAGGGGGTTCAGACCCGGTCCGACCCGGCCCGATACCCCTTGGGTCGGCCCAGCCCGGTGGGCGCGGCCCGGCCCTGCCGGCGCGGCCCAGCCTGGCGCGCTCGGCCTGGCTATCTTGGCCAGGCGGCTCGGCCGTAACGGCCGAGCGGAAGGGGGGGGGCGTTGCCCCCCTGTTTGGCAACCCGCGGACCCCATGTGGGGGGCCGATCCTTCGGTCGGTCGGGTTACGACCCCCGGTTCCTCGTTCGGCCGGCCCGGCTGGCTGGCCATGCTGCTACCACAGGACCCCGCGGTCCCGCCCTCCTGCTCCGGCGCCGGCTGCCGATAGCCGGCCGCCGCTCCCTACACCGTCGCAGCCCAAAGTCCGCGGCCTTGGTCTGACCGGTGTGGCGCGACGGCACTGCGCCCCTCCGCCACGGCCCCGCTCCGGCCGCAGTATCTTTGTGGTTCCCCGGCACGGTGCGATGGCGCCGTGCTTCTTTGTCGCGGTTCTCTCGTTTCCGCGCGGTGCGATGACACCATGCCATCTCCGTTCCAATCCACAACGAAGGACATCAATAAAAAAAGGAGGGGGTCAGGCGGGTTTGTGCGGTCCGACCCCCTCCCGTTAATCGATAGCATGCGGCTAAAATTTAATCGATGAATGCCCAAAATTATTCATGTCATAAAACCTAACCCCTAACTCAAAGAAAAGGTTGAACAAAGGTTCGTCGCGGAATTGAACGTCACGGAATTGAACATCGCGGAAGAAGGTGTCGTGGAAGGAGGATCGTTGGCGTCGCGAAGAAAAGATTTGTCGGCATCGCGTCGTCGATCTCCGAGGATGGCGTCTCTCACCGGATGTAGAGAGGGAAGAAGATGGTACGACGAACTCCCCTTTGCGGTGACGGAGTTCTTCATTGAAGGCTCAACGTTCTTCGCGTTCTTCATCGTGGAAGAAGAACTTCAAGACTTAGAGAAAATTCTCTCCAAAATACTCTCGCACAAACAAAACAACATTAATAAAATAAGCATTTCCTTATTTTATTACTCACGCCAAACGTTTTTAAATTCAAAATTGAATCATTCAATTAATTTAATTAATTGAAAAGTTTAAACCGCCCAATTAAAGAGGCGTTTAATATTTAGTTAAACGCAAGAGTTGACTTCATTTAATGGGGGTGCGGGTGCGTTACCTAATTAAAAGAGGGGGTTGAGGAAGTGAATATGTGGGGATCGTGTGGGCCCCACCCCAAAAATATACTACCTAGTAGAGTAGGATATAGTGGGTCCCCCTCCAACCACTTTTCTTAGGTTAAACTACTTAAAATAAAATAAAATCGGTTGCACCATTTTATTTTATTCTTTTACTTAACCCAAAAAAATTTAAGTACCACACCCGAGAAAACGCAACTCCAGAAATGGTGTTCTTAAGCAATTACTGGTGCTGCGATTCCATCGGTGCCCTCGGAATTTGATTCCGATCACCGGTTCAAAAGTTAGGAAAACCCACTCGTTCGTTCACTGAATGTACCTGAGCTAAACTTCGGAAAATGATTCTGGGCACACTAGGACTCGAAATCAGGTGCCGTCAGAAACTGCGTTCTTGTAAAAATCCCAAAGAAAATTAATAAAAAATTTCTCTTGAATTTTACAGGTCTTTACAGAGGTAATATTTCCCTTGGAATGAAAATATTCTATATAGTATAATATATTTATTCTATATTATTTTTAATGTAACACTCATATTTATTTCCACATTATAATATATAAAATATGTTTTTAAAAACCTTTGGAAATGTGGAATCAATTCAGATGATTTTATAAATTATGAAAAGTTATTTTTATATCATTTATCATGGAATAATGTTACAATATTTAATGATAAATATTTAAATTATTCATTTATTTATTTATCTCCTTATTTAATATTTATTTATAAAATGATCTGTATTATAAATTTTGGTATGTTATAGTTTAATGTGTTTAAAATTTTTCTTATAATTTATATACCATTTATATAAGGTTTATATGCTAAGTAAAATATATGATTTAGTTTTATCAACCAAAATTATGATCTTAGAATTAGTTATAAACATATGTATAAATGTTGATTGTTTTTATACATATCAATTGTTAGTATTGTATTAAAAGAATGGGATATTAATTGTATTCATCCACTGATGGTGATGCTTTAGAATAATTTTCCACTGAACTGGGAGAATATTCATTATTTTGGAATGATGTGGGTTGGATACCTATCACAATATATTTTCTATTGAATAGATTATGTTTTCATATAATTATAAACATTTACATTAAATGGTTTTATATAACTTATTCATGATATGTATTTAGATGATCATAGTTATAATTATCTATTATTGTGGGTAAGTAATGAAAAACATTTATTTTATATAATATTATAAATTAATCTGTTTGGAACAAATTTATTTGTTTAGAGGTATAAGATAAAAAATTACTACATTAAAATTATGCATAATATAGGGATTACATTTTATATAGATATATGAATGATATGAATATAGAAATTTTTAGACTCTCAAAATCCTCAAAATACTAAGCGTGAGATTCCTTTCAAGTGAAGCATATTACAATACCTTAATAATTTAGTTTACATCAAACTAAAAGTTAGATTTCCGTAGATTGTCTTGCATAAGGAATGGAGTATGTGGATAACATTAAAATTTATATAACCATGTACTATTATGGGTTCTAGGTTACACATATTTGGATAACCCTAATGGTTGGGTTTCTAGTGGAATAATGTTAATAGTGATTTCATTTTATATATTTGGGCAAGGGTCTTTTAAAATAAATATCAAAGTGTTAAACGTGATATGATTAACATGGTTTTTTACTTAAATTATTATGTTTTGAGAGAAATAATAAAAGAGACTCCAAAATTATTCTCAAAATTTAGTGAAATGTAAATCTTGAATCACTAATAGACAAGATGTATGGGTTCCTTCTTTTAGTGGGAGTAAATATAGTAAAATATCATATTCGATTAAAAAAACATGATACTCACATAAAAAATATATCTTATTATAGATTATGTTAGACATAATGTACATCATTTTAAGATCTATTTTAGATTCAAAATTTTATATAATAGATTGAAATTTTTCTTTTAAATGTTTTCTCAAGGAGAATTATTTGTAGAATAAGGATTTATATGTTATAGAAATCAATTTCTCTAATTTTTACTTATGTATATTGGAAATCAATTATGCAGCACAGATTTATTCTAAAATTCCTAGACTCAAAAATATGTTATAATTAATTGAAATAGTGTTAGATAAATATATTATAAATGGGGAAAGAGAAATTTCATTGGAGGAATACATTTATGATATATATTTAAATTTTATATTAATTCTATAATTGGAAAATCATTACAATGTTTTATCCATATATTGAAATTTAAATTCTATATATTTTTTATATAATAAAGGATTTACATTAATAATAAAAAAAAGAGTTATTCTATATACATGAAAGAAATATTTGATGGAACTAGAAATATTGTTAGTTATTTTACATTTAGTATATTGATAATACAACCTATATCATTCAATGTAATAATGTCATGGTAGTTGATTCTATCATTTCATATTTTTCCATTGTCCCTTTGGGGATATAAAAAAAGAACACATTAAAATACTTTATAGAAATGTCTTATTATAATCTTTCGATTATGAATCAATTGATAAATTTATATCTCGTTTCTTATAATAAATTATCATAACATTTTTTGTTAGAAAATATAATAGAGATGATATATTATTGTACCTAATACATGTGTTGTATGTAGACCAATGTGCATGTAAGATAGTGGTGGGAATTAGTACTTTGTAACCTTTGTTAACAACTTATTTTGGTATGGATATGTGTTTATTATGATAAATATGTTTAAAACTATTAAAAATATTAAATAGTTCAAAAATAAATTACATAATTAATTAGGTAAAATTATTATGATTTTTTGATCAAAATGGGGTGGTGAAAACATGAGTTATGAATTTATTGCTCCTTTGAGAGATTGTGTAATAGTCTCACAACAGGATCCTATAACACCATAATAAAATGAGTAGTCTAAGAGGAGGAATCATACTATATTGGAAATGATTTTATGAATGTTTAATTGGTGTGATCTTATTATATCAATATTAGAGTATTCTCATTATGTAGTTTCTTTTATACAAAATCACATTCAATATAATTTTGTTTTAAAGAAAAAATATAAGATATATACCATGAAGAATCCTAATTTTTCTTCTATGAAAATTTGGAATTTTAAAGCTTATGATAAGTGAAATTTTATAGATATGATTTTTTTAATATAAAAAGATCTTTTTTCTAATTTATCTCAAAGAATTAAAAGTTTTTTTCTTTACTTTTTTATAAAGAAGGTTTTTTCTCTT
Organism: Viscum album; assembly: GCA_963277665.1. Taxonomy (NCBI): domain Eukaryota; kingdom Viridiplantae; phylum Streptophyta; class Magnoliopsida; order Santalales; family Viscaceae; genus Viscum; species Viscum album. The sequence continues at coordinate 722,093,216 of OY728162.1, forward strand.
GGGATCGTGTTTTCTAAAAAAATTATCACATGAATTAAGGGATTAATGGGATGAAAATTGAACTTATATAAGTTCAAGAACAAAAAATAAGAATTATTCCAATGATAAAAATTGTTTCTTTTTTTAAGAACCTATGGAAGTGAAACTTACTATGATGACATAGAGAATTATTTGATCTAGTGGGATTCATCAGGATCCTAATTGATATGCATTTATTGTGGAAATTTATGATGAAGAAACAATAATAGAATATGAATGTATTCCAAATCGAGATGCCATTAAGTTTTTCTATTTTGAGAAATGATTCAATATCATGTAATCTCAGACAGACTCTATTAACCATGACCAATTTTATAAATTGTATAATTCAACAGGATGGGTAAGGCTTATAAGGTACAAGTGGGTAATCTATAAGAAAATTTTCAGTGATAGATGACTTTCGAACTATATATATCACTTGATAGCATAAGGCTATAGAAATTTAATGGTATTAAATATGAAAAAATCAACCATTAATGGTGATAAAGTATATTTATATATATTTTTTAATAAAATCTTATTATGGTTTGGATATATATCAAATGGATTCAGAAAAAAAAATTACATAAAGGGAATTTAGTTGAGGAATTTTATATAACACCAACTAAAGGTTTTGAGTATCCAAATGGTAATTCTAAGCTATGAATTTTTTCTTATTATTTTTTTGTATTGCAGTAAGATTATAAGAGTTAGAAAATCATTATTGATGATGAAATTGATTTAGTAATTTCCATCTCCCACTAGGTGATTTTTCTTATTTTAGGTCTCATGTGACTCTCCCACAATCCAAAGGTAGTTGGTGTTAAGTTTCATTGATATACTATTTTATCGATCAACAGGATTAGAGTTCAATTGGTCCCACAAAGGAGACTTATTATCTTTTATGGTATTATGTTGTAGATTTAAGATTTATTTTTGAAATCCTTCCATGTAACTATATCAGTAACCATTTTTGAGAAAGTTTTTAACAAAAAACATCTGTATAATAGGACACTACACATGGTGATTATATTGTCTATAATTTTATCTAAGTATTTTCTACCCTATATTTTAAAGTAATATAATAAGTCACTATATAATTTTACTCTATCCAAAAATTCATTGGGAGTTAGTGAAGCTAAGAGGTGTCGTGGAGTTAGGATTTCACTTATGAAAACAGATTCCTACATATCCCTTCAAAAGAAATCATGAACTATTTAGTTTAATTAAATTTAATAAGACTCATAGTTCCTTTTATGTTTATCTAGTAAGGACCACAGTGGTTCATTTTAAGTACATGCATCCATGAACACTTACAAGAAGTATCAATTCATTAAAAGTGGAATACTAGTTGAGTGGTACCTTACAATTGAATTTTTATGACATAATTCAATGAAAACCTTTCCAGGTTAATCGATAAAATGTGTAGGGTGAAGTAATTTTTGAAAAAAATAGGTGAATCCAAACAGGATGAATTTTTGGAGACCAAGTGGAGAATCTTGACTTAATGGATTTTGGAAAACCAAGAGAATTATCTCAACTCATGGAATTTTTAGAAACCATGAAGTGGATCTCAAGTCAAGTTATTTTTGGAAAAAAAATGGAGGATCTCAACTAAATGAATTTTGAAAAACCTAGATGATAATCTAAACTCGTGGATTTTTTAATAATTAAGAGGAAGATCTTTACTCAATGTATTTGGAGAAATTATAAGGAACTCAACTTAAGGTATTTTTGGATCAAGGTGGGGGATTTGGGTATCGTAACCAAAATCCTATTTTACCTAGATATATAATTTCATGGTACAAATCCTAATTTTTATTGTGTTTCAATTATAGAAGTGAAGGGATCATCCCGACGACCTGAGACTATAGCACATCATTGATCCTAATTGAGGGTTCACGGGTGGAGCTCTTGCAGTATGGACTTGGGTAAAAAGGAACGCACATAATTAACTTGGATGAATGTACGGATATGTATGTGAAATGGATGAATTGGTTCCAAGTAATGTAACCATGGTGAATAGGTGCTTAATTTTGTGAGATGTGTAAATAAGAACCCAATTTTGTCCTTGAAAAGATTAGAGTGTATCTGATTTAGAATATTCCTAGGAATGAATCCACATTAAAGGATTATGTGTTCCATGATAATTTACCCATGTTATCCCTTGACGGATAATAGAATATCTATATTAAAGAAGACTAGGTGGCAGGATCCTTTTCCTAGTTAATATCTCTAGGGAATATTGAAGCTAAATTTTCATCATTTATCCTTGATTTTTTATTCAAAAATCACATAATGTAGAGTAATAAGAGGCTTGGGTGAACAAGATCATTCTCCATATTCTTAATGGGTTTGAGAGATGGACATAGTTTCACTTTGTATACACTTGGTGCTAGAAAAGGGTAGCCAAGGGGTCCATTTATAGGAAAAAATTATCTTAAGAACCTAGCTTTGATAGGTATACACACATAACAATTTATTTTCCCTATGTATGGATCTAGTTTCATGTGGATTTATATAAAAATGAATGTAGTTATGTCTGGGTGCACATGTGAGTTCATCAATACATGTGGGGAAGGTTGTGGGGAATTTTTTCGAGTGCCCATGTGATAATAAGGAATATGGGACTTTATCTGGACATGCAAATCAAGGTGCACAAGATTTATTCTAGGCACATGAATTAGGATACAATGGATTTCCACTGGGTGTAGGGGATTTCATTTGGGCATGTGGAGTAGGGTTCACATGACTTTTTCAAATCATGTTTGATATCTTTTGGGAATGTGTATTGGGGTGCACATGACTTTTTCTGGGAACCTGTGCGTAAAGATGTTGGGTGGGATTTCATCTAAGCACATAGACTATGAAATATATAATTTTATCTAACCATGAAAAGAAAGGTTCATTTTTTTATCATGGTTTTTATTATTTCATCAATAAGAATATAACAGGGCACACTTGATTTAATATAGGCATGAAATGAATGGAATTTAATAGAAATTATATATATGAATTTCAAATTAAGATTTCCATAACTTTTTTATATGGAAGTTTATTTTAGATCTATAACTAGTAAAATAAAATATTTTGAGGTTAACTACACCCTTGGATATTTGTATTACATATAGAATATGATTTTCAAAACTAAATGAAGTATAAAATGTTGTAAACGTATATTAAGAATATAACAAAATTTTCTCGAACAGTGGATGAAATTCATTACTTACTCTTTATAGGATATTCTCCCCACTACATAACTAGATTGGGAAAATAATGTTAAGAAACTATATACCACATTATCTGAGAAATCTTATAGAACATTTATATCTCATTAGTTTATTTTTATTTAAGTTTGATACTCCATCTTTAACACAACTCATGTCATATGAGTGACTCACATATCATGTACATTGTGTAAAGTGATAACATTTTTTTATAATAGTACTCAATGAGATTCAATTGATCCTAAATATAGATTGGACTACTTTATAAAATAATGTTTGTAATATCTTTTTAGTATTTCTAGTATTGTATATGAATTATATACTAATAATTTGAAATGATATCCCAAAATTAGATTCTATAATGGTATGGTTGGAAAAAAATTACAATAAAAATCATAGGTGAAGATATATATATATATATATATATATATATATATTAGATATAGATATATAGAGAGAGAGAGAGATTGATTAAAGTGGTTTTTTTTCAAAACATAGACATTAGTAAAGTGCTAAATATGTTTAGCTCGAAGAACTCAAGGAAGGAATCTTTAACAATGTTACATAATTTTATTTTTATGAAGGTTTAAATTATTTTTAATGAGTTTAAAAATAAATAAATGAATTATATTCCATATGATTTAAAATCTGAACTAAATATGTTTGAAATTTTATAATTATTATATTGAACATCAAATTTCAAGTCATGTTATAGATAAATGTAACATGTCTTTTTTTACTTATAGAGGTGTAGAGATGGTCTGAGGGAACATTTAGGAGGACCAGGAGAGGCTTTCACATGAATGGGTGTTGCAGGAAGGCTTTAATGGTTTGACATGTGGTGTCATTCCATTAAATATCAATATAGGGCCTCCTAAGGGTGTTTTATAGATTTTTCATGGTATACAAGATCCTTCATGTTGTAAAATTATTCTAAATAGTTTTTTATGGGATTGGGGTAGATTTTCTCCTCTAGAGCTCTTATTTTCACCTATCACATTCTCCCATAACCCCCATGTGAACTAGGTGTTATAGTAAATCCCATATAAAGGTAATTTTTTATATCTCTCATATCTTATATGTATGGTGTGTCATTCATTATGATTACTTCATCTCAATAAGTATATTCCCACATATTCCATAAATGCCTCTCTTTTCCTCTTTTCTTGAATGTGATTTAGGTAAACCCTAACCCCAAAATTTTAATGACTAGTATCTATGGATTTTGAATGATTTTATTGATTCGTATAGTGATTTTGGGCGGTTTGCCACTATGAGGCTTGAGGTACTAATTCCTTAATATTTTACAGAACTTTTATAAAAGTATAAGCCTTTACTTTATTGTGTGTGTGTGTGTGAATATCTAAATGAGGCCTTTTCTTTTGGGCCTATTATGATAGGGTGTGTTCCATATCGATGTTTCAGGATCCATAGAGGGGAACTATGGGTTATGTTCCTTTGAAATAGTGAAATTGTACCTTATCCTGGGTTTGAGTATTGGGATATCTTCCCAGGTAAATAGGATATAAATGTCTCCATTGGGCTTGGTTATGGATAATTGAACTTGGGTGAGTTACATGGGTGTTTATATAGTGAATATTCTTGAGAATGTGTCGTAGATTTGATGAAAAGGTACATTGTATGGTTGATGATGATAGGGTTTTCTAATTTGAAAACAAACTTGGAAATAGTCATTTGGGGTTGGTTCAGGCTAGAATGACTTGGGTAAGAAGCATAGGGGATTGTTTGGTTTGTTTTCTTATGCTCATGGAGTATTTATGTGAGATAATGTTTGGGTTATTATTAGTTATTGGTTTTCCCATGGTTAATTCATATTATCTTGACACGTGATGTGGGAGTGGATTTGAGTGCAGTAGTTCGGTCTAGTTATGAGGATGGATGTCATGTGAGAGGTGTTGTGATGATGTTTGGTTTTCAGGATGTCCATCATGAGTTAGATATCAGTATGAGGTTCAATTAATATGGTGATGGCTTCATGAGTAAAACATTAGTCCAGTTTGTGAGGGAGTGGTTCCCATTTCATGAGTGTGGTCGTTTTCATGATGATTCTAGTGATTGTTTTTTATCGGCCTACCCATTACCTACGAAGATGGTCTGTAGTGTTTTATTGGACACCCTATAGTCTATGGGGATAGTATAGGGAAACTAATTTCCTCACTATTGTCTGCATGGATGTTCAAGTGTTATTGAAAAACATGCCCTGATGAGTGTATTAGGTTGAGGACCTTTCTATATGTAGATTGGGTCTGGGTGCCTTGGTTTATCTCCCTTGAGTCTATGGGGATGGTTAGGGGTACATGGAAATGCCATGACCTATGGGATATGCATGTTCCCTAATATATATATATATATATATATGTGTGTGTGGCATGGGTTTTGATAGACATTATTTTATGCGGTGATCCAAAGTAAGTAGTATTAGGGATTGGGGTGCCTGATTATCGAATGATGACCTAGTGGATGGTATGTATATTGATGTGTCCATATAACATCATATAATACACGATTATATGACCTAATTAATTTATTAAATTACATATTTGTGGTGTCCAATTGGTTTCATAATCACACCCTACATGGGCATCTTTGTGTGTGAGTAAACTCTTTATTATTTAGGGTTTTAGATGAGGGAATGGCATCACTTTGGGAAATTACATGGGTGGAGATGGTTGGATGTGGGGATAGTATGATAGACTTGAGAATATGTAGAGGAGATAGCACATTATTTATTTTATCTTATTTTTTTCAAATATAGATCTTTTGCATGTGGGGATCTGTTTATTGCATGTATAAGATTATGTGTCATCTGTTATATCATGGGATTCTATTGATATTGTTTTCAAATTCAAGTTATGTTGTTTAATTTCATGATCACTGCATCTATTATTGTGTAATTTGATTAGTTATTTTGTTACCAAAGGGATAGTCTCCTCACATTACCCTTTTTTCCACCTATACTAGTTGGAAACCACTTGTATACAAGGAGGTGCACATGATGCCTCTATGAAACCCCCTAAGCCTGATCTTAGTGATCCTGATAAGGGCATCACAAAATGGACTTAGAGTTTTTTCTCTTGTCTTGATATTTGGGACTTGGTAGATATGATATATGGTGTTTTTGAGACTTTCTATGGAATATGTACAGGGGGTTTTCTAAACCACATATGGGGGAAGTCCACATTTCCTTGAGTAGGAATACTCTTTTAGTTTTATCTTTTACTATTGACTACTTTCACCTTTAGTAATAAACATGGTTTTATTATTATGATTTATGGTATTTTCAATTGTCCCAATTGGCAATAGTGGGTGACTTAATGCAATATGTATAAGAACATAGGTTCACATATCACACATGTTTTCTTATGATTATTATAGGTTTAAATTAATTAAATTCAAGTAACAATATATTCGATGTCTTTAAAATTCATTATTGGTGATATTTAATTAATTTAACCTGAGCGCATAGTTATTTTGTTCTACATGATCATGGATAATGTCTAGGTATTGAAATCATGGAGTCAATCCATAGGTATATAGATTATTATTATCATACGTTCATACCATTGACATTTCATGCTTGAATTTGTGAAGTGTTTTTAAAAAAAATTCACCAGGAACATTAAGCGAATTAAATGGTTTTTTAAAGGATATGGGGGTTTTAATGTATTTTAAAATTATTGTGTTTCTGAAAGAGTGTTTTTTAATTGAATTTGTTTTCGTTAGGATTTAAATTGTTTTATTTTTATAAAATTGGGTTTTAAAAGGGGTTTTGGAACTATTTATGCCATGTCTTCGGTAGATTGTCGGGGTTTTATGGAATATTTTGAAGGGTAAAATGGTTGTTTTGTTCTTAATTACACACTAAATGATCTGATATTTGAGTTGGTGGCCCAACCCATATCCCCAAAAACATTTATTAAATAAAAAATAAATATCAGTGTATACAAGATGTGTAATAAACTTACACCAACTAGAAATTGAATGAGAGGAAAAACATACATTCCATCATATTCACTTTAGATAATAGTCTCACATGAAAATGATATTGTTCAATACACTACAGTAACATCACTTACATCATCAATCATCCAATATTTATGTGAACCATGGAATTTACCTTGAATCCAAACCTCTATGAACAAGAAAATTAGTAAATCCAAAATGGAACATGGTGTAGTCAAACCATGCACTAAAAATAGATGACAAAGAAGTTTCCAAGACCCAAATCCAATCCCATATCAAGCCCAATGCACAAAATCAATTGATTTTAGATCTAAAAAAACAATGTAGATGGCCTTCAATTGTTCTCATCACAAAAAGTTCCAACCAGAAAACAACTTCAAACCCATATATATTAATCAAAGAAGCCCCATGGCACTACATATTTTTAATCTTTAAGGTTTCAACAACCATGAGACCAAGGTTCAATTCCATCCCAGACTTTTCAAACTATAACCACTAGAAATATCTCTAGAAAACCTTCATAAACATGAATGAGTAGCTTCTCGTAAGGATATTCAAAGGGTTCAGGGTGATTATCCCCCAATACTTTCATATGTTCTTTCCATAGATCCAAAAATCCATAGATTATATGGGTGTTCCTAAGGTAATTCCATGCAACACCTTCCACTTTGAAAAAATTGATATATAGATAAAAAATGGCTATATAATAACAAAAAAACATGAAATTCCCAAGAAGAACGCCTAATTTCAAGGAAGTTCCCAAAAATTGTCCATGATAAAATCTCTTAGCATGAAAAAAAGGGAACAACACGAGTAATTCCCAGGATGTCACCCATTATAGTAATACTCTCACCCAATAATTCTTAACTGAAAAGTTCTAACATGATCTAGTGCAATAATGCTGAGGTGATCACACCTATTATTAATTAGTTTAATGTGAAAATTGGATTTTTATTGAAATTATTTTTAAATGGTTTGAAATCACATCCCTGAATATTTTAGTTAGACTTGGTGTTTGAAATGGAATTTTAGAAGGTGTAAAGGGCTTTGTGTAATGAGTTGGGATATTTTTTAGGCATGTTTAGAAATTTGAAAGTATGTTTTTATAATATATGTCTGATACATTTTTGTGTACCTTTATTTTATGTGTTTGAAGTAAATTATATCCCAAGTGTCGTGCTTATGTTGTTTGTGCAGTTTCGTTAGTAGAATCCATGAGGGGATGGGATTGTAGGTGGTTGAATGGTTTGGATTAGGACTTGGTTTGAGATATACCCTTGGAAGGGTCAAGTGGGATTTTGTATTATCATGTGATGGTTTAGGGGATCTATCTAGAGTGAGTATATTGGGGTTTTGGATGGATAGTGGTTGTATGAGTGATTATTTAGATGTGAACCCTCTAGGGTTTGGGCTAGTATGGTCTCATTTTTGGTACAGGGCCATTATATAGATGGGTTATTGAGATATGACATTCAAAAAAAATATTTAGTGTTAGTAGTGGCCTCAAAAAATGGTTGTACTTGTCAGTCATGATTTATATGTTGGTTAATGGGATGATCATATATTAAAGGATTTGTGAGGCATGTGAGTGGGTTTATCTCCTTTCATTATTGGATATTGAGTAAGGGTTTTTATGGTTCTTGGTGCATATTAATGAGTTTCACTTTTTCAGGAGAACTTTTATGGTGATTTTTTATAGATATAGGATAGATATTTTTGTTTGTATTTGGTGATTAGGTACATTTATAATAGCTTGGATGAGAGTTTTGGGATGTTGGAAAATCCAATAGTGGGAGTTTTTTCTATAGTGGTTCCCAACATGAATCATATATTTAGTTCATTAATGGGCTCTTGGGTAGATTCTTAAGAAGATTATATTGGGTTAGGTGAGTGTTTAGGTTTTGGTTTCACCTTGGAAACAAATGTTAGGCATTACAATCAGACGAGGTCATTGTTTATTCTTCAGAGTGGTAGATACCACATGAAATATGGTGTTATAAATATGTGATGATAGGATTTATTATTTTAGAATCTTATTATAATTTTTTAATTTGGGTTGTAAGTTTTTAGGAGCCTTGTGATTTTAGAAATGTTACTAGAAAATGACCTTCAGGTGAGTGGTTGGTGTTGGAATGAAATTTTGGTGGGTAGTTTATCTAGAAATTTAGGTGGGGTTGGAATTTCCTATGATAGATAATGCCTTAGTGAACTACCATAGGATAACTCATATAGTGAAACTCTATACCTCTATATGATGTATTTATAAGGACGAGAGTTGTGATGTGATATGAGGGTGATATAGATCAGTGGCACATTAGTGCTCATTAGTAGATGAGGAAAATTAAACAGGTCGGTCAAGGGTATGACCAGAGAGTTGAACCAAGAGTTGGGTTCATACTTTAGTGTTAGACTTGATATTTTTCATGATTCCCCATGTGCTTTGGCATCTTGGTTAGGAGGTGATATCATATCGATTAGTGAGGCTTAGATCCTTTGATCTTAGTCATCCAATGAAGGACTAACTAATTCTATTGCATATTAATGGATGTGGTGAACTGTAAAACACATCATCAATGACATCTAGGATTTTGATGATGTGTTTTTAGGGTAAAAAAAGGGATTTTATATAAAATATGATGTATCTAGGCTTGGTGTTTGTATTTTTTTCAATGAAAGTACACAGGACATTTGGGGATAAAATAAAGAGTGTTAGTGCTTAGAGGACACCTAAGATCAGACAAAATGTGTAGTGGTAGTTGAGATCATGGTGTTATATACCATAATATTAGTTCCTTGGGTTGAGTTTTCTACATCTAGTGAGTTTTATCACAGTATTGTAGTAAAAGTTTGGTGGAATTCTATAAGAAGGTATGAAATCGGCATTGAGTTTTGTAATATTGGTATTGGATTGGTGGCTCATGGGTTTTGGAAAATCATTGAGGGACTAATAGATTAGTGGGATTTTGTGGAAATATGGGGATGCGGTCTTTGAGGCGGAATCTATTGGTATTTAGAAAATGGGAACATATTTGAAAGGGTGACCATTCTCATGAGTGATGGTGTTCAGTTGACACAAGGTGGGTTCATGCCTATAAAATATAAGGAATGTAAATTCCTTGATGAATATAAAAAGTGGTGTGTATGAGAACCTATACCATGGTAAATGGTAGATTATATTGGTATGTGTGTAAGATGTCATGTTTCATCAGTATATGAGAGATTTCCTAGTGTAGGTATCTATCAAAGGAGTCCTAGTGTAAACCAATGTTTTTGACAAGTTGAGAAGGGATTCATTCATCGGGATGGATCTGGTGGAAGCTAGTGCTTTATAAGATAGATCAAGGAGTGAACCAAATCATGTGACCTATTTTAGGTGGTGAAACCCTATTTATTCCTTTTATTTTGGGTTTCAATCTATTTCATCACATGATTTGAGGGGTTAACCATATGAATAAATGTAAAAAAGGGTCGTTTGAGGGTGTTGATGCTTAGGGAAGAATAGGGAGTGGTTTGTGGTTCTAGAAAGTGAGAGGGACCCATGTATTGGGTAGTTAGTGAAAATGTGAGGCTATAAGTGGGAATGTATTCTAAGGATCATCCAACACAAGTCTTTGGGATGATAAATGATGAAATGGATATGAATAAATTCAGTGAATCTTTATCAAGCATTTGATTTTCATGGACATCTCTAGGAGAGATATTGAGACCGAGAGATAGATGTCCAAGACTTGAGGTTGACTACTTAATCCTGGAGGATTGGTTGTTCATGAGAAAGTACTTTAAAAACTTCTCAATGATAAGAGGTCATTTGTGTGGTGTTTTTTAATGCCCCTTTATCTTTGAGGTTCATAATGGGTGTAATGTTTTTCCTAGATGCATATAACTGGTATTTTTTACTTATAGAGGTGTCTTGGTGGCCTAGGACCATGTTTAAGAGGACTAGAAGACGTCAGTAGCTAACTAGGTGTTGTAGGAAGGATTTCACAGTGTGAAATGTAGTTTTATTCAATGAAATATTGGGTTATAGCATCTATTGGGTGCTAGAATGATATTTTATTGTGTGAAAGATCTTTCCCGCAACATGAATATATTTGGGATAGTTTTCTAATTGGTTAGGGTTTAATTTCCCCTTTGAACACCATATTTTCCACTCCCTCTTTCCCCCCTGACTTCCACATGAACCAAGAGACATAGGAGATCCCCTTAGATGTTTTTTTCCCTCTCCATCATTTATTCTACATTTTATGTTTCATTTATTGTGATTGTATTTTCTTGGTGAGCTTTAGACCATCTATTACCTAAATTCCTCTATTTTACACTTTTCTTGTTTTTAATTGATGTAAACCCTGATAATTAAATTCATGGATGATTTTTATATATTTGGAATGATTATCTCGATTTTTGTGGTGATTTGTAGTGGTTTATCTTCATCGAGATTGAGGAAGGATGTCCTACCATTTTATGACACTTTTATAAAATTGTATGCCTTGAATTGAATGTGTTTTTAGCATTTTGAGACATACGATTTTGATTTTTTTTGAGAGGGTGTGGTTTTTATCAATATAATATGTTCTATATAGGGGTATGGGTTTTTTTCCTTTAAAATGGTGAAAGTGAATCTTGTCATGGGTTTGGTTATAGGGTTTTCTACCTATGTAAATAGGCTAGGAATATGTGTTCTAAGATCAATTGAAGTTATGGTGACTTAGTTGAGTGACCTGGGGTTTTGGGTAGTAAATACCCTTGACTGTGAATATTGGATTTTATAAATAGATTCCTTGGATATGTTATTATGATATGACTATCTTCACTGAAAAACATACTTGTAAAGTATCTTTTGGGCTCGATTCAACGTATATGAACATGGGTAAGAAGTATAAGGGCTTGGGTTATGTAATCCCATTCCCAAATGGGGTTTTAATGTTAGATAGTTGTTGGGTTCTTGAGATGGTTTGGGTTGCACAAGGGTGATTTGACTTAGATTAGCTTTTGACTTGAGGAAAACCTTGGGTGAGATGGTTTGGTTTAGTATTGAGGATAGTCATCATGAGTAAGATATTGGATTGAGGTTCTGTGGTGAGGATGGACTTTATGGGTATTATTCTTAATTCTAGTTGTGATGGTATTTGCCTTCATGAATGAAAAGTTCGGACATATTTTGATTCATTAATTCCCATTTCTTCATATGATGATATTGTATGTTTTATTTTCCTCTATAGAGTCTACATAGATGATTTGAGGTGATTGATGGATTCTCTAGTGTCTATTAGTATGGGATAGTGTGGTTTATGATCATTTCCTAATGATCTTATTCCGTCAAGGACCTTGGAAATCACATCTTTTGTAGGGGTGACTTGTTTGACCTCCCAAGAGACAATGGGGATGGGTTGGGGTGCTTGTTGAGGTTTGGAGCTATGGTATAGGTGTGATCCTTGGGAAACTTGTGCCATGGGTTTTGTAAATACCCATATTTTATAGGTTTTTCAATTGAATTAAATTTTAATTTCTTACATTTGGAGTGTTATAATATATAAAATGGTTATTTTAAAATTTAAAATGTTCGAAGATAATTTTTTGACCACTACATTTGTCCCTAAATAGCGTTTTTACACTAGGAAAATAGTTTAGCAGAATTATAAGATGTTTGAATTTTGGTGGAATATTTTAAATTTATTTGATTAAATATTAAATTATTTTCCCAGGTTCAAGTGTTGGTTTATTTTGGACTGGGTGTTGGAATGATATTTTGACTCTGTTATTGAGTCTGGAATGGGGGGTTTTTCTTATGAAATGTGTAAACCCACTTCAAGTTCTAGGAATTGAGGGGCACATTGTATAAGTGATATTAATTAATTAAACATTTATCTTAACTAAAAAATCACCTCCCCATTTTGGATTCTTATTCCTGATTAAATATTTAATTAACCCCCCCCCCCCAAATTAACCAGGGGTTTTTGTTATGGTTTTATTTGTATACTATTTTTTCTTTTTTTCTTTTTCAACAAACCTTTTGTTTTTTTTTTGTTTTTTTTTTGAAAGTTTCATATTAGAATAAACCATAAATCCACCACCTAACCATGCATGATAAAAATCATAGGTCTAGTAATGGTGATTTTTGGTTTACCCATTTCACAACCCATTTTCCTCATTTTTTTCTTTTTAACATTTTTATTTTTTTATTCAAGAGGGGGGGAAATATAGTACAATGGTTGATTCCATAACGTTTTACAATTAACACAATAATCACCCCCACACTTATTCCTTACAATTTAAATCATCCCATTTACTATGATTCCCTTTACCCCCACACTTCATCTTTAAAATATCATGCAATTACTAAGAGTATGGTAGGAATGGATTAAAATGGATTGAAATATGGCTCATCCCTAACAAGGTCATTCATGGTCTCTATGTGGTAAAGAAGTATTGATGTAAATGTAGTCTTTTAAGGATAATTAGTTCATCAAAATATTTCTTAATCATTTTAAATATATTTTTGTATAGTTATAGATTTTACAAGTTCATATTAAAGTTCTAGTAGGTGTCATGTCCCAAGATAACTCAAGAAATATGTTCATGATAAAAAAGGAAGTAATTGTTCTATAAATCTTCTCGGGAATAAAATATATGATTTGGGATAATCACCCAATGCATTATTAATAATAACAAATCAATTCACCTGAATTAAAAAAAATAAAGGTATGAAAAATGGTTAGAGAATTTCATTAACATGAATAAATCAATTTCTTTAAATCTGGAGTCTTCATTTTAATATCCATTCTTTATTTTAAAATTTTAATTCTCCATTTTACTCATTTAATCATATCAACCTTGAAATCTAAAATATGAAATCATAGGAATCATAAGAAACTTGTGTCTCCTAGTTCAGTCAAGTAGATGATAAATTCAAGTGTAGGCCTAAAATTTTATCTTTTCAAGCTTAAAAACATGTTGTTGCATAAAAAAAAGTAAGTATTTAAAAATATAGACAATGAAAACGAACCCCATTATAAAATAAATATTTTAGTTCTCTTCCTCTACTTCTTGGGGCATGTTTTTTGGTTTCCTTCCATGATGGTTATTGAAAAATAAGAACCATTCATACTAGTGTAAGAACCATTTAATTAAATCTTAATGAGGTGATGAATTGAGTCCTAAATCCTAAGAAAATAGTTAAAATAAGGTTTCCTCTTGTAATCACCTTTTGTTAATGTCGCCGGATCGACCTCACCTCATGAGAAGCATTCAATAGATGGGTTAGAGAAGTTTGACCTCCTCCACCATTTTTTGAGGTAAACTTCCATAGAACATATTCAACATTATCCCATTTACAGTGAATAGGTTTCATCCTTTCTTCTTGACTTGAATGGAACCGTTCTTCCCACCTAAAACGAATCTTACATGGAATTAACTTAAGTCTTGAATTGTAGAGTATAACCTAGTCTCCTTGTAGAAAGGTCTTTGGTTGAATTAGTTTGTCATGTTCGACCCTGGTTCTTTCTTTGTAAATCCTAAAATTTTCAAAATATTCTATTCTTATTTATTCCATCTCTTGCTACTCTAGTTTTCTCTCTTTCCTAGCACTCTCCAAATCCAAATTCACCCTTTTTATAGCCCAGTATGGTTGGTGCTCGAATTCCCATGGTAGGTGACATCCTTTTTCCATAAATCATCTAATACGGGCTAAAACTAATGGGTGTCTTGTATGCTATCTGGTATTCCCATAAATTTATTTCCTTTATATCTAATATTTTTTCTATTGGTTTGATTTTCATCCCTAAAATTCCTTTAATCTCATAGTTTGATACTTTATCTTGGCCATTTGTTTGTGGATGGTAAGGCGTATAATTTTTTTAGTGCACCCCATATTTATTCAATATATCCTCTATTATTCTATTGAAAATATTTGTCCCTTGGTTACTGGTGATGGATCTTGGCACTCCAAACCTACAAAAAATATTTTCCTTGACAAAATTACACAATAATTTGGCATTATCGGTTTTGGTGGCTTCAGATTTGACCCATTTGGAGACATAATCAACAATAGATAAAATATAATATTTCCCCAAACAAAAAATGATGAGTTTTTGAGGAATTTCGTTCATTTTATAAATGTTTCCAGAAAATTGAAACTTCTCACACTTTTAACAATATTCATGAGAATATTTAAATAAGGTAGGCCGCTAAATTCCAAAACATTCTTAGTTGTTCATTGAGGTCGAAAATTTCCTCTATGAGAAAGTGTATGGAAAAAGTGAATATTATATTCTATTTCACCTTCCATCAAACATCTTCTTATGAATTAATCATTGAAAATTTTCCAGAGAAAGGAATCCTCCCCCATATAGAATCTATATTCATCCATGATTTTGTGTTTATGATGGGAGTTAGGGGAAGAAGGTACCTGATATGTTTCCAAATAATTTTCCATGCCAGCATACCATGTTACATTATCTACAATTATGTATAGATTCTCTTTGGGTATGTGATCATTGAGTGGGATTAGCTCTGGAATTTCTGTTTCAACAGTGTTGGGTAGCCTACTAAGGTGACCTTCAACTTGGTTTTCAGATCCCTTTTTATCTTTAATCACCATAATCAACTCCTACAAGATGAGTATCCATATCGCTTGACTTGGATTGGCATCGACCTTCTTTATCAAATACCTGAGTGATGCATGGTCAGAAAATACCACTACATTAGTTCCATGAAAACATGGACTAAATTTATCTAATGCGAAGATAATGACAAGAAACTCATTTTCAGTTGTTATGTAGTTTACATGAGTGGAATCCAGGTTCCTTGAATCATAAGTTATGATTTGGTATTTTCCTTCAATTCATTGGGAAATAACCACTCAAACAACTTGATTTGATGCATCAATAATTAACTCGAGTGGATCTTCCCAATTTGGGGGTTTCATTACTGGTGGGGTAATCAAATTCTTCTTCATCTCATCAAATGAATTCCTAAAATCATCATTAAAAACAATTTCATCCTATTTTAAGAGAAATATTGAGAGTAGAAGAGAGATCTTACTGAAATATTTTAAGAATCTTCTATAAACTTCTACATTCCCCAAAAATGATCTAATGTTTCTCACACAGGTGGGGTATAAAAAAATAATTTATCACTTCAATTTTAATATTTATCCTCCTAAATTATATTTTGTGAAATGATATGCCCTAACACTATTCCTTTCTTGACCATGAAGTGTCACTTTTCAAATTTTAAAACCAAATTTTTTGCTAAATTTTTTCAAAACATTCTCAATATTTCTCAAGAAATGATCAAATTATTTCCCGAAAATAGTAAAGTCCTCTAGAAATACCTCCAGGTTGTCTTTTATGTGATCCAAGAAAATTATTACCATACATCTCTGAAATTTACCTCGGGCATTGGACAATCCAAAATACATCCACTTGTACATAAAAATCTTGAACTAACAGGTGAAGGTCATCTTCCCTTGGTCTTCTAGGGAAATTCAGACCTAAAAATATCTAGAAAATCCATTCAAAAAGTAGTAATGTGTTCTACCTTTTTGTCTTTCTAATATATGATCAATTAATGAGATTGGGAAACGATATTTTTTAGTGACTTGGTTTAGTCTTTTGTATTCAATGCACACTCACCAACTGTTCTGGACTCTCATGGGAATTAATTCATTTTTCTCATTTTGAAAAATGGTCAAATTTTTTTTTCTTTGGAACCACATGGATGGGTATGGACCATTGAGAGTCAAAAATTGGTTAAATTATGTCGTCCACCAATAATTTTTTTACTTATTTCTTTAAAAAATTTATGATGGTGGATTTTAATATCCTCTGGGGATACCTAACAGGTTGAGATTCCCCTTCTAAAATGATTATATGTGAGAATAACTTGGGTTTGATCTCAGTTATATCTCCTAGACTCCATCCTATGTCTCATGAATATCATTTTAAAAGTTCAATTAGTGTTTTCTTCTAGGTCCTATATAGATTATTGGAAATTATCCTAGCCAATTTCTATCCCTCCAAAAGATACAAATATTTCAAGTCACATATGAGTGTTTTAAATTCAAGAATCGGTGGTTGTTCTATGGATAACAATGAATTCATCTCTCCTAACTCAAAATCCTGGTATCCATTGACAAAATTTATCATGTCAGTTTATTTCAATAAATTATCAAAGAATTTAGAGGTGATTTTAGAATTTTTCATATTTTGAGTACTCTCTCCTTCCATGGTGTGATCTTATAAAGTTAAGAATTATCATGAATACCTGAATATTTAATGAGATCACTACCTTATCCATGGGATATTGCAAAGATGGAATGGTTGTTTGATGAGTTTCTTTTTGAGTCAAGGACATTAAGTTTCACCTTGATATCTCCTAGATCCATGGTTAGGGTTCCTTCGTGCACATTGATGATTTTCTTGGCTATTTTAATGAATTTTATTCCCAAAATTATTGGTGAATGTCCTGGTGAATCATTTTCCTCTATGGTGAGTACGTAAAAGTCTGCTAGAAAAATAAGTATTTCAACACCAATTAGCACATCTTCTACAACTCCAACTCAAAAAACAGTGGATCACTTTTCCAATTACATGTCCACTCTTGTGATATTCTATTCACCTATTTTCAAATATGAGAATATAGAATAAGACATTACATTTATGGATGCACTGAGGTCACACAAAGAATCAGAAAAATTTTAAAAACTAATTGTGTAGGGAATAGAAAATGTCCTTGGATCTTGATTTTTTTTGGGTAAAGGTGGGGTGATCACGGCTAAGACAATACTTACAAATATGATTATTTCATCCCCATAATGCTTATTTATTTTGGTGCATATTTATTTTATAAACATCACATATTTTGTTTTTTGGTAGATTGCCTCCAGTAAGGTAGTGTTAATTTCAAATTTTCAGAAGGTTTCTTGGATATCTTTTTGAATTTGTTCTTCTCCATCCTTTGATGATTGTGCTAGTGAAGAAGGTAATGGTACCTTATTGCATATTTTCTCCATTTCTTCCTTTATACTTTTGTTTCTACCTTCTTCTTGGGATGGATGAGTTTCTCTTCAGGTTTTGTTTGGTATCCTCTTACTTACATGGCTCGGGTGGTGGAAGTGCCTTTCTAATTTTATTTGGGATTGCACTGAAATTTTCCTCTGGATTTGAGGTAGTTTGTGCTGGTATTTTTCCTTGATTCCTAGTGAGAATATCCATACGATTATTAAAATTTTAGTCCAAAATTTTCATTGTATTCTTTAGCTCTTCAATATCTGTTTCTTTGGGGTACTTATGAGAACTTGTTGGAGGCTGTTCAAAATTATTTTTGATGGAACAGAGGAGTTTTTTGTTGCTAGAAGGGCTTCTTGTATGGTGTATAGTTATGAAAATTCTATAGAAGAGTTGGAATAGCTTGGTTATGTTGACCTCCAAATCCTTGTTGGATTTGACCTTCTCCCCATTGATGATTTTGGAGGAATTTTCTTTGCTGAAATGAAGCTCCACAAATTTTTGTATCTTGTATCTCAACACATTGATCATTGTAACAATGTGGTGATAAACATAATCCACCTACCTGGGGCGGAGATGGTCACTCACCCACTTTTTTAATATCCATTTGTCTCACAAGGCTTTTCAGTTATTGAATTTGGGTTGTATGGAGAGGTGATGAGTTAAAAGTCCTTACCTCTTATATACCTCTTGTACTAGTGCCTCTTGTTTTGAATTGCGGTTAATTATGAGCTATCATCTTATTGAGGTTAGTGTCTTCTGTGGGTGATTTCTCAATCCAATATTCTCCATATGATGCATCCAAAAAGTTCCTTTCATTTTCTAGAAATCCTTGGTAGAAGAAGACTAGGAAGGGGTGCTCCTCTACTATTTGAAACGGGAATCTTGCACTGGTCTTCTTGAAACATTCCCAATACTTGTAAAGAGTCGAACTGGTAGCTTGTTGACTAATGTATATCTCATTCATGATTTTTGTGATCTAGGAGGTTGGGAAGAAATTTTTCATGAATCTTTGTTGAATATAATCTAAATCTTGGATCTGTCTGAGTTGTAAGTTATAAAACCACTCCTTAGTTTCTCCCCTAAATGAAAAAGGGAATGCTTTCCACTGGAATTTCTCCTCCTATATTCCTCTCGGTTTAAATCTTGAACACACAAATGTTAATTCATGAATGTTGTGATTAGGATCCTCACCAGCAAGTCCATAAAATATTGGTAGAATAGAAATCATGTTAACACATAATTTAAAGTCATTTTTTGCAGGCATGGTTAACTAATTATACTGGCTGGTGAATTATGGGGCACAAAGGACCTCAAGGTCAGTTGTGGATCTAATTCCATTATGGGAGGTCCTGAATGAACACTTGATTCATCTAAATTTATTTCTTAAAAATTTCTCTCAGGATTGAGATTCCTAATCCTAACAAACAAATTTAGCTCTATCTTAGGATCAAAATTGAGTAGTTCCTCATTAGAGTTCCTAGTTATTCATATTTACACTTGATCTCAAGTAGCGATGTCAGTTTTGACACAATCATGTCATATGGTGTGAAAAAAATGATTAAATCCCCTAAGGGTGCAATATGAGTGGTTACCAGAATGTCGTTCTCCAAAGAGCAGTGTTTAAATCTATGTGTCACTTAAAAAATATCAAGATTGAAAAATTCATAGAAAAAAAAATATTTAAATTGAGATAGGAGTGATTGGATTCAGGTTGGGTTTTCCTTTTAGGATGCCATCATAGTTTTTGAGAAAAAATGAATCTTTTGGTTTAAGATCATAATAAT
Source organism: Viscum album (assembly GCA_963277665.1). NCBI lineage: Eukaryota > Viridiplantae > Streptophyta > Magnoliopsida > Santalales > Viscaceae > Viscum > Viscum album. The sequence continues at coordinate 722,113,238 of OY728162.1, forward strand.
TTAATGAAATGAATAAAATTTGCTTCTTCAATTCACCTTTAATTTAATTATATGTCAAAGTGTAGAAATTATAATGGGATACTTCTAATTACTCAAGTAATACCAAATATGCTATTTATTTTCACAAAATATTTAAATTGGCCCAATTTAATTTCTTCAGGTGTTTTAGTAATCACTAACCAACTCTCTTACTAGATCTTCTTTATTAATTAACTAATTGGTGTATAAAATAAATAAATCAAGTAAGTTCAGAATAATATTTAAATAAAAGAAACGTAATGTTTAAGAAAAAATTAAAATAAAATCACATTTAATTTAAATTCAAAAATAAATTAAATTGAAAACCATTTAATTTAATGTAGAGAATTATTTTTAATTGGAAACTTTCAAAAAGTCAATAATCACAAATGTAGGACCCCCTTCCCTTCACCCAATCACTAAGGATTATACCCCTCCATGCAAGAATGTGTCATTGAATTGGAAAATGAACAACCCCTGAAACAATTGAAGAATTTTGATGAGGAGGAGGGTCTTCTCCTTAGTGGTGTTGTTACTTCCATTTTGCACCAGATGAGTGGGCTGATGACTAGATGCTAATGGAAGGAAGAGGTACTCTACTTTTATAGGTCCGGCGGGATATATTCCTTTCCCTTTTCTTCCAATAAAATTGTGTCGAGAGGGGTTGGAATTAAAATACCTCCCCACTTTTTTCTCTTTCTAAGGAGAGAACACCAATGGTTGCGGGTGTTTGGGGCCCACGTGGATGTGTTCCATGTGGTGGAGGATCCCGAGTGCATGCATGAATCTTGGGGTGTGTGGGTTCTATGCAGGGAGGAAGTCTGCGGGAGGCAGCCTGGTGCGCAGGCGTCGAAGGCAGGGCCTTAGTGGTTGGTGAGAGACATTAATAGTTACCGTGCCCAGTGATGAGTTCAAGGTGTGGAGAGGCGGATGGTGGTTCTCGAGTGTGTTGGTCTATCTGAGGAGAAAAGCGGAGGTGGAGCAGTGGATTGTGGGGCATCTAGTTGCAGTGGTGGTGGCTGCATGCATGTAGCTAGGCCATGTCAGAGGGCGATGGAGGATTCGGTGCTATGGGTGGAGATCATGTTTTCCTTTGGAACGGTATCAGCGATGGTGAACTCCACCTCCGGCCTTCACAGTGGCCGGAGGAGGCCTTTGCAGTGGTGGCATCAGACGAGGTGAGAAATTCTAGTGGTGACCTTGGGGTATTGGAGGTTAGTGACTAGCGGCAAGAGGCTTAGGCAGAGATGAAGGAGGTGGCGATGCTGAGCGGCTTCAGAGACACTGGCATTGGTGAAGGTGATCGTGCCAAGATCGAGCAGAAGAGGTGCGCGGAGGCGAGGCTGAGGGCGGAGAGGTGGCTGACACGACGTCTAATGGTGATACACGTGGCAGGGGAGATGGACCAGAGGTGGAGGTGGTGTGACATGGGCTGCTCAATTATTGTGGGGGCCACTCCCAATATGGGTTGGTTGTGTGGATGAAGTCTCCTTTGACGTCAACAACCACAGCAGCATGCTGGAGTCTCCTTTGGCAGGCGGTCAAGGTGGGTGAGCAGCCAGTAGGGACGACTCTATGGGTAGATGAACAACTGAAGGAAATTGTTGGGTTTCCTTCTCTATTTAAACGGGATGAAAATCCCATTTTTGTAAGGGAAGAGATTGTGTGTGTGTTTTGATACCTCCAATGAGATTTGGAGAGAAGAAATAGAGGACTAACCCATCTCTTGTGGATGTAGGCAACTCGCCAAACCATGTAAAATTTTTGTGTTGCTCCGTTCTTGTTCCCATTTTTTTGTGTTTGAGGTACCACGCACCTCCACTACGCCCCAACAAGTGGTATCAAAGGCGAGTCGGAGCAAACGGAAGTGAATCGGTGAGGCGAGACGATTTTTCCGGTGGCCGGAAAATTGAAAGTGGTCGGAAAATCTTTCTGAGTCCATATTCGGGAAGAGGACAGCGAGACGATTCCAACGGTGTAAGCGGCGATAAAAACGGAGCTAAAACGAAGGAGATAATCGCGGTCATTGTTTGGTCAATCTCGCGGGTGAACAGTACCTGTGCCGGAGAAGACAACACTGTTCACGCCGCCGGTGACAATTTCGGAAAAATTCCTGCAGGTATTTCGGCATGCCACATCAGCGCCACGTCAGCGAGCGATCTGGACCGTTGAACTTGTTTTGACCATAACTCGGTCAATTGGCGTCCGATTTCAGTGATCCAGGAGTCGATTCCGACTATTTCAACCATTACGGATGCATCCATACGGTTAGTTTTTCAAAATTAGAACTCTATAAGGTGGTTTCAGAAGGGTGTGGCATCGACGGTGGTGATCGCATTTTGCGACGACGACAATGGATGGTGGGGGAGCACTACCAATATTTGATACCGAGAAGTTCGATAGTCGAAATAATTTTAGCTTGTGGAAAAGCATGGTGAGGGATCTTTTGGTGCAGCAAGGCATGATCAGACCGTTTATCGGAGAAAAGCCTGAGACAACCAGTGCCGATGATTGGGAAGAACTCGAGATGCGGGTCGTCAGCACAATTCGACTATGTCTGGCGAATGAGGTAAAGTACATGGTGTTGGACGAGACATCACTGAAGGAGATTTGGAAGAAGTCAGAGCAGCGGTATATGGCGAAGTCGTTGACCATCGAGTTGTTCTTAAAGAAGAAATTGCACCAGTTGCGCATGGACGAGGGAACGAATTTGTTGGATCACACCAACAAATTCAATAAGATCCTGACGCAGTTATTGGGGCTCGGTGTGAAGGTTGGAGAGGAAGATAAAGCGATTTTCCATTTTTCATCTCTACCAAGCTCATTTGATGGGCTTGTGACTGCATTGCTCATGGGGAAAGAGACATTGAAGCTGGAAGAGGTGATGGCATCACTTCAAGATTCGGAGGCATTCTGAAGACCCGTGATGCATTCAAGCGAGAAAATCATGGCAATGCGAGATGATCAACGTGGGAGGAGCCGACATCGACAGTCAGGAGGTAAATAATGGCAGCCAAAATCCAACACTACTGGAAACTGGAGTTTTCCCAACACTTACATACCAACGGTTTAGTATAACCGTTGGTATTTGAGAGGTTTTGCCAACGGTTCTTGTCAACCGTTGGTATTTGAAGGAGATCCAAGCCTTTCCCCAACGGTTTATGAAAACCGTTGGGAAAGGCCATCTTTTACCAACGGTTTTGTTAAACCGTTGGTAAAAGTCCTCCTGGGAAGGATGTATACCAACGGTTTTTTTAAACCGTTGGTATAGAATTCATATCCCAACGGTTTTTTAAAACCGTTGGGAATGTTTCCCTCATAAACAGAACCGGTTTCTTTCCCTTCCCGTGCGACTGCAGCCCTAAATCCCCTCTGCCGAAGCTCTCATCCCCTCTGGTGCTCTCACCCAGGTTGGAGAACTCTTTCCCCATCTTCAATTAGTCAATTTTTTAGGTGAGAACTCCAAATCTGTAAGTCATATGTTATTTTTAATGCTGTTAATCTATTTTTTATTTTCTATTTTGATTTGCCCACACGGCTATATCTTTATCTTATTTGTTTTCTGTTTTGTGTTTTCTGTTTTCATTAAATTAATTAGTTCTACACTTCTAATCTATCATTTTGATGTTTTTCATCTACTGTTTTGGGTGTGTATGACTTGTTTTGGGTGTGTGTTTTATTTGGGTGTGTGTTGGGACATTGAATCTTGGGTGTATGACTTGTTTTGATTCAAAATGATTTATGTGTTAATATCATTTATAAATTTTCGGTTCTTAGAAATCTTGGTATTGCTAGGGGCTGTCCAGGTGGTTGTCCGAGGGGTGGGGGGATGTCCGGGGTGAGTGGGGGGGGGGGTCCGAGGGGTGGGGGCTGTCCGGGGTGAGTGGGGGCTGTCCGGGGTGAGTCCGGGGTGAGTGGGGGGCTGTCCGATGGGTTGGGGATGTCCGGGGTGTGTGGGGGGCTATCCGGGGTGAGTGGGGGGTTGTCCGAGGGGTGGGGGGGGCTGTCCGGGGTGGGTGGGGGGGGCTGTCCGGGGTGAGTGGGGGGTTGTCCGGGGTGAGTGGGGGGCTGTCCGAGGGGTGGGGGTTGTCCTGGGTGAGTGGGGGGCTGTCCGAGGGGTGGGGGGATTTCCGGGGTGAGTGGGGGACTGTCCGAGGGGTGGGGGATGTCCGAGGTAATTGGGGAGTTGTCCGAGTCTGGGGTGAGTGGGGGGATGTCCGGAGAAATTTGATTCAAAATGATTTATGTGTTAATATCATTTATGTAGTTAATGTGAACCCATAGGTTGAGTATTTTGTGCTATCTATATATCATGTATTTTTATGTTATTTCTACACATTCCCAACCAGAGTTGGATAAACTTACCAACGATCAGAGGTTTTGAGTTATGGGTAATTTTTCTAATATCTAGGATGGTGGTTATATGTTTGGATAGCTACCATGTCTTCCCTGTTGGGTCGGAGGTGATGGCAAGAGGGGGGGGGGGTGAATTGCCTTTTTAAAATTAATTAACAATTTAAAACAAATTTAAATGCAGCGGAAAGTAAAATGGCAAGACACAATTGATAACGGAGTTCGGCTTTAAACACAAGCCTACGTCTCCGCTCCCAACTCAACCGTTGGGAGATTTATACGACCGCTTGCTTTTTAATGGTTATAGCAAGAAACCCACTAGCCGTTTTAAGGTAGGCTAGATCACCTTCTTACAGCTTGCTTTTTTATTATGGTTGTAGCAAGAAACCCAAATTGAAAGAAGGAAGAAAAAGGGTGGTTTGTTTTAATACAAACCCAATTAAGAACTAAACAATTGAAGTAAATAATTTAGAACAAACTAGAGGAAGCCTTGAGCGCCAAGTGGTGAGTGTAGTTGATGTAGAGGCAGCCCAAGCTTCAAGGATGGCAATTGGATCTCAAGTAGCCTTTGAGAATTGTCGTAGGAGCCTCAAATGATCAAAATAGCTTTGGTATGCTTCGGTATATGATCGGTAGTCTTCCCGGCATCCATGGACGTCTATTTATAGGAGAAATACTCCCAAATACTTCAATATGGTCGTTGGAGGTCTTTCGGAGCCGTTGGGGATCAAGTGGGCAAGTCTGGTCAAGCTCTAACGGCTAGTTTGACTTTGCTTACCGGCTGACCGGTGCTTGACCACCGGCTGGCCGGTGCCTTGGAAGGTGGAGAGAGCTTCTGCCCAGGAGCCACCGGCTGGCCGGTGGGAAGGCCACCGGCTGGCCGGTGGTGAGACAGTAGGTCTCACTATTCCAAAGAGTTCCACCGGCTGGCCGGTGAGGAGGCCACCGGCTGGCCGGTGGTCTGGACAGAAGACATCCCATTCTGTCTGGGCCCACCGGTTGGCCGGTGGCCAGACACCGGCTGACCGGTGGCACCTGGCAGAGGGCAAGCCCTTCTGCCTTGTCCACCGGCTGGCCGATGGGCTGGATCCGGCTGGCCGGTGCCCTTACCGGCTGGCCGGTGGTCCTACACCGGCTGGCCGGTGGACTTGAAAAAAGTCCACTTTTCCTTTTTTTTGCCACTTCTTGCTCCTGAAATCATGCCTATTAACAAGAACACTTGAAACAACATTAGATCACTATGAGAGTGATTGTGATCATTAAAATCCAAGAGAGTGGGGTACAACATTCCCTACTCTTCCTTCAAAAGTGATTGACCATGTGTTTTTAGGCAAGATGCGATGTGATTGTCCATGTGTCTTCAGGTGAGATGTACTATGATTTCCCTAGTGTTTTTCGATGAGGTGTGATGTGATAAGGCTATAATAAGATGTGGCATGTGGTTGGGGTCATGTAGGGTAGGAGGATGTCACAAGGTTGATGTTATTCATGTTCATGATACCCTACTAATATGGTTATGGGATGAGTCATGCTGTTATGTGATATAACACATTAAGTTCTTGTTGGTTTTACATTTTTTCAATAACACATTTGTATGTTTTTTTGACATGTGTAGTTGATACCTTGATTATTTTCTTCCTTTATCGTTTACTTAAATGTATATTCTATTATAGTTAATGCCTATTGAATTGTTTATGACAAAATGACTTATATAAATTCTTTTTACAGAATGGACAGAAGTTGGATGTATGAAACCGATCGGATCTCAGATGATTTTCAAAACAATTTGGAGAGCTTTATAGATTTTGCATTTGACAATGCTTCAGATAGTGATTTCCCAGCAGGGAGGAAGTAGATGCAGAAGTTGATTTCCCAGCAGGGAGGAAGTCCAGGAACATCTTTGGGAAATCCGTCCACATACTACGCCACTACTATTGAGAACTGGGAGCTCATAACATCTACTGCTCTGAGAGAAATTCTATCCCACTCATGATTGATCGGTTGCACCCTCCTATGCATGATCCCATTCTATACTGCCTGGGTCTCCTTTTCTTAGACTAAAAAAACCTTGTCCCATCACTGGGGACACACCGTACCCTTCACCTAAAATATTCATATAGGAATAAACATAAGATAACCAATCCATATCGATAATGACGTCATAAGGACTCGATGCTACCACCAAGAGGTTCCAACCGAAACTCTCTCCTCCAAGGGTAAGATCACATTGTCAGCAAAAGTGCATGATCGTTGAGTCTCCTCCCATAAGAGTATCCAAGTGAAGTGATTGAGTCAATAGCTCTACTGGAATATCAAGGTTTCCCCCAAGACACGTGGCGATGAATAAATGATTTGAACCTATGTTTATAAGTATATAATCTAAGGTAGATAATACACATATCATACCTCGAATCATCCCTATACTCCCTCGGTCATATGCCTCGACCACATACATCTTTCCCCGCCCCTATCCCCAGCTCCCTGATCCTAGTGCGGACCTCCTGTGGGTGGTGGGGGGAAGTAAATCAATGCATATGCCACCTCCTACAGCTCTCCCGGCTACTCTGACACGTTCCCCCCAGGTGGGTCTACCTTATCCACTCTCTACCTCTTTCTTGGTGGTCCATCCACTGCCTCCCTATTAGCACCTCGACGAGTCGGAAAATCTATAGCGAGATGTCCCCTACTATTGCATGATTAGCACCGCCTCTCTCTAGGATGACTGGATCTAGACTGAGGGATATGGACTACTGATCCCCTATCGTAGGTCCTCTTATGTCATCTCCCAAGTCCTGAACGTTGTGCCTAATGTTGGCTCCTTGCTACCGAGGTCTCCACGGCTCTCTTCCTACTATTGACTCCCATCATCTGTCTTTATTCCGCCAATAATCTCTCGACCTCCAAGTCCCACTCATGCACTCTACCATTAGTCATAATGTATAGAGGCACAACACTGTATCATATGTACCATCTTAGACCTTGTTCATTAGCCCGATCTTTGATGTACTGATCCCTGACCATATTTTTCATGTACTGAGCGAGGTTGGAGAACATTGATGAATAGTTAGATACTATCAAACTACCCTACTGGTGCTGAAGAAGCTCCTAGATGCACAATCCTCTTATCGTAACCAGAGATAACTCCTCCATGATGATTCATCCAAATTCTATCCATGAAGGAGTCTCCTTGTCACGATTCTGTGTGTCCAGACTCCACCATCATCCTACCGAACCTAGAAGAAGGCTCGTTCTTAGGATCACCATCTGGTCTGCTGGTGTCCTTACTAAATGGAAAACACTATTCACCACCTCGATCTAGTCCTCAGTCGCCTGAGGGTCAGGCTCTCCTCAAAACCTAATGGGTCTCTATTTCTGGATCTCATGGAGCGTAATCAGCATGTGCTCCTCATCATTCTATACTACAGGTACCATAGGCTACTCCACTGGTTGTGTTATAGAAGGTGCACCACAAAGTGGTAACACCTGGGGAATTGGTCCATGTATCAAAGCCTCATCACTGATGGGGTCATCCTCATGATCACGCTACTGAATCCTAGCGGGTATGCATCGCGAAGGCATCCTGTAAGGAAACAAGATGTACCATTGTTAATGAGTATATCTGGATATCTGACACAAAATACATGGAAAACTCAACACATTACCATATGATCCATGTACCATTATTTTTTTAACACCCTGAGCTTCCATGGTATGCTTATCTTTGAATAATACAGTAGCGTGTGTTGTACGTAACATCAAGTTCTAACACACACCACGACCAATCAAAGTAGCCGTTTGGACCCCCCTCACGCGCGTTTACGAAGCGCGCGCATCACTTAAAACACTAATATTGAGCCGTACCGCGCAAACCGCACGTCCGATTGACGTGCCGTCTGCGCGTACACGTCACGAATAATAATTAGAATGTTTCACGGTGGTTTCAGCTCAATCCGGAGACGCGGTGTGGCCGACACCACTCAAAGTGTCCGTCTTTTGTTTCAAAAGGACGTCATTTTAAGTGAAAAGAATCAACTGGCTTACGGAAAACCGACCAAACGCATTCCGAATCTGTTGATAATTTATCCCAACAATCCATGGGTCATATGTGACGTGTACGAGCCAACCCGGGATGAATCCGAGTCGCGGTGTTGCCGGGATAAGTTTAAGTGGCTCTCTTTTGTTTAAAATGAACACCATTTTAAGTACATACGGAAAAACGACCAAACGGATTCGGTTTCCGTTGAAACTTTAGGAGAACGATCCATGGGTCATATGTGACGTGTACGAATCAACCCCTCCACAATCGGAGACGCGGTGTGGCCGACACCACTCAAAAAGTGTCGGTCTTTTGTTTCAAAAAGACGTCATTTTAAGTCCACCGGCCAGCCGGTGTGAGACCACCGGCCAGCCGGTAAGGTCACCGGCCAGCCAGATCCAGCCCATCGGCCAGCCGGTGGACAAGGCAGAAGGCCTTGCCCTCTGCCAGGTGCCACCGGTCAGCCGGTGTCTGGCCACCGGCCAACCGGTGGGCCCAGACAGAATGGAATACCTTCTGTCCAGACCACCAGCCAGCCGGTGCCTGGACACCGGCCAGCCGGTGGAACCCAGACAGAATAGCATGCTTCTGTCCAGACCACCGGCCAGCCGGTGGCTCAGCACCGGTCAGCCGGTGGAGCCAGAGAAATCCCTTGCTTCTGTCTGGTGCACCGGCCAAACGCATTCCGAATCTTTTGATCATTTATCACAACAATCCATGGGTCATATGTGACCTGTACGAGGCAACCCGGGTTCAATCCGAGTCGCGGTGTGGCCGACACCACTCAAAGTGTCTCTCTTTTGTTTAAAATGAACTTAATTTTAAGTGAAAACAATAGTTGACATACGCCAAACTAACCAAACGACTTCAAATGATATTGAAACTTTAGGAAAACGATCCATGGGTCATATTTGACGTGTACGAGTCATTCCCGCCTCAATCCGAGCCACGGTGTGTCTAGGACCACTCAAACTATCTCTCTTTTCTTTAAAATGGACTAAATTATAAGTGATATCAACAACTGACATACGGGAAACAGACCAAATGCCTTCGGATTCTATTGAAACTTTATGAAAATGATTCATGGGTCATATGTGACATGTATGAGTCAACCCTGCCTCAATCCAAGTCACCGTGGGGCGGGGAACACCCAAACTTCATCTCTTTTGTTCGAAATGGATAATATTTTATGTACATATGCCAAACAAATCAAACGGATTATGATTGTGTTGAAATTTAGGACAATGATCCATGGATCATAAGTGATGTGTACCAGTCAACCCAGCCTCAATTCGAGGCCCGGTGTGTCACTTATGGAGTCACAAGTGATGAGACTCCTATGAAAATACCTTTTCACCATATATTATTAAAGTGGTTGTCATGTGAAGATTGAAATGGGTGTAAATAATATTTGATTTATTGAAACCCTGATTCAACTATACTGGATGATTGTTGTCATATGAAAATTCAAATGGGGAATTATTCACCATGCCTCTAATCAAATAGGTGGTGTTCTTTTTAGTTGTTTTAATTCTGTTAGTGTTTTTAGTGGTGTGTTTTATGCAGGTCTATGCACTGGAGGGGCTACTGCAGGGGCATCTGTGCAACATTTCTGGAAATACACAATACCAACGGTTTACAACCGTTGGTAAACTTTGAGAAAGAATTATACCAACGGTTCAATAAACCGTTGGTAAAAAACTGGTTTCAATGAAACCGTTGGGAAAATGATATACCAACGGTTGTAAACCGTTGGTATAACATCAAAATCATAGAATTCCCAACGGTTTCAATGAAACCGTTGGGGAAAAAACTATACCAACGGTTGGGAACCGTTGGTATAAGTTGAGAATTATAGAATTCCCAACGGTTCTAAACCGTTGGGTAAACCTATACCAACGGTTCAACAAGAACCGTTGGGAAATCAGTTCATAGAGTGGGCTATCCCAACGGTTTACTTAAAACCGTTGGTATATATCTTTCCCCACGCCTTACTTCCCTACGGTTTGGAGAACCGTTGGTATAGAAAATACCAACGGTTTTCCAGCCTATACCAACGGTTGTAAACCGTTGGTATATACTCTATTTCCAGTAGTGCAAGGGATGTGATCCGAGTGAAATCACGTGCTTCTGGTGCGAGAATAAGGGTCACTATAAAAGTGATTGTGGAGAGCGAAAACGGTATGTTGCTGGAAAGAATAAAGTTGAAGAGGAGGATGTGAACATCACAGGATTATCAGCTGATGATGAAATATGCGTCACAACGGGAAGCATGCACTCAGATGAGCGAGTTGAATGGGGAGAAGTGTAGTATCATTACTGCAAAAGATATGGGCACATGAAGCGGGAATGTCAATTTCTAAAGAGGAAGAACGAGCGAGCTCAAAATCCAAACAAAGACGGATGGGTTCTGGATTCTGGGATCTTGGCACACATATGTACAACGAGAGGTACATTTTATACTTTTCAGCAGGTGCGAGACTCGGTGAGACTTGGTGATGGGTCAACATGCGAGTTTCTAGGTGTCAGGACGGTGAAATTGAAGACACCCGATGGAGGAGTTCGTAAACTGGCTGACGTGAAATTTGTTCCAAGAATGAGACGGAACTTGATATCATTAAGTAGGCTCGATGCGAGAGGGTTCAAGATTTCCATAGTAGGTGGAGTGTTGGAAGTCTCACGTGGGGATGCAGCGAAGCTTACTAGGAAGGAGTCTCAAGGGTTGTATCATTTAATGGAGACCGCAGTCAGCCCGAGATCGAGTGAAGATGGTGGAAGTTCCACATCATCTGGCGTGAAGAAACGTGTTCGATTTGCTAATGATGTTTTCAAAACCTACAAGGAGACTGCAGGTCAAGCTTCTACCCCAAATTGATCATGAGGGGGAGATTTGTGGGCGCCACTCCCAATATGGGGTGGTAGGGCGGATGAAGTCTCCTTTGACGTCAACAACCGCATCAGCATGGTGGAGTCTCCTCTGGCAGGTGGCCAAGGTGGGTGAGTAGCCGTCAGGGAGGACTCTATGGGTAGATGAACAACCGAAAGAAATTGTTGGGTTTACTTCTCTATTTAAACGGGATGAAAATCCCATTGTTTGTAAGGGAAGAGATTTGTGTGTGTTTTGATACCTCCGATGAGATTCGGAGAGAATAAATAGAGAACAGACCCTTCTCCCGTGGATGTAGGTAACTCACCGAACCACGTAAAAATCTTGCGTTGCTCCGTTCTTGTTCCTATTTTTGTGTGTTTGAGGTACCACGCACCTCCGCTGCGCCCCAACACTTATTACCCCAACACAGGAAATCAAAATATTCTCGCTTCGAGTTGGGATCTCAGGGCACCACCTGCACACATTGAATATATGGGACACGACACACGTGTCGCATATGGACATGGGGACACCTATGATTGTCGTAGATATTTATCTCCCATGGACCACCTACGGGGCTTCATCACCCACAGGCTATGCTTGGGTATGACCTCCCTAAGTGACCACTTGTCAAGAAGGCCTTTCTGCTAGTCCACCTCGGTTTTCTAGCACTTCAGGCTATCCATGTGACTTGGTGGATCAGTGGTAGTGGTCTAGTATATTGGGTAAATATTTACACAAAATCCAATTAAAAAGTTATCAAAATTTCCACAAATATTCAAATGATTCAAAAATAAAAGTTTCAATTCAAAATTTATCCTTCTACTCATTTTAAACAATTTCCTTTTCCTTTTCCTGAATTTCCTATAATTTACTAAAACACTAGAATTCAAGGGTTTAATCATTGAAAATCAAAAAAAATCACCAAGATATGATAAAAAATATGTACGGAATTTTGGTCCGTCAAGAACCCTTCTGGAGTTCCTTTGGTGTTTTAAGAGGATTAGAAGAATATGGGAAATTATTGATCAAGTAGACAACCATAGAGGTTACCTCAACCTAGATGTACTTGGGGAGATTAGAATGGGAAAACATGCATGGAACCCTTTCTAAGACAATAATATTCATTCTCTCTTTTAACTCATTCTGTCGTGGGGTTTCTACAATAGTCCAGTATCTCTTAACTTAAGAGACAACATTATGTATCAGTTGCATTAGTTTTCAATGATTGATTTTGGTTTTCAATGGTGATGAATGAAATAACTATTTCATTGATGTCAATATTATGAATTAGTTTCAAAGATAATGGACCTTGGAGAAGTCCTCAAGTCATGATATTTCAAGAAACATATTTTGAATACTTTGAGTTTTTCTAACTTTGATAGTTAGTGAACTAATCTTAAGTTAAAAATTCGTGTGTCAATGGTGAAACATTTTTTACAAAATAAAATAATGATGTTTTGGAGTCTTAGTAGTTCTTTGGAATGTTTATTTCAAAAAGAATAGAAGAAGTGTAATATAAGGTCATGCAATATTTCATTATTGCATGATAACCATGGAAAAGCTCACTTGAAGAACATTCATATTCTAATTTTCATGAAGAGGACTTTGAAAAAGATAATGAAAAACATTAATTTATATGAATGAGAACTATGCAACATTACTATTGTTTTCATGAGGTTTTGATGGGAATGATATCTTTTGAATTTATATTCCCAAGAGAGTAGAATAAGAAATTTAAGTAGGGAAGACAATGGCCATTAATTTTAAAGTATGGTATCTTTTAATACATAGTTCATACAATGTATTTTTATGGGGATTAGTAAAAAAATGGCCAACCCACCAAGTAGAGAAGCCAACCTTAACCGAGGAAGAGGGATCATAGTTCCCATAAGAGGAAAGATAGCCCATGTATAAGGACCGCAGAGTGCATGACTAAATTTGTTTATATTTTGTGCCTGGATCTTATAGGGATGTAGCCCGGTGAAGTGTGTGTGGGTGTATTGATGATGATCCCCAGTCTCCATATCAACCTCTATTTCGCACAACTTAGGTGATATATCGAAGGGAATCCACACAAAGAGTTTGATGCAGTATGTGGAGTGTGCTTCACTATTCTAGTGTTTTAAAACATATGCATATAATACTAACCACCCAATTGGTTAAATCAGGGTCGTTCGATCTCCCACACCTATGTATTTAAAAAAGAGGTGTTGTATTCCTCTAACAGTCTCTTGACAGTTCTTCCATTCAAAGGAGAATATGGTTGAGGCACCATTAGCTAAAAGAACATGTTGTCATGCTCATTCTAAGGTTTAAATGTTTAGATGAACATGATCTAAAGAATCATGCAACTTTTTTTCATGATTGAAATTAATACGATTTGAACAAACAGAAGACATAGTAATAGGAGGCCATTCAAACATGCAATCGACATGGAAGAACTTTGAGATTTTAGGAAAATGAGTTGCATGAATTTTTTATCCCATGCATGTGATATAATCACCACAAATGATAAGGCCATCAAGAAAAAAATACTATATGTTTTTTGGAATATACATAGGAAGAATTCAATATGATATGTTTGGATTATTGAATCGGCCTTCTACATGACATAAAATCTAGGATTTAAGTTAGTAAATGTTAGTAGTGTAATGGCAGTGATCCCCACCTTTAAAAAGAACAATTCCGAGCCAAGAAGTAGGTGCTGCATGGAATCCATTCAAGAGCTATCACTTTTCAAAAAAAAGAGCCCCTACGAGTGTTGTTTTATGTGATAAGGAAAGCTATTCTGTAAGAATTATAGGCTATGCAAAGAAGGGTAGTCCCAAAAACCAATTTGGTTGCATGAAAGAGTTTCATGCACATCTTTCCTGAAGAATACCTTGTGGATACATGACTGGTTTTTAAACACCCTCCTCATGCTTTTCGAAGATTAATAGTGCCACAAACCAATATATAAGTGATACACACTCAATACTTCATGAAGAATGTGTTCTATGAAGCTTTCTTCTTGCACGAAGCTCCTTGTACATACGTAGGTTTTTTATATCTCTTATATATTACCTATCTATATGAAGGAGAATAACCAACTCCCATTTATGATCACAAATGCACAAGGAAGAAGAACCCTATTATGGTGTGCAAAATTAAGTGAAGTAGAGAAAAATACTCGTTCAGTTTTGTGTGAAGAAAACAAGAAGCACATAACTCTTTTTTTGTGGTTTCACCAAAGTGAAGAAGAAGATAAAATTCATGCATGTGAAAACATCTAAAACACATTGAAATTACTTAACCACTATTTCTACAAGGTAACATGAAGTTAGAATAGAAAAAAACCCAAAGAAATAAGGAACATGAAATAATATATATATATATATACATATATGTATGTATTTATATATATATATATATGATAAAGTTTAAATGGGTGTTCCATGCAATAATTACATGAACAAAAAAACACATGAAATATTGATTTCATGTGAATTAAGTGATGATGATATTTCATAAGAAGAAGTACTACTACAAAAATGACATTTAGTGACCACCACTAAACCACTTTTGGTAGTCATAGTATCCACACCACTAAAGGGAAATAGATACTGCCAAAAGCGGTCGCTATAGGGCTCAGAAAGCAATCACGCAGTGGTCGTTGGGTAAGAATTTAGTCATCACCTATGGCGATCACTAATACTTATAGAAACAATTTACATTAGAGATCGACATAGGTTGTCTCTAATACTTACATAAAAAATCATATTAGTGAGTTCTAGAGGCGGTCACTAGACTATCGGTTTTTTTTTAAACAAATTATAAATCTGATGATACCTTGCTAAATAAAAAGAAAAAACACAGAAACCAGATATTTAACAAAAGAAAAAATCACCATAAATATATGCTATCTAGAATTATAAAACCATCAAATAAAGAACCAGTATTCAGGTGTGCATACGACGTCCTGGACAACCCTATCATCTAGTGAAGGCACTCCAAATGAGGCAACATGAGGTTACAACTCACAATTATCGATAGATGTGGCAGGGGTTTAATCCAACGCCTCTTTAAAAAGATATTGCAACATGCCTTTCTTAGGATTCAAAGTTGAGTGATATTCTCCTGCCTTAGAAAGAAAAGAGCCTCCAGGATCCTTTATGCTAGTATCACATTCCTCCATGTATGTTTTAGGGGGCTTGCGGGTTTCTAGAAATTACCTTCTTGATTTGGGAAGATAAAAAGGATGTCACCTCAATTGATTTATTCTCTTTCACATGTCCATAGGAGGTCTCTATTGGATATTTTCTTCCCCTCAAAGACACCTTTATGGATATGTTCTATGAAGATACCGTAACTCACTTCACATTGATATTGTTCTTCCCAAACAACTAAATATATTTATTTCATGGGCCCCCATGCATGATCTCCATGAAACCCATTATCTTCACAAAGTTCATCATGTTCCTATCATTATGCATGTGTTCCAAAGTCCCTATAACATATTAATACGGTTTCTATGCGACTCTTTAGAAATGAAAGCGAACTTCTCCCGAGCAGCCAATCCAATGCTATTCCATGTAATAAACGATATCATTCTGAAATAAATGTGATGGGATTACGTCCTAGAAAAACACCATGCTTAAAAGCTGACTGAGAAAATCATGAGGCCTCCCTTGCCTTTGAATGGGTGTGTCTACCACCATTCTTATTTTTTTGAAGAAATGAGTCGAGACAATATGATATCTATTCCACTCAAGGCTACAAACCGATTTCTCCCACATATCAGCTGTAGTTGAGAAGAAGGATCCTCTAAAGAAGGGACATGGTCACCATTCTTACTACCCAGAGGGGAATGTAGTTGGATAACATGATCATCCACCACGTGAATAGAAAAAGTAGCCACCCAATCAAGCCTCCCCCAAAATAAAACCATGATTCATCGAGAGAGAAACCTCCAAAGTAAAACCCCCAGCTTATCTAGATCTGACTGGACTAAAAGTTCCTTCATCACATGGGAAGAGGCCCAAGCCTCATCTGAGGATAACCTAATCTCATTGGTAGGAAGAGGCTCAACAGGAAGATGTGACCAATACCTGAGGTCTTGAGAAACAACTGAAACTGTGAGGGACAATGGAACTAAGAGAATAGGATCCTGCACAATGACCACAAATGCACCAGTAGGCAAAGAAGACTTACGTCGAGGGATGTCATCTATTGGCTTCACCGCCTTGACTCTACAATGCTTGCCTCTACAAAACACCACTGAGTGGCCTTGTAAATGACCACCAGAACCAAACCTAGGAGGTAACTTGAAAAATATCTTCCACCAAGAGAAACCATCCTAGTCCAAATGAGAGGTCACAACAATTTTTTTTAAAAAAACTACATTATTAATTCCATGTTGAAAATAAAAACCAAAAAATCACAAAATAGAAAACCAGATATATAACATCAAAAAATACTGACCAAAGCATGAAGTTTCCATTCTCGATCTTCCATCAAATGAAAACAGCATGACGTCATCCCATCAAAATCACAATAAACAAGATAGTGTTAAAATTAATACAACATGTTATAATGTGTGTTCTTGAAACAAGAATCCCAGAAAATCTAAGAAGACATACTGGAAGGAAGAATAACTCGTCAATCATGGTAAAAAAAATGGAATGCATTTTTTTATTTTATACTTACCCTGGTTTGAATAAATCACGTGTATCATAAGATTTAGACTATATTATCTGTAAATTTAGACTATATTAAGTGCAATTTAATACTTGAATCTATAGTAAATCAGCACTAACATAGCATACAATGATAGTAGGACACCCACAAAGTGTCTGACCATTCATTCTATCAATAGAATAAAAAAATCACCACTCTGCAAGTAAAAGTTAACCACATAAGATAAATCCCAAAAGGTTAAAGCTTCATACAAAAAACCTTGAACTTTCAATTTAATAAAAATTTGAAGCATGTATACATAGAAGCGTAATCCAATCAAGAAATAGAAGGTTCCATGAAAATAAATTTCTTCACCAGGGGCACAATAAATGGATACATTTATAACCTCACATTAAATGAGTAAACAACATATTCATTTAGACCTAAGAGATGTGTTGAATGAATTCATATCATTTCCCAACAAAAAGAGTTTAAATTCATAATGGGTCAAATTAGGATTTCATTTCTTAAACACCATAACCCAAATGTGAGTATAAGACTGGAATTATATTTTTTCAATGAAATTATTGCTAATATACTCCATAAATCATCAAATATCATGATTACCATTTCTATTAAAAAAACAAGTATCTTATACATTAATCCATACCAGATTGTAGATGCATCAATCAAACTACAAGCAGCAATAAATCATCTATACATCTAGATTCGGGTGTGCAACTCTCCATTTCAATTTTGCAACTAGATATAAAGAAAATATTCATTAGAAAAATATTTAAGTAACATTATGTGTATTTAATATGTATTACCCATCAAAGAATAGGAGAATAAATATAATCACGAGTTATAAGAAGTTGGGAGTACCTTAGATTCATAGTTTTAGTCAAGAAGAATATTAACACCCATGATGTAACAATGGATAATCTGAGGGTGACCTATAGTGTCACACCCCCGACCACGGACGACTATGTTCTTTTTTCTCGATCCTGTGACTCTGGGTAGAGTCGGGTTTGGGTCCGGGTTTAAATTTTTGAAGCGTTGATGTTTTCGGTGGGTCTCGGGCCAGTTTGCAGTCACCGCACTGCTCGTGGTCACCGCGCATTCGGTCCGGGTGGGTGCGCGGTTGCCCACCTGTTTAGATAAATAATAAAATTAAATGAATAAATTAAATTGAAAAGAATTTTATAAAACGTTTAATAATAATAACAATTATATATAATATTGTTATTATTATTATTATTTTGTTGTTATTATTATTATTATTATCATTATTATTATTATTACTATTATTAATATTATCATCCTTTACCTTTTATTTTATTTTATTTATTTTTATTTTATTCTTTATTTCTCTTTATTATCTTTTTTTCTTTCTTCTCTCTCTTTTGTTTGGTTGTTCCACGCGGCTTTTCCCCTTCCCCTTTTTTCCGGATCTGGTCTCCTGCCTAGTGCGCCCTCCTCCTCGCACACCAGCAGCAGCCCGACCCCCTTCCTCGTTCCCTTTCGTGAGCAGGAAGCCCGCATCGCCGCACCCTCCTCCTTCGTAGACCCCTGGCTCGGCCTGCACGCCGCCTGCCAACCTTCGTTCCTGCAGCCCGCCTCCGCCGCACCTGCAGCACCTCTCCGCTGTAGCGCATGTGCTCCCGCTACCCGCCTGCAGCAGCGCCCAGCTTCAGGTCGCACTTCCTGCCTCGCCCGCGTCCCAGCCAGTAGACAGCCCTAGTGCTGCACCCTTCATCCGCGCCACCCTCATGCAGACCCTCCTCCGCCGACCCTCCTCACCCCTGCCGTGTCTGGCGTTCAGCCGCCTACGGCCTGCCCAACCCCTCCAGGTCCTGGCCGACCCCGGCTCTCTATCCGCAAGTTGAGCCAATATCCTGTCCGCACATCCAGTCGGCCCCCTGCCTCTTGGTCATCCACCTCCGTCGCACACCCTTCCGCTGCCCCTGCCTCCCGCGACGCTCCTGTCCACGGCCATCCTACAGTGACCTGATCCAGCGCTACGCCTCTTGCCTCCCTGCTCGCCGCTCCGTTCGCCCCTGCTGCGTCCCGGCCTGCCGTCCTCGCCCTACCGCGTCCGGCACCCAGCTGACCAGCAGCCCCCTCTCCTGGTCCGGCGTTCTACCTCTGCTCGCCCTCCGCATTCGCTCAGGAGGCCACCTCCTTATCCGGCCTCACGCACCCAACAGGTCCCCGCGGCCTTCACCTTGCACCGCCGCTTTCCGGCCTCCTATCACGCTGCCACGGTCCGCCCCCGTCATGATCGGCGCACCCTTGGCATGCCTATGCCTTGCTGCAGCTGTCCAGCCGGCGCGCGTCTCTGCCAGGGTGCCTATCCGGCCTTTCCGTGACCATACGCTTCCCCTCCCTTTCCGTGGCAGCGCCGTTGTGCGCACGCGACCAGCCGCGATGCACTACACCCCCTGATGCCGCCCCATGGCGAAGCGGATTGTTTCGGTTCTGGCCGCCATCCAAGGAGTTCCTTTTTATTTAATCGCACGCTCGTTTATTTTTTGTGTGCGAGTTGTGTTATGAAGTCCAGTTTTTTTTAATTGCAGTGAAGATAATTATTATTAATTTTTGGATGCAACATCAACTTGCCACGTGATTTTCCTACCCGACGCACCCCTTGCCGAGTCGTTGGCATCGACCCTCAACGTTGTTGCGTCCAACCCCTTGCCGGTGTGTTCCGCCCCTTTTCGAATCTCGCGCTCCCCCGCTGGTCGAGCACGTCTCTGTGTTTTGGTGCGTTACGCACTTTCCTTTTGTTTAAATTATTTTAAGTTTGTATTTTTGTGTTTTAGTCGTTTTGCAGTTACTGCAACTGGTTGGTAGGTTTTTCCGTGAAATTGTGGTTGTCAGCTTGCACGTGCTTGCGCGCCCCGCTCGAGGCGTGTCTCGTCATCGTGCTTGGTTTGCGAGTTGATGTAGGTCCCCCACTGAACTTACCTTTAAATTTAGAATTTATTAATTGATTGATGTTTTATTAATTTTAATAAATGAGAAACAATATAAGATAATTAATTTTTAAATGATTATTTGGTATAAAAAGAGTCGTTTATTTTATACACGACACTTGGAACATTTTTTAGACGAGCGGACACCCAGTTTGAAAGAATGCCAGTTTTTCCTTTAAACATAATTTACGGAAATTCAAATGTGGTTCTGGTTTGAATGATAAATGATTTTTTTGAACAAGTGTTTTGGGTTTTCTTGAGAAATGATGTTTTTCTTTAAAGTTAGCGAATGCCCGTTTGACATTTTAATAAAATAAATTATTTTGGAAAAACACACTTCGGGGTTACTCAAGGGTGATCCTTTGTGTGAGTTGATTGTGTGAGTTGTGTATGATATTTGTTGATCCTAACTGATTGATTTTCATTGTGGACGCACCCCTTTTTATTGTATGTGGTGACATGAGAACCTGACATAGTGAGTGAATCTTCTGAGAACGATTGCTGCACTAGTTTAGATTATGCACTGGCTAGTGCCTCCATAGGAGGGGAATACTGTGTTATTGTTTCTATGGGGATTGAGCCCCTTGGTTAATCCATGTGGGGCTATGCCGAGCGTTAGAGCGTTATGACGTCATCGAGTTAGGGCATGCATTCAGGATGAATCACATGTATAGTACGTCCTGGATTGTTCACGATCTCCTAGGTTCGACCCAAGTTTCATTTAGTGTTTATTTGTGTGTGGCGCACGATTGAAAAGTCTAGTTCGGTTGCTGGCTTGTGTCTGCCATTTTTTCCATTACCCTTGGCGTGTGTTGTGTGTTATGTGTGGTTTTCTTTTTTGGCTAATAATTGAAGTTTGGATTCCTAAATTGTTCGCAGAAAATGTTTTAAAAAGAAATATACCTATTCCTTTCAGACATTAAACTTGTTCTAAAATTTAAAAGGGCAATGGACTGATACTTGTTTTAGAAATGAAAGTGTGTGTGTGTGAAAACCAATATTTTGTATATTTAGTTCAAACATGTAATTAGTAAATTTATTTATTTAAAGGTAGTGCATTGAGAATAGTTTGTTGGGCACGCCTACTGAGTTTTAATACTCACGCCTATAGTTCTTTTCTGTTTTTAGTGTTTGTGCAGGCTACAGCTTGGGTGCGTTCGCCTTGGGCGACGTTTGGTCGTGAGTTGGAGAGTGACCTGCGAGGTCACACAGAGATAGTGGTTGTATCTTTAGGTTAGTTTTATTTTCTTTGGTTCTTGTTACTTACTTTACTCTGTTTATTTATTTTTCGCTGCTCTGTTTAATTTCTGCTGCTTCTTTTATTTATTTTTACAGAGCGAAATTCTTCCCACAACCTCTGTTGATGCCCTGACACATGTTGCCACCCCAGGAGGATCGAGAACACCTCTTGGGTCATGCCGCAGGCCGGCTCGGGTGATCGGTTCAGGGTCGACCCGGGTTGGTTCGTGACAAAATGATATCGGAGCATGTCATCCCTTAGCGGACCTCGCTTTTCAGAGCGCCCTTTGTTATTTGGGATGTCCAATAGATGGAGATTAGGACTGTCGGGGCTCAGGAGGTAGGTTACGGGTTGGTTCCTGATCACCACCGCTCGTGACGAGACCTGAGTTACCAGGTTTAGTCCGGGATTTGTATATTTTGTCTTTGGTTGTTTTGGATTGAGGAATGACAATGGGGGCAAATCGGTTCACTTTGCTGCCTCACATGGGGTAGTGACCCATGTGGAGTCCAAGTGCCCGGTTTAAGGTCCTCTTAGTGTTATGCCTTACTTGGGGCATGACTCACCACCATGTCACTGGGTCAGACATATGCACTAGTTTCTCATTCCAGTGGTTTATTACTGCTTGTGTTTTGTTTTAGTCTCAGTTGATTTGAGTGTGCGTTAAAAGAGAAATTAGTTTTTAAACGGAAATGTGTTTCTTTCAAATTATTTTTGAAATTACTAAAGCGGATTTTTAAAGAGAAGGTGTATTTGTTTGGAAATATTTGGTAGGTGTTTGGATTTGATAAGGAAAATAAGTGTTTGAACCTTGGCACACCTTATGGAGGGTCACACGTGCGTGGGTATGTATGGAAATTGCATGGGGGCACTTGTTCATAGGTGATGCGAGCGGGATTGAATAAACGCACATGTGATGGTTCATAAGGTGCCATAGGTGAGTTTTTTAAAAATTGTAAAGAAATAATGGTTTTGGAAAAGTGATTTATCCTTGTGTTGTATATGTTTGGCTTATGGGCATATTGTCCTTGGCTTGTGTTGTTGCTTTGATTGAGTTTTGGCATGATGCCGGTTTCGATGGTGTTTTTCGTGTTGTTATGAGTATGCCGCCCAAAAAGCCTCCAAAAGTTGTTAATGAGTTATGCTCAGTTCTCAGTTCGTTTTGTGTGTTGCTTGATTTTCGAGGTAATCGAAGTCTGTTAGAGGTAGTTGTATTGTTTTGAAAGATAATGTGTCTTCGGGTTGTTGGGAACTCCCATGATAGTTAAGGTTCGTACCACCTTAGAGTTATTTGAGGGTTTAGTTCTGGACTAGTAAAGATGAAATGTATCATCGTCGTTACAGTTTTGGGTGTGATTAATGATGGTTGACTTCTGCGAAGGTTCTCCATCTGGCAAGGAGTGCAGGCCGGTGGAACCTGTCTCCAAGAAACTGTCCTCATCGGTACTGGCTTCTAGTTCGTTGGACCCCTCTCTTGTGCGCCACTAGTATGGCCTGTCCGGACATTCTAAGTCAACATGTTGCATCCCTTTGAAAATGTACGACCATCGTGGTTGTTCGAATAATTGAACGAAAGGAGTTAGAGACCAAAAGATGAAAATGCATGACTGTGAGGCAGGAGATGCTTCAGCTATCAGGGCCCCAGCCACAGGTCTCGGGGTGAAGCTTGCGCACAGTCAGGAGTTGTCGAGGGTGTGTGGAATCTCAGTCCAGATAATGTCTTCAGCTTTGGAATGGAAATATCCAAAATTTCCCTCGTTCTATTCTCATTGTTGTCGTAAGCTCATCCTTGTTGTGGTGGTGTGATGAGCCCGTTCCCCCACAATCAAAGCAGTCTGATCTGCTCTCAATGTGATTCTTAAGTTGTTTGGTCTCTCTGAATGGTGTGGGCCCTTGAATAAACATATCTGTTCTGCCTTTGATTTGGTCATAGCTGTGTTCGATAGGGGAATGTTCGTTTCGTGAAGTTGATGGGAGGTGTTGAGTTAATTTCTCATCCTCAAGTTACTGGATTGTTCCGTAGTAAGATTTTCGTCAAGTATCAGGTGTGTTGTTCGGTACATGTGGGGAAAATAAATGAGTTTGGTTTGAGAGTTCCCACGTTGGCCCTCTCGGGGGGTGGTTTGTTTGGGTTTCAAGGGTTTTTGAATTAGTGAATTCTTGTGGTGGGGGGAACCCTCTCATGTTCTCCCCTCAATCTCGGGCAGTGGTTTTTCTTGAATTGGTCGGCTGTGATGTTTGTTGGGAATGGTTACCCCGAAGCTCTTAGTTCTCTACAATTTTGTCTTGGAATGAACTCAAGTTGTGTCAACCGTTGGCGTGGTGACTTTCTGGGGGCAGAAAGTGTCTGTGGTGGGGAGAATTTTCACACCTCAACCACGAACGCCTATGTTTTTTTCTTTTCTCGGTCCCGTGACTCTAGGTAGAGTTGGGTTTGGGTTCGGGTTTAAATTTATGAAGCGTTGATGTTTTTGGTGGGTCTCAGGCCAGTGCGCAGTCACCGCACTACTAGCGGTCACCTCGCATTCGGTCCGGGTGGGTGCGTGGTCACCGCGCATTCGGTCCGATCATACATTCAGACCTGGTGAGTGCGCGGCTGCCCACCTGTTTAGATAAATAATAAAATTAAATGAATAAATATAATTGAAAAGAATTTTATAAAACTTTTATTAATAATAATAATAATAACAATAATTTATTATATTGTTATTATTATTGTTATTGTTATTATTATTATTAGTATTATGATTATTATTATTATCATCATTATTATTATTATTACTATTAGTATTATTATTATCATTTACCTTTTATTTTATTTTATTTATTTTAATTTTATTCTTTCTTCCTCTTTCTTATCTTTTTTTTCTTTCTTCTCTCTCTTTTGTTTGGTTGTTCCACGTGGCTTCTCTCCTTCCCCTTTTTTCTGGATCTGGGCTCCTACCTAGTGCGCCCCTCCTTCTTCTCCTCGGGCACCAGCTGCAGCCCATCCCCCTTCGTCCTTCCTTGTCGTGAGCAGGAAGCCCGCATCGCCGCACCCTCCTCCTTCTTAGACCCCTGCCTCGGCCTGTACGCCGCCTGCCAACCTGCGCTCCTGCAGCCCGCCTCCGCCGCACATGCAACACCTCTCCGCTGCAGCGCATGCGCTCCCGCTACTCGCCTGCAGCCTTGCCCGGCTTCGGCTCGCCCTTCCTGCCTTGCCCGCGTCCCAATCAGTAGACAGCCCCAGCGCTGCACCCTTCATCCGCGCCACCCTCATGCAGACCCTCCTCCGCCGGCCCTCCTCGCCCCTGCCGCGTCTGGCGTTCAGCCGCCTTCGGCCTGCCCAACCCCTCCAGGTCCTGGCCGACCCCGCCTCCCTATCCGAAAGTCGAGCCTACATCTTGTTTGCACATCCAGTCGCCCCCCTCCCCATGTCAGCCGCCTCTGTCGCGCACCCTTCCGCGGACCCTGCCTCCCGCGACGCTCCTGTCCGCGGCTAGCCTGAAGTGACCCGATCCAGCGCTGCGCCTCTCGCCTCCCTGCTCGCTGCTCCATTCGCCCATGCTGCGTCCCGACCTGCCGACCTCGCCCTACCGCGTCCGACGCCCAGCCGACCAGCAGCCCCCTCTTGGTCTGGCGTTTTACCTCTTCTCTCCCTCCACATTCGCCCAGGACGCCGCCTCCCTATCTGACCTCACGCACCCAACAGGTCCCCGCCGCCTTCGCCTCACACTACGGCTTTCCGGTCTCCTCCTGTCACACTGCCACCGTCCGCCCCCGTCACGATCGGCGCACCCTCGGCATGCCTCCGCCTTGCTGCAGCTGTCCAGCCAGCGCGCGTCCCAGCCAAGGTGCCTCTCCAGCCTGCCCGTGACCATCCGCTTCCCCTCCCTTTGCGTGGCAGCCCCGTTGTGCGCACGTTACCAGCCACGATGCACTACACCCCATGCTACTCTGGTGCGAACTCCGCTCCTGGTATACAAAGACAACCTCGGTCTTGTTCTTGGGTTTTTGCAATATCCACCGCCGATGGCGAAGCAGATTGATTCCGTTCTGGTTTGCCGCCACCATCCAAGGTAAGAGTTCCTTTTGATTTTATCCTGCACTCATTTATTTTTAGTGTGCGATTTGTGTTCTGAAGTCCTGTTTTTTTAATTATAGTGCAGATAATTAATATTATTTTTTGGATGCAACCTCAACTTGCCGCGTGATTGTCCTGCCCGACATGCCCCCTTGTTGAGTCGCTGGCATCGACCCTCAACGTTGTTGCGTCCAGCCCCTTGCCGGTGCATGCCGCCCCTTTCCGACTCTCGCGCGCCCCCACTGGTCGAGCACGTCTCTGTGTTGTGGTGCGTTACACACTGTGTTGTACATCTCGTTCCCCTCGTTGTTTGATTTTCATGATCACAATCACCTTCTTATTTATCTAATATTGTGTTTTAAGTGTTGTGGATGATAGGCAAGAGATTGCCAAAGGAATGGCCCAAGAAAGGACAAGGAGTGGACTGAAACTCAGTCCACCGGCCAACCGGTGTGATAGCACCGGCCAGCCGGTGGACCTGGCAGAGGCATTGCCCACTGCCAGGCTCCACCGGTCAGCCGGTGGCTCTGTCACCGGCCAGCCGGTGGCATCCTGGTTCAACAGTGAGACCTACTGTCTCACCACCGGCCAGCCGGTGGCCTCAGCACCGGCCAGCCGGTGGCACCTGGGCAGAAGCTCTCTCCACCATCCAAGGCACCGGCCAGCCGGTGGCCCTGCACCGGCCAGCCGGTGGCCCTGCACCGGTCAGCCGGTGGCCCAGTCAAACTAGCCGTTGGCTTTGACCAGTCAACCCTCTTTTGGCCTCCAACGGCTCCGAGGACTTCTCCAACGGCTCCGAAGGCCCCCAATGGGTTCCATGCCTATAAATAAAGGCCAAGGAAGCCCCGGACAACCCCCAGAACTATTGTGAAGCCAACGGACACTTTTTCCATCATTCGGCAATCCTCCGGCGAGCCACTTCAAAGGAACCCCAAGTGCTCCAACCAACTTCCAATCCAAGGAGCACCTCAAGAAGCTTGGGAGAGCACGCTACATCAACTCCATCATCCAATTGGCGCCCAAGACTTCTCCAATACGGTTTTTCTTGTTTTATTTTTTATTGAGCTTTAAAATTGGGTTTGTGCCTACAAACCCCAAACTTTTCTCATCCCCTCTTTCTTTTGGGTTTCACACCACCATTAAGGTGTGAAGAGGTTTCTTCAAGCCTTTCCTTTTAAAAGGCTTGAGTTTTCGGTGAGCTAGCCTTCACCCGTTAAAAAGGCTAGTGGGTTCTTGCTAAACCATTAAAAGCAAGTGGGTTCTTGCTTAACCACCAAAAGCAAGCTGTAATAGGTCCTAGTGCTACCTCAAAGCCTAGTGGGTTTCTTGCTAAAACCATTGAAAAGCAAGCGGTAGGAATCTCTCAACGGTTGAGTTGGGAGCGGAGACGTAGGCCGGGTTTTTGGCCGAACTCCGTTATCAATTTTGTGTGTCTTGCCTCTTTATTTCCGCTGCATTCTTTACTTTGATTTTAAATTGTTAATCTTTTTTTAAAAGGCAATTCACCCCCCTCTTGCCATCATTCCCCGTTTTTTCCTTCCGACCCAACACATTGTCCTTTTGTTTAAATTATTTTAAGTTGGTATTTTTGTGTTTTAGTTTTTTTGTAGTTACTGAAACAGGTTGGCAGGTTTTTTCGTGAAATTGCGATCATCAGCTTGCACGTGCTTGTGCGCCCCGCACGAGGCGTTTCGCGTCATCGTGCTTGGTTTGTGAGTTGAGGTAGGTCCCCCACTGCACATACCTTTAAATTTAGAATTTATTAATTGCTTGATGTTTTATTAATTTTAATAAATGAGAAACAATATAAGATAATTAATTTTTAAATGATTATTTGGTATAAAAAGAGTCGTTTATTTTATACACGACACTTGGAACATTTTCCTAACGAGCGGACACCCAGTATTGAAAGAATGTCAGTTTGACCTTTAAACATAATTTACGGAATTTCAAATGTGGTTCTCGTTTGAAAGATAAATGATTTCTTCTAAACAAGTGTTTTGGGTTTTCTTGAGAAATGATGTTTTTCTTTAAAGTTGGCGAAGGCCCGTTTGGAACTTTAATAAAATACATTATTTTGGAAAAACACACTTTGGGGTTACTCAGGGGTGATCCTTGGTGTGCGCTGATTGCGTGAGTTGTGTATGATATTTGTTGATCGTGACTGATTGATTTTCATTGTGGATGCACCCCTTTTTATTGTATGTGCTGACATGAGAACCTTGCATAGTGAGTGAATCCCTTGAGAAGGATTGTTGCACTAGTTTAGATTACGCACTGGCTAGTGGGCCCATAGCAGGGGAATACTGAGTTATTGCTGCTATGGGGATTGGGCCCCTCGGTTAGGCCATGTAGGGCTATGCCGAGCATTAGGGCGTTATGACATCATCGAGTTAGGGCATGCCTTCAAGATGAGTCACATGTATAGTACGTTCTGGATTGTTCATGATCTCCTAGGTTCGACCCAAGTTTCATTTTGTGTTTATTTTTTTGTGGCGCACGATTGAAAAGTCTAGTTCGGTTGCTGGCTCGTGTGTGCCATTTTGTCCATTGCCCTTGGCGTGTGTTGTGTGTTATGTGTGGTTTTCCTTTTTGGCTAATAATTGAAGTTTGGATTCCTAAATTGTTTGCATAAAATGTTTTAAAAAGAAATATACCTATTCTTTTTAGACATTAAACTTTTTTTAAAATTAAAAAGGGCAATGAACTGATACTTGTTTTAGAAATGAAAGTGTGTGTGTGTGAAAACCAATATTTTGTATATTTAGTTCAAACCTGGAATTAGTAAATTTCTTTATTTAAAGGCAGTGCATTGGGAATAGTTTGTTGGGCACTCCTACTGAGTTTTAATACTCACGCCTATAGTTCTTTTCTGTTTTTAGTGTTTGTTCAGGCTACATCTTGGGTGCGTTCATCTTGGACGACGTTTGGTCATGAATTGGAAAGTGACACGCGAGGTCACATGGAGATAATGGTTGTCTCTTTCAGTTAGTTTTATTTTCATTGGTTCTTGTTAGTTACTTTACTCTATTTATTTATTTTGCGCTGCTCTGTTTAATTTTTGCTCATTTTATTTATTTTTACTGGAAAAAATCATTCCCACAGCCTCTGTTGATGCCCTGACGCTTGTCGCCAGCCCGGGAGGATCAGGAACGCCTCTCTGGTCATGCCGCTGGCTGGATCGGGTGATCGATTCAGGGTCTACCCGGGTTGGTTCGTGACGAAATGGTATCAGAGCAGGTCATCCCTTAGCGGACCTCACTTTTCAGAGCGCCCTTTGTTATTTGGGATGTCTAATAGATGGATATTAGGACTGTCGGGGCTCAGGAGGTAGGTTACGGGTCGGTTCCTGATCACCACCGCTCGTGACGAGACATGTGTTATCAGGTTTAGTCCGGGATTTGAATCTTTTGACTTTGGTTTTTTTGGATTGAGGAATGACAATGGGGGCGAATCGGTTCACTTTGCAGCCTCACATTGGGTGGTGAGCCATGTGGAGTCCAAGTGCCTGGTTTAAGGTCCTCTTAGTGTTATGCCTTACTTGGGGCATGACTCACCACCATGTCACCAGGTCATACATATGCACTAGTTTCTCATTCCAGTGGTTTATTACTACTTGTGTTTTGTTTTAGTCTCAGTTGATTTGAGTGTGTGTTAAAAGTGAAATTGGTTTTTAAATGGAAATGTGTTTCTTCCAAATTATTTTTGAAATTACTAAAGTAGGTTTTTAAAGATAAGGTGTATTGGTTTGGAAAAATTTGGCAGGTGTTTGGATTTGATAATGAAAAGAAGTGTTTGAACCTTGGCACTCCGTATGGAGGGTCACACGTGCGTGGGTATGTATGGAAAGTGTGTGGGGGCACTTGTTCATAGGTGATGCGAGTGGGATTTAATAAACGCACATGTGACGGTTCATAAGGTTCCATAGGTGGGTTTTTTAAAAATTGTAAAGAAATAAAGGTTTTGGAAAAGTGATTTCTCCTTGTGTTGTATATGTTTGGCTTATGGGACTATTGTCCTTGGCTTGTTTTGTTGCTTTGATTGAGTTTTGGCTTGATGCCGGTTTCAATGGTGTTTTTTGTGTTATTATGAGTATGCCGCCCTGAAAGCCTCCAAAAGATGTTAATGAGTTATGCTCAGTTCTCAGTTCGTTTTGTGTGTTGCATGATTTTTGAGGTAATCGAAGTCTGTTAGAGGTAGTTTTATTGTTCTGAAAGATAATGTGTCTTCGGGTTGTTGGGAACTCCCATGATAGTTAAGGTTTGTACCGCCCTAGAGTTATTTGAGGGTTCAGTTCTGGACTAGTGACGATGAAATGTCACATCGTCGTTAGAGTTTTGGGTGTGATTAATGGTGGTCGACTTTTGTGAAGGTTCCCCATCTGGCAAGGAGTGCGGGCAGGTGGAACCTGTCCTCAAGAAACTATCCTCATCGGTACCGGCTCCTAGTTTGTCGGACCACTCTCTTGTGCGCCACCAGTATGGCATGTCCGGTCATTCTAAGTCTTCGTGTTGCATCCCTTTGAAAATGTACGACCATCGTGGTTGTTAGAATCATTGAACGGAAGGAGTTAGAGACCTGAGGATGAAAATGCCTGACTGTGAGGCAGGAGATGCTTCAGCTATCAGGGCCCCAGCCACAGGTCTCGGGGTGAAGCTCACGCACAGTCAGGAGTTACCGAGGGTGTGTAGAATCTCAGTCCAGATAATGTATTTGGCTTTGGAATGGAAATATCCAAAATTTCCCTTGTTCTATTCTCATTGCTGTCGTAACCTCATCCTTGTTGTGGTGTCGTGATGATCCCATTCCCCCAAAATCCAAGCGGTCTGATATGTTCTCAGTGTGTTTCTTAAGTTGTTTGGTCTCTCTGAATGGTGTGGGCCCATGAATAAAAGGACATGTTCTGTCTTTGAGTTGGTCCTAGCAGTGTTTGATAGGGGAATGTTCGTTTCGTGAAGTTGATGGGAGGTGTTGAGTTAATTTCTCATCCGCATGTTGCTGGATTGTTCCGTAGTAAGCTTTTCGTCAAGTCTCAGGCGTGTTGTTCGGTACATGTGGGGAAAATGAACGAGTTTGGTTTGGGAGTTCCCATGTTTCCCTCCCCTTCTTTGGGTTTCAAGGGTTTTTGTATTAGTGAATTCTTGTGGTGGGGAGAACCCTCTCATGTTCTCCCCTCAATCTCGGATAGTGGTTTTTCTTGAATTCGTCGGGTGTGACGTTTATTGGGAATGGTTACCCCAAAGCTCTCGGTTCTCTATGATTTTTTCTGGGAATGAACTCAAGTTGTGTCAACCGTTGGTGTGGTGACTTTCTGGGGGCATAAATTGTCTATGGTGGGGAGAATTGTCACACCCCAACCATGGGCGCCTATGTTTTTTTTCTTGGTCCCTTGACTCTGGGTAGAGTCGGGTTTGGATCCGGGTTTAAATTTTTGAAGCGTTGATGTTTTCGGTGGGTCTCGGGCCAGTGCGCTATCACCGCACTACTAGCGGTCACCGCACATTCGGTCCGGGCGGGTGCGCGGTCACCGCGCATTCAATCCGATCATGCATTTGGACCGGGTGAGTGCGCTGTTTCCCACCTGTTTAGATAAATAATAAAATTAAATGAATAAATTAAATTGAAAAGAATTTTATAAAACGTTTAATAATAATAATAATAACAATAACTTATAATAATATTATTATTATTATTATTGTTGTTGATATTATTATTATTATTATTATTATTATTATTATTATTATTATTATCATTTACTTTTTATTTTATTTTATTTATATTTATTTTATTCTTTCTTCCTATTTCTTATCTTTTTTTTCTTTCTTCTCTCTATTTTGTGTGGTTGTTCCACGCGGCTTCTCCCCTTCCCCTTTTTTCCGGATCTGGTCTCCTGCCTAGTGCGCCCCTCCTCCTCGTGCACCAGCAGCAGCCCGACCCCCTTCCGTCTTCCATGTCACGAGAAGGAAGCCCGCATCGCCACACCCTCCTCCTTCGTAGACCCCCGGCTCAGCCTGCACACCACCTACCAACCTGCGCTCCTGCAGCTCGCCTCCGCCGCACCTGCAGCATCGCTCCGTTGCAGCGCATGCGCTCCCGCTACCCGCCTGCAGCTGCGCCCAGCTTCAACTTGCCCTTCCTGCCTCACCTGCGTCCCAACCATTAGATGGCCCCAGCACTGCACCCTTTATCCGTGCCACCCTCATGCAGACCCTCCTCCGCCGGCCCTCCTTGCCCCTGCCGCGTCTGGCGTTAAGCCGCCTTTGCCCTGCCCAACCCGTCCAGGCCCTGGCCGACCCACCTCCCTATCCGCAAGTTGAGCCTATATCCTGTCCACACATCCAGTCGCCCCCTCCTCTTGGTCGGTCGCCTCCATCGCGCACCCTTCCGCAGGCCCTGCCACCCACGACGCTCGTGTCCGCGGCCAGCCTACAGTGCCCCGATCCAGCGATGCGCCTCTCGCCTCCCTTCTCACTGCTCCGTTTTCCCCTGCTGGGTCCCGGCCTGCCGACCTCGCCCTACCGCATCCGACACCCAGCCGACCGACAGCCCCCCCTCTTGGTCCGGTGTTCTACCTCTGCTCGCCCTCCGCATTCCCCCAGGATGCCACCTCCCTATCCGGCCTCACGCACCCAACAGGTCCCTGCCGCCTTCGCCTTGCACCGCCACTTTCCGGCCTCCTCCCATCACGCTGCCACCGTCATCCCCCATCACATTCGGTGCACCCTCGGCATGCCTCCGTCTTGCTGCAACTGTCCAGCCAGCGCGCGTCCCAGCCAAGGTGCCTCTCAGGCCTGCCCGTCACCATCCGCTTCTCCTCCCTTTGCGTGGCAACCCCATTGTGCACACACGACCAACCGTGATGCACTACACCCCTGCTGATCGGTGCGAACTCCTCTCCTGGTATACGAAGACAACCTCGGTATTGTTCTTGGGTGTTTCGATATCCGCCGCGGATGGCGAAGCGAATTGTTTCCATTCTGGTTTGCCGCCACCATCCAAGGTAAGAGTTCCTTTTTATTTTATCGCGCACTCATTTATTTTTAGTGTTCGAGTTGTGTTCTGAAGTCCTGTTTTTTTTAATTGTAGTGCAGATAATTATTATTATTATTCGGATGCAACCTCGACTTGGTGTGTGATTTTCCTGCCCGACGCGCCCCCTTACCGAGTCGCTGGCATCAACCCTCAACGTTGCTGCGTCCAGCCCCTTGCCGGTGTGTGCCACCCCTTTCAGACTCTCGCGCTCCCCCACTGGTCGAGCACATCTCTGCGTTGTGGTTCATTAGGCACATTCCTTTTGTATAAATTATTTTAAGTTGGTATTTCTGTGTTTTAGTCGTTTTGCGGTTACTGTAACAAGTTGGCTGGTTTTTCTGTGAAATTGCGGTCATTAGGTTGCACGTGCTTGCTCGCCCCGCTTGAGGCGTGTCGCGTCATCGTGCTTGGTTTGCGAGTTGTGGTAGGTCCCCAACTGCACTTACCTTTAAATTTAGAATTTATTAATTGCTTGATGTTTTATCAATTTTATTATATGAGAAACAATATAAGATAAATACTTTTTAAATGATTATTTGGTATAAAAAGAGCTGTTTATTTTATACACGACACTTGGAACATTTTCTTGACGAGCGGACACCCAATATTGAAAGAATGTCAGTTTGGCCTTTAAACATAATTTACAGAATTTCAAATGTGGTTCTGTTTTGAAAGATAAATGATTTCTTCTGAACAAGTGTTTTGGGTTTTCTTGAGAAATGATGTTTTTCTTTAAAGTTGGCGAAGACCCATTTGGAACATTAATAAAATAAATTATTTTGGAAAAACTCACTTTGGGGTTACTCAGGGGTGATCCTTGGTGTGCATTGATTGTGTGAGTTGTGTATGATATTTGTTGATCGTGACTGATTGATTTTCATTGTGGATGCACCCCTTTTTGTTGTATGTGTTGACATGAGAACTTGGTATAGTGAGTGAATCTTCTGAGAACGATTGCTGCACTAATTTAGATTACGCACTGGCTAGTGACCCCATAACAAGGGAATACTGAGTTATTGCTTCTATGGGGATTGGGCCCCTCGGTTAGGCCATGTAGGGCTATGCCGAGCGTTAGGGAGTTATGATGTCATCGAGTTAGGGCATGCCTTTAGGATGAGTCACATGTATAGTATGTTCTGGATTGTTCACGATCTCCTAGGTTCGACCCATGTTTCATTTAGTGTTTATTTGTGTGTTGCGCATGATTGAGAAGTCTAGTTCGTTTGCTGGCTCGTGTGTGCCATTTTTTCCATTGACCTTGGCGTGTGTTGTGTGTTATGTGTGGTTTTCCTTTTTGGCTAATAATTGAAGTTTGGATTCCTAAATTGTTCACATAAAATGTTTTAAAAAGAAATATACCAATTCCTTTCAGACATTAAACTTGTTTTAAAATTGAAAAGGGAAATGGAATGATACTTGTTTTAGAAATGAAAGTGTGTGTGTGTGAAAACCAATATTTTGTATATTTAGTTCAAACATGGAATTAGTAAATTTCTTTATTTAAAGGTAGTTTGTTGGGAATAGTTTGTTGGGCATGCCTACTGAGTTTTAATACTCACGCCTATAGTTCTTTTCTATTTTTAGTGTTTGTGCAGGCTACAACTTGGGTGTGTTCGCCATGGGCGACATTTGGTCATGAGTTGGAGTGTGACCCACGAGGTCACACGAAGATAGTGGCTGTCTCTTTCGGTTAGTTTTATTTTCATTGGTCCTTGTTAGTTACTTTACTCGGTTTATTTATTTTGCGCTGCTCTGTTTAATTTCTGCTGCTTCTTTTATTTATTTTTACTTGGCGAAATCGTTCCCACAGTCTCTGTTGATGCCCTGACGCCAGTCCCCAGCCCGGAAGGATCAGGAATGCCTCTTGGGTCATGCTGCGGTCCAACTCGGGTGACCGGTTTAGGGTCGACCCGAGTTGGTTCGTAACATATAGGATAAAATATAAATTTAAATAAAAATGTTATTGGAATTCAACTTATTGGGAGGTCGGCTAACATATAGAGAAAAAAAGAAAGAAATAAGTTTGTTTTTTGGATTCTATCCAATCCACGTATGCCCTTTCCATGCAACATGTTCAATAATATTCTCATCAAAAAATATTTATAGAATAAATATAAGCAGAAATTCTATCATTTATAGAAAAATTAAATAATCCCATCAAAAATGGTTCAAAAAATAGACTTGTAATCTATTATGTGTAGTTAAATGGACCAAACACCTTTAAGATGGAATAAGAAGATGTCATATTTTTGGATTCATAACCATTAAGATGTCTAAACCTCTTGAAAATAATATTTACACATAAAAACACCTTTTATAATTAAAGGACCAACCAAATGGACCCCAATATAATTAAATATGCCTTCTTCAAAAAAATAATCATACATATAAATTAGATATGTTGTAGTTACGAAATAAAAGTTACACAAATTAAAAATACATAATAAAATTTGATAAATCAATTTCTAACCTTACAGAAAAAGATAAAAGAATATAGATTTAATAAATTTGTTATTCAAAATTTATATAAAATGGTGGAAGATTTACGAGAGTTTTTGAAACATTTTATAATATGGGTTCTTGAAATGAAAACCCAAGAAAGAATAACTCTTTAATCATGGTAAAAAAATTGAATCCATTTTTTATTTGATACTTAATTGGTTTGAAGAAATCATGTGTGTAAGGATATTTAGACTATATTATGTGGCTAAAATGTATATGTTATTTCTCTAGATTTTCACTTTAATCATAATTTTTACCATGCCCATGTAATATCATGTTTGTAGAAGCATAAAAAACCCATGTAATTTTATTTTAGAGTAATCAAAATAAAATAAAAGCATTATTGTGTTTGGTATGTCAACACTTAGAAGGAAACAATGAAAAAAAAAACATTTAAAGCCACTAACAGTCATGGGTTGCAATATACAACCAAAAAATTTAAGTCTCTGAAAAAGAATCGATGAACATTATAAAAAAAGGTGAGTAGTTGTATGAAAGGAATATGGAGACAAATTAAATATAACCATTACTTAAAAAAGGAAAATGGAATAATAACCTACATTTCTTAGGTGAGTAGGAAAAAATTATTAGATCATATCAAGAGTATAAACATATGAATTAGACTAATGGTAAAAATAGTTTATTAATAGTTAATTGGAAGACATATATAGGATGATATATAAATATATAGTGAAAAAAACATAATAGTATTGAGTAGAAACAAAAATATATTATTCTAACCAAAAGTTTACTGTTTCATGACACCATTTTCTACATAGTTACAATATCCTAACATCATGTATAGTAAATGCATTGAATAGAATATAATAACATTGAATTAATATAGATCAATATGTTATTATCATGTATTTAGATTGATAATTTTTAGGGAATTTTCCAGCATGATTCTATTCATTTATCCCTTTATATAGGCAGACTAAAATGGTATGCATACAACACTTTAAGAGATATTGTATACATTGTGAGTACTCTTTTATGAAATGAGGTTTGTTGAGATGTTGAATTTTGAAACACAATATTTGCAAGATTTCATGAGAGATTTAATAAATTTCGAATGGGAATCATTAGTCATGGATTGGATGAATTCAAAGAATATATCTATATTTGATAGTGAGATAGAATTTCCCTGAGTTCTATTAGGAATATAAAGAGGGGAGTCTGGCCATTGATGTGGGGTATTTTATAACCAAAGGAGGGGGAATCTTGGACTTATACCTGTATGTAGAGCCTACTATTACAACCAAATAGGGTGCTTGTTGTTGCTTAATTAATTTTCGATTATATATTAATAATATACCATCAGTAACACGATGGGATAAGTCTCTCCAGTGTTATGTTATGTAATAGGAGAAGGATTGAGTTAGAATAAATTATATTTTAGTTTAGCCCAATTTCAGGTTGGGTTTTTCATAACCATATATTATCTCATCCACCTTCTCTTTCCATGAACATTGAACATGTATAAGTATTTTTTAAATTCAAAACTAGTCGCTCTAATACATGGGACCATTATATGAATCATAATGAAAATGGATAATCTTGGTATTGAATAACATAACTAATTAATTACAAGTATTTGACCATATGAAAATGTAAATTAATAAGTGAGAGAGGGCACCGAGCCCATGGGTTTTCTTATAATCAACTCTAAGGACAATATGGATTTAAAAAATTATAACATCACTCCACTAACCTATAAAATATAAATTACTATGCTTGGAATATCATCCCACATTGTGCATCATTATAACTTCAACTTGTAATGTCATTTCTCATGTACCAGAACAATACATCATGCATAGAAAAAGGGTGGATGAGCGTGTATCCAGCCTCTTCATGAGTAATAAAGTTCTTTATTTACACAGTGTGTGATACTAATGAGATGAATAGTGAATTAAAATTAATGTAATAATTCAAGACTTCCTAGAAATCATAAATTATAGGAAAAATTAATTTGTTAAATTTAATTAATACACAATATCATTACCTTGTGGGCACACAAAATCCATCTTTCATTCTCATGATCAACAAAATCATGTTCACGTGATGCACCTGACATTACAAACATCATAAATACATGGCTTTGAAAATAAAAAAAGTATAACAAACATAAAAATATGGATATTACAATAGAAATTTACCAAAGAAGAAAATATATGTTTCCCGGTGATGTATCTATCACTACACATATAGAAAACATCAGTTTGAAATTGTTTAAAGTATTATATGATTAATAGATGAAAAAATGATTGTAGAATGGAAAAAGGAAAAAAATAATTCATGTGTGTCAATAATCACATGTTATTCATTATTCCATATTTTCTCATAGCCTACAATAATAAAAAACACATGTTTTAAAAACTTGTGTTATTTTGGAAAATAAAGGAAATGTGATTTTTATGACAAATTTTAAATACCATGACATTTTGAAGTAAATGTAGTCACTCTATTTCCAAAGTAAACAATAGGTTCAAAATTTGAGTAAGAAGAAGAACATATATGTGTGCTTCATATGGTTGAACTTGATCATGAAACTGAGTGTGCTTGAGGAATAATATTTTTAAAACCCTAAACGGGTGCACCAAAAAGAAAATAATTCATACCAGTTGTAGAATTAATACAATATTTCCACTTCAACCTTGAAAAGGGGGTATATATTTTCCTATAAAAGTTCCCAAAATCAAACCCTAAAACCAAAATTAGGGATTACCCCACAACAGGTGAAATGAGGGTGAGGGATTTGATATGTAAGGGAGTGGGTGAATAAGGTGGGGGGTGGATGTAGCTCCGAAACAGAAGTAGGTGTTGGTAGCTATGGGTGTGGTGGGGGTGTCAAGGCACGAGGCGTGAGGTGCAATGTGGTCTCCAGGGGGTGGGGTGTGTGTGAGGGAGGGGTAGTGGTGAGGGAAGATGGGTGTTGACAGTGGCACCAGCTATGGTGACAATGATAGGTGAGGCATGAGGGAGAGGGATCCAGGGGTAAGGGAGGGGGAGGTGTAGTAGATCTAGAAGTGGAGGCAGATGGAAGAGGGGAAGGATAGGGTTTATGCGGGGGTGGGGGTGGGGGGCACGATAGTGTGGGATTGTTTTCTTTAAGCCTTCTGACTGTCTATAGTGGTCACTTTTGATCACCAATAGTGACCACATCTAGCAGTTTTCTGTCTCACGTGCCTCAAGTACCTATTTTTATAGTAATGAAGGAAGAACAATTTGCTCGAGAACATAACTGATTGAGAAGCTGATATTGATCACTATTTAATATTTTTTGTGTGAAGGATCATAGAATTGACACTACATTTAATATTGATATTATATTGAAGTAGAATTAATTTTTATGATCATTTTTTGAGATGATATTTAATTATTTTGATAATAAAAAAGGATGTTTTTGATTATAGTAAGAAGAAAAAGAATAAATAGTGCATTCTGTGTTTCACTAAAGAAGAAGAATAGCTGGAGGCCAAATTAATATCTTATTGATTATAATTTGGGTTGATAAGATTTCTATTTATTAGTACACAACATATTCCTATCATTGTTACTGATAGAATAAGAACAAGTACAACTTCCAGTTTTTTACTGTGAAGAATAAGAAGAGTTTCTTGTATGCTATTATACAAGTAACATGTGAAGCTTGTGGATAAAAAAACAACAATGTTTCACCCCACATAAGTGCATCTGGTGGTAGAATTTCTTAGTGTCATAAAGTACCTTAATAAGAAGGAAAATTCTATCTTTAGAGGAAGTATAAAGAACCAATGAGTAACTGCAAGTTGTACTGGTCTTCAATAGTCAATGAAAGAATGATTATTCCCATTTCCCCTCTTAATGTGTAAGGAACCACATTGGCTAATGGATTACATCCTTCCCACCCCACTATAACCAGGTACCTAATTATTGTGGATAATCTATGTAATAGTCATACCAATACATATCAAGGAATAGATAGTCTCATTGAGTAGTGAACCTTTTGAAAATACTGCATGCCTATATTTTACTGCTTTCACATTCTTGCATGCGATAGGGAAAAGAGAATAAGATAATCAAAATCCTAACAGGCCAAATAGTTAAAGAGATACAAAGATATAATTGGATTAAAATTCCCCAACACCGATTCACCCCCTCTTAGTGTTATGTATATCCCAAACTAGTCCATTCAGGTGGTATTAGAGGGAGTTTCACCTCTGTTGGATTCTAAAAGTTGAATCTATTTTCTTTTGAAGATTTGGGATTCTTTATTGTGTTAACAATGAAGTGTAGTTTTGGTGAAGATCCTGTTATCTATGAGTAGAAGAATATATCTACCAATACCATTATTAATAGAAGAAATAAAGAGAATATAAATTTGAAGAAGTATATCTTATCTAAAAATAAGAAGTTTCTATTTTCCATGCCTTGATGATAATGAAGACATATCAGGCTTGGAAATTAAAGAGATGGTGGCTCATGTTTTCACCAAGTAGAAGGAATACCTCCCTACCTCTAGTGATTATAAGGTATGTGTTAGTGCCTTTGGAAATTGTCCTTAAGATGAATATTCTTGTATAAGTAGTGATGATCAATCTACAAGTTCTCAAGAAATGTAATTTGATAGATTAAGATATATTTTACTTAGTATTACCAAAGAAATATTCTCCCCTATTTATAGATTCTTTCAATCTATGTAGGAAGATATCACCCAACTGGATGGATAAGATGATGTTTTGGAGAAGGGAATACAAGGAAAAATTCTTGAATGTTTAAATCTATCCATATTGGATAGAACCTTTGAAGAAACAAAGATATAACATAAAATATATTCCTCAAAATGGCTCAAATAAATTTAAGATAAAGAGGTATTCAAGATGAATCTTAGAGAATAGATCCATGCATTTGAAAAAAATTGAAAAACAACATTGATGTCAATGATTCAAAATTTGAAGTAGTATCCAAGATGATCAAGAGACTTGACTCTTTGATTTAGAATAATGTTTTGTTTCATGAAGATGAGGTTGAAATAGTTTCGAAATCTTGTTAAGAGAAGATGATTATGATTGATGATCAAAAATTCATCATTGATATGAAAAATATAAAATTGGAAGTTCTGTTGGACAATCTGGAGAAAACACATATTGAGTCTTCACAAAAGAAAGATACAGTTGCTGTTGGTACTCAATTCTCACTAGAGGATTCTAATGATAAAAGATCTATAACATGTGATAAGAATATCATGAAATCTTTTGATGATCTATCTCAAGCAGTTGTGTAGAAACAGGTTCCATCCATACCAAATTGTATTGACGTTTCTAAATATGTGTTCATCAATAGTGACGGTTGGAAAAAATATGAAGAATTATAGATGAAGAAATGTGATAATAATCCTACCACCATAACTACAGTGCATAAGAAAAATATTGTGGAATTTGGTTCCCTGTTAAGATACCAACAAGCTATAAAGAAAAAAATACATTATAAAAAAGAAATATAAAGATCAAGATTTGTGGTTTAATGTTGGTGTTGTTACAGATTCAGACATTGTGTACAAGATTGTTGGTACAATCCTCTAAATGTTAAAGTAAAAATAAGTACTATGTTAAGGGGGAGAAAGGAAAATATGAGGAAGAAACATTCACATATCTTGAAGAATCTGTATATTGAAAAAGGATTTTGAATGCTTGATAACATCTGTGGTGTATGCAATGTAAGTAATCACAAGTTTAGTACATAATCATCACAACATGTATCAAAAGTTGATAAGAAAATAAGATAACTAAATCTCAATATGAAAGAATAATAAACCTTGGGAAGAAAGAAGGAAAATGTTTTTAAAAAAATTCTCCCAATAAGATTCAAAGAAGGAAATATAAGAATAACTTCGATTCCAAATCCAACATGTTGACAAATAGTGCTTCATCCAAAATAACCAATAAAAAAAATTCACTTAGAATAATACATGTGTAAAATCCAAACCTACTACAAATATCCCTAAAGACATGTTGGTTATCTAGCCAGAAGATTTTTAAATAATGAATAAATTACATGATGCACAATCCAAGTCTTTTGAAAAAGTAAAATTAAAGATTCCATATAATGAAGAAAAATTACTTAAGAGTTTGTTAATAAAAAAAACTCTTGTGTTAAACAAGTAATGCGTGAGAGATGTAAGAAAAATGGCCACACTAGAAAATGTTGTTTAAACATTCTAATAGAACAATAAGAATTACTTAAGATGATTAAGTATGTATCATCTATAATGGTTGTTAAAAAGAAAAATTATTCACACAATGAAGAAGATAGTGTGAAGAAATCCATGTCACCTCAACATAAATCAAAATAGATGTTCAAATGTGCAAGTGTGAAGAATAGATCAAATTGAGTAACTTCGTTGAGAAAAACATCTCAAACTTTTTTTTTCATATTAATGAATCAAGGATGATCCACTATATTCCCTTATTTTATGTGTATTTTATTTATTATTATAATTCAAGTAATCAAAGGTAAAGCATGATCTTAGTGGGGAGAACATGAGAAGTGGTTAGTGCTATGAATTCTTGATAGAAAAGATGAAGAAGTTACCATCCGTGGATAATTCCTTAATTTGGTATTCAAATACAAATATGATATAGGATCATATTTTATGAATTTAAAGAATGTGATGTCCTATTTTGGACATCTAGTATAAAGAAGATACAATCTTTGCTTGATATTGTTTTGGTATCTTGAAGAGAAAGTGTTCAAGAAGATCATCCTTGATGAAGTTGTAAACATTGTCAATATAGATAGTCACAAGGTTAAGATCCATTTAGGTGTATTATCTAAATGAATCATCTTGAAATTCATTATTTAAGTGATAAAACATTATAAAGATGATGATGAGTATTTACCTTGAGGGGGATACAAATGAAGAAAGATGAAGAAGATGTCAGAATAGTTATAGCAATTAGGATCAACTTTAATTATTATATAAATTTCTTGAAGATCATGTCATTGGAAAAGGTATGTATTTTATTAATCTCTAAACCTTGTTTAATCAAGATAATTTTCAATTTACAAATGATTAGTAATTGAATTAATCCATGGTATAAGAAATGCAGAATTTCCCTTAAGGCCACTTATCCACTAATTGCACTTCACTGTCTTTGATCTATTTTTTGAAGTGATTTTAAGAATTTCCGGTTGGTTGTTCTTAAAAAAAATTCATATCACATTTAGTATATTCATCTAAGAATTAAAGTGGAAAGTCCTTTAAGATAAGTGTATGAGTTCTCATTTCATGAGGTATCATGATTAGTTGATAAGGGAATTTTTTTTGTCAAAATAAAATCCTCTTCTTTTATACACTGATCACATCTCTAGTGGAATTAGAGTGAAATGATGGATGAAACATTTCTTAAGTATGAAATAATACCCTTTTCCCATGAACATTCTATTTCATGTCAATAAGGGGGGGGGGGGAGAAAGTTAAATGAGTGTTTGGAAAAGTAAAGGGGATAGAAAGAAGATATTCACACAATGCAATATTCATTTGAAAATAACATTGATGATATTTCTAACAAATACAAAGGGGGAGATTGAAGAGACCACTTTTTTTGTGATTTTTATTTTTTTCAATGATTGATATTGGTTATCAATGATGATAAATGAAATAAACAATTTATTGATGTTAATATGATGAAGTAGTTCCAAATATAATAGAGCTTGGAGAAGTCCTCAAATCTTGTTATTTCAAGAAACATCTTTTGAAGACTTTGAGTTTCTAACTCCAACAGTTAGTGAACTGATATTAAGTTAAAAATACATGTGTCAATGGTGACACATTGTTTACAATAAAGAAGAAGGATGTTTTGGAATCTTAAGAGTTATTTGAAGTTTATATTCTAAAAATAATAGAAGAAGAGTAAAATAAGGTCATGTAATATTTCACTATTTAATGAGAACCATACAGGAGCTAACTTGAAGAACATTAAGATTTATATTTGCACGAAGTGGTATTTAAAGAAGATAATGAAAAAAATTAGTTTACATAAAAGAGAACCATGCAACAAAATTACTATTTTCATGAGGTTTTTATGGGAATGAGATCCTTGGAACTTATATTCTAATGAGAGTTGAAGGATGAATTAAAGTAGGGAAGAAAGTGGAAACACATTCTGAAGTTGTATATCATTTAATACTTGGTTTTTAATAAGTGTTTTTATAGGTCTTACTAAAAAATTGGGAAAACGACCAAATATACAAGTCAATATCAATTTATGATCTTATAGGTCCAGAAGGTCTATCATTCCCAAGGTAGGATAGCAAGGGCCACCTAGATGGTGGCATATGGAGCATAGTGCCCACAAGAGGAAAGTGGGCATGTGTACAAGGCCCATAGAGCACATGACCAAAGCCTTGCATAGTTTGGGCTAGAATCCCATAGGACGTATCCTAGTGAAGTATGTGTGAGTGTAATGGTGTTGATCCCTAGTTTCCATCTCAATCGATATACTATATGATTTAGATGATATACTAAAGGGAAGCTTTATCTAGAGTCTGATGTGGGAGATGGAGTGTGATGCACTATTCTTGTGTTTTAAAACATACACATATAATGATGACCACCCGATCTATTAAATCAAGTCCATTTGATCTCCCATGCCCGCTTGTTTAAAT
Source organism: Viscum album (assembly GCA_963277665.1). Taxonomy (NCBI): domain Eukaryota; kingdom Viridiplantae; phylum Streptophyta; class Magnoliopsida; order Santalales; family Viscaceae; genus Viscum; species Viscum album. Next base: position 722,156,639 of record OY728162.1, read on the forward strand.
AATCAGTGATGACTTCCTCCGGCAGTCACACGGTGGTGATTCCGTTCGTAGGAGATGATGGTTGAGTCACCACTGATCAAGGAAAATGTTACCATGATCATTTTGATGCTGAAATTTTGAGACAAATGTGATTGACAGAATCATACAACATTATTTTCATGATTAATATGAAGATGCTTCAATCGAACTAAAAACGTAATTGCAGGTCATTTGAACATGCGGCCAACATGGATGGTTTTTGAGCTTTTGGGAAAATGAGTTGCATGTTTTTATTATTGGATGCATTTTATTTAATCTCTATAAAGGTGAAGAACATTGCAAATAAAATACACCATGTTTTCAGTTTATACATTTGAAGAATTTTTGTTGATACGTTCATCTCATTTAATTTGTATTCATCATGGAATAAAATAAAACATTTAAGTTAATAAATATCATTGGTTCAAGGGCGATGATCCATGACTATAAAAGGAGCAGTACCAAGATGAGAAGTGGATATTGATCACAATATATTTGATAGCTCCTATTTTTCTAATAAAACTAAGCCTCTTTGAGAATTGTTTTATAAGAGAAGGAAAGTTGTTCCATGAGCCATCTAGGCTATGAAAAGAAGGGGAGTCCTGTGAACCAATTTTTCTGTGTGAAGGAAATCTGCACACATCTTTTGTGAAGAAGCTCCTATAAACACATGATTGGGGTTTAAAAACCCTCCTTGTACTTCGTGAAGAAGAGAAGAGTCATGACCCAATGTATAAGAAATACACTCTCACTGATTTGTCAAGAACATGTTTTGTGAATATTTTTTCTTGTGTGAATATCCTTGGACACACATTGGTTTTTTCTATATCACACATATTAACTATCCATGTGAAGGATAATAATCAACTCTCACATATAATCACACTCTCATGGGGAAAAAGTAGTATGTTCCGAGGTTCCTGATTAGGTAAAGAAGTGAAAAAACTTGTATGACTTTGCATGAAAAAATCCAGAGTCACATAACACTTTGTGCATGGTTTCACTAATGTGTAGAAGAAGATCACATGCATGAACATGAAAACACGTGAATCCTATTGAAATAGATTAACCAATGTTTGTACAAGGTAATGTGAAGATATAATAGAAATAAAAACAAACCAAAGAAATAATGCACATGAAATAATATATATATATATATATATGTATATATAAATGTTCTAAAGATTAAATGGGAGTTCCATGAAAAAATTTCATGAAGTAAACATCACATGAAATATTGATTTCATGAGAATTAAGTGATGATGAAATTTTATAGAAATAAGGAAAAATAATTTTCTTGAACCTTTGATTGACTGAGAAGCTGATATTGAACACTATTCCATTTTTCTTGTGTGAAGGATTAGTGAACCAATAATACATTCACTATTTATATTATATGAAATAATAAGTAATTTTGATGATTATGTGTTGATATGATCATTAATTTTTTTGATAGTCACAAATTATATTTGTGATTCTTACAATAAGAAGAAGAAAAACTAGAGAAGTCGGTGTTGAAATGAAGAAAAAGAATAGGTGGAGACCAAATTAATATCTAATTGATTTTTATTTGGGTCATGAATATTTTTTTATCAGTCCAAAAAATATTCATATTATTGTGACTGATAGAAGAAGAATAAATGTAGCTTTCAGTTTGTTACTAGGAAGAGGAATAAGACTTTCTTTCATGTTGTAGTGTAAGTAACATGTGAATCTTATGGAAGAAAAAAACCACACTATGACATCCAAAAAAAGTCAAATCTATTGGTATACTTTCTTAGTATTACAAAGTACCTTAAAAAGTACACGAATAATATATTTAGAGGCATTATAAAGAACTAGAGAGGAGCTTCATGTTAGACTAGGTCTTCACCAGTCTAGGAAAGAAGGATTATTCCTATTACCACTTCTAAAGTGTAGGGACCCACAATGTCTAAAAGATTTTCCCCATGCCAACCTCCTATAACCCGATACCTCATTATAGAAGATAAAATGTGTACTGGTCATAATCATACATGGCAAGGACTAGATACTGTAATTAAGTCATGAAACTTATAAAAAAGTCATGTGTTATCTTTTACTTATTTCATATACTTTAATGAGATAGAGGAAAGAGAATAAGAGAATCTATATCCTAATAGGTCAAAGAGGTAAAGGGATAAAAAGTTATAATTGGATTAAAAATTCCTTAACACTGATTCACCCCCTCTCAATTCTAGTCATATCTCAAATTGGTCTATTCATTTACACGTTCAATGTCACAGAATTCAATGAATTCGGTGGATATATACTCTAAACCATTATTAGTTTTAAGTGATTTTAGTTTCTTATTGGATTCACTCTCTACACTAGCTTTTATTTTCTTAAAATTGGGAAAGGTATCATTCTTGTGTTTAAATATGTAAATCTAGACCTTCTTAGAGTATTCATCAATAAAGGTTACTTTGTGGTAGCCTTTTCCATGGGAGTTAACCCTATAAGGACACGAAAGGTCATAGTATACACACTCAATAGGTTATATAGCCTAATACATTGGCCTACTAAAATCTAACCCATCTAGAATTCACATAGACACAATCCTTATAAAATGGGAGACTAATATGAGTGAAATTACTCCAGAGACATTTCATTCTAAGTTTATTAAGGCCTTTAAAACTTTTATTACCAAAGCTTCTTTTCCAAATGGTGGTATTATATAAACCCAAGACACTAGTGGCATTAAAATTATTCCTATGAACCCTACCATTTAAAACATAGATATTTTTATTGAGTTATCCTTTAATAATGGTGATAGATCCATGGGAAATACTCAAAATACCACAATCTGACCTAAAGTGTAACCTCTATGATCAAGGAATCATAGGGAAATTTGGTTTCATTTCATTTCGGGTACCCACCCAGCCTATTCAAGAGTTTAAGAGTCTTATCATAAAACTCTAAAGAAATTGAGATTATCCCCACAATATGAAAACTCCTATTATTCCTAAATAATATCTCACTCTATTCAACTTCCCTCAATTAAGTGAAATATTCCCCACTAGGACACATGTGGAATGAGAATCCAAAATCAAGGATTCATTATTTAGTGATGGAAATATCAGTGACATTCAACACATCAGCAGTGTCTAAGTCATTTTCAAATAATAAATAATGTTCATTACTATTCTATTTATAGTCACCATTCCTTTTAGGGTAATTCATTTATGTGTCTAGGTTTTTTACATTGGAAACACTTAATAAACTTATTCTTAGATTTATAACTATGTTTATTTAATTGACTTCTATATCTCCTCCTAACCCTAGGCTCACTTCTATCTCTAACATTCAAACACTTTTCCACATCTTTTACTCTACCTTTATTTTAAAGATATTTTAAAATTAGATAAGATGTAACTTCCTCAAGATTAAGGGTATCATCTGCATACATCATTGAATATTGAAAAAACATAAAGGAATCGTCTAATGATGATAGTAATATTATAGATTAGTCCTCATACTATAATTTAATATCTATGTTGGAAAGGTCTATAATGAATTTATTAAATTCATCAATTTGATCCCCGACTATGGTTCCATGGTTCCCTTTAAATGTGTATAATCTAATTTTAGTATATAGTCTACCAAAAGTGACTTAGGCATATAAAGGGATTTTAATTTAGAATAAATACTAGTAGAAGATGAATCACATGCAAGCTCTCTAAGAACCTTATATCCTAAAGATAAAATAATCGCGTTGGATGATTTTCTAGCAATCTATTTAGGAAAATGATCATAGGTGAAATGGTTTATCCATTAGGGTAAAGGGTGATTACTTTTTTTTAGTTCCACCTAGATCATTGATCAGTTTATTGTGAGCCATAAGTGTGATCATTTTAATTTTCCATCGATTAAAATTGTTTTCACTATAAAATTCATCAATATCAAACTTTATAGACACCATTGTATATGATTTAGTGGGCTCTGATAATAATTTTTTGGAGAAAAATTATTTTGGTTTTCCTAATTAATATCCAAGTATCCACTGAATAGTATCACTGGTTTTCATTTTGACAGGAAAAAATGTACTGTTTATAAAAACTCAAATTAGTTTTCTTCAAATTAAAGATCACACTTCTGGATCACAAGAATAGTAAGAAATAAACAAAAACCAATAAAGAAAACCAAGATATAATGTTATTCGGATCACAGTGATCCTATGTGAATGGTGAGATCACCACCCTAGGATATGTTTTACTAATAAGCGAAAGAATAGGAATGAAATTTTATGCTCAAATGAAAATAAGGTAAAACCACATACACTATCTGAGGTGGATGATCTTATTTAACTTGGTGGTGGTGATGGAACTTTTCATGAGGAGTAAATATCATACACTCTTTGATGGAATCATGCACACAACCAAAAAGGATACGAGCTCACGTATCTCAAAAACAAAAAAAAAGGAATATCTCAAAATGCCATGTTTCAACACCAAAACTTGGAGATGAGGAACACCATCAATTATTAAAGATTACATATAGTGCGTGGTCCTCGTAAACCCAAGATCCAATCGTCGCCACCATGTATCCACCGTAATGGAGCTCTATTTGTAGAAATCTACACAGCATGGATGAAGTAGAGTGCGGGTCAATTAGAAACCCTAGTATCCCCTTTATTCTATGAGTTCTTGCCTAGAAATATCAAGATCAGCCACTTGGATTCCTCTTGAAAATAAAACAAAATCCCTCCGGATGATATCAAAAGAATAAATACCAAAGATGACGAAATGGTGATCCATAATGGATTATTAGGAACAATTTAAGTAGAATAGGAGAGCAGTGTGATGCAAGACACATGGAAATCATAGATCAAAATGATGGTCCAAATAACTATAAGTAGCTCAATGGATCAGGACACACAGAGGCAGTTGGTTAGCCATGAGGGGTGATGTAGATTGATAACACGACGGAAAAAACCCAAGCTAGGTCTGGGATGTTGGATCTGAAATATAAATGTTCTGAATTAATTAAAATATAATACTTAAAATAAATAAAACCCATATATTGGGATCAAATAAATGCATGGTAATTTGAAAATCAAGTTGTCTATAAATATTTCCAATGTAAGAGGGTTCCATGCAAAATAAATCAATAAAGAACAACAAGATCAAAGCATGGATAATTAAAAGAAATGTCATACATATAGAAGTAATGCAAGTTCAATATAAATATTGAATCATGGTATAACATCAATCATCCACCTTAATGGTTTATTCCTATATAGTCTCTTGGACATGTGGATTATTTTGACGTATCCTCCACTACCACCATTAGGATTCATCATCACCACTACGTCTAGTTTCAAACTTCTGGTCCAACTATTACATTTCATATGGTACTAGTGCTTATCTAGTAAAAAACATCTCAAACTAAGTTTAATCACTTGTGAAATATCTTAATATTTTAAAAGAACAACTATGTTTGAAGCATATAAAATATGAAACACAGAGCGTAATCAAAATACAAAATATTAATTTTTAAATATGATCCTAAAAACCTACCAGTTAAATTGGTGGGTATGAATAAGATTAACTGATTTTTAAAAAAAAAATATATATATATACATATATAAAGGTTATAATCAATAAAATATTATTTATTAATTCTATGAAAATAATCTCTCAATTTTTAGTAAATACATTTTATTCTTCAAAGATACTTTTTCTTAGAAAATGGGTTTTTATTGCTTTCTATTAGAAAATGATATAATTAATTTTTGAGAATATTATAAATTATATTTGATAAAATAAATATCATTTCTAAATCATAAAAATAAAAATTATCCTATGGTGAAGTTTTTAATTTTTTGAAAAGATTGATTTTTCATTGAGTAGTGAAAACTATTGCTTTTATTGAAAATTGTATTTTTGTTTAAAGTATTTACAAAGTAAAACTATATTTTGAATCAACATTAAAATTTAATTAGTTACTATTTATTTAAAATAATCCAATTATGGTTTTTGAAATTATTTTTTTACATTAATTTAGTATAAAAACAATTTATATTTTAATGGGGCATTTTTTTTTTGAAAAATTGTTTTTCATCACATTTTTTCAGTTTAAATTTAAATTATATTAAGCCACTTATATATATTGAATCTTGAAAAATGGAATTCATATTTGGAATCATGGGGTAAAAATTTGGAAAATAGTTCTCTTTTATTTTTGGTCAATATGAATAAGAACCATAGTAACTTTTTTTTACTATGGTAGAGGGAAAATCGGGTAGTTGCTGGTTAAAAATAAGATGATAATGACTAGAAAATTATTCTAACACTTGAATTAATTTTATTGGATTATTAAATTTCATCCATAATCATGAAAGAATCAATTATACATCATTTATTTTTTATTTGTTTTCATTATTATATTTATAATATTTTATTTAAAGACAAGTAAAAAATGTCACTCTTGTTTTTAATAACTATAATAATTTTTTCATGAAGATAACTGGAGGATATGTTCTGTTATAAATATTATTTTAAAATTAAAAGATTTATCTTAATCATATTAATTTATTTTTAATTTATAGTGAATAAATAATTTCCCTAAATACTTACACAAAGCTAATGTGGTAATTATTTAATTAATGAAAAAATATATTAAATGATATTAAAAATATTAAAAGTAATATAATTTGGGGTATTTAATATGATAAATGAATTTTATATATTAATATAATATGATATGTATGTAGTAATGTATTTTTTGATATTATTTCTAGATGTTATTAATATCAAAGTAATCAATAGTTCTAAAATTTGACATTAATGATACTTTATAATAAATAACATTTTATTAAATGATATAAAATGCATAAAAATTTTATATTTGACCAAGTGATTGAGATACAGTTTATAATATCATATGTAACCCATGTATGGTCTATTTATCCATTTATAGCAACTATCTTGACCCTAGAGGAGTAAAACCACTTGTTGCCATTCTAAGTGTGAAAGGGGTTAATGAGGGGTTAAAACCAAAATATAAGAGTAAAAACATAGTATAAACTTGTCTCATTTTTTTGGATGAGATTATTTGGACCCATAATCATCATATATTTGAAATAAGTTAGTTTTCATCCATTTTTAATTGAAAATTAATTTATATTAATTTAATATTTGTTGAAATTCTAAGAGTGCCCCTCCCCTCCCTTATTAAAGGAGATCCCTTCTTCTATTTACATCATACATTAAAACCCCATTTTTTGGTTAATATATACCCAAATCCATTAATAATATCCCTACCCACATCATGGATACCTTATTTATGATTAAATACCACATCATGGTCAGTGTGTGTATGTGTGACCATTTTCAAGAAAACCCCAAAGAATCTCATTACCAATCAGCTCCCTCAAAGTTTTCTAAGAGAAAAAAACGGACTTATAGGTGGAATAATTGTTTGATAGTCATAAAAAAATATTCATGTGGTAAATTAAGGAATTAATCCCAATGCCTTGAAGAAAAAGAAACTCTTCTTCCATTCACTAATCCAGTATATCTCACTACCTTCCAGAATGAACTCTGCATGAAGATAAAACTCGTGAACAATCTTAGAGTAATAAGACTGTTCATTATTTGAAACCCAATATAGGGAACCTTGAGTTTTCAACACTATTATCATAAGATACTCACTAGATAATAATCATTCATCAGACACTTCCTTCTGAGGCATTACCACACAGTTTTCAATCTGCTGATTCGTCTTCAGATCCTTTGGAGACATGGTTCACTCTTTCCATTCTAAAGGTTTATTTAAAGGTAAGAACATGAAAGGTTTAAGGGTAAATATTGAATGGGTAGGAGTGGAAGAGTAGAAGTCTGAGAGTAAGAAATAGGATGGATCAACTCAAATTTTTCATTTAGGTCTTTCTAGGTCGTAAATTGAGTAAACTGATTTAAAATAAAATGAAATAATAAAAAATGCATAGTTTTGGTAAAATAAAATAGATACAGACAACGAGTTCCATAGGTGAGTGGCCAATGGTGAGATATTAGAGTTGGTGTCTGAAAACGGTGTTGGTGAGGCATTAGTGTTGGTTTAAGTGAGACAACTATTTCTAAGACACTATTGGTGTCGATATGACATAGCATGACACTATTTGTGTCATCATAAAATTTTCAGTATGACACTATCAGTGTTGGTCTGACATTGTCATCATCCTATCAGTGAGATATCCACACTATGGTTCAAAAGAGAGTTATTGAAAGTATTTCCTTACAAATTAATCATTCCTAATTCATGTCTGGTGTAACTCATCCTCATATAGTTCAATGTATTAGTGAATATATCATCAAGATACTGTTCCGTGTCATTAAATTCCAAATTTATATCACCTTTTTTATAATTAACTCTCAAAAATTAATGTCTTACATCAATATGTTCTGTTCTAGAATGAAAAACAAGATTCATTTATATGTTAATAGATTTAGTATTATCACAATTTATAGGGGAATTTCTAAATTGGTATCCATAATCTAGTAAAGTGTGTTTCATCCACAAAATAGGAGTATAACAACTACCAGCTGCTATGTATTCAGCCTCAAAATTAGATAATGCAACATAATTTTTCTTCATACTACACCATGATACTAGAGACTTTCCCAAAAAGTGATATGTTATATAGGAGATGTTTCTATCTAGCTTACAACCACCAAAATCAAAATTTTAATAACTAACTAAATCAAAAGCTTGTCTTCTAGGTTAGAGCAATCCAAAGTTGGTTGTATACTTTAGGTATTTGAAAATTATTTTAACATCATTTAAATGGGATTCTTTGGGGTTTTCTTGAAAACGAGCACACATACACACATTGAACATAATGTTAGGCCTACTAGCGGCCAGGTAGATTAGACTTACAATCATTCCATTATAAGTGGTTTGATCAACAGATTTTTCATTTTCATCAAGATCCAACTCACAAGTGGTAATCATTGGAGTATCACTATAGTTTGTACCATAAAATCCAAACCATTTTGATAGATCTTTAGTATATTTACTTTTATTTGAAATTATACCTTCTCTATTTTGAAGGATTTGAAATCCATGAAACAATTTGAGTTCTCCCATTAAACTCATTTCAAATTCACTTTGCATCATTTTTGAAAAATAAATACATAAATAACTTTAGTAAATCCGAAGATAATGTCATCAACATAGATTTGAACTAATAAAACTTCTTTATAAATTCTTTTTATAAATAGAGTAGGATCAGCTATACCTTTTATAAAAGCTTTAGAAATAGGACATGTACTTAGCTTATCATACCAAGCTCTTGGAGCCTGTTTTATAAAATATAATTCCTTTTTTAACTTAAAAACTTGATTTGAAAAATGAGGGTTTGTAAAACCAGGGGTTTGTTCAATAAAAATATCTTCAACTATATACCCATTTAATAATTCACTATTAACATCCATTTGATATAATTTGAAATTTAGATGATTTGCATATTAAAGCAGGATTCTAATGGATTTAAGTTTATTAACTGGTGCAAAGGATTCTTCATAGTCAATACCTTCTTCTTGAATATATCCTTGTGAAATGAATCTGGATTTATTTCTCACTATAGTTCCCACTTCATCTAATTTGTTTATAAATACCCATTTAGTGCCTATGTTCAAGGTGCATGTTAGTCTACCTACTAGATTTCCAAAATTTATTTTATTCAAACTGATTCAACTCTTATTGCATATCCATCACAAAAAATTCATCATTGATTGGATAATTAATGCTTTAAGTTTCAAGCTGTGAAAAGAAGGCTTGATGTTCAACCTGGTTCCTAAGAGAATATATAGTCTTTGTCCCTTTGTCTATGTCTCCAACTACAACATGTAAGGGATGATTCTTAAGGGTTCTTATAGGTCTAGAAAAGGATGGATTAGTAGTTTTAGGTTTAGCAGTAGGTTCAGGTTCACTATGGTGAGAATCTGGTGATTTTCCAGAACTGGAGGATTTAACAGATTACTTAACAATAAGGTTGGGGGTCTAGCATTTATGTATGGATAGGACAAACCATCCTCAATATTTTTAAGAGGATTTTTAGGTTCATGTGGATCTATTTCATCAAATTTAACATGTACAGATTCTTTCACACATTTGGTTCCTTTATTAAAAACTTTATTGACTTTACTATAGGTTCTCAAGGAAAATACCTTCATCACTTTTGGATGCAAGTCTTTCAATATTTTCCTTAGTGGTAAGAATATATACTTTACAACCAAATATTTTAAAGTATCTAACATTGGGTTTCATATTATTCCAAATCTCATAAGGATTTTTCTTAAGAATTGGTCTAATTAAGACTCTATTAATTATGTAACAATATGTATATACAACTTCATCCAAAAAATAAATAGGTAAGTCGTACTCATTAAGCATAGTCCAGGCTATTTCTTATAAGGTTCTATTTCTTTTTTCAACAAATCCATTCTGTTAGGGTGTCCTAGGAGCAGAGAATTTATGACTATATCCATTTTGTGAGAAAAAAGATTCAAACTCTTGGTTCTCAAACTCATGTACATTGTCACTTCTTAAGGAATTAATTCTAAGACCATTTTAGATTTCAACTGTTCTAGCATACTTGATAAAAAAAGAACAATCTTCACTTTTGTGAGCTAAGAATCATGTCAAATTATACCTTGAAAGCTCACTTATTAGAATATATACATAGTTCTTCCCATTAATACATGAAAATCTAAATGGTCCAAACAAATCCATGTGAACCAACTCAAGTGGTTGAGAATTGGAAACTTCTTTCTTTGGTTTGAAAGATATTTTCTGTTTTTTCCCTTTTAACAAGGATTGTGGACTTTAGTGTTTATAAATTCTTGTTTGGGTATATCCTTGACTAACCCTTTCCTTCTAATCTTTTTAAGTGAGTGAGTGTTACAATGGACTACTCTCTAATGTCAATGCCAAGATTCTTTCTGAAAGACACTTAGGAACGAAACATTGTGAGAAACTAAGGAATCCATGTTTATAACATATACATTCTTATTTCTAAATGTAGTAATTGATAAATAATTTTTATAATTAAACAAATTACATGCATCATTATCAAATTTAACATTGAAAACATCATCACATAACTGAGAGATACTAAGAATATTGTACTTTAATTCATCAAAAAAAATAACTTTGGAAATTTAAATTGAATTACTGTTACCAATTTGGGAAAGAAAATTTATTTTTCCTTTAGTATTGTCACCAGAAGTGACATGCCCACTATCAATCTACATAAGATTCTTGAAGCTATAGTAATCCCTTATCAGGTGTCTTGAACATCCACTGTCCAAGTACTATAAACATTTACAAGAGTTCTTCAAGCATGCTTTCTATATAAACAATTCAAAAAAGAAAAGATCCGGTACTCAGAATTGCTTGGGTCTAGTAATATTAGTAATTAATGCTTTAGGAACCCATACATGCTTCATGGAATTCCTAAAAACAGTTTGTAATGTGTTGTAAAACAAGCTCTATTTTGTATATAAATACTAGAAGAAGTAAAACATTTTCCATTGATAGAAATCGCAGTAGATTTTTCATATCAAGGTACAAAGTCTAATTTTGATGATTTTGATACAAAATTATTTTTACTAAAGTTTCATTGTCCTTGTTGATGACCTTTACTTGTATCATATTTTGGTGGAACCTATTTACCAAGAATTTCAGTGAGAGTGTTCTTACCATTGGAAATCATTTCTATGTCCCTTTTTAACTACTCATTTGATAGTTGAAGCTCATTATTTTCTTCAAGAAATTGATCATTTTTTGTTTTTCTCTCTTGAAAGCTCAGATTTAATTATAGAGGTGAGATCATGTTTTTTCTTGAAAAAATTATATTTATCTTTCAATTCATTTTATGTGTCTTCAAGAATTTTGTAGTACTCAAAAAATTCCTTATTGGTCATGTTTTCATAATTATATTCACCTCTATAATAGAAGTAATTTTGAATAGGAGAATCTAAGGTTACCTTAGAAGTGTTTTTCATGAAGCACATGTTAGCTTTGTCACATTTCCCATCATTTGAAGACTATGACTCACCAGAGATATCCCCAGAGGCACTCTAGGTGGCCTCTATTTCCATCGTATACCTTCTATCCTTGTCCTCATATTCCTTCTTATACATTAACTTAGGACATTCAACCTTTACATTTCATCTTCTCTTACTTTCATAACAGATTATTTCATTAGAATTATCACGTCTCTTATAATTATTTTTCTAGTTTCCCTTTTTTTCATATTTTCCTTTATAGTGAGTCTTCCTAAAGAAATTCTTTTCTTGTAAAACTTCTTAAATATCCTGGTCAAATGATCAGTATCCTCATCACCATAACTTGGTGATTCTTCATTTCTTGAATTGCTAAAATGCATTTGTGCATCCTCCTTTTCATTGTGTTTATAAGTATTGGTCTGGAAAGCCACCAGATTTCTCATTGGTTATTCATCCTCATCTTTGTTGACCTCTAGTAATTCCTCATACATCATCATCTTACCAATTAGCTCCTTTACTGAAAATGTTTTGGTATCAAAATATTTTCTTATTGACACTAATGTTCCCCTCCATTTTTCTGGTAGACATCTTAGAATTTGCATTATTTTTTCCACAGAAGTAACATCCTTTCCCAGAGAAATCTTAGTATTTAGATTTTCATTAAATCTAAGGTACATGTTAGATAAAGGTTCATTAGGAATTATTTTTGAAGTTATTATATTTAATAGTAGATGTAGTAAGTCTCATATCCTAAACATTAGTGGTTCCATCATGTGAAACAACTAATGTACCCAAATTTGATGGGTTTTTTTACATGAATAAATTCAATTAACATCCTCATCTCCTAATGAACAATATAAAAAATTCAAACCTTTTTGGTTATTATTATAAGTAGTCTTAGTTGGGTCATCCCATGTTTTTATGGATGTAGAAGGAATATTATATTCATTAAAAATTGAAGATCACATCTTAAAAACCATACTTTCTAAACACGTTTTCATCTTAATTTTCCTCTAAGCATAATTAGTTCCATTGAAAAATAGTGATATTTTGGTAGTAACACCTTCCAATCTGTTGTTCATAATGTAGACTAACAAATAGATTTTTAAAGAGCTAAATATTAGAACTAACAGAAATTTAGATATATTTAAAACACAGCAAAAATCACAATTGAAACGATTTAAAAAACATTGAAAACACTGAAACTAAAAGATTAAAACCCCTTTGATACCAAATTTTGGTCATAGTAGGAAACTCAAGAGGGGGTGAATTGAATTCCTATAAAAATTTATATTAAAAAATTTATTTTCAAGTCCCCCAATTTTTAAATTCAAGCAGTCTAGTTAATCCAAGTAGTAGATTTATAAGAGTTTTGAATTTTCAACTAATTTCTCAAAATATTGACTAATTCTCAGTTACATAAATTTGAAATATTGATATAACTTTTGAATGTAATTTAATAAATAAAAAAAGGTTTAAACACTAACTATGATTAATAATCAAAGTAATATTTAGTTTCCTAAAATATGTGTGAAAATAGATAAACTAAATTTGAAAGACACATCGAAGTAAAATAAGAGGATCAGTCTCAAGAATAGACTTAATCCTATCCACTGGGTGATCACATGCCACTATTTAGTTTATATTAATAAAATTTATCCACACCCTGTATTAGAGTTTACAACGGCACAAAAAGCTATCTAGGTTAACGAGACCTCTACCACAGTGTGAAAAAAAATACTACCAGGTATCATAGGGACCACTTCCATAGTTATACGTGTGTGAAAAATGGTTTAGAAAGATCATTGAGTGAGGATGTTTTTTATCATACATCGTATCTTAGGAGATTGTGTGTGGTTATAATACAGGCAAACACACTACTCAAAAAATAGTAAAATTATACACAATAGATTAGAAATAAAGAGAGAGGGTTTTGAATTCTTGAGTTATGTTCTTGATGATTTTTAAATCCTTGACTAGAGAAGATGTGAAGCTTGAGTCCACTTCTGGAAACAGACGCCAAATGAGAGAGTTGTGGAAGCTCAATGTGTTGGTTTCCAATGAGGTGAGATGCTCTTTAAAGGTTTTATTCACATGGTTTGTTGGTGAAAGAATCTCAAGACATTGGTACTCAATTAATCCTTCTTTTTCATAGTTAGCAAGACCGAGCTTTCTTTATTAATGTCTCTTGATTTTCTTAACAAGTTATCTCAATATTGCGCTCTTCTACTTTTTTCTAAAGTTATTTATTTTTATACTACAGAGGTTGACAATAAGAATGAGGGATTCCTTGTATTGTTCTTTGACAATGTCTGCAAAAGAAATACATGGTCATTAATATAATAATCAATGCTGAATTTCATAAATATGACCATTAGAATTAATTTTGAATTTACGAGTAAATAGAATTTTCTATTTATATAACGGTAGTTCATTCAGTCGGCGACTCCTTCGGTAAGTAGGTCAGTGCATTGATGACTCCATCTATCAGTAGGTTAGTGCATCAATGACTCCTTCTATTGGTAGGTAAGTGTGTCAGGGAATCCTTATATCAGTAGGTCTATGCATCAGTGACTCATTTCTATTAGTAGCTCATACTTCTGTGGGTAAGTCATTTCTTCTGTCGGGGAGTCATTTGTTCTGTCAGTGACTCATTTTTTATGTCGGTGACTCAATCTTATATCTATCGATGAGTCATTTTGTGACTTAACTTTTCATGACTCATACTTGTCCATATTGTATATTTACCTAACTTATTGTAAAAACCTCAACAAAAATTATGTTTAACTCATAATTGGACATAGAAAAATATAATTAAACATTTTTTTAACTTAACTAGCCATGATTTGACATAAATGAACTTGATTGGACATGATTTGTTATTATTAAAACTAGAGGGGACAAAAAATATCTCATAAAATACTCTAGATAAGTGTCACCAAAATTAAAATCTGAAAATGATGCTCCTAACTCACAGGTTCACCTCATTACTTGTTTGTCTTACATAAGATAATCTATGAGCACCCAACTTTCACATGAACCTACCCAATTGAAGGATCAAGGTCCTAAAAGTGTTAAAATAAGGTTATTTAATTTTAATAATTAAAATTAATAATTATGAATAATTCATAATTTAATATAAAATTATTTTTATTTATCCTTTTTTTATTTTTAATGTCATTATGAATCACACTAATAATCTCTATATAAACATTTTATTTCAAAATTATAAGTGATTTTACCTAATCTAAAACACATTTTATATTAATTATTAGTGTTATGAAATATTTATTTATCAACTTTTTCATAATTTTTTTACAATTAATTAGTTTATAAAAATTTTATAAATTAAATAAAAATCATGAAATTACATTTTCTATAAATTATAAATTATATAATTAAATTCATAAATCAAAATTAAGAAAAAAAATTATGATATCATATTTTATGAAATGTTCAATATCATTGGTAGTGGTTTGTATCATTATTTATCACATTTAATGAAAGATAATTCTTGGCCATGATATAACCTTTAATGATTTGGGGTGTCATAGTTTTTGATATATGATATATTGTATTTATGGTATGATGAACAATTTTAAAAAGTTGTGTAAGATAAAATAGTGATATCAAATCTTAATAAAAGATGTATCATATGTTATAATCTATTTAAAACTAAATGATTTTGACTGTTTAACCACATAGGATATTCAATATTGTAAGGCATGACCATATTACAACTATTGATATCATATGTTGTAAAACTAGCTGTAGTTAAAACCTCAAACTTGCTCTTATGATATCTCATATCGAAAGAGTAACCACGATATAAAACTCATATTTTTTTGACTCTTCATAATAAAATATAAAAACGATATCCTTTTTCCCTTCATCAAAAATGATTTCATGAAATGAGAAGCATAGAAAGCATTAATACCACAACAAGTTTTCTATGGATCAAACAATACTTATTCTATGTATCAATATACATTACAAACCTCAAAATTCCAAGCATCACCATTCATAAACTATAAATAAAGAATTCATACTGAATATCGATATTGGTTGTCACAAAAATATTCAATCAAGGTAGTTTTATGATGATCCCCAAGTAAAACCTAATGGGTTACTCCACCCCTCATGTACCATATGATGATATGAAACACCCAATAAATTGGGTTAAACCCTTATTTATTCAATAATTTTCTTGTATCTCATGTACCTAAGGAAAGAGAAGTAATGTAATGGGAGAGAGTGATAGAATTGGTATGAGACTTGGGCTAGCTCGAATAGTCATTTCAATGGATACAACCTCCCTTATATAGGACTCAAGACATTCTCAACCCTCCGGGGAACTTACTCAAATTTTATAAAGCATTTGAGTAAGGCCTTAGGTTACAACACTTGCATCCCTTTATTGATCTAACTCTCCAAAAAATTTCATCATGTGAAATATTGATAATAATGATATCCGACTTGGAATTATTTGAATATTAACCCATATAGTTTTACTACCACATTAATCGTAGGATGCTACTATTATTGTACAATATGATTTAAAACATTGTGATATAGCAAAGGTATTAACTGTGATATCACTATATCATAGTAACCAACATTCCAAGGGTAACTTATAACAGTATAGAAATAGGGAATACAATATTCATATGTATTAATTCATGTATTACTATATGACATGTTTAATCATAAATCACAAAAGGACCATATATATCACATATACATTACTCTTTAGGGAATATATAATTTTGGGAATTTGATATATATATATATATATATATATATATAACTGATTGATTTGAATGGTGAAATGTCTAGTTTGTTGGTCATGTCATGTTGAGCATGAAATACCAAAAAAACTATCTGGTTTGTGTCCCACAAACAATGTTTTTTATGTGATGTTTTCTACATCAATTAAATTTTTTAGTTTTCCTTATGTGATGAAAATGGACTATTTATCAGGATTTCAACATGTTGAATTAAAAAACAATTAAATTTTCACTAAATTGAAGTTTTATAACACAAACACATTTTTATAAGTTCATATCTGTCAAGTGAGACAATGATAGGAAGTAATATTTCCCTTGGCAAGGAAATATTCCATATATTATTATAGATTTATTCTATAATGCTCTTAAAGTAACACTGAGATTTATTTCCACGTTATAATATATACAATATGTTTTTTAAAACCATTGGAAATGTGGAATCTATTCACATTATTTTATAAATTATAAAAATATATTTTTATATCATTTTCCTTGACTAATGTATCAATATTTAATAATAAATATTTGAATTGTTCATTTATTTATTTATCTCCCTATTTTATATTTATTTATAAAATTATCTATATTATGAATTTTAGTATTGTATAGTTTAATGTGTATAAATTTTTTCTTATAATTTATATACCATTCAAATAAGATTTATATACTAAGTACAATATAAGATTTAGTTTTACTCAACCAAAAATATGATCTTCCATTTACTTAAAAATGTAATTATAAATGATGATGGTTTTTATACATATCAACTATTATTATTGTATTAAAATTATTTGATATTATTAATCATCCATGGATGGTGATACTTTAGATCAATTTTCCACTGATTTGGGAGAATATGCATTATTTTGGAATGAAGTGGGTTGGATACCAATCACACTATATTTTCTGTTGAATAGATTATGGTTTCATATAATTATAAACATTTACATTAAATGGTTTCATATAACTTATACATGATTTGTATTTAGACGATAATAGTTATAATTATTGTGGGTATGTAATGAAAATCATTGATTATATATAATATTATAAATTAATCTGTTTGGAACATATTGATTTGTTTGGAGGTATAAGATACAAAATTACTACATCAAAATCATGCTTAATATAAGGATTACATTAGATATTGATATATAAATGAGATGCATATAGAAAGTTTTAGACTATAAAAATCCTCAAAATACTAAGTGTGAGATTCCTTACAAGTGAACCATATTCCAATACCTCAAAAATTTGTTTTAGGTCACCCTAAAAGTTAGATGTCCATAGATTATCTTGAATAAGGAATGGAGTATGTGGCTAACATTAAAATATATATAACCATGAACTATTATGGGTTCTGGGTTACAAATATTTGGATAACCCTAAAGGTTAGTTTTCTAGAAGAATAATGTTAAGAGAGATTTCATTTTATATTTTTGGATAAGGATCTTTTTACATATCTATCAAAGTGTTATATGTGATACGATTAACATGATTTTTACTTAAATTATTATGTTTTGAGAGAAACAATCAAGGAGAATCAAAAAATCTTCTCAAAACAAAGTGAAATATAGATCTTTAAACACTAATAGACATGATGTATGGGTTCCTTCTTTTAGTGGGAGTCTATATAATAAAATACCATATTCGATTAATAAAAACATGATACTCATCCAATAAATATATCTTGTTATAGATTATGTCATGCATAATGAAATTCATTTTATGATATATTTTAGATATGAAATTTTATATAATACACATAAGTTTTTGTTTTAAAAGTTTTTTCAAGGATAATTATTATAGGAATAATGCTGTACATATTGTAGAAATCAATTTCTCATATTTTTACTTATGGATATTGGAAATCAATATACAGAACACATTTGTTCTAATATGCATAAACTCAAAAATATGTTATAATTAATTGACATAGATGTATATATATATATATATATATATTAGCAATGGGGAAAGTGTAATTTCATTGGAGGATTAAATTTATGATATATGTTTCAATTTTATATTAATTATATAATTGGTAAATCATTAAAATGTTTTATCCATATATAGAAATTGAATTTATATATATTATTTTTATAAGAAAGGATGTAAATTAATTATTTAAAAAAAAGAGTTATTCTATATACATGAATGAAATATTTTATATAATTATAAATATGGTGAATTATTTTACATTTAAGATATTGAGAAAACATTCTATATCATTCAATATAATAATGTCAGGTAGTTGATTATAACATCTCATATCTTTGACATTGAACCCTTGGGGATATAAATAAGGAACACATTCAAAGAATTTATAGAAATGGCTTATTAGAATCTTCAGATTATGAATCATTTGATAAATTTATATCTTTTTTCTTATAAAAAATTACCAAAACAATTTTTGTTAGAAAATATAAGCGAGATGATATATTATTGTACCTAATACCAGTGTAGTATGTATAAAAATGAGT
Source organism: Viscum album (assembly GCA_963277665.1). Classification (NCBI taxonomy): domain Eukaryota; kingdom Viridiplantae; phylum Streptophyta; class Magnoliopsida; order Santalales; family Viscaceae; genus Viscum; species Viscum album. Next base: position 722,175,959 of record OY728162.1, read on the forward strand.
ATATAAGATAGTGGAGGCCATCGGTACTTTGTAACCTTTTTTAATAATTTACGTTGGTATGGATATGTGTTTATTTTGATAAATAAGTTTAAAACTTTTAAAAATATCAAATTGTTCAAAAATGAATTACATGATTAATTAAGTAAAATTATTAAGATGTTTTGATCAAAATGGGGTGGTGAAAACATGATTTATCAATTAATTGGTCATTTAAGAGACTGTAGAATAGTATCACAACTTGATCCTATAACACCATAATAAAATTAGTAGTCTAAGAGGATGAATAATACCATGTTGTAAATGGTCTGATCAATGTTGTGTTTGTGTGATCTTATCATATCAATATTATAGTATTCTCTTTAGGTAGTTTATTTTATACAAAATCAAATTCAATATAATACATTTTTAATGAAAAAATATTAGATATAGACCACAAAGAATCCTAATTTATCTTCTATGAAAATTTTGAATTGAAAATCTTATGATAAGTTTAATTTTATTGATATACTTCTCTTTAAATTTAAAAATTTATTTAGTGTAATTTATTTCAAAAAATTAAGAGTTTCTTTATTTACTTTTTTAGAAAGAAGGTTTTTTTCTCTCCAGATGGTGTTTTCAAAGAAAAGCATCACATGAATTGACAGATTAATGGGAGGAACGTTAAAATTATAGAAGTCAATGAACTGAAAATAAGAATTATTCTAATGATGAAAAGTGTGTCTTTTTTAAAATAACCTGTGGAAGAGAAACTTACTATGATGACACATAAACCTCTTTGATCTACTGGGATTCATCCGGATCCTAATTGATATGCATTTATTATGGAAATTTACGTTGAATTAAAATTTATATAATATGAACCTATTCTATATTGAGATTCCATTAAGTGTATTTATTTTAAGAAATGAGTCAATGTCATGAAATCTAAGACTGACTCCATTAACCATGACCAGTTTTATAACTTGGACAATTCAACAAGATGGGTAAGTCTTATAAGGTACATGTGTGTAATCTATAAGAAAACTTTGAAGGATACATGGAATTCTTACTGTAAATATCACTTGATAGCATAAGTTTATAAAACATTAATGGTATTAAATATGAATAAAGACACCGTTAGTAATTATAAAGTCTATTTATATATATATTTTCATAATATCTTATTATAGTTATGATATATATCAAGTGGATTTAAAAACCATTTTACACAATGGGAATTTAGTCTAGGACATGTATATAACACCTACTGAAGGTTTTGAGTATCTGAATGTTCATGCTAAGGTATGAAAGTTTTATGAATTTATTTTTGTATTGTAGTAAGATTTTAAGAGTTGGAACATCATTATTGATGAGGAAATTGATTTTGAAATTTCCATCTCTCACTAGCTGATTTTTCTTATTTTAGGTCTCATGTGACTCTCCCACAATCCAAATCCAGGTGGCATTAAGTGTCATTGATAGACCATTTTATTGATAAAGAGTACTGAATGTCAACTGGTCTCATAAAGGGGACTTATTATCTTGTATGGTACTATCTTAAAGATTTAACATTTATTTTTTAAATCCTTACAAGTAACAATACCTATAACCCTTTTAGAGAAAGTTCTAAACTAAAAACATCTATATAATAGGACACTAAACTTTTTGATTATATTTTTTTCATAATTTTTTCTGAGTATTTTTTTAATCTATATTCTGAAGTAATATAATAAGTCACTATATAATTTAACTATATCCAGGAAGTCATTGAGATTTAGTGAAGCAATGAGGTGTTTTGGAGTTAGGATTTCACTGATGAAAATGGATTGCTACATATACCTTTGAATGAAATCATGAACAATTTAGTTCAATTCAATTTAATACAACTCATGGTGCCTTTTATGTTTATTTGATAAGGACCATAGTGGTGCATTTTAAGGACAAAAATCCCTGAACATTTCTAAGAAGTTTAAAGTCATTCAAAGTTGAATACTAAGTGAATGGTACCTTAAAATGGTTTATTATGACTTAAGTCCAAGAAACCCTTTCCAGATTAATCAATAAAATGTGTCAGGGGAAGGTATTTTTCAAAAAAAGAGGTGAATCCTAATAGGATGAATTTTAGGAAACCAAGTGGAGAATCACGACTCAAGGGATTTTGGAAAACCAAGAGGATTATCTCAACTTAGGGAATTTTTAGAAACCAAGAAGTGGATCTCAAGTCAAGTTATTTTAGGAAACAAATAGAGGATCTCAGATCAATGAATTTTGAAATACCAAGATGATAATCAAAACTCATGGATTTTATAATAATCAAGAGGAAGATCTTGACTCCAGGTATTTGGAGAAATTACGAGGACCTCAACTTAAGGTATTTTGGGATCAAGGTGGGGGATTTAGGTATCGTAACCAAAATCCTATTTTACCTAGATTAAAATTTTCATGGTACAACTCAAATTTTTTCTTGTGGGTCAATTATAGAAGTGAAGGGATCAGCCCACCGACTTCAGACTATTTCCCATTATTGATCCTAATTGAGGGTGCACGGGTGGAGCTCCTGCAGTATGGACTAGGGTGAAAAGGAACCCAAGTAATTGAATTTTATAAATGGAAGTATTGGTATGTTACATATATTAATTGGTTCCAAGGAAATAAACCTTATTGAATAGGTGCTCAATTTTGTGAGCTGTGTAAATAAGAACCAAATTTTGTCCATGAATGGAATAGAGTGTCTTTGATTTAGAATAATCCAAGTAATGGATCCATATTAAAGGATTATGTGTTCCATGATAATTTCCCCATGTTATCCCTAGACGGATAATAGAATGTCTACATTAAATAAGACTATCTGGTTGGATCATTTTTTTAGTTAATCTCTTGAGAGATGATTGAAGCTAACTTTTCATCAATTATCCTTGATTTTTTATTCAAAAATCACCTAATGGAGAGTAATAGGAGGCTTGGTTGAATTGGATCATTCTCCATAATCTTAATGGATTTATGAGTTGTACTTTGTTTCACTTTTTATACAATTGGTACTAGAAAAGGGTGGCCCAGGGGTCCATTTATAGGAAAACATTAGCTTAAGAACCAAGATTCGAGAGGTATACAAACATAACAATTTCTGTTTCCTATGTATGGATCTAGGTTCATGTGGATTTATCTATAAATGAATTCATTTATGTCTGGGTGCACATGTGAGTTCATCAAGACATATGGGGAAGGGTGTGGGGACTATGTTTGAGTGCCCATGTGATAATAAAGAATTTGGGACTTTATCTGGACATGAAAATTAAGGTGCACAAGATTTCATCTAGGCACATGAAGTAGGCTACAATGGATTTCCTATGGGTGTAGGTGATTTCAATTGGTCAAGTGGAGTAGGGTGCACAGGATTTTTTTCTAAGCATGTTTGATATATTTGGGAATGTGTATTGGGGTCCACATGACTTTTTCTGGGAACCTATGCATAAAGAAGTTGGGTAGGATTTTATTTGAGCATGTAGACTATGAAATATAGAATTTTATCTAAGCATGTAAATAAAGGTGCATTGTATTTTATTATGGTTTTTATGATTTCATCTAGAAGAATATAACAAGGCACAACTAATTTTATATAGGCATGCACAGAATGGAATTTAGTAGATATTTTATATATGAAGTCCAAATTAATATTTCGATTACTTTTTATATGGAAGTTTATGTTAGATCTATTGGTATTCAAATAAAATATTTTGAGGTTAATTATACCATTGGATATTTTTATTACACATAGAATATGATTTCCAAAACTAAATGAAGTATAAAATGCTATAAAGGTATCTTAAGACCATATCAGAATTTTCTTGAACAGTGGATGAAATTTACGACATACACCTTGTTGGATATTCTCACCACTACATCACTAGACTGGGAAAATATTGTTATGAAAATCTATTCCACAATGTGTGATAAATCATGTAGAACCTTAAGATCTCATTTTTTATTTTTCTTTAAATGTTACACTCCTTCATCTCTAACATAACTCATGTTATCTAAGTGACACACATATCATGGTCATTGTGTAAAAGTGATAAATTTATTATTTATGCTAACAATAATCAATGAGATTCAATTAATCATGAATATATATATAACTTGTTTATAAAATAACGTTTATAGGAGTTTATTAGTATTTCTAGTATTGTATATGAATGACATACTAATAATTTGAAATGATATCCCAACATTAGATTGTGTAATGGTATGGTTGGAAAAAAATTACAATAAAAATAATAGGTGAAGAAACACACACACATATATATATATATATATTAGATATAAACATATATATAGAGATAGATTAAAGTGTATTTTTTTTTGATTCGAAACATAGACATTAGTAAATTGCTAAATATTTTTAGCATGAAGAACTATAAGAAGGGATATTTAAAAATGTTATGTAATTTAATTTTTATGAAGGTTTAAAGTTTTTAGGGAGTTTGAATATAAATAAATGAATTATATTCTCTATGATTTAAAATTTGGATTAAATATGTTTGAATTTTTATAATTTTTTTAATGAAACTAAAATTAAAGGCATGTTATAGATACATGTAACATGTATTTTTTTACTTATAGAGATGTAGAGAATGTTTGAGAGTTCATTTAGGAGGACTGAGAGAGGCTTGCACATGAATGGGTGTTTCAGGAAGGATTTCATGGTTTGACATGTCGTGTCATGCCATTAAATATCAATTTAGGTCCTCCTTAGGGTGTTGTATAGATCTTTATGGGTATAAAATATCCTGAAAGTTTTCAAATTATTCAAAATAGTTTTTTATGGGATATGGGTATAATTTCTTCTCTAGAGATCTTATTTCTCCTCTCACCTTCTCCCCCAACACCCATATGAACCAGGTGTAAGACCCCAAACCTTCTTTTCAGGTACATTTTTTCTTTTCTGGTTGATTTTAAGGAATATAGGAGTTTTATAAATTTCTTAAGTACACATCGTGTACTTTATATGTACATGCCGTGTACTCGGTTACCACAGGTAGACATGTGCTGGCTGTGTAACGGTCGTGCACATGGTCGTTTGTGGCGACCTAGAGACCGCCTAATGTAGGGGACTATTAAGGAGAGTACATGCAGTGTACTTTATTTTTATTTCATTAAACGGGCCGGGGTCGCATCTAATTAGCAGAAAGCTCTTCTTCTTCTCCTTCTTCGACCGAGAGCATTTTTTATGGAGCAGATCGTCCTCGAGCCTCCGATTGAGGGTTTGTTCTCCTAATCTACTATTGTCGATTGCATTGGAATCACATCAGTGATTTCCCCCTTCTTCTTGAACACCATCTCTTGATTCCTCCTCTCTCATGAGATATCGTTGGTTGAATTTTTTAGCATTTTTGTAGATCTACGGTGTTCTTCGGAGATTCAAGGCTTGAGGTTCACATATATTGATCATACAATGCCGAGGTAGGTGGTTTATGCCTTTCCATAGATAGTATTTGAGTTATATGTGCAAAAGTGCCCAATACCCTTGAACGGGGTATTTCATGTTTATGGTGTTAACCTTTTCATTGCCTTCTATGACTAGCTTGATTGGATAGAGGTTAATTTTTGAGAATAGGGTTGTCTTTGTTAAGAAATGGATGTTTTTCCCATGTTTTCATGTTTTGCCCGTTTGTTCTAGCTTTGCCTGTTAGGTTGTTATTTTTTTTCCATGCCTAGTATTGTTTGGATGGGTGATTATTATATGACAAGCTATGATATGCTATAGATTGTTTAGCAAAGTAGCTGTAGAGGTTTAATTTGGATGCTGATTATCATTTGTGTGTGACTTCATTACACGGGGATGCGGGAACCTGGTGTAGTGAGACCATAGGGGAAATCGACGTTGAGGGATTTCCTAGAGTGTTTGTTATAATTATCATACTATGAGACCATAGGGGGGATTGACGTTGAGTGCTCCCTCAGAGTTTCTATAGTTACGTTACGAGACCACAATAGGAATTGACGTTGAGTGCTTCCTTAGAGTGTCTGTAGTTTACCATTAAAAGACTATAGGGGGAATCAACGGTGAGTGCTTCATCAGAGAGTATTTAATAAAACTTGACTATAGGGGGAATTGACGATGAGTTCTTCCTCAGAGAGTCTTTTGTATATCATTCCTTGTATTGTGAACCAAAGGGGTTAGGTTGTGAGAACTACCCATAGGGTTGTGTGTATTAGTTCTAGTTGATTAAATACTTAAAATTAAATGTTTGTAAATGAAACTATAGGACTGTTTACTTTTGAGTACTACCTTTTTTACTGCTTTCATTTGCTTATTACCTTCCATATATATTCACCGACTATTAGGCACAGATCTTTGGGTGGTTGCCTACTGGGATTAGTCTCACACCCTGTTTGGGTCATGCTTTTGGGCCCAAATAGATTATATTGTGGCAGGTATAGATAAGGGAAAGTGCCCTTCTACTTCAGGTACTTGATTGCTTTGGAGCTGGAGAGCATGAGACCAAGCTAAGGCTTGCGATGTTGTGGAGATGTTACTTATTTTTCTTTTTTACTTTGGTCTAGTACTGTATATTAGCATTGTGATGTTTTTGACTACTTACCTAGACATATGTATTATGCATCATGTATATTTGTGCTCAAGTTATTTCTTACTTCATTATTCCACTATTTACTATTGTATGGTATTATTACTTCTTCTGCTATTGTATATCTGTTTTAATTCTGTTGTGTTACTCAGCCAATGAAGGCATAGTTTCCCCACTATCACACCCAAGGCCCTCGCTTCTAGTTGGAATCCTTTGGTATATAGGGAAATGTACTTGAGGCCAGGTGACCAATCGGGTATGGGGCGCCTCTGGGTGGCTTCCAGAACAGAGACGTTACAAAGTGGTATTAGATGAATTCTTTTCTTCTTGACTTACTGTTTGGAGCCTATATCCTGGGATATAAAGGAATAGTTTCTTGGTAATAAGCTGTGCCCGAGAGTAGTTAACCTGTGTACAAGGAAAATCCAATCTACCTCGTTATTGCAATTTTTCTGGTTTTTTCAATTTTATAGTTGATTTGATTTCACCATTGGGTGATTCACATGTTTTATGCTGTTATTGTTGATATTATTGAGCTTCTATTTCTGTTAAAAGCCGATGAGATGAGGGCATTCCATCTCTTGTATCATATAGGCACTTGCTAGAAATCACATGTCATGCATTCTTTCCATGCCATTCAGGGTGCATTAGTGATTTCATGTTGTTGTGATAGATGTTGTGTTAGATATGTATGCTGTTGTGATAGATGCCTTGATAGAATACCTTCTATTTGATAGGGTATTGGATTGTGTATGTTTTTGTTTAAATGAATGCCAAACTTTGGTTCTTGATGTGTTATGGTCCCTCATGAATCATAATTTGGTGGATAATTGGCTTATTTTCCTTGTATATGACATGTATAAGATGCCAAGAATTGAATCACGGGGAGTGTGGGCCTTCACGGATCGGAATTTGGCACTTTAATGTTCATTTCAGTGTTTTTCTGGGTTTCAGAGTAGTTTTTGAGGCTTATTGTCTAGAAAAACCCAGAATACACAGCGTGTAATGATGAATACACTCCATGTGTCCTCTTGTTCGGGAATGAACTATTATTCTTAAGTACACGTCGTGTAATGTATGTACATGCCATGTAGTCTCCAACCGTTTCACGAACCATGTGGGCAGAGACACAGGGTTGGTAAATCTCAGTAGAGCACACCATGTGCCGGACGTACATGTCGTGTTGTGTATACCATATGTCTGCTCGTGTGATTAATGACACAGATGGATAAAAACATATGTTATACACTCCATGTAAAGAATGAACACACTGTTTAGTGTAACCCATGTTTCCTGACGTGTGGCGAACAACATGGGTCGGTAAAATCTTTCTTGTACACGCCATGTCTGGAATAAACATGCCGTGCATAGTTATCCATGGGTTCACCTGTGTGAATGACACACAAGAAGTTGAAACCTATGCAGTACACACCATGTCCATCTAGAACACGACGTGTAGAGTGATCCGTGTAATCGGCCATGCGACTAATAACACAGGTCGATGAATTTAGTCTAGTACATGCCATGTCTGGCACTAACACACCGTGTAGTATTGTTCTAGGAGAACCGTGTGGCTTAGCCATGTAAGATAACTCGGGCTGGGGAAGAAAATTCAAGTACACACCATGTGTTAGAACAACATACCATGTGCATGGGGTGTTGCATGACCAGTTTTGGCAGAATTACACGCCCATGTGAAGGCCTAAGGGAACACGCCATGTAGGCATTATACACGCTGTGTATCCATGTTTTGAAAAACTTGAATGCTTTCTTTCTCTTTTTCCATTATTACAATTCTAAGTTTCAGTCCCTATTAATCATGATCTAAGGTGTGTGCTTGACCTTGCTGAGTCATGCCACCGAGACATCCTCTGGTTGTACGCCAGTTACAGGGTAGAGATCAGTCACTAGACGAGGTTGATCAGGGACTACCAACAGATCCTCCAGTTGTGACAATATTGGCACCAAACGTTATTTCAAATACAAGTGCTGATGCACAGTTCAGAGAGGGTTTTATGAGGAGAATCCAGACCTTTCAGGGGTACCGCATCCTGCCCCGTCTATGGGAGAGTTGACGCGGGTTTTCCAGCAGCAGCATCCTCCCAACTTTATAGGGGAAGGAGGACCTCAGGCTGCAGATTCAGGGTTAGAATCCATGCTGTCTATCTTCGAGCATCTGAAGATGCCTCCCGAGAGGAGGGTGAAGCTCGCTACTTATATGCTTCAGGATTCAACCAAGAGATGGTGGGATTTGATCTCACAGGTAGGACCCAAGTAGAATATGTCTTGGGAGGAGTTTTAGATGACCTTCTACGATTACTTCTACCCAAAGACCTTGAGGGATGATCGAGCCCGAGATTTCATGAGTCTGGAGCAGGGTAATCGTTCTGTTATAGAGTATTCTTCTCACTTCATAGAGCTGAAGCTTTTTACACCCTTTCTAGGGGGTAGATGAGTTTTTCTTCACAAGGAAGATTGTGGATGGTCTAAGACAGGACATCCGATCTCAGGTCAACATCTTCAGGTTGACTTCCATCACTTCTATAGTCAACCAAGCGCTGATCACAGAGCTTAATCTGAGGGATTCTAGAGTTTTGTGCAAGGGCGGTTCAACATCCGGAGTTAGTAATTCTCTGCCCAATAGCAGGAAGCGCTGTAGGGAGACTACATGTGGAGATATGAGTAGGTGTAATTCACCTTCAGTTATCCAGGTGGTATGCTACAAGTGTGGAATGGTCAGGCATATGAGGCCATATTGCCCGAGGGACCCGGTGGAGTGCCGAGCTTGTGGAAATATGGGTCATCTTCAGCGCTTCTTTCAGATCTTCTCACCAGTAGATGGTGACATGGGTTCTTCTATGAATTCTTATTTAGGAGCAGCACCTCTAGTTTATCACTAGTCTGGGAAATGGAGTTCTTCGGGTTGTTTAGGCTGAGGTGGAGGTTGTGTTCATGGTAGTCAGTCTCCAGGCTTTTAGCAAAAATAGGGTGGATCAGCTCTGAGTGGTCAGTCAGGGTCACAGGGTCGCGGTACAGGCTAGACGTTTGTAGTAGAGCATACCCAGCAGGATTAGGATCCCGGACCCTCTACAGTTTGAGGTATGATTCTAGTTTCCTCCATTTCTGTTTCTTCTCTTTTCGATATAGGGTCTTCCCAAAGCTTTATATTTGTTACTGTTATGCAGAGCCTTGGGCTCTGTATCTTTTCTTCTACTGATATCTTGATGCTAGATACTCCTTTGGGGACTAGAACGACTAGTGTACGTCAGTGTAAGGAGTTCCCTCTAGAGGTAGGTGGGTGTCACTTCTCATGGTACCTCTATGTCTTAGAGATGACATGCTACGATGTCATTCTTAGAATGGATTGTTTATTTTTATTCTAGGATGTTTTCGATTGCTATCATCATAGGGTGAGTTTCATGTCACTAGAGGGTAGATCGTTTCTTCATAAGGGTGAATTGGATGTCCAAGTGAGCAGAGTAGGACCTGAGCATCATGGGTTTGGAGGAGTTACAACCCATATTGCTAGTCTATATCTGGATGACCAAGGGACTTCACAGATGGACTTTCCTCCAGTGGTGGATTGCTTCCTGGATGTATTTCCAGGTGAGTTTTCATTTTTTCCACTGGATCATGTGGTAGACTTTTTCTATTGAGCTTGTTCCAGGAGTGGTATTGGTGTCCATTCCTCATTATAGGATGGCTACACCAGAGTTGCCGGAGCTCAAGAAGCAGTTTGAGGAGTTGTAGGAAAAGGGTTTTATCATACCGAGTACTTCTCCTTGGGGTTGTCCTTTCCTATTTGTGAAGAAGACAGACAATACCCTAAGAAATTTTTTGGATTATCGGAAGATGAACTAGTGGATGGTCAAGAACCGATATCCCTCGCTGAGGATCGATGATCTCTTTGATCAGCTTCGAGGTGCCTAGGTGTTCGCGAAGATTGACTTGAGGTCCGTTTACCATCAGTTGGACGTTAGACCATCAGATATACCTCTCATGGCCATCAAGAGAAGGTATGTTCTATACAAGTATGTGGTTATGCTGTTCGGTCTCACGAACGTGCCTGTAGTCTTCATGGCATTGATGAACTAAATTTTCCATCCATACTTGTATTTCTTTGTGGTAGTCTTTGTGGATGATATCTTGGTGTACTCTCACACTCGACATGACCATTCCACACATCGTGATATCATTCTGATTACACTGAGAGATCATTAGTTATATGCTAAGCTCTCAAAATGCCACTTTTGGATGGATCAGATTCACTTCTTGGGTTATGTGTTCTTAGAGACAGGAGTATCAGTAGACCTAGAGAAAGTGAGAGCAGTAGATTTCTGGGAGCAACCAAAGAACGTCTTTGAGGTACTAAGTATTCTAGGGATGGATGGATACTACATACATTTCATACAGGACTTTTCATGCTTAGCAGTACCCCTGACGGGGCTGACTAGGAAGGGTGTGAAGTTCTTAGGGTCAAATTATTGTGAGTCATCCTTTCAAGATTTGAAAGGAAGGTTGACTTCTGCACTTATACTAGTATTACCAAATCCGAGCAAGAGCTATAATGTTTACTGTGATGCTTCAGGTATCGGGCTGGGAGCTGTGCTTATGCAGGGGAAGGAGTCTTTGCATATGGGTCTCGACAGTTGTGGCCACATGAGAGGAACAACCCGACACACAATCTCGAGTAGGCTGTTGTTGTTCATGATTTACGTTGTTGGAGTCATCATCTTTTGGGAGAGGATTTTTTGGTTTTCACCGACCACAAAAGTCTCAAAAATATCTTCACTCTATGTGATCTGAATTTGATACAACGAAGGTGGGTTGAGTACCTTCAGTCTTTTGAATTTGATCTTTCCAATATGCCTAGGAAGGGAAACACAATGGCTGATGTGTTGAGTAGGAGGACTCAAATATAGGTAGTTCAAGAGGCTAGTAGTGAGTGGCATCTTATGGATCTGTTTTCTGAGATGCATTTAGCGGTGCATGAAAAACAGGGGCAAAATTTTCTTTCTTATGTAGCTATTACCTCTACTCTTTTTGATCGAGTGTGAATGAGGTGGTTATCAGATTCTGAAGGCCATGTCCTAAGGGAAAGCGTTTCAGGAGAGGAACCTATTCCTAGATGGACTTTAGGAGAGGATGAGATCCTGCGTTTCCTAGGGCGCATGTGGGTGATAACAGACATAAGCGAGAGGCTAATGTGGGACTTTCATTCCTCAGTTTGGGTAGTTCATCCTGGAATCACCAAGATGTATAGTGATCTACACCATCAGTATTGGTCTCCAGGTATGAAGAGAGATGTTTCAGGTTTCTTCATGAGGTATTCCACCTGTTAGTAGGTGAAGGCAGAGCACCAGTGAAAAGTAGGGCTTTTGTAGTAGTTACCCATTCCCGAGTGGAAGTGGAATGACATCGCGATGGATTTTGTGACAGGTTTTCCGACATCGCCTTGAGGAAATGATGTTGTTTGGGTTGTCATTGACAGACTCACGAAGGTTTCCTGATTCATTCCAATCAATAAGACATTCAGTGTTGATTAGATGGGAAGGTTGTACATATGTGAGATTGTACGTCTACATGGGGTTCCACACTCTATTGTTTCAGACATGGACACATGTTTTACTTCTCGGTTTTGGCAGAGACTTCATAGGGATTTGGGTACACAAGTGATTTTGAGTACTACTTACCATCCCCAGATAGATGGCCATTCTGATCATACGATTCAAGTGATTAAGGACATGCTTCAAGCATGCATCCTGGATTTTGGAGGTTCTTGGGAGAAGCACATAAATCTTGTGAAGTTTGCCTAAAATAATTGTTTTCAAGAAAATATTCAGATGGAACCTTACGAGACTTCACACGGAAGGCAATGCTGATCCCCCTTCTATTGGCTGGAGGTAGGAGAGGAAGCTATACTGGGACCTCATCTTGTCTAGGAGACCAGAGAGCAGATAGAGTTGATTCGGAAGAGGATGGCTACTGCACAATCGCGACAGAAGTCTTATACTGATCGAAGGAGATGACCTATGAAGTTTAAGGTCAGAGATCAGGTTTTTTTCATGTCACACCAAGTTTGGGACACATAAGGATTAGGAGAAATGATAATCTTTCACCATGGTATTTCAGGAAGTTTGAGGTTTTTGAGAGAGTTGAGACGGTTGCCTATCGGCTGCAGTTACCTTAGAGGTACTAGGATATGCACGATGTATTCCATGTTTCTCAGCTTTGAAATTACTTCACAGACCCGTCTCATACTTTTCAACCTGAGGAGGTTCAGCTGGAGGTCGACACCTCATTCGAGGAGCATCCTATTCATATTGTTGATCGAAGTACGAAGGTTCTCCAGGGCAGGTTTGTTTCTCTGGTATGAGTTTTATTGAAGCACGATGAGTACTGGACGAGACGTAGGATAGAGATACCGATGTACGATCATTGTGGCTAGAGATTTTTGAGGATTCTTCTTCTACTCCCTCTTTCTAGGGAAATTCGGGGAAAAATTTCTTTAAGGGGTGAAGTTTGTAAGAACCCAGACCTTCATTTAAGGTATGTTTTTTCTTTCTGGTTGTTTTTGAGGAAAAGAGGAGTTTTGGAAATTTTTTAAGTACATGCCATGTAATTTATAAGTACACATCGTGTACTCGATTACTGCAGGTATCCATGTGCTGGCCATGTAACGGCCGTGCACATGGCTGTGGGTGGTGACTTGGAGACGGCCTAATGCGGGGGCTAGTTAAGGAAAGCACACTTCTTGTACTTATAAAGTACGCACTGTGTACTTTTTTTTATTTCATTAAAGAGGCTGGGGTAGTGTCTAATTGGAAGAATTCTCTTCTTCTTCTTCACCTTCTTCGACCGAGAGTGTCCGTAAATTGTAGATCTTCACTGAGCCCCTGATCGAGCGTCTGTTCTCCAAATTGACTGTCACTAATTGCGTTGGAATCGCATCGGTGAGTTCTCTCTTCTTCTTGAACACCATCTCATGATTCCTCCTCTCTCATGAGATATCATTGGTTTAACGTTTTAGCATTTTTTTCGATCTACAGTTTTGTTGGGTGATTCATGGCTTGAGGATTATGTATATCGATCATACAATGCTGAGGTAGTTGGTTCTTTCCTTTCCGTAGATTGTCTTTGAGTTAGATGTGAAAAAGTACCCAATACCCTTGAACAGGGTATTGCCGGTTTATGGTGTTAACCCTTTTTATTAACTCATGTGCCTAGATTGATTGGATAAAGATTAATTGTTGATAATAGGGTTATCTTTGTTAAGCTATGGATGTTTTTCCCATGTTTTCTTGTTTTGACCATTTGTTCTAGCTTTTCCTGTTAGACTGCTGTTTTCATTCCATGCCTAATATTGTTAAGATGGGTGGTTATTATCTGACATGCTATGATATGTTGTAGATTTTTTAGCCGAGTAGTTATATAGGTTTACTTTGGATGCTGATTATCGTTTGTGTGTGATTTCTTTACATAGGATTGTAGGAACCTGGTGTAGTGAGACCAAATGGGCGATTGACATTGAGGGCTTTCCTAGAGTGTCTGTTATAATTATCTCACTGCGAGACCATAGGGAGGATTGATGTTGAGTGCGCCCTTAGAGTGTCTATAGTTACGTTACAAGACTATAAGAGGAATTCACATTGAGTGCTTCCTTAGAGTGTCTGCAGTTTACCGTTAAAAGACTATTGGGGGAATGCACGGTAAGTGCTTCCTCAGAGAGTCTTTAATCACACTTGACTATAGGGGGAATTGACGATGAGTTCTTCCTCAGAGAGTCTTTAGTATATCTTTCCTTGTATTTTGAACTAGAGGGGTTAGGCTATGAGAACTACCCAGAGGGTTGCTTGTATTCATTTTGGTTGATTAAATACTAAAAAGTAAATGTTTGTAAATGAAACTGTAGGACTGTTTACTTTTGAGTACTAAATTGTTTACTAAATTCTTTTGATTATTACCTGCCATATATATTCACTGACTACTAGGCATAGATCTTTGGGTGGTTTCCCATTGGGATTAGTCTCACACCCTTTTTGGGTCATTCTTTTCTTCCCAAACAGATTATATTGTTGCAGGTATATATAAGGGAAATCTCCCTTCTACTTCAGGTACTTGATTGCTTTGTAGTTGGAGAGCATGAGACCAAGCTAAGGCTTGTGATGCTGTGGAGCTGTTACTTTTTTTTTCTTTTTTTACTTTGGTCTAGTACTGTATTTCAGCATTGTGACGTGTTTGGATGCTTTCCTAGCCATATGTATCATGAATCCTGTATATATGTGCTCCAGTTGTTTAATACATCAAACTTCCATTTTTTACTATTGTATGGTATTATTACTTCCTCTGCTATTGTATATCTGTTTTACTTCTACTGTGTTACTCTGCCAATGAGTGCATAGTTTCCCACTATCATGCCCAAGGCCCTCGTTGTTAGTCCAAAGCCTCTGGCGTTTGTGGAAATGTGTTTGAGGCCATTTGACCAACCGAGTACGGGGAACCTCTAGGTTGATTCCTGAACCTGGACGTTACACCAGGTGTCATAGTAGATCCCATATAATTTTTTTTCATATCCCTCATATCATAGATGTTTGGTGGGTCATTCATTTTGATTACTTCATCTCAATAAGTATATTCCCACATATGACCTAAATTATTCTCTTTTCCTATGTTCTTAAATTTGTTTTGTGTAAACCCTAATTCCCAAATTTTTATTTCTAGTCTCTAGGTATTTTGAATGATTTTCTTGATTCATATAGTGATTTTTGGAAGTTTATCTCTATGAGGCTTGCGGTAGGTATTCCTTATTATTTTATATCACATTTATAAAATTATATGCCTTTAATTTCATGTGTGTGTGTGAATATCCCTATGAGACCTTTTCTTTTGGGATTATCTTGAGAGGGTGGCTTCCATATCAATGTTGTAGGCTTCTTAGATTTGGAGTATGGGTTGTGTTCCTTTGATGTAGTGAAATTGAACCTTATCCCAGGTTTGAGTGTAGGGATATATGCTGAGGTAAATAGGATTTAAATGTGTCTTTAAGGCTTGGTTATGGATAATATTACTTGGATTAGTAACATGGGCGTGTAGATAGTGAATCTTCTTGATCATGTGTCTTATATTTGATGAAAAGGAACATTGTATTGTTTACGATGTTAGAGTTTTCTAATTAAAATAACTTGGAAATAGTCAGTTGGGTTTGGTTGAGGCTAGAATGGCTTCGGTAAGGATCCTAGGGGATTGTGTGGTTTTTTTCCTTACTCTCATGGAGTATTTATGTGAGATAATGGTTGGGTTACTATGAAGTATTGGTTTTCTAGGGGTAATTCGGATTATCTTGACAAGTTATGTGATAGTGAATTTGAGTGAGGTGGTTCAGTCTTGTTGTGAGGATGGATGTCATGAGAGGGATGTTGTGTGGATGTTCAGTTGTGATGATGGCCATCATCAATGAGATATCAGTATGAGGTTCAATTAAAATGGTGATGGATTCATGAGTGAAGCATTGGTCCAGGTTGTGAGGGGGTGGTTCCCATTTCTTATGCGTGATCGTTTTGCATGATGATTCTAGTGCTTGTTTGTGATTGGCCTAAACATTAACTATGAAGATAGTCTGTAGTGTTTGATTGGCCTCCTTATAGTCTGTGAGGATGATCTTGAAAAACTTATTTCCTCACTAGTGTCTTCATGGATGTTCATCTATGATTGAAAACCATGCCTTGATGAGGGTATTGGGTTGAGGACCTTGCTATATGTGGATTGGGTCTGGGTGCCTTGGTTTATCTCCCTTGAGTCTATGAGGATGGTTAAGGGTACATGGAAAGGCCATGACCTATGGGATAGGAATGTTCCCTAATATACATATTTCATGGGTTCTGATTGACATTATTTTAGGAAATGATCCAAAGTAAGTATTATGGGGATCAAGGTGGCTTAATTATCGAATTATGACCTGGTGGGTGGTATTTTTGTTGACGTATCCATATAACATCATTACATACACTATTATATGACCTACTTAATTTATGAAATGACATATTGGTGGTGTCCAATTAGGTTCATAATCACACCCTACATTGGCATCTTGGTGTGTGTGTAAACTCTTTATCATTCAGGGTTTTAGATGATGGAATGGGCCGCACTTAGGGAAGTTATATTGGTGGAGACGGTTGGATGTGGTCATAGCGGGATGGAATCCAGAATCAATAGAGGAGATACCACTTTATTTATTTTATATTATTTTTTTCTTATATAGATCTATTACTTGTGTGGATCTCTTGATTTTGTGTTTGTGATTATGTGTCATCTGTTATAGCATGGGATTTTATTGAAATTGACTTCAAATTCTAGTTATGTTGTTTAATTTCATGATCATTGCATCTATTATTGTGTAATTTGATTAGATATTTGTTACTAAAGTAATAGTCTCCTTACATTACCCTTTTGTCCACCTATACTAGTTGGAAGCCACTTGTATACAGGGTAGTGCACATGATGCCTCTATGGAATCCCCTCATCCCGATCTAGGTGATCTAGGTCAGGGCATCACAAAAAAGGTCTTAGAGTTTTTCGTTTTGTATTGATATTTGGGACTTGGTATATAGGATATGTGGTGTTTTTTAGAGATTTTATGGAATATTTTATGGGGATTATCTAACCCACATATATGGTAAGTCCACATTTCATAGGGTAGGATTACACTTTTAGTTTTCTCTTTTACTGTTAACTAATTTCACCTTAACTAATGAGCATGGTTTTTTTATTATGATTTATGGGATTTTCACTTTTCCCAATTAGAAATAGTGGGTGAGTTCATGAAATATGTATAAGCACATAAGTTCACATATCATACATATTTTCCTATGATTTTTATAGGTTTTCATTAATTAAATTCAAGTAACAATATATTTGGTGTCTTTAAAATTATTTATTGGGGATATTTAATTAATTTATCCTACGTACATAGTTATTTTATTTTGCATGATCATGGATAATGTGTAGGTATTGATATAATGGAATCAATCCTCAAGTATATAGGATAGTATTTTCATATGTCCATACCATTAAAATTCCATGCTTGAATTTTTGAAGTGTTTTAATAAGAAATTCCCCATGCACATAAAGGGAATTGAATGTTTTTAAAGGATATAAGGGTTTTAATGTATTTTAAAATTTTTGTGTTTCTAAAAGAGTTTTTTTTAATTCCAATTGTTTTCACAAGGATTTAAATTGTTTTATTTTTATAAAATTGGGTTTTAAAAAGAGTTTTGGCACTATTTATGCCATGTATTCAGTGTAATGTCCATTTTTATGGAATATTTTGATGGGTAAAATTGTTTGGTTGTTCTTAATTACACACAAAATGGTCTGATATATGATTTGGTGGCCCAACCCATATCCCCCAAAACATTTATTAAATAAAAAATAAATATTAGTGTATACATTATGTGTAATGAACATACACTAACTAGAAATTGAATGAGAGGAAAAACATACATTCCATCATATGCACATTAGCGAATAGTTTCACATCCAAATGATCACATTAAATCCACTACAAAAACTTTAATTGCATCATCAATCATCCAATATGTATGTGAACCATGTAATTATCCATTAATCCCAACATCTATGAACATGAAAAATCATAAAATCCAAAATGAAACATGGTATAGTCAAACCATGCACTGAAAATAGATCACAAAGAAGTTTCCAATACCTAAATCCAATCCCAGATCAAGCCTAATTCACAAAATCAATTGAGTTTAGATCTGAAAAAAAATGCATATGGCCTGTAATTGTTCTCATCACAACAAATTCCATCCAAAATACAACTTCAAATCCTTAAATATTAATCAAAGAAGACCCAGTGCACTACATCTTTTTCATCTTTAAGGTTCCAACAACCCTGAGACCAAGGATCAATTCCATCCCATACTTTTCAAACTATAACCACTAGATATAGATCTATAAAACCACCATAAACATGAATGAGTAGCTTCTCGTAAGGATATTCAAAGGGTTGAGTGTGATCATCCCCCAATACTTTCAGATCCTCTATCCACAGATCCAAAAATCCATTGATGATCATATAGGTGATCTAAAGGGAAGTCCATGAAACACCTTCCACTTGGAAATATTAGATATATAGATAAAAATAATAGCTATATAATCATTAAACAATAATAAAGTCCCAATAAGAAGGCCTAAATTCAAGGAAGTTCTAAAAATGGTCCAAGAAAAAGTCACTTATAATTCAAAAAAGGGTGAAACACGGGTACTTCCTAGTATTTCACCCATCCTAGAAATACTCTCACCCAAGGATGTTTAACAGAAAAGTTATAATGGGGTCTAGTGCAATAATTCTGTTGTGATGTCACCTATTATTAATTAGTTTAAAGTGAAGATTGGATTTTTATTGAAATGGATTTTCAATGGTCTGAAAGCAGATCCCTGAATATTTTAGTTGGACCTGGTGTTTGAAATGGAATTTCAGAAGGTGTAAAGGGATTTTTGTAATGATTTGGTAATCTTTTCAGGCATTTTTAGAAATTTTAAAGTATGTTTTTATAATATGTTTTTGATAAATTGTGGTGTAACTTTATTTTATGTGTTTGAAGTGAATTATATACCTAGTGTCATGCTTATGTTGGTTGTGTAGTTTGGTTAGTAGAATCCATGAGGGGATGGGCTTGGAGGTGGTTGAATGGTTTGGATTAGGACTTGGTTTGAGATATACCCTAGGAAGGGTTAGGTTGGATTTTGTATTGTCCTATGATGGTTGAGGGGATCTATTTGGTGTGAGTAGAGAGGGTTTTTGGATGGATGGTGGTAGCATGAGTAGTGATTTAGATGGGAACCCTCTAGTTTTTGGGCTAGTATTGTCTCATTTTGGGTAGAGGTCCATGATTTAGATGGTTTATTGAGATGTGACACTCAAAAAAAGATTTAATGTTAGTAGTGGCATCTAGAAATGGTTGCACTTATTAGTCATTATTTATATGTTGGTTAATGGGATGATCATACATTAAAGGCTTTGTGAGGCCTATGAAAAGTTTTTTATCCATTCATTATTGGAAATGGAGTGTGGTTTTTATGGTTCTTGGTTCATATTAATGAGTTTCTTTTATTGAGGAGAATTTTTATGGTGATTCTCTATAGATATAAGATAGATAATTTTGTTTTTATTTTGTATTTATGTACCTTTAGAATAGCTAGGATGAGAGTTTTAGGATGTTGGAAAATCCAATAGTGGAAGTTTATTCTGTAGTGGTTCCCAACATGAACCATATATTTAGTTCATGACTGGGCTCTTGGGTAGATTATTAAGAAGATTATTTTGGGTTTGGTTAGAGTTTATGTTGTGGTTTCACCTGGAAAACCAATGTTGGGCATTACAATCAAATGAGTTCATTGTTTTTTCTTAGAGTGGTAGATACCACATGAAATTTGGTATTATTAAAGTGTGATAATAATATTTATTCTTGGAGAATCATTCTATAATTTTCGGATTTGGGTTTTATGTTTTTAGGATCCTTGGGATTTTAGAAACGTTACTAGAAAATGACCTTTGGGTGAGAAATTGGTGTTGGAATGAAATTTTGGTGGGTAGTTTTTCTAGAAATTTAGGTGTGGTTAGAATTTCCAATGATGGGTAATTCCTCAGTAAAATAACTTATGAGAAATCATATAGTGAAACTCTATACCCCTCTATGGTGTATTTATAAGGAGGAGAGTTGTGATGTGATGTAATGGTGATACAAATCAGTGACACATTAGTGCTCATTAGTATATGAGGAAAATTAAATGGGTCGGTCAAGGGTATGACCATAGAGTTTAACCGAGGGTTGGGTTCAGACTTCAGTATTGGAGTTGATCATTTTCCTGATTCCCCTTGTGCTTGGGCATCTTGGTTCGGAGGTGATATCATATCAATGGGTGAGGCTACGATCCTTTGATCTTAGTCATCCAATGAAGGTCTAACTAATGATATTGCATATTAATGGATGTGGTGAGGTTTAGAACACATCATCAATGACATTCAAGATTTGGTTGATGTATTTTTTCGGTAAAACAAGGGATTTTATAGAAAATATGATGTATCTAGTATTGATGTGTGGATTTGTGCGATGAAATAATGCTAGACATTTGGAGATAAAACAAAGAGTGTTAGTTCTTAGAGGAAACCTAAGATCCGACAAAATGTTTACGGGTAATTGAGATGTTGGTGTTGTATACCACAATATTATTGCCTTGGGTTTATTTTTCTAGATCTATTGAGTTTTATCAGAGTATTGTAGTAATTTTTTTGGGGAATTCAATAAGAAGGGAAGAAATCAGCATTGAGTTTTTTTAATATCAGTATTGGATTGGTGGCTCATGTGTTTTGGAAAATCATCGAGGATATATTAGATCGGTCGGATGATATGGAAATATTGGGATGCGATCTTTGAGATGGAATCTATTGGGATTTAGAAAATGTGAACCTATTTGAAAGAGTGATCATTCTCATGTGTGATGGTGTTCAGCTGACACAAGGTGGGTTCATGCCTATGAAATGGTAGGAATACAAATTCCTCGATGAACATCAAAAGTGGTGTGTATGAGAACCTAACCCATATGAAACTCTATATTATATTGTTATGTGTGTGTAAGATGTCATGTTGCATCGGTATATGAGAGATTCCCTAGTGTAGGTATATTTTAAAAGAGTCCTGGTGTAAACCAGTGACACTGATAAGTGGAGTAGGGCTTCATTCAACGGGATGGACCTGTTGGAAGCTAGTGTATTCATAAAATAGACTAGGGAGTGAACCAAATCCTATGACCTATTTTAATGGGTAAAACCCTCTTTCTTGGGTTTTAATCTCTTTCATCACATTATTAGAGGGGTTAACCATATGAATAAATGTAACAAATGGTTGTTTGAGGGTGTTTATGATTAGGGAAGAATAAAGAGTAGTTTCATGGTTATATAGAGTGAGAGGTACCCATTTATTGGGTGGTTAGTGAAAATTTCATGCTATAAGTGGGAATCTCTTATTATTAACATCCAACACATGTTTTTGGCCCCATAAATGATGAAATGAATATGGAGAAATTAAGTGCCTCTTTCTCAAGAATTTGGTTTTCATAGAAATCTCTAGGAGAGAGATTAAGACCAGGAGATAGATGTTCAAGACTTGATGTTGGCTACTTGGTCCTAGAGGATAGGTTGTTCAGGAGAAAAACCTTTAGAAACTTCTCAAGTAAAAGAGGTTGTTTGTGTGGTGTTTTTTAATTCCCTTAGATTTTTGAATTGCATAATGGGTGTAATGTTTTTTCTAGATGCATGTAACTGGTATTTTTTACTTATGGAGGTGTCCTGGTGGCCTATGTCCATATTTAAGAGGGTCAGAAGACGTCGCCAGCTAACCAGGTGTTGTGGAAAAGATTTCATAATGTGAAATGTGGTTTTATTCAATAAAATATTGGGTTATAGAAAATCATGGTTTCTAGATTGATCTTTCATTGTGTGAAAGATATTTCCCACAATATGAATGTATTTTGAAGTGTTTTCTAAGTGGTTAGGGTTTAATTTCCCCATTGAAATCCTTATTTCCCACTCCCTCTTTCTCCCCTAACTTCCACATGAACCAAGATGCATAGAATATCCACTTATAAGTTTTTTTTGTTCCCTCTCCCTCATATATTCTACATTTTATGTTTCATTTATTGTGATTGTATTTTCTTTGGGAGCCTAAGCCCATCTATTAACTATTGCCTCTATATTCTACTTTTATTTTTTTTATTTGATGTAAACCCTGATACTTCAATTAATGGATTATTTTTATGTATTTGGAATGATTAGATCGATTTGGGTGGTGATTTATAGTGGTTTATCCTAATCCAGATTTTGGTAGGAAGTCCTTGCCATTTTATGACACTTTTATAAAATTGTATGCCTTGAATTGAATGTGATTGTAGCCTTTTAAGTTATATCATTTTGATTTTTCTTGATAGGGTGTGGTCTTTATTAATATGAGAGGTCCCTTAGATATGGTATGGTTTTTGTGACTTTAAAATGGTGAAAGTGACCCTTGTCCCGGGTTTGAGCATAGGGTTGTTTGCCTATGTAAATGTGTTTAGAATGTGTGTTCTAGGATCAATTAAAGCTATGGGGACTTGGTTGAGTGACCTGGTTTTTTGGGTAGTAAATACCCTTTATTGTGAATGTTGGATTATGTAAATAGGTTCCTTGGATATGTTATGATTCAAAAGCTATCTTCTTTAAAAAATAGACTTGAAAAGTATCATTTGGGCTTGATTCAGGATATATGAACTTTGGTATGAATTATTGGGGATTGGGTTATGTAGTCACATTCTCACTTGGGGTTTTCATGTTGGATAGTGGTTGGGATCTTGAGATGGTTTGGGTTGAACAAGGGTGATTTGACTTAGATTTTCCTGTGACTTGATGAAAACCTTAGGTGAGATGGTTTGGTTTAGTATTAAGGATGGTCATCATGAGTAATATATGGGATTGAAGTTCTGTGGTGGGGATGGACTTTGTGAGTGATACATTATTCTTAATTCCTGTTTTGATGGTATTTTCCTTTATGAATTAGAAGTTAGTACATATTATGACGTAGTAGTTCCCCTTTTTTGATATGATGGGATTTTATGTTTTATTATCCTATATAGAGTCTAGATAGATGATTCGAGGTGACTAATGTCCTTTCTATTGTCTACTGGTATGGGCCAGTGGGGTTTATGATCATTCCCTAATGAGTTATTGGGCCAAGGACCTTTGGAAATCACATCTTAGGTCGGGGTGACTTATTGGACCTCCCTAGAGACTGTGGGGATGGGTCTGGGTACTTGTGGAGGTTTGGAGCTATGGTATAGGCGTGATCCATGGGAAACTTGTGCCATGAGTTTTTTAAATACCCCTATTTTCTAGGTATTTTAATTGATCTAAAATTTTTATTTCATGCTTTCTAAGTGTTATAATAGATAAAATGGTTATTTTACAACATAAAAGTTCTAAGATAATTTTTATGACCACTCCATTGGTAACTAAATAACATGTTTAACCTAGTAAAATAGTTTTGTAGAATTCTAAGATGTTCAAATTTTGGTGCAATATTTTAAATTTATTTTATTAAAAATTAAATTAGTTGGCTAGGTTCAAGTGGTAGTTTCTTTTGGAATGAGTATTAGAATGAGATTTTGACTATGTTATTGAGTCTGGAATGGGGGTTTTCTTATAAAATGCATAAACCCCCATCGAGTTCTAGGAATCAAGTGGCACATTTTATATGGGAACATAATTAATTAATTAATTATCTTAATTAATAAATTAACCCCCACCCACCCCCATTTGGCTTCCAATGCATGACAGGAATGTGAGATGGTTTCTCCCTCATGTGGAAGCAAAACTAAGTTGAAATGTGGAAGAAGGTGTTGTTTTAATTTATCCATGGTGGAGATTGAGACTGTATAAGGTGTAGCAGCTTTCAGAAGTAGCTTTGGACATGAAGCATGAGAAAAGATTATTATTATTTTTTTATGTATGAATCCCCATATATGTTTTGTTTTTATTTTTTAAATCTCTTTTATGACTATTAGGGACCCCATTGGGTCAATAAATTATTAATCTGGAAAATTGGTGATTTTTAGAGGTTTGCATTAGTTTCTCATTCTAAAATACCATATAAAAGGCATGTGGTTTTGAGAACACATGAAATGTGCTCTACCCATTTTTTTAAGATGGAATTTTTTAAAGTACACTCTTTTTACTTCAAGTATATTTCATGTACCAGAACATGGTCATGTGGTCGAGTACTTTAGCAGACACACAAAGTATGGGGGACATGGTTGTGTAGTAGTAAATGAATAGAACCCATGTACTCCATGGTCATGTAATAGTACATGGATATAACCCATGTATTCTAGGTTATGTAGATGTACATGGACATGAAGTAGGTTTTTGAGTACATGTCATATACTTGGGGTATATGTCGTGTACTTCCACCTTTTTTCCCTTTTTAGGGTTTTGGGTGATTTTATGCTCCAAAATCATAATTTTACACAAGAGTACTCCATTTTGAGTATTTTTTGATGTAAAACATGCTGGTGGAACCCTAGGCGTGTTTTAAAAACTTATAATAAGTGGTTTGAAGAATGTATGTTGTGATAGAGAGGTTTTCCACTAATAATTAAATTTGGTAGTCTCCTAAGAGTGAGAAATGGGATGAGATGAATGTAAGGGTTATGGGAAAGATTGGATGATGTAGCATGGGTTCATCGGAATAATCATTTGAGGCTGGAATTTTCCCTTCCATGGTTTGTGGGACATGGTTTTGACTCGAGGTGAAAGATAGGTTGGGTCTATCGGCCAACGTAGGTTATCTTGGAAATGGAATGGGCTTGAGCCCACATCCCTTGTGAATTTTACACATTTTGGCCTATGAGTCGGTGAGATTCTGGGGACTGGATTGAGGGATGTGTGTCCCCCAAGATATGGGTTTCAGTGAAAGTGATTACATATGAACAAGAATCCCAAGATGTATTCCTCATATTACATATTGGTTTCATGGATCGTAGGAGGGATTCCTCTACTTACATGCTAAATCAATAGACCCAAGTGGTTGTTCATTGATATATTAGACCAATTTGGGTGTATGGTTGGGTATAGATTTTCATTGGTATCACATAGAACCTAAACCAATTTGTGAACTGATGGGGCTAAGATGTGATCATGATCATGGGAATTTAGCCATACCGTTATATGTTTTTAATTTTCTGGTTATGTTGAGACTCAGTTTACATCCTCAGGGATATTGTGATATGGTTGGGTTGCAACATTTGAGATCCTAGATTAATGAAATAGGATACTAAAGTTGACATAACTATACATGGTTATCCACATGTATTCGTTTCAAATATCATAGATGGCACTCAATATTAGTGATGAAAAAGGTTGGACCTCACTCTCCACACCCATGATATAAGATGTCAGATATGATGGTATGTATCAGTATCTGTAGTTTTTTTTATGGATTAGATGTCAGAGTGAGGTACCTAACACCTATAGTTTTACATTTAGTTTCTAATGTTGGAAATGATGCTCCAAATACTTGGATGTAATGTTGGAAAAGGAAATCCAAGAACTAGTGAAATATATGCATGGGATTTTTTCACATGGTGTTCCACTGATATAGATGAGGCTGGTGGACATGGTTTTTCATAGAAAGAGATGAGGATATTGAACATGGAATTCCACATATATATATGAGATTAATGGGCATGGATTTCTATAGATATATATGGGGTTGGTGGATACAACACTCCATTGATATATATGAGGTTGGTGGACATCACATTCCACAGATATGGATAAAGTTAGTGAACATGGAATTCCACATATATGGATGAGGTTGGGGAAATATAAATCCACACATGTTGTTGATAATAGCGGGAATAGTTTTCCATATATGCATTTCAAATGATGGAGTGATGTTGTGGGAATGGGTAGTATACTATATGGATTAGGTGTCTGAATGAGGCTCTAGAAACTGATTTTAAACTTTATGTTTTATGTGCTAGACTAATTCTCTAGGAAGTGATGGTATACCATGTGTAATATGAAGATGAAATAATGATCATCACCCATGGTTTAGGTGCTATACTGATGATATAGGATCTATTATTTTTATTTTTGGCTTTGATTTTGGACTGATGCTACAAGAACTATTGATTCTGATACATGGGTTGGATATCAAACTACTGGTATGGGTACTCTTAGTACTTAAACATGGTATCAGTGAAAGAGATGGGTGCATCCAAATAACAATTAATAGAAAATGAGTGAAATATTGTGGTTTGGCCGGGTCTCCCATAGATATGGTGCTCATAATTTAGATGGGATACAAGGTTATAGAGGGGTTCTCAGAGTCGCCCTGACACTGTATGAAGAAGGTATGTTCAACTGAATCAATAGACCAAAGGATTGACCATCGTTTTATTTTTCTTTATTTCAACTTTTTTTGCTACAATGAGCATATTTCATGTGCATGCACTTATGGTAGAAGGTTTTATGTTCCGTGTTAGGGGTTCCCTCCTAAAATCTATTTCTCACCCCCTTCACATGTACCTTGTATTTCATGTAGAACTTATATATTATTTCAGGTTGAGTATAGATGAATTATGGATATGGTGAAGACCGACAGTTTCTTGATTGGGTGGAGCCACTCATGTGGAGTTTGATGATTAGGTTTGAGTATCTCTATAAGGTATTGGAGATCGAGTGTCTAGCATGGATCAGAGTGGTTAGTATATCCTAATGTATATATTTTTACAACTATTTATTCATTATATGTGATTGACCTAGTGGGATAACAGTTTTGTATGTATGATAAGATTGTTTGAAAGTTTACATTTTTTCATATTCATAATCCATGATTCTATTTCACTTTATTTATTCTTTTCATATACTCTAAAGTGTATGATGATTGGTTATTTATTTATGGTTTTGCACTCTGATATGGTTTTATAGTCTCCTAACAGTACCATATTAGACCCCCCACATCTAGTTGGTAGCCTCTAGAATATTAGGAGGTGAGCTTGAGGTTTTACAGTGAATCAGATCATAGAATTAGTTTAATGGCATTCATGTCAGGACATTACAAAGTTGTACTAGATTAATTCTTTTCATGATGCTTTACTATTAAGGACATGACATGTAGAAGTATTAGAAATCTGTTGGATCCTCTGATGGGTATCAGGTTGGTGTGTCGAGAACACTTATACTGGTAAGAATTCTAGGTTAACATGTCACACGATTGATGTTCTTGCTTTTTGATGTCATGGTTGTACATGACATTTGGATTGATTGGTGCATATGTGGTTTGGATATTATGAGTTGTGATGGGTTTCTAGTTCTTGTCCCATTTGAAAAAATCTAGTGATTTAATTTTTACTCTTGGAATATAGAGGCAACTAGTATCTTAGGCCATGACAGGCATCTAGGATCCACATGTTATGCACCTTCTATTGTGTGATTATATTCATTATATAGACTTATTTTTTTGATGTGTCAATAACTTATCATACATAATTTTATCATATTGTTTATTGGTGTAATTCTACTAAACTAGGAATACATGCATACATATTTACTTCTAATGTAAGTCTATCTGGATCTATAGTGAGAAACTAAATCATGAGTATGACGGTGCAGTCCTCATGCATATCTAGTTAGGTGACACTAGTAGGTCATCTTGGCATAAGTGACTAATTTTCGGAATTATTATGGTTGTTTATTGTTCGAATATGTGTAAATTTTTATGTTTCTATGTATGTATTCCATTCATCCATGGATAATTATGATTTTTATATTCTTGAGATGATGTTTGGTCCTGTTGTAGGGTTTTGTTTTGGCATGTTATTTCATTCACATGTGAGAGCATAGAGATGGGTGTTTTGATATGTTGATGTCATTTGATGTTAGTATGGGACTGTGTTTGACATCCCTTAGCCTGTGGCCTTCTATGATTTGTTATAGACCTTGGTGGACCTAGAGTTATTTTTTAGAATTGACAAGTGGGGATAGTTGTGAGAGCCACATGACCTTCTTGACATGACTTTAGTTTAGGGAGTTGGTGTCCTGTGACTTTAGTGGATGAACATTGAGAGGGGTCGATGAAGTTATATTTTCAATTGGGTGTTTTAGGCACAAATGGATGTTTTGGGACATTTTCAAAGGTGTATGAAGGGTGTTTCATAGTATAGGTTTTAGGAATGTTGTATTCTTTTTTTAAGAGGGATCAAAAGTGTGGTAGTGTTTCACCCTTGTGGTTGGTTTGTTGAGGGGAAGAATCATTTGGGTTCCTTACCCAAGTAATGGTTGTGCAGGTGGGATGTTTTGGACGGTTATGAGCTGGACTAGAGTACAAGATGTTCCTGAGGGTATGTGGTTCAAGGTGTCCAAGATTTATTTGTGTGTTGATCTTAAAGTTGAGGTGTACCTAGTATGTTCACAATGTGAGGTGCATGAAGAAGTTTGGATTTCTTTAGAGAAAAGTCAGACAGAATGTTGATTATTTGGGGGTGAATATGTATTACGAGGGAAGTAATATTTAGGTGATTATCCTAGTTAGCTCTGGATGTGTCTTCTGAAATGAGGTGATAGAAAAAATTATCTTAGAGGTATTTTTGAATTATGTTTGGAACATAAGTTGTTTTATAAGTTTTATTTGGATCTTTGAGTTGTCTTCTATTTGGGGGAAGTACCAATGGTTCTTTACACATATGTACCCCATATGCGTGAGTGGAAAGGCCATTTTATATTTCCTTTTATCCATGTTTCCATGATATGTTACTCTCTATATTCTTAAATAGTTTTTGTGGTTGAGTTACAGAAGTGCATGTAATGGTTAATTGTTAATGGGATTTGGAGGAACAAGTGATGGTGAAATGTTGTGTTATTAGGATTATGATCGGATTTTATAGGATTGTATTCCTGAGGCTTTTTAGGTAAGTAATCTTCTATGTGTAGTCTAATAATCAATGTGAGTGTGTGGAAATTCTTACATGTAGGGAGGCTCAGGGATTTGGAATGTTTTTCTATGTCCAATAATTTTTTTTGAGGTAAAAAATGGATGATTTTATAGTGGTATTCATCAATTACATCCTAGAGTAATCATATTATATAGATGAAAATTCCTAATATATTTATATCATTATTATTATTCTAAAATAGAATCAACTATATACCTAGAAATCAAAATGTCACTTCAGTTTTGGTGAAATGCCTCCTTGGAGGACCTTCTCATAGAGTAGTGTATGTGAAGCTGTATAGTGGGAAGTTCACCTTTGGATCTTTATGAGTGGGTTCCTCACAATGGACTAGATTTTGGATTATCTCATGGGTTTCATTCTTGGAATCTAGTAATTCTCAATAGTTAATGTTTCTTTTTATTCCTCCAGTGAGAGCAAGACATACCTCTCAATTTGTGATGTTCGATGGTGATTAGAGCATCATTCATGGATTTGGTGTTTGATTATGAGGAAAAAATAAGAATAAACCTATGGTGGGAGGATCAGATCAGTCATTGAGATATGACCCTTGTGTGGGTAGGTCTTATGATAATGTGGGAACCATATCGGGTGGATTGGTGGACTACTAAGGATGTGTTTTCATAGGAGAATTTTTTGGTGGAAAGTGTTGTGGTTTAGAATCTGTTGTTAAAGGTTGAGTTCAATGGTGGAAACCACCATATTTCTTATGGTGAGTTATGGATGATTTTGTGACATCTTAGGATAGATGGGTGCATCCATGAAATTTCATGGTAGTTAACTAATGGGGTCAAGAAGTAGATTTTCCTTTGATGGGTTATGAATTATCCTTATAATTATATAGAACAACATATTTTCCCTCTTAAAGTAAAATTAAACTATTTTAGCATGAATTTATAGCCAAGGTGGATTGATATGTGTGGTCGGAAGAATACAGAGGCTTCTCAAGGGTGAGAAGTTCTATAGAGCAAATATTCTAAATTCACCTATTTCTCTGTGTCTTCAAATTAAGTATAAATTCTTTTGTTTTTCTTCTAAAGGGTCATAATGGGTAAAATTATCATTTTACCCTTATATATGAGCTCATATAATTTTTATTACCACTATATTGGTCCCTAAATATGGAATTTACTCTAAGATATGAGTTTTGTGGAATTCCAAGTTGATCAAATTTTGATGGAATATTTAATATTTAATTGATTTAATATTAAATTATTCATGAAGGTTCATGTAGAAATATATTTTTGGGTGGAGTTTTGAATTTTGATTTTAAATCTATGATTGATTCTATAATGGAGATTATTTCTTAGGTGAGGCATAATCCCACTTTGGGTTCTGACACATGGGATGTTCAATTTAAAAGAGTGCGTATTTAATCAATTAATTAAATTAAATTAATTACTGCCCCCCCATTTTTTGATTCCTATGCATGGAATAAAGGTGAAGAGGTACTCTCCCTCATGTGATGAAAAAACAAATAGGGGTATGGGAAAGAGGTTCCATTGGACATCATCCATCGCTATGATCAATAATGAGTTGAGGTGCATCAGATTCTAAGAGTGGTTTCAGACATGAAGCATTGGTGTTTTCACCATGAAATTTTAGGGTTATTGGGTTTTATGACCCAATTCCACTATATGTTTTGTTTCCAAGTGTTTAATAACTTTTATGTCTATTAAGGATCCCCTAGGGGTTTATCTAAGCTTATTTGGAAAAAAATGTGGGTTAGGGTGGTTTGTAGATGTTTCTCGTTAAGAAATATTGTCAACACAACATGTGGTTTAGAACATATAAACCATGTTTTACTCCCATTTTGGAAATATTGAATTTTTTATGTACAATCTATGTATATAGTGTGTACATCATGTACTGGTGCATGTCCATGTGGTCGAGTACTTGGGTAGACACCCCATATAAGGGGGATATTGTCATGTGGAAGTACATGGCCAGACCACATGTATGTGTTAGTTATGTAGTAGTACATGGCCTGACCCCATGTATTTCTTTGTCATGTACTATTACCTTTCTAGAACTTGGGTGATCCAGACCATCTAGAAGTACATGTCAAAGAATGTGGATTTTGAGAACATGTCTAGTTCTTGGGGTACATGTCATGTACTGCCTCCTTGTATCCCTTTTGTGTTTTTTGGGTGATTTTGTGCTAAATAATCATAATTGGACATAATAGGAGTCTAGATAGAGTGTTTTTCATAAAAAACATGATGGTGGAACCATGGGGGAAATATTTTGGACATTAATGATGTGGTTGGGGAGAGTAAGTTGTGACAGATAGGTTTCCACCAATAATTAAACCCAGTTGTCTCATTAGAGTGAGATATGGGATGAGACCCCTGTGAGGGTCATGGGAATAATTGTATGATGTAGAATGGGTTATTCATAATCCTCATTTGGTGTTTAATTGGTTCTTTCTTGGGTAAGAGATATTGGGTTGTGACTCAAGGGGATAGATAGGTTAGGTCTATATGCCAACCTATGATGGCTTGGAAAGAAGATTGGATTAAGGTCACATCCCTTGTGAGGTTTACACCCTTTCTTATACTATAAGGGAATGACATTATAGAGATTGGGTTGAGGGATGTGTGACCCCTGAGAGATAGGTGTTTTCCCAATATATTAGTTGTGTCCAAGGATCCTAAGATGGATACCTCAATTATGTACCGATTCCAAGTACCCCAAGGGTGATGGATCTATTTACATGATGACTCAGAGCACCCATGTGGGTTATCATTGATAGAATTAACCTATGCGGGTGTGTGGTTTGGTAGATATGGTTGTGATTTTTATCTCAAACATAATCTTATGTGTGAGACAATGGAGAAGAGATGTGATGACGATCATGTGAGTTCATAAAGACCTTGATATGTTTTCACTTTTTTGATTTTATTGACACTTGGTTAATACCCTTGAGGCTATTGTGATATGGTTGGGTTTCCGCATTTTGGAGCCTGGTTTACTGATATGGGTTACTAAGGTTGAGATAGATTTACATGATGCTCTATATAAATTGTTCCTAGATGTCAAAAATTATGGTCCACATCTGTGATTGAGATGGTTGGACCAGACTCACCACTCCCAGAAGATAGGATATTATACTTGATGATTCATATTAGTACTAATAGTTTTGGCCACCGATTAGATTTTGGAGTGAGGCTCTAGAAACTATTGGTTTTTTATGTGGTTTAGAATGTTGGAAATGATTCTCCAAATACACAGTTGTAATTTTGGACATGATTCTCCAAGAACTAGTGACATATATGGATGATATTGGTGGATATGGAATTTCATGTACATAGATAAGGTTGGTCTACATAGAACTCCTCAGATACAGATGATATTGCTGGATATGGAATTCTACAGGAATATATGAAATTTTTGGTCATGATATTCCACATATGTATACTATCTTTATAGACATGACATTCAATATATATGGTTGATGTTTTTAGACATGATGTTCCATATATATGGATGAGGTTGGTGGGTATGGAGTTCCACACATATAAATGAGGTTGGTGGACATGGAAATCTACATATATGGTTGAGAATAATGGACATGGAATTATTCATATTTTTTTTGAGATTATGGAGTGTTTTTATGAGCATGGGTGGTATACTATATGGATTGCATGTAAGAATGTGGGTTTGGATACTAACAATATACCTTATAGTTTAAGTGAAAGGTTATTTCTCTAGGAAATGATGGTATACAGGGTGGAATGGAATAGTGGACTGATGCTCTACACCCATGGTTTAGGTGTGGGACTAATTCCCCAGGAACTGTTGTTTTGATGTGTTGTCTAGGTGATGGAATATTGCTTTGGGGAAAATTGTTTTTTATACATGGGTTGGAGGTCATACTAATGCTCTAGGTTCTTGTCATACTAAAACATGGTATGAGTTTTGGGGTATGATTCATCCAGATACCAAGTAAGATATAACATGTGATATCATGAGGTTTGTTTGGTGATACTTTAGTTTTGGATCATTAATATTACTTGGGATGTATAGTTATCAAGATGTGGTCAAATATTCCCCAACACTGGTATAAGTAGGTATGGTTGATTGAATTCATAGACCTGGGATCTAAGGTGGTTTTATTTCACATTATTATAGTTGTATTTTTCCTTTTGTGAGCATATTTCATGAGCATGCACTTATGGTATTAGGTTTTAGGTTTAAAATTAGGTTTTTCCTATTGAGATTTATTTTTCACCCCCTACATGTGTGACTCATTGTCTGCTCATACTGTATTACTACATTCATGTTGATTACAAGTGGATGATGGATAGGGAAAATTTCCAAGTTTGAATGATTTAGAAAATCATTTCCTGTAGAGTCAGATGTTTGGGCTGGAGAAGTTTGGCAGGGTACTAGAGACTGGGAATGTGGCACAACTCGGTGTTGGTTGTAGATCCTGAAATATTTGTTTGTCTAACAGTTTATTTTTAATATTTCATCGACCCTGTGCACGGTTAGTGTTGTATGTATGATATGATTTTTCATACCTTTATTGTATTTAATCTTATTACAACATTATTCTATTCTATTTTATCTATTATTTCTTTAAACTCAATTGTGTTTGATCATTGGTTATTTATTTATAGTTATGAAATCAAATATGGGGGAACACTATCCTCACAGTACCATATTAGACCCCCTCTACTAGTCGGAAGCCTCTTCCGTACCCAAAGGTGCACTTTAGGACTATTGGCAAACCAGATTTAGGAACCAGTTTAATAGAAACTGGTTTAGAATGTTATAGGTTTTGAAAAAACTTCTTTCTAAAAATGTTGCAAAGAAATTATGGTCGCAGTTCGTGGTGGCCTAGTTAGTTCCTGATAAACAGTTGGGTTTTATGTTTACTAATGTATTTATTTTTTTGAAAAACATTATATGTCCTGTTATATTTATGTTAAGGTCATATTTTTGGTGTCTTATTAGGTTCAAACTCAAACCATGAAGGATAATATTTGTCTGGAATACATTTTTTATCATATATTCAGATTAGAAAATGGGCCCTACATATGACAGTTGTTCTGGATGAGACAGTCGGATGTGGTAATGTCAGTACAAACTCTAGGATCAGTTTTCCACGTTCTATTAACTTTGGGTATGGGTATGTATGTTATCTGTTACAACATGTAACTTTATTGGTATTATTTTTTCATTTTAGTTTTATTAGTTACCTTGATGGTTACTAATTCCATTATTGTGTTCTCTAATTGGTTGTCTATTACTAATGGAATAGTCTCCCCATGTTTACATACAATCCCTCACCACTAGTTAGCATCATCTTGTGTATCTGCGAGCATGCATGAAGCCTCTATGGAGCCCCATCAATGTGAGATAGGTGATCTATGTTAGATAATCACATACTTAACCTGATTTCTGTTATGATTTAATCAATAATAGAATATTCTTATCCAATACAGGATAAAATCATTGTATTGATGTTAAGTATATCATTAAATACTTTAGAAGTTCAAAGTATTTGTTTTTTGTCTTTAACAGAGTGAAATATCTCATTAAAAAGGGTTTTAGTGATGTTAGATACCAAACTGACATGGATAATTCAATATCTTTAAATAGATTCATGTTTTTCATCAATGGAACTGTTAATACAAAGAATTTTATTTCTCATAAGAGAGACTTAATTTATTTTTTTTAGTTTTGATTGTTGAGTCTTTTAAAGAGATTAAATTGGTATATTTACACTATCAATAAACCTAGGAAAAATTCTTTAATGGTTATATTAAACTCAAAATATGGTGTTTACCCATGGGATAAACTTTGGTGAAATATCAATTTAGTTGAATTTTACGAGACATTTAATATTTCAAAAATTAATAAATATTTATCCCTTTAATTCAATTAATTTTAACTCTTAGACCTAAGCTCTCATAAAAATCATAACATTTTATTTATGGCCAAAATAGGATACTTCACATATGGGATGTATAGTCGTTGTGTTTGGGCCTCGGTCCTATGAATGAGTTTTAATGGATTTTAACTAAATCACAAAATAAATTATTTACTAACTTATAAAATGAATTATTTTTATTATGTTATTGTTGTGGTGAAGTAATGGTAAATTGTGAAATTTTATAAAATTAAATATTATTAAATAAATTTAATTCACTGGTTGAGATAATTAAAAGAGTTATTAAGAAGAGAGGCTTTATAAGGATAATGCTGGGAGTTATGGCAGGACCTTCGCTTATATTGGGCAGTTATTTCCACCAAAGGGTAATTTTATTCCCACATTACTCCATCCATATCTTAAAAAATTTACATTTTTTGTAAGAAACCCTTGGAGATTATTTGGTAGAAAAGTTCCCCATAGTGGTATTAATGAAAACCATGAATTTTCATGTGATCAATGAAGCTCAATATAATCATTATCACGGTAGAAAAATTTATTCTTGTATATTATACTTGTTCTCCTATCATTTTAATTTTTATAATAATGAATTTTTTTTCCATCAATAAAGTATTATTATAAATTTACTAGACTTTTAATATCTCAAATATTAAAGAAAAATAAATATTCCATTTAATTATTAATTTTTATTATCTTATTATCACATGAGGAATTGATTTTATAAAATAATTATTTTTATTAGCTCTTATGATCATATACATTTGATAAATAATCATTTAAAAAAAATTACTCTAGTAACATGAAATATTTAATTGAAATTTTTTTTAGTGTAATTCATTTACACATAGGATTTATTTTTTCATGATTATGGTAATGAATTATTTGATATTAAAATGATAATATTTTTTATGTTTTAAAGATATGATATTCTCACATTTACCTTTATGTTAAGTAATTCTTCCTTGGTTCCCAAAATTTTTCCTCTATTTTTATCCACGTTTGACAAACATGAACACAATTTCACTCTTGGATAATGTAAATCTTCACCAACCATTATTTTTCACCCATGTTCACCACATTTAATCATAAAATGACATTATATTATTTATCAAGAGAGAAATGGTGACCACCAATGATGAGATTAGTAAGAAAGGTTTGAGATACATACATAGGGGATGAATCATACAAGGGGGTTCCTTAAAAAAACTTCATCATGTTTTTTATGTAGGATGAATGATAAAGAGAAAATAAAAAAGGATGATCACAAATCACTCTAGTGTGTTGTGATGGTGAGCATTAAGGCATCAGGGATGGGCGGTATCAGCATCATGGCTAGAGGTGAAGAGATTTGTGTATTTCATGAAATCCTATAATAACTTTGTATCACATTAGGATTCATTAAATTTTTTTTTGAATAAATTATATTTATTCAATATCTTGTTTTACATGATACACCATGTTTCAACGACCCATGATAGACTATTAAGATTATTATTTAGAAAGGAAAATTTTAACATAGTCATTAAACATGGTCGAATTAATTGGAATTAATTCATTTTCAAAATTAAATATAAGGGTTTTATATATTGAAATAAAATTGATAAAATATTATTATCTTTTAGTAAAGTCTTTATATGATTCAAAAAAAAACTATTTTCTCAAAAAAGGATTTTATTGCTTCTTAATAACATATAATTAAATTAATTTATTCCACTTTTAGAAAATTTATTTGAAAAAATAAAATTTCTTTTTTAAATATATACGTTGAAATTATCTTTGATTTAATTTTTGATTATTTTTTGAAAAGATATTTTTTTCAATGAACAATAAAACATTACTGATTTTTATTAAAAATTAAATTTTCATTTAAAGCATTTACAAGAACCATTTTAATTTAATATTGTATTAAAATTAAAATAATTAAAATTATATATTTATTAATCCAATTTTTTTATTTGTAATCAGATTAATTTTCAATATTTATTGCAAAACATTATATACTTATGAAAATATTTTCCTTGGAAAACCAGTTTTCTTCACATTTGTGGGTTTTATATGAAATTAAATAATACCAATTATGTGAATTTGATTTTACTAAATAGATTAAATATTTTGAATAATTATAATTTATATTATATAATAACATCAAATTATTTTTTTCATAAACAATGGTATAAATATTAAAAGATAAATATTGTGGTTAAGGTTAAAATGGGGTTTTGTGTGTTACTTGTGCTTGTGTAAAAAATATTTTTCAATACACATATGATAATTAGTTAATTTGTTTGGTTTTATATGTGGAATCAGTGAGAAAAAATTATCTACTAATTATTACTCTATTTATAGGTTTAAAGGATAAATTAAGAAGGTAAATAAAAAGAGTCTAGTGAATATGGTGAAAATTATAATGGTAAAAATGAGAAAACATAGAGGCTATGAGAATACCATGTTTAAAAAAGTGTATTTTATTATGATGGAGGTGTTTATTGACTATATCATCCCTAAAATTCATTATTTATCAATTGTTTAAAAACTTGGGGTGAGTGTGACTTCCCATTTTTGAATATTCTTGGAATTTACAAAAATGTCACTGCTATTCATTTAGAAAAGGGGACCTCATCCCCTCACTTATTCACACATGATAATCCATTTTCCTAAACCATATGCTAAAAATCCATCTTGAACATCCTTATCCATGTTCTAGAGCTTATTTTTATCCAAAAAAGACCAACCTAAGGGTCCTTAATAAGAAATCCAAATGAGGTTGTTTTAAGTAAAGATAATTATCTTCCCAATGCACTTTCTTTTCACTTCTTCTCTTACCACCTCTATTCATTTAATATTAATACAAATATTATATCAATAGTATCTAATATAAACTATTGTTTTATTATGTTTATGTAGTAACCTACATCCATATCCTCTTCCATCAAAGGGGAAACGAAACCATCGATCGTCTATACTACAAACTATCCCTGCATGAAGTGATGTAATTCATTTTCCATCACTACCTCTCACGGGTGGATAAAATGATTACATTAAATTATATATACATATATATATATTAATAAAATATTGGAAATAAAATATCATATATACCTTCTTACTTTCTATTCCGTGTGAATATGATAATTTTGATCGTGTGTATGGTGGACTATCACCTCGCAAAGAGATGTGGTTCATTTTCCAATTATGCTTTAGATGGAAGGTAATATGGATAAATATAAGAATTATATGTTATATTTATGAAATCATAATGAATCAAAAAATATGATATATTATTTACCTTCCTTTCATTCAATCCTTTAAGAAAATGGAAATAGCCCACATCTGGACATACGACCTACCGTCTCCATAAACAGTGTACTTTATTTTCCATATATAACATTATGGATTACTATCAACACATATATAATGAATATATAAGATATTTATATCATTTTAAAAATTATTTATATTATTTAACCATGATAGAAATAAATTTAATGAAAATATTAATCCAAAAGATACACAAAATATGAAGCAGTTTTTACCCAAAGGGCAATTTTAATAAAGAATTGTTAATAAGTAGGTAATAAAGAGTCAAAAGTAAATAATATATGGTATAATATATATTATAATGGTTATATAATACATTTATAATAAACCAATGTTTATTAAAAATTAATTTTCAACATATATGAAGAACGTCAATACTTGAGGTATGATAATTTCATCTCAAATTGTATTTTTTGGGTCATATGTTATATTATGGACGTATATTATTTTATGAGGTATATATACAAACCCTATTAATTATTAAATAACGAATTTATTTATTCTCATGATATTTAATGTTTCATATAATCTTATTCTTTCATGGGGCTTACGATTCATAAGATACAAAAGTGGTAATAATTTTATGTTACAATGTCGTTGTTTATCTAGATTATTTATGATTAAGTTTCTTATTGTGAAATAATATTATATAACTCTCAAGAAGCTAATTTATTTTATTATGCTTTTTTAATTTCATAAATATATTGGTTTTCAATTTATTTTACTTTCTTTAATTACACCTGATTCCAAAATAACGTGTTTAAGAAAAATCTGCATTATTTCTCCCTTGGGCCGAAAATTCTATTTCTTCCATGTCCATTTTTTCTAAAAATGTGTTAATGAATCTTTTTATTAATATCAAATAATTGAATGAAGAAATATTTACCCTTGATTTAATTTTTTACTAAATTTTATAAAAGTAATCTTCTTATAATTTTTTGAATAAGGTAATTTTTGAGCTTTTACCAAAAATGTGAAAGAAATCATTGTTTTATCTGACATGAACAGTATTTTTTGCAATCATAAAAACTCAATATTTTAAATCTTCATTTATAAGTTTCAAAATTTATATTAAAATAAAAATGTTTTCACATTTATTTGTGAACTTTT
The DNA here is from genome assembly GCA_963277665.1 of Viscum album. NCBI lineage: Eukaryota > Viridiplantae > Streptophyta > Magnoliopsida > Santalales > Viscaceae > Viscum > Viscum album. The sequence goes on from OY728162.1 coordinate 722,215,418, forward strand.
ATTTTTGAAATGTTATTTTCAAAGAGAAAAATTTATTTTTTAAGAATGTTCCAATTGATCGTTTAAAATATTTTCAATATAAGATGACATATTTTAATGTTACTCATGATCTAATAGGTATATAAACCAAGGATTCCATTATAATTCTTTAACTGAATGGATTATATTTATTATAACAATATGTTTAATAAAATAATTCCTTTTTTCCTCAGATTATATTGTGATGAAATGATGAAATTTTATAAAACTTGTATCTTTCCCATAAGTTAGGTTACGATGAAATGTCTATAAAAGATATTTATTTCAAGGGTTCTAATATTATGAATGTTTTATAATATTTTGAAAAACATATTTAATATTTCCATCATGTGATGGGTGGGACCTATATCTCCCTTCAATGCATTAGGTAAAAATCAATATCTCATTAGATAAATTATACTGGAATGGGGAGTGAAACCAGTTCAGTAAGGGGCATTATAACACCCTGAGATTTTTGTGAATTATTATTTTTGGAATTAATTTAATCATTTTGATATTTTTCATTTCACAAAACACTAAAAATAGATTATTTTATATTAAAGCACTATGTTTGTATTAAATTATATGCCACACCAAGTTAATCATTCAATACACACAACCTAAATTTTAGCTTTCTCTACATGGGGCGTTGAAGTTAGTTTGTGTTACACACAATAATAACTTTTCTCGATGGCCTGTGTAACACGCATGACAGAGTTTTACCGAATAATAATATATTAGTGTTCTTATTTAATAAGATATAAACAATCCATTAAATTAGATGTTATGAATATTATTTATTTTTTAATTAAAATATATCGTCTAGAAAAATATATGATTAATTTATCAGATACTAATTAATTAGAAATGAATATGAAAACCGATTGAATATAAAGGAAAATATTAATACGGTATTGAAGCTATTTTACCCTAATAAATTAAATTAATTATTGAGTGATATAATTTTTTATATATGTTATATATTCAATAAAATATTTATGATATTCATCCAACATATTTGATAGACCTAAGATAAGGAAAAACTAAAATTTATGTATAAAAAACTATTTTTTATAAAGGTAGTTTTACAACATTTTAATGGTGAACCCCTTCTAAATCCAATTTTTGATAATTTATAGATTGAATATGTCAAAATAAACTTCATATTTGAATGATTAATATAATAATTGAGTTAGGGATCGTTTTTGGTATTTTCCTATGAAGTTTCATTTTTTTAATGAATAATGAAAAATACAGAATTTTAGTTCAAAAATTATTTTTCATCTAATTTATTTATAAGGTTATATTATATTTTAAATTTGTTTCAATGAATAATTATTTAATATTTGTATAAATTAATCGAATTTAGGTCAATAGAACCAATTTAACTTTAAAATTGGATATAAAAATATAACCATATTTTTATTATTTTTACTTTAAAACCCTGCAATATCATGCCGTCAGTGGTATCAAATTTAAATTATTTTAAAACACTTCTATGATTGCAATTCTGAAAAAATAATTCAATATTTCAAATCAAAATAATGTATAATTTCTAATAATTTCAACATTTTTTTTATCAAAAAAATTAGTGAATGTAATTAAAATTAATTCCATCATTTAAGGTAAAATTAAGCTCAACTAAGGACAAAACTGTAAATTTAAGACTCAAAACGACCAAAAAAACTTGTACAAGAGCCATCAGATAGACATATTTTGACTCTATATCCCATTTTATTGACATATTTATTTATTTTATCCACTTTCAATATGAAAATTGATACACTCAATTTGTGTATACATTTCCACTTATTTTATTGAAAACAAGAACTAGTTTTCAGCAAATACCTGCTACTCTGTTGAAAAATAATTAGATTTTGGTGGTGTTGTTTATTTTCAGGTGTTTTCTATCCAAAAACACAAACTGTGTGAATTCTGAGAAAAATTTCTTACTACACAGCGTGTACATGCCTACACATTGTGTACATTCAGACTCAGACACGGATCGACCATACAAGTACACACCCAAATTGCCATTACAAAGATGATACGTCATGTGAGTCATACCTACAAGCCACGTACATGATTCTAGATGTGGTTGGTAGCATTTTATAGAGACCAAATGTTGTGTACCCTCCCCCAACCGGCCTTCGACGCTGTAGAAGTCAAGGGCGGCGCAGTTGGCCACCTTCCGGGGAAAACTGCGATGAAAGTGGGTTGACGAATCTACACGGTGTGTACGTTTTATACACGCTATGTAATTTTGTTTTCTATAAATAGAGGACCTGGCCTCTAGACCTATGGGTCAATATTCAATATTCTAAGGAGGGAGTTTCCATTATCGTGCTACCATTGTTCAGCTAATCCTCCATTCCACCATTCTACCAAATATTTCACCTCTCCTCGAAGTTTCTGCGATGACCACATCAGGTATCAGGGGTTCTGCTGTTATATTTTCTTCCATGTGTAAATAAACACCCCATGTTTTGGGGATGTGGGTGATTAAAGTGTGTTGTAATTTGGATTAATTTTTATGTTTGTGTTTGTTCTGTTTAAATCTTCTTATTCTTCTTCAGTCATTTATTTTTATCACTAAAAATTATGAGACAGACCAAGGGAAGTATTTTCAGGGAATCAAAGAAAGAGTAATGATGAATAACTTCCTGATCATTGGAAGTATTCATAAACTCACAAATGGAATAATTTAAATAAATAATTTTGAAACACTGACTACCAGACCAGGGAGTTAGTTTCTTTAGTTTCTTACCTTTTCCATTAAACGTTAATCATTACTTCAATAATCAAAACAGTTGTCATTATAAAAAAAATCCCACTCTAAATTTAGTATCCTTCACTATGTTAATTCCAAACACAATCGAATTCATGCATTCATTAGTCCCCTGTGGATCGTCCCTGCACTTATGCTATACTAGATTAATAGTGGGTAATATCAATTTGGGACACTAATAACATACCTTTGGTGAAACGATAGTCCAAATTTTGGTGCCATTTCTGGGGAAACTCGATTTCAGTGTTAAATTTAGTTTTGTTTTAATTAATTTAGTGAAAATAAAAATTAAAAATTCCCAAAAATCATTTTTATAATTCCATTTCTGTTTATCTTTATCTTTTTCTTTTACACCTGGTTTTTGTTTTGTGTGTGTGCAAGATCACTGGTGCATGAGCCGATGCCCTACACAGTCCAAGAGTGCCGAGTCATCAGAAATTCTTCTGATTGAACTAGAAATAGAAACTACATTTTGAGACATCGACATGCATCAGTGGAATAACACATCTAGAACTCACCACCCATGGATAAAAAGGGGGAGGGAGAGTCATCCACTGAAGCTATAGCGGAGCACCCATACCAGGACCAGCAGCCTCCCACTGCTGGTATGCCAGAGCAGGCCCCACAAGTAGACATCATGAAGTTCCTCCTGAGAAACTACCAAAGGCTTCCACAACAATCCCCTCCAGAGTAAGACCATCCCCTAAAACTGCATCATATCTTTCAGCGGTCGTATTTCTCCCTTCAAGAGTAACAATATATGCCTCTTACACTCCCTTAGTAGCCACCTTCAGGGCATACTCTAATGGAGTACGACCTGCTATCTATTAATAGAGCTGACATGGGCATCATCTATCTACCATTGTAGGACCAACATTTTGAGATCAAGCCTAATATCATGGAGCTGATCCGAAACATAGTTCAGTTCGTCAGTCTGCCCAGTGAGGACCCAAACAACCATCTCTCCAATTTACTAGAGATATGTGACACGTTCTTCTACCACAGAGTTTTTGAGGATGCCACTCGTCTTCACCTATTCCCCTTATCTCTAAGGGATATGAAGAATGAATAGATAAATGGTTTTCCACAATGATCTATCCTCACCTGGGAGGAGATAGCCCCGACATTCCTGTCAAAATATTTCCCACCCCCAATGATAGTGACTTTACAGAATGAAATACACAACTTCTATCAGCATGACTCAGAGTCATTGTATGATTCATGGGAGTGTTTCAAGGAGATGTTCGGAAAATTTTCACACCACAGACTCCCACTATATATGTAGGTACACACCTTGTACGAAGGACAGACGAAGAACACAAAGTCTATGGTGGATGCTGCTACGGGAGGTACGGTTATAAAGAAGTCCCCAGAAGAGCTTTTCAGTCAGTTGGAGGACATTTCTTCCAAAAGTTTCCAATGTTATTTCGAGTCAGGCACACAAAAATGAGGTTTGAAAAATATCGATTCCACTACTATGCTTGCTGCCCAGTTGGACGTTGTGTCCAAAAAGAACAATGCGTTGAATTTGAAGAGTGTGTCCCATGTACATGCGGCGAACCATTTGTAGTGAAGCCAATGTGGTGAAAACCACATCATGGGATAATGCATGGGACCTACAACCATCCCTTTGATGAGCGAGGTGAGCTATTTTGCTCAAAACTAAAGGTCGAACCAATACTAGCAGTACAAGAACTTGGTATGGCATGATCACTAGAACATAGGCTGGGGCCCACAGGAGCAAAATTCTCCACCCCAGTGACTGCCCAACTACGGTCATCCCCAGTATTAGAGATAGTACCTGAGGAAATAGTAGCATCATCAGGGATCTTATCAGCATAAAGGATATCAAAACCCTCACCCGCAGCAGCCGAGGAAGCCACCTCCTACACCAACTGCACAACCACCTCAACAGGAGAACACCTCAAGGTTAGAGGATCACATGAAAAAGTTTATATCTACTTATGAGACCAGATTCCAAAATCAAGAAGCATCCATTAGAATCCTGGAGAACTAAATTGTTCATCAGAAAAACCATTTCTCAGTGAGGCATCCTAGTACACTACCGGTAACACTAAGAATAACCCAAGGGAGGAGGCCCATGTCATTACACTGCGGAGTGAAAAAGAGATACAACAGAAGGAACCGATAGAACCAGGTGCACCTACAAACCCTACTGACAATTATGATACAGTTATATAAAACTCTTCATCCAAAATTCCCACCAAAAGAGGCCCCACATAGAAATGGAAATGAGGTTTTCAAACCCTTAGAGCCTACCTTACCCTTCCCGAAGAGGATGAAGCATATAAAGCTAGACCACCAGTTCGAACAGTTAATGGAAGTGTTCAAGAAGCCTCACATAAATATTCCATTTGTAGAGGCACTGACATAGATGCCCACATATGTGAAATTCATGAAGGAGATCCTATTCAACAAAAGAAAGATGGAGGATCTGGGCACTACTGCACTGACCAATGAGTGCTCAGTAGTCGTACAACATTCGATTCCTCCCAAGCTCGAGGATCCAGGTAGCATCACAATCCCATGCACTATTAGACCATGTGAGTTTGGGAAGGTCCTTTAAATCTTAGGAGCCAACATCAACCTCACACCCTTCAGAGTTTTTAAGAAGCTAGGGAAGAAAGACCTGAAGCCTACCCAAGTAAACCTTCAACTGGCTGACCAATACATCAAATATCAAAAGGGGCTACAGGAGTACATTCTGGTAAAGGTTGGAAGGATAATCCTCCCCATAGATTTTATGATCCTCGACATAGAGGAAGTCCAGGAGGCACCTCTCATTCTGGTAAGGCCTTTCTTGGCCACTGGGAAGGTATTTATCGATGTACACCAGGGGATATGATTTTTAGAGTAGGAGATGAAAGAGTCTCATACAATGTTCTCAAAGTTTTCAAGAAAGAATCATTACCAGAGCATGATGGATGCTATGTGTGACCACCATGAATGATCACTTGAGTAGAAAAGGTGATGATCGGGTATGTTCTTCCACCTCAAATGACTTGGTTTTTCTGCACATTCCAGTTGATGAAGCACTAGATGACCTGCAATTTCTTGAAGGTCATGGCGTCCAATATTGCAGCGTGCTATTATTCCCAACATTATGGAGTGGGTAGAGGTAAAAACACTTGTACCATCGATTCTAAAGGCTTCTACACTAGAATTGAAGCATCTCTCATCTTCTCTAAAGTACAGGTACTTGGGAGACCCTCAGACATTGCTCGTCATACATAGTGAAACACTGTCGTAAGAGTAGTAGGATTTGATTCTATAGGTTTTGAAGCAGAAGAAGCAGACTACTGGGAGGACAGTTACAGACATGAAGGGAATAAACCCTTCCATTAGCACCCACATGGTGCTGCTCAAAGAAGGAGTGAAGCCATCAAAAAAACCACAACAATGCCTGAACCCCTCCCCCCCACCATGAAGGAAGTTGTGAAGAAAGAGGTAATCAAGTAGATGAATGTAGGCATCATATACCCCATCTCAGATAGTCTGTTGGTGAGTACCCTAAAAGTGGTACCCAGAAAGGGAGATATTACTATTATTTTAAATGAAAAGAATGATCTCATCCCTACACAAACTGTCACGGGCTTGATAGTCGGTGTGGAGTACAGAAAGCAGAATGACGCCACGAGGAAGGATCATTTCCCTTTCCCTTCATGGATCAAATGCTAGAGATACTAGAAAGGCACAATTTTTACTACTTCCTCGATGACTATTCTAGTTAAAATCATATTTCCATTTCCCTAAAGGATCAAGAGAAGATCACATTTACTTTCCCCTATGGTACGTTTGCATGCTGAAGGATATCTTTTGGAATGTGTAATTCTCCCTCCACCTTCCAGCGATGCATGCTGTATATCTTCCCTGACATGGAGAAACAGATCCAATAAGATTTTATGGACGATTTTTCCATTTACAAAAAATCATTCACCACTTGATTGCGACACCTGGAGATAGTACTGGAAAGATGTGAGAACACTAACATAGTTTTGAACTGGAAAAAGTGTCATTTCATGGTGCAGAGTGGCATCGTCGTTGGCCACAGAATCTCAACGAAGGGGATATAGGTGGACCCGAAAAATATAGAATTCATTTCATGACTTCCCATTCTGACTTCTGTCAGATCCATCCACAGCTTCCTGGGACATGCAGGTTTCTATAGGTGGTTTGTTCACGACTTCTCAAAGATAACTCAGCCTCTCACGAACCTTCTGACCATGGATTCCATTTTGGAGTTTGCTGAGGCATTCAACACATCATTTGAGAACCTGAATTAGCGCCTAGTAGAATCTATAGTGATCATTTCTACCAACTATGAGGATAAATTTGAAGTGATGTGTGATGCCAACGACTACGCAGTAGGAGCAATCCTAGGCCAATGGCGTGGCCAAACTTTCCAACCCATCTATTATTCTAGCAGGATTCTCAATGAGGAACATATGAACTACACTAGCACAGAGAAGGAGATTTTTGAAGTGGTATTAACTTTTGAAAGGTTCTGTTATTATTTAATTTTATCTAATGTTATAGTTTATACTGACCATGCAACACTCAAGTACCTGCTGAAAAAGAAGAATGTGAATCCACGAATGATCTGATGGGTTCTCCTATAAAAAGTATTTTATCTGGAGACCTGATACAAGAAGGGGAGTGATAATTTTGTTACTGATCATCTCTCCCACAATGTGATTCCACATTTAGAGAAGGAGGAAGATCGAGAGATCAAGGAGGATTTCCATGATGATCACCTTTTTCAGTCAAAGGATCACCTCGGCCTTGGTATGTTGATTTTGCTAATTATTTGGATACAAGTTCCATCCACCCCGACCTATCCTACCAATAGAGGAAGAGGTTTCTCTATGATGTCATGAGGTACTTTTGGGAAGATACTCTACTCTTCCGATCCTGTGGAGGTGGGGTGATCTGACATTGCATACAAGAAACTGAAGTTAACAACGTCCTAGAATTCTATCATGCCTCTCAAATTGGGAGACATCATGGGCTAGACTGTACTATACCAAAGATCTTGTAGTCTGAGTTTTTTGTCCCACCATGCATAGAGATGCACACGAATTTTTCCTATTGCGATTGATGCCAAAGAATAGGTAATTTGCGATGCAGAGCTGAGATTCCCCATAACCCCATACTGGAGTTCGAGATCTTCGATGTCTAGGGAATAGATTTCATGGATCCATTCCCCCCATCTTTCCTAAACACATACATCATGTTTTTCATCGACTAAATCTCCAAATGGGTGGATGTCACTACTACATCACATGACACAACCACTTTGTTTGTGGCCTTTATAAAGAAACAATTTTTTAGCAGGTTCAGCATTCCCCATGTACTGATCAGTGATAGAGGGGCCCACATCAAAAAAACATTGATGAAAGGAGTACTATCGAAGTATGGAGTGAAGCATCATATGGGGATGCCATATAATCCCCAGTATAGTGGACAAGTGGAGCTCTCCAACCATGAGCTCAAGAATATTCTAGAGAAAATGGTGAACACTTCAAGGAAAGACTGGTCCAAGAAGCTAGATGAAGATTTGTGGGAATATTGGACCGCCTTAAAGATTTCACTAGGGATGTCCCCATTCTGCCTCATCTATGGAAAGTAATTCCATCTTTCAGTAGAGTTGGAGCACAAATCTTGCTGGGCCGTTAAAGCATTAAATTTTGATCTGAAGGTAGCTGATGAGAATCATAAGTTTTAATTGTCAGAACTTGATGAAATTCAATGGGAGGCATATGATAACTCCAAGATATACAAGGAGAAGACGAGAGAAATTCATGATCGGGTGATTTCGAGAAAATATTTTCAACATGGTGATCATGTACTTTTTTTAACTCCCATCTTCGATTATTTATATAAAAGATAAAGTCAAGATAGTCGGGACCGTTCTGAGTCATACGAGTATTCCAACATGGAGCGGTGGAAATTTTCAGGGAGTATGGTCAACCATTCAAGGTGAACAGACAACAACTGAAGAATTACCATCACATGGAAGAAAGGGTGGGAATGCTTTCCACCATGCATATTAGGTAAGTAGAGGTAAGTCAGTCGAGCCAACATCCTAAAACAAAGGCATTTTTTAGGAGGAAACCCAGAAGACTACACGTCGTGTACTACTTGTATAAATGGCGTGTACTTGTTAAGTGTGTGTGTTAATAAAACCAGTGATATGAATATATATTAATTTAGTAAATAAGTAGGAATGAAGCCTACACCGATAGGAATAACACTGGAATGTATCTGAACCACCTCTGGTTTTAGTTACTCGACTCTCTCCTTTGGTGAAGGATTCAATCCTTTTTAACCCATGTGTAAGTCAAATACATTTGAGTATTTTCAATATACCATATATGTTTATTTTAAGAAAAAGAAACCCCAGGATGGGGATGGACCAGCTGGCCTGGGTTGTATACCAGTTTCCAAAAGACCCGGGTACAAATCCTAACAAACCGGACCATTTACATTATTTTTCATATTAATAACACCAGACAATGTGCATTTTTATATATATAGTGTGTTCCAATTTTTCAATAATTTAAATAGTTTTTAAAATATTAATATACATATGGGTGAAGTTGGCATATTGGTAGAGTCTCGACCCTAGATCCAAAAGACCTGGGTTCGAACTCGGCTAATCTCCCTGCTTCATCCCTTTTATTCTAATTAAAACCAAATGGAATTACATTAATTTATACCATGTATTATTGGACCTATAAATTAAATATATATAATTCATAAACTTGAGAAGTAGTAAAAACTTTTCTCCAGTGGTTGAGGGCTTACGTTTGGATCAGACGATCACCGGTTCGAACCTCTCCCCAAGCACCAGAACAACGGTTTTACTTCTATTTTTCCAATTTTAGTACACATGATGTGTATTTCTTGATACATTACGTGTATAGCTTTATTTTTCAACCATTATATATATATGTGCATATATTTATTTTTATTTTAATTATTAATATTAATTATTATATAGTTTACTATAATAATTATATTATATTTATTTATTATTCATTTTATACTCATAATAGTTAAAAAACCACAGTAGTACATAGCGTGTAGTTATGAGTACACGTTGTGTACTGCAGATACAAATGACGTGCTCCAACCGACTTGATCCCATGTCATGTGACTCCCCTCTCTCTCCATTTTCTTCTCATGCACGCCCTTCAGCCTCCCCAAATTCGAATCCACCATTTTTGTGCCTTTTAGGTCCTTATTTTTTATTAATTGCAATCCTCACTCCAGGTATTCCATTCTCTACTCCTCATTTAATAGTTTTCCATCATTTTATAGTGATTTGTTGATCAGCCACCGTTTTGACTTCCCGTGTAGTACACATACATGAAATGAAGAATACACATTGTGTACTTTTGTACATGTCCACACACTGACAATTCAAAATTTGAAACTACATGGTGTGTCTGTTTTGGTACACACCATTTACCATCTAGAGTCGTTACTAGTTACCTCATTCACATGGCCATGCAAACCATGTTTACACAGAGGGTGTGTATGTTCAGTACACGCCGTGTCTCCCATTTATAAGGGTCATCCCACGTAAAACACTCCACACAACCATCTGAACCATGTTATAACAGATGCCATGTGGCTTTATGGAATAGCGTGTACCATACTATATGGCCTTACTATCACCAACCTGTGTATATTCCCCTACATGACTCAGACCTTATGTCCAGCAACATGCCATGTTGTATCTTCACATGACATATACTTCATTCATGGCTCTACTCGGACAACAACTATATCTTTGATCCACATGATCAGGAAACCATTTGCACAGACACAACGTGTCTTATTTCTATACGCTGTGTATCCTTCCCTGGCCAGTGACAAGCCCACTCGGTGTGTCTATCCAGAGAACACGGGTTGCTAACCTTCTCACACTACATGCTGTGTACTCTTGGTTTACACGCTGTGTACTTTCTATTTTTCTATTTTATTACAATTTATTTTTCATTTTATTTTATTTTTATTTTGTTTTTTTACTTTCTTTTCAGGTTATGGGGTATAGAGACCCTACGTGTGGGAAGCAACCCGCCTCCACTACTCAGGGAGAGAGGCCCAATTTTCATCAAATACGACTCCAGCCCAAGATGACACCAGCCCTGAACTTCATGGTGTACCAGACTCCTCCTCTAGCCATCTTTCCACCACTCACCACCCCAACAGAGGCTGTTACTAGTTCTGCATCTCCACCACCCTGTATATATCCTCTGAGCACCGCCATTTCATCACCATCAGCAACCACACCTCCTGATCCGTCCTTAGTAGTAGCTGATCCCTCACCAGCTTCCACATCTAGCGGACCTTCACATACTGAGGCCAGTCCACCATTGTCCACTACCAGTTACCTCTATCCTTGTTTGGTGTTTCCAGTCATAGACCTGACGCATGACTATGTCTAGCACTTCTCTTACTGCACAATCTAGTCGAGCAGTCATTATTTGGACATCAACGTGCCTTAGTAGCTAGGTATTTGGGGGGAGTTGGAGTTGATCCTCGAGCACACGCTGTTACTCACGATCTTTCAGGTCATCACTCATATTTTTAGAGATTTGTTTTTGGAGTTATCTACATCCTTTGAGATCGACGGGCTCGATTAGCAGGATACGCCTAGCGACACGGTCCCGGTGGTCTGATTTTGGCTCGGCAATCGACCTTTTTCCCTTACCTTTCTTGATTTTTTCCAAAGGTGTGGCTTCTATCCCCATCAAGTCACCCCACCCCTTGTCCCCACCCTAACCTGCCACGGGAATTCTGAGCTCATCGCCATGTGACGGAATATTGCTGGTCCCGACCACCACTACACCCCACTTCCCATAAGAGTACCCTCATCATTGACCCTATCCTCCGCTTCACCCACCAGTGCTTTAGTGCCATCCTATTTCTCTACCACGAGGATATGGGAGTTATGACCGACTGTGACATGGATCTTCTAACCTATGTAATCTAGAAGGACTACCCGGACCACCCCTACCTTACCACATCTTATATCAATGCTATGTTCACCGACCATCAGGGAAACCTGAATGGTGGGTTCTATGCCACTTACCTTGCCCACCACCTCATCATTTTCGAGCCTTCCCTTCCCCATGACCGATTAGTTTCCCCCTAGTGGATGGACATTCTCATGATTATTCGCATGGGATTGGTCCAGAAGCAGGGGAACATATGTCCTTGACCAAACACCATGACCACCCCCTTTTAACCCTCTTGCCGTCGATGTTTTAGCTGAACCTCCTTCCCCACCCCTTCCTACTTCCTCACCCTTCCCTACTTCCTTTCCCATTCCCCATCATGTACCTTACCCTACCCCTTCATCTTTTGCACCCTTGGCTGAACTCCCCATCACTATCCTCCTAGCCAAGATAGACCACTTCCTGGATTGTCTGAATCATCAGGAGGCTACTATCCTTTAGGTGAAGACTACATCTGCTCATCACCTAGACTGCATTGAGCAGATGGTGGAGCTACAGCTACATCATTAGGGGATTCCACTTCCACTAGCGGCTACATCTACTTCAACACTACCGGCCTTTACCATACCCCCTTCTGACGTTTATGTGGACACAGAATCCATACTCATCTTTACTAAAGGTACTGGCCCACATCCTCTTGAAGAGATCTCCATCATGAACACCCCTTCAGCAGCATCACTACGACTGGTCGAGAGCTCTATTCCTCCCGCTACTACATCTGCTAATTCTACCCCACCTATCCTATACACTTCCTCACTTGAGGCTACACTGTGACTGTGACATTTTATTTTTCTTCTATATATAGTTTTTCCCATTTCTGCACTGTGATGATGTGCTTGCTTTTAGTTTTCTTTTCCATCGCAGTCACAGGTACACTAGAGTGACTTTTAGACGTCTCGACTTCTTACCGTAGTTTTTTGTTTAGCACAAGGGGATTATTCTTTCAGTTATCATAGTTTTTTTGTTTCTCTTTTTAGTCCTCCCCTCTCCTAGGCCTTATTGTGTCTTCTTCATCTTTTTCCCCTAAGTAGTGCACTTGGTGGACCATGTGCAGTATTAAGTGTGGGGGAGAGTCTCTCAACCATTTTAGTCTTCGAACTTACCGTTATCTAGGAGACATCATTATTAGATGATATATTTGAAAATTTGTAGAAATTTTGGTTAGTCATATTTATAAATAATAAAGCTATAAGTAAGGAATTTTTAAAAGTTACATAATTATTTTGGTTCTTAAGTGATTTAAAATGATTGTTGATATATTTTAAATTGAAAATTGTAATCCTTGTCTAATTACATTGACTAGGATAATAATTTATATTCATGTCCCAACCTGATTGTCTCTTTTTTTTTACCACTCCTGAGAGGTTTTCTAAACTCTTTATCATATTCTTTCTAATGCCCTATTTCTTGAGAGATTATTAGGATATACATAACTACCAGAATTTGCACCTTTTCTTTTCAAAACATGAAGAATTTTTCAGTTAAATTAAAATGATCAAGTCATTATATTGTTTCAACCCATTTTATCTTAAGACCTACCCTACATCTGATCTTCATAATGCCCCTATAAAAAATGAACAACCTTGATAGGAAGCCATATTACAAGCCTATTTACCCTTCCTACCCCAATTATTTTTAACTTTTCATTATTATTAAATTGAGATTTATAGAAGAAATTGGCAGTACATGGTTAATTTTTTGGAATACTCATGAAATTATGTGTGGGGGAGTACCTCTTGTTCATTTGGGGTAGAAAGGGTTCCAAACCCCGATTCGTGGAATTCGTAAGTGGTCCCCTCAGTTTAAACCAAAAATGATAAAGACAAGGGGACCTTATACTCACATGATGGTTTGTGAACCCTACCTAACTAAGGGAGGTAGTGGTAATGAGAGAATTTGACCAAACTTGTTGATGATTCTTTTACATTGATATTTATTTTTAATATTATGTTGTGTTATTTAAAGAATTTATCCTCTATTTTCAAGCCTCAAAGTTTATTTTTCACATCTTTACCTATTATCCCTTAGCCACAGATACATGTGAACCATATTGAAAATCCCTCATGATTTTTGTAATTCAATTTCCTGAAGTAGTGAACTAGATTTCTTGAAAACCTATGTATAGAGTGTATATAACTTAGATTTATCATAACTTTGATTTAAAATATATTGAGTGTTGAGTGTGTTATTTACAGGTGAGATAGATCATCAAGTGGCATTCCTATATTTGAAAGGTTGTAAACTGTGTTTAAAAGAGGATGAAAGTAGTTAATTGAATTATATATGAGGCATGATTATAATATCCTATGAATTGCATATGTTTTGTACCTTTTCATATTTTTCTATTATGACTGTATAATTTACACTTATGATTAATTGAATTCCTTCTTTTTAAAATATAGACTCTTTTAATTAGATGTTAATATTTAATTGGGGGCAAGCAAATGACTAAGTGTGGGGGAGTTTGATACAACCGATTTTTGTATACATTTCTACATATTTTATTGAAAATTAGAACATGTTTTTAGAAAATACCTACTACTTAGTAGATAAATACTCTGATTTTAGTGATCTTGTTTATTTTCAAGTGTTTTCTGGCCAAACAAAAAACCAAGAGAATTTTGAGCAAAATTCCTATCAACGAGGCATGTAAATACCTACACACCATATAGATTTAGACTCAGACATGGATCGACTAGATGAGTACATTCCCAAATCGCCAGTACAGAGACAACACACAATGATGGTCATACCTACATGCTGTGTACATGCTTCTAGATGTGGTTGGTGGTGTTTTCTAGAGACTACATGCCATGTGAGGTGGCACCACACGCCATGTACCCTCCAATAACTAGCCGTCAATGCCGCGAAAGTCAAGGGCAACACATCTAGCTACATACCAGAGAAAAACTATGACAAAAGCGCATTGACAAAACTACATGACATGTATGTTTTATACATTCCATGTACTTTTGTTTATTATAAATACAGGACTTGGACTATAGAATTAGGGGGTAAATATTCAATATTCGAAGGAGGGAGGTTCCGATGCCCTGTTATCATGCTACCATTGTTCCGCTACATCTCCATTCCACCATTCTACCAAAGAATTCACCTCTCCTGAAAGTTTCTACGATGACCACATCAGGTATCGAGGGTTCTATTGTCATCTTTTCTTCCATGTGTTACTAAACAACTCATATGTTGGGTCTATGGGTGATGAATGAGTGTTGTAATTTGGATTAATTATTATGTTTGTGTTTGTTCTATTTAATTATTTTTATTATTCTTCAATCATTTCTTTTTTATCACAGAAAATTATGAGCCAGACTAAGGGAATAATTTTCAGGGACTCAAATGAAGAACAATGATGAATACCTTCATGATCATTGGATGTATTCATCTACTCACAAATAGACTGATCTAAATAAAGAATTTTGAAACACTGACTACCGAACCAAGGAGTTAGTATCTTCATTTCTAGACATTGTTTACCGGGCCAAGGGAACCTTGTCACAATTGAAACCCAGAGTGTTGGGTTATCATGAACAACAAAACCTAATAAGAAGTTCATATAGCCTCCATAATTTACATAGCCCCAACACACTCCTTTTTCTTTCAGCCACATTAAAAATTAATTTTGTTTCCATTTCTTTTAAACTTGAATCCTTACTTCAGTAATCAAAATGGTTTTCATAATCAAAAACAAAAATCCCACTCTAAATTCAGCATCTTTCACTAAGTTAATTCCAAATGGAATCGAATTCACACATTCATTTGTTCCCTATTGATCAACCCTGCACTTATGATATACTATCTCAAGAGTGGGTAATATCAATTTGGAACACCAATAACATACCTTAGGTGAAACAACAATCCAAAAATCGTTGGTGTAATTAATTATTCAAATATTTACAAGAGTTCCACTCCTCCTCCATTATAAAAATGCATCCTCTACTCCCAGTTACTCACACATATTAAGCCCCATGGATCGACTAAACTCATCTCTAATAATCACATAACATCCCTCCCTTACACCTAGAAGCATTACCTTGTTCATAAATAAATCCAAGGAATCCATTTGGTACAAACCAAAGGGAGTTACTTGATTAAGAGGTCACATATTCTCTCAAGATCCTTTCATTTATTTTCATTCTCCACCCCATCCACTCTATTTTTTGCAAGATTGTATAACAAAAAAAGTATCCTCAATATACTATAATATTTTTTTTCTAATTTTTAGACCTAAATGTACACACACCTCCATATAATTGGTAATGAACATACTATTTATATGTACGACAAACTATCACCTCGCAAAATGATGATTGTTCATTTTTCCTTTACCGCCTCTCATGGTGGAAATTATGATGGACACTCTATTTATATATGTAATATATTATATATATTATATATTTAATCTTATCTATTACTATTAAAATACAGATATTTTTATATTAAATTTGGTGTAAATATGATAATATCATTTGATGAAGTGTGGACTACCCCCCCACCCATGCGTTGTGATTTGTTCACACACTACAAGGATTGTATTAAGGATGTTTTTAGTGAAATGTTATGATATATATAACATTATAATGAATATTTAATCATATTATATACATATATACATATATTTCAGTTTTTTCTTTCTTTCAATACGAAAATAAAAACAGAAACGACTTTCATGTGTACATACGACTTAACGTCTCCATAAACGGTGTATTCCATTTCGTACTTATATATTATATAGATAATTATAATGAATATGTACTAAATATAAATGATATATATATATATATATATATATATTATATTTTAAGTTCTTGAATCATGATACAAGTATAAGGACTAAAGATATAACAAATTAAGATATGTAAAAAGAACAGAACAGATATTACCCAAACTGAAACCTTAACATATGATTTTTAACAAGAAGGTAATATAAGGACATAATAAAACCATATATGGTATTATATATAATAATATTTTTTTTAATATATTTATATTAAATTTATATTTTTTATACATGAGGTTTTAATGACTACAAAGAGAGTCAAAACACAAGGTAAGGGAAATTTCATCTCACTTTTATTTCTGTGAGATACATACCTTATTCCCCACTCAATTATTTTGTGTGGTGTATATAATTCCCATTAATGTATTATATATATCTTATAGATAAATTTATGGGTATTTTAATATCCATTTTATGAATATTATTTCATGGGATTTAAGTTTCAAAAGTTACTAAATTGGTAAGATAGGTTTTCTTCAATTTTCCTTCTTTGAGACTCATGTTTTGTTATTCTCATAATTTTTTTTAGATGTGTATATACTTTTATTTTACATGTTATATCATGAATATAATTCATTTATTGATATTTTATTATTAATTTAATTTCCTTTTCTTAAATAGATAGTGAAATCCCATGTGACCAAGTAGCAAGAGTTTATTGAAACAATCTCATCATATTTTAATATTGTTAATGATTTTGTTTCTATTGATGAAATATTGTGAGCCATATCTCCAGAATACTCATTATTTTTTGAATACTCTGTTATTTCATGATATATTTATGTATTGGAACCATTATTACACATTTTGTTACATATGATAGTTAAGAATTTGTTTTCAAGAAAGTCCAACTTTACCCTCTCTACAGTCAGAAATCTATGATCCATCAAACCATGTTTTCAAAAAAGGGTTTCCAACAATATTATAATATTCTAATATAATAATTAAAATATTTTTTCCCTTTTTTATTTTACTAATTATTTCAATGTAATATTCTTTTTTCTTTCTAAACAAGGATTTTTTCTACACTTTTTTTTCTATGAAAAAAAGGAACGTTCTCATTTCCTCACACGGTATGTACGTATTTACTCGGCATTGTTTATGTGAAGATTTATTTAAATTTTTAAAATTTTAATCTTTAATAATATTTTTCTAAAATTAATTTCAATGAAATTGGTTTCAAAACACTTTCAATATTCATTCATTAGTTTTGAAGTGAAAAGTTTTTCAAAACATTTTCACGTTATCTTTATAATTTTAAAAAGTGATTTTAAATAAAATGGGTTTTAAAACATTTTCATGATTTTTATAAGTTTTCTATGTTATTTTCAAAGAAATGGGTTTTAAGAAATTTCCAAGACTTATTTATACATTTTTAATGTTATTTTCTTAGAAATGTTTTTCATAACATTTTCATGATTTCCTCATATATTTTAAAAATGCTTCAAAGATAAAGGTTTTTAAAATATATTGAATCTTATTTTATATGTTTTCATGAAAAAGGTTTTCAAAAAAAAAATTAGCTTCCTTTATAAGATTTCAATGGAAAAGGATTTAAAATTATTTTGAGTCTTTTTTATAAGTTTTTAATTTGTTTTATGATAAAATTATTTTCAATAATTTTTATGAATTAAAAAACATTTTTCAAAGAAGAAAGAATGTTTTTCTCAAGATTTTTTTTGAAATATATTTCAAAATTATTTTCCATATAATATGACATCTGTTGATGTTACTCATGACTATCTAGGAAATGATCTAAAGGTTCCATTCATATTCTTTCTCTTAATGGGTTATTCTAAATATCATGGTCTTTATGAAACCCATTTCTCTTTCAAAGGTCATATGTTTATGAAATCTGGTTCCCTTTCATTGGTTTTATGTTTATCAAATCCCTTTCTCCTTCATGGGTTATACTTTTCATGAAATGATAATAAAACCTATATCTTTTTCCAAATGTTATTATATGTTTATATGTTTTTGATACCCATTTCATTTCATGGGTTAAGATAGGATTATTTATGATTTTGTTTCACATGTATGTATGATTTCACTGTGAGATGGGTGGGACCTATATCTGCTTCCAGTGCATTGGGTAAAGATTTATATATCATGATATAGAATAATATGGTCTTTGGAGTGAACCTTGACTACTAATACGGTGATGAAAGTGAACAATGACTACCAAGATGGTTTGAGGAATGAACTCATGATATTAATATGGCCATGGTAATAAATCGTGACCAGCAAGATATTATGAGGAGTGAAATCATGCTAATAAGATGGCCATGGGAGTGAACCAAGACTACCAATATGGTATGGGGAGTTAACCCATACAACTAATATGGCTTGGAAAGTGATTCATTGTCTACTATATAAATCATATTATATGATTATGTGTTTGCCAAAACTCAATATTTTATTCCTATGTTATTATTTCATGACATATGTTGTTTATTTCCTTTTGGTTCATGTCTAATTAACTGTAATTATTTATGAAATTTTTTATATTTATGATCTTTGATATGAAGGTTATGATATTCTATTATCAAGATCACATTATCATACCCCTATGTTAATATTTATGCCAACATATCTCCCTTGTTTACCCTTATTGAGCATCTGATCTCACTAGTTTTTATTTTTCCTTCCCTTAGGTTAGAAGATATGCACTATGATTTATGTTTCTAAGAAGGGTAATAGTCAAGAAGAACCTAGTGGAAGATAAATTATCTCGCTTATGTACCACTGTTGATGTTACCATGTTTCCAAAGGCACTATACTAGTGCGGTATTTGGGTATTTGTTTGTATAATGTTGTAAGTTTTCTGAAAATGTTATGTAATGTAAATATTTTAAAATAAAGTGTCTCCATAGACATTTTCCACTATTATAGTCGGGGTAGTGAACCATGACTACTATGATGGTTTTGGGAGTGAACCTAATCCACTATTTTTATCTTGGGAGTAATCCTTTACTACTATAATGGTTTGGAAAGTAATCCCAATCCACTATGATAGTATTTTAAATGATACTTTACTACTAAGGAAATGATTTTATATTATTATGTGTATACAATATTTCCATGTCTTATGATAATGTTATGATTCCATGAATTATATTCTTTTACTCCCTTATGATTCTTTTGTTATAAACTTCAATGATCTATTTCATGACTAATTTTTATGATCTATGATATGCATGGTATGATTCTCAAATATTATTTGAATGTTACAATACAATTATTCTCTTTTCATGATGATAAATCCTTTTTTTACCCTTACTGAGCATCTAACATTACCCTTTCTTATGGTTCCTTTAACCATGTTTTGAAGAAAGGTAGTTGTATGATATGTCATTGAAGTGTGATTGTTATGAAGAACATAGTAGGATATGATTTTGTTCACTATGAACTAGTTGTTTATGTATCTATGTTTCCAATGACACTAGAACTAAATGATTCTAATGTGGATCTTTATGTTATGAAATGAATACTGTTATATTAATATTTTATATCAATGTATGATAATTTTGGACCACTTTAGTTGGTATCATAGAAAGGATTAGTTAAGCTTTAGAAACTAAGATGAGAAAACATTAAGGATATCCCTATGGATGTATCTAAGGATAAGTCTAGGAATAATACCATGTATTGTAAAATGGCTTGGAATTTTGTTGAAGGATAGAGGTAGTGGTTTCCATGAAGTTTCATCCCTTTATGGCTACTAAAAGTATATGTGGCTCTAGAACATTTGTAACTAGGTGTAATAACTCTGAAATGGGTGAATTTAGGTGGACTCGATCGTCACATGGTGTGAAAAGATGGGACTTATTGCATACTTGGTTTGAAACTCCCAGTTTAAATGCTTTGTAAATTCACAAAATCTGTATGAATTATATTGATGGATTAGAATAATAACCATGAATTACCTAGGTTAATCCCAAAGATTCATAGACTGAAAATGACGTGTCGTGATTTAGAAATCTTAGAAGTGTTTTTTCAAGATTATTGGGTATTCCATAATGATTAGTATTTACCAAAATATTATTTTTAGTTTTTAGTATATTTATGGAACATGAAGAAACCATGTTAATTCTAAATGTGACATAAAATAAAATTATATTACTCTAGAAAAACCAAACATTATGATATATGGAATAAAAATTCTCATTTATATTCCCACACAACTTTCTCAAGCTATGAATCAGGTTGAACATCCCAATGGAAAAAAGGAGGGAAAAAATTTCTATTAATTCCTTTAAGAGGAAATTTCATCTTTATTTTAGTGTTTCCACTAATCCATTAGTTTTTGAGAAATGGATTGGTCCCACTTAAAACAAATTTCCCATTCTCTAGTCTTTAGAGCATGAAAATTCATTATGATTGTCTATCATTAGGATGTAGAATTGGATCAATGGTGGAATTTTATCATGAATTGGATTCAAAAAGATGAGATTGACTATAGGGAGTTGGATGAGTTTAAGAACTTATTTATCAATAATTATATTATTCATATTCTTCACATAAAAAATGGATAGTCAGTTTCACGAGTTAATGTAGAAGGGTGATGAATCTGTTGGTACCTATATGGAAAATTTTACAATACTTGTGTGCTCTTCTTCTGGTAATATCATCCAACCCAAAAGTATAGTTGATAAATTCATTAGTGATTTATAAAATAGTATCTGAAGGGAATTAGACATAATGTGATTCGGTATCTATAAAGAAATTGTTCTTTGTACTATCAAGTTAGAAATGGATATTCGAGTTAACCAAAAACGAATTGTTTCGATAAGAAAAGAAATATCTAATTAAAATGAAACTATGGAATCCATTGAGAAAATTAGTTCACATTTCCTTCATGATCAAAGTGTGGAAGAAAAACATAGAGGAAATTGTAATGGAGTAGCTGGTAAATGTTTTATAGTTGGAAAGGAAATTCATCAAGAAATTGATTTCTAAAGTGAAGGATGAAGTTAGATAATGATGAAAATATATATAATGCTCCATAAGATGCACCACCCACAATCTAGTTATTAAAATTCAAGGATTATGGACATTTTGTGAATAAATGTCCTAATCCATGGGCTAATTAAGATGATAAGACACTACAATCTATGAAGAGAAAAGAATAATGGAATGGTTTATGTAAACACAAAAGTTAAAGTGTAACATAATAATTTGGGTACACTTATCTATCAATCATTAGTTGGGAATTTCATGATTTATTTTGTATGAAGGATCCCAATGAAAATATTGTAGTTCATACTTCAGTGGAACATTGTGTGATTTTAAGAATTGAGTATCTCTATCTATATAGATTTTGGAATAATAAAACCAAATTTTATATTTTAAATCATCTTATGATCATCTATCGATGCACATATTAACCATGAAATCCAATGTAAATGCTTTTGTTCTATGATAGGAGTTTATTTATAGAATAAATAATGAATTATATTTTTGAAGAATATATGTCTACATGTAATATTAACCTGATAGTTATTGATACAATCATGGATTGTGAGTTTAAGTATGATTATATATTCAAAGTCATATACACCACTTTTGAGGTTTTTTGTGACAGGAGTTTATCAAGAATATTGATATTTTAGGAGACATTTATGGAAATACAATCCTTTGGATTTTCATATGTTTTAGTGAAAAAGTTATTTGACTAGGAATGGCTTTATACTTTATGGATGTAAGATTAAAGGTATTGGTATACTTTAGGGTTTATCATATCTTCTATGATAAGGTAATTATAGCATATTATGATTTGGTAATTTTATAGGAATTATATTAATATACTGTTTTAAAACATATTACTCAGATAACGAGTGAAAACCATTCATATCTAGCATAGTCATGGGGATTGAACCCACAATCAAACGGTGAAAGGGTGTAGCACCTACCACTAGCCTATGTGAAAAAGTATTCATAGAGGGACAACATAAATAGAGGTATTTCATTGTATGTATTTGGAAGCTTGGTACATCAAAAAATTATGACTGAGAGGAAAAATTATAAGTGGATGTTACAACCATTACCTATACCATAATAGTAATGGGAAAACATCACTATGTACTTTATTGTAAAATTCTACAAAAAATCTAAAGGGAATAATGTTATATGGGTTTTAGTCAATCAATATAACAATTCATCATGATTAATCTATATTAGATAATATTTTTCTCTAGATCATATTTCAAGGATATAAATTAAGGAATTGGTAAGGTTAAACGGAGTATCATATTCTATTGTATCTGATCATGATACGAGGATTACCTCAAAGTTCTATAAAATTCTTTATCAATCCCTTGATATAGATTTTATATTTAAAATTGCATATCATCCTCATACATGTGATTAGCTTAAGAGAAAAATTAAAACCTAAGAGGATATGATGAGATATTGTTCAATAAAAATCAATGGGGGTTGAGATGAAAACCTTCTTATGGTTGAGTTTTCTCATAATAATAACATTCACTCAAGAATTATGATGGATCATTATGAATCCCGATATGGAAATAAGTTTAAAACACCGATGTTTTGTGTAGAAGTTAGAGAAGGAAATATATTGGGACCTAATATAGGTGAGGTATGTGAAAATAAATCCATATCCATTTAATAGAACATCAAGGCTGCTCATAGACGACGAAAAATGTTATTCTTATAGTTTTTATCATGATTTAGTTTTTGAATTTAGTGATAATTTTTTATAGGAATTTCTACATAGAAGAATGCAATGAGATTCCAGAAGAAAGTAATGTTGAAAACTAGCTGTATTTTCCACTTAGAGATTATTAGAAAAGTATAGATGGTTGTTTATCATTTGGTGCTTCTAAAAAACCTCTATCAATTCCATGATGAATTTCATGTATATCTCATGAATATGTATATTCCTTTTCATTGACATTTAATGTACTCATAGTTCATATGAATTGAGAAATATATTTATCACAAGGAATAACCAGCGGAGATTATGAACATAGATATGAATTTTGATAAAATAATACCACTCAATTATTTAGTGTTTTGGGGAGAAATAACCAGTTTCAAAAGGCTACATGGGAACTAAAAGATTTCATGAGGCAGAAGTGTCCTCATTTATATTTATCAAAGTTACAAATTTTGAGGTAGAAATTCATTTTTTTAATGGAGGTAGAATTTAAAACCCCATGTTATTATTATTATTATTATTATTATTTTTGAATAAATATAATTTCTTTGATATCATGTGTTGAATGCAACACTGAGTTTTAAAAAGCCATAATATACTATTAATATCATTATTTAAATGTGAATGTTATACCATTTTTGTAAAACATAATAAGATGAATAGTAATAATCACATTTTAAAAATTAAATATAATGGTTTTATATAAAATAAACATATATATAGAAAAGTACATATTTTAATTGAAATTTAATTTTATTGAATATGAAAAAATGATTACAACTGCTTGAAAGAAGGAACTTTACAAAAATATTTTTCAAAAAGAGGCATAAACTCCTTGGTTAGAACTATAGAGGATCTTAGGTTCTAATAGATCACCCCTTTATTAGAAAGACCATTAGTAAGATAATTTTTCTCCCAATACAAATGGGTGATGAATAAGTACATTCTTGAAAAAGAGTACAAAAATTTCATCCATAGAGAAATCACCTTCCAAAATAAATGAGTGTTACTAGATTTGAACTCATTCACTATAATATTAGAGTCATAGTGAAACCATAAGTTGTTTCTTCATCTTTTTATTTCCATATCAACCTGTTTGATCAGTCCATGAATTTGCACCCCAATAGTTGAATATAATTCAGAGGGAACATAAATTCATCCCATAATCTATCCATTATAGTCTTTGAATATATATTCAAATCCCAAAGGATAGGGATTTACTATTGATGAACCATCAGTATTTCATTTGAACCATATAATAAAAAGTGATACAAATGACGTCCATTGTTCCTTTCAATGGAAAATACATACCTGTAATATCAAATTGTTTTAGGATATTAAAATCATGAATAAAATTATTGGAAGTTTCTTTTTTGGATCAAATTTTCTTCCTAGATGTCCACCATGACTTTAGCCATAGAATATGACATATTAATTGGAAACTATGCATTATTTCACATTATTATATTATCCCATATGATGTGCTAAACTTCATAATAAGAATCCATGAGATGGATGACCATTTTCCAAGAGACATGAATATTGCAGTAAACATAGAGGAGGTTCTATTCAGAATCATCATGTACCTTTCAAATATCAAAATACTAATAAATCATCTTCCACAATTTTTAGGTTGTATTATAGCTAATGAATAGGGGGTTAAAATATTCTCTATAATAGTGGAATAAATTGAATCTACATAAAATTAAATACTCACTGCCTGAAGGCAATAATCAATTGAAATATTTAAAAATTCAATTCTCCATACTAGTGTAAATCCTGATGGTTGCACTATTTTTTTTGTTGAATGTTCCAAGCCAATTATACACATTCCCAAATTTGGTATTCCTATAAAATAGTTTTGAATTCATTAAATAATTAGTTATAGGTTCATGAATCATGATATATTTATAGTTATTGAAATTATGGTTCATCACAACACACTTAATCTTCTCTGATTGACTGTCCTTATTTTATATATCGGTTTCCATTGAGATGGTAATATTGTTCTTAGGATTACATTTATTCATATGATCCACCACTGTAATACCAATCCAATTCTCAAAGAAAAAATTAAAATAATATTTTCTGTTAATAAGATACTGGGAGTTTAAAGTAATGGTGGTAAAGACATTTTCGAAAGCTGGCCAAACTGAAGATTCACCATAATTTAGGTTTCCCGATACCAACATGATAAAAAATATAGATTTTATAAAACCAATAGATTTTTAATTCTCAATGATTAATATTCATATGAATTTTTCATTCCAGTATTGATACAAGATATAGTGGTTCTTGATTCTATGTCCCCAGAGAGATTCAGGCATTCAACATTGCTTCCAAGACATGGTGATAATATTTTTCAAGAAGAATGGATCCACTCAAAAACATTTAACAGAATTATTAATACTCTTAAGTAGAGTGGTAGGAAATTTATAAACAATAAAACAATAAACAAATTTGGAATGATAGTAAACTTCACAAGACATACTCTAGCTTCCACTGAGAGAGATTTAACTTTCTAAGAAGCCAAGATACTTAGAAACTGACCATGAATAATACTAAAATTGTGTGATCCTAGTATTACCCAAAATAAAGGAACACCAAGGTAATTGAAAGGTAAAACCACCTCTTTAATTCCTATGTGATTAATCACTTCTACTTTCCTTCTAGTTGAAAATTTTTTCCAAAGAATTTAAAATGTTTTCTTCAAATAACATCCTTTCTCAAGAACCCTTCATAGTGTAAAAGAATATTTTAAATATTTTAAATATTTAGTTTCTCCTATTTAGTGAAAAATATAAATTTATCATCATAAAAAAAGTGTTGGGGAGAAAGTAAATATATATCATCCCAGATGACTTTCAATTTACCATTATATTCTATATTAAAGAAGAATAGTATTAAGACAATCCTCTGTAATGGAAAATATAATAACTAATATGGGGTTAACTTTTATAACCCTTATTTAAATATTGAAGTATCCCTCAGGTGATCCATTGATTATAATTAAGATGTTTTTTGAGGAAATAAGAATTTTTATCTAATGAATAAATTCATCATCAAATCAAAAATTGATAAGTACCATAAAATTGAATCCAAAATACATAGTTTCAAATTTTTTATTTATTTCAATCTTTAAATAAACGTTTCCACCCATACTATACATTTTTAATAAATTCACACACTTAGATGTCATGAACATGCCATATTGTATTATTCTTCCTTTAACAAAACCAAATTAGTTCCAAGATATAATTTATTATAAATTCGAGGAAACCTATTAGAATTAATGTTTTAAATTATTTTATCGATGGTATTCATAGGATCCACCAGCCAAAATGATTATATGCTTCTTACATTATCTATCTTTCGAACGAGAGCTAGAAATTGAGAATTAACACCATTTATGACTGATCCATATTTGAGAAAATGATTGACCATAATTTAGAAATCATGTTGAGTAGTACAATAGAAAGTTTGAAAGATAAAGTTTATGAAATATTATGGGCCAATAGAACATCTAGTATTCAACCCAAAGACTGCATCTTCAATCTCCAAATCCAATGGGACCGAGTTTATTATCGAATTATCCTCAACATTCACCACTCTAGGTGTGATACCTTCCATAAATCATAAATTACATATTAGTCCATTTGAAAGGTTCATAAAGAAAGGTATTACATTATATGAATTATATTTTCCTTAAATAAAGAATTGATAAAAAGTATTTATTTTTTATTAAATTCTTTATATGTTTCAAAAATACTATTTTATCAAATAAATGTTATTATTTCTTCATCTGAAGAAAAAAAATTTAATTTTTTAAAATTATATAAAATTTATTTTGAAAAATAAAATTCATTTTTTAAAGACTACATGTAAAAAATATTTTTTATTGATTTGATTATTTTTTTGAGTTTTTTTGAATGGATTATTTTTTCAATTAATAGTAAAAAGTATTGATTTTTATTAAAAACTACCTTTTTGTTTAAATAATTAAAAAGAAAATGTTTTTGATGATGGTTTAAAAAAAAATTTAGTTAAATTATATATTTTTTATTCCAATTTTTCCTTTCTAATGATTTTCATATTTAATTTCAATATTAAATCTTTTTATACTTAAGAAAATGTATCCTCCGAAAACTATTTCTTGGTCGCGTCTATGGGTTTTGTTTTAACTTATATTCTGCCACATATGTCAATTGAATTTGATAAAATGGATTCTATATTTTTAATAATAATAATTTATATAATATAATGTTTTTAAATTAATTTCTTCCTTAAATAATATTAAAAACTGAATAAAAAGTTAATTACCGTGGTTAAGGATAAACCAGAGTTTTGGTTATTACTCACGCAAGTGTTAAAATTTTTTTCAATATACATAGGATTTCTATTTAACAAATTTTATTTAATAATTATAATTTTTGGGTAAATATTATCTAATTAGTCTCATTTTAATTTTATTATTAAAAGACAAATTACCTAGATAAATGAAAACATAATAGTTATTGTGTTAAAAACTACAATGGTAAAAATGATAAAACTTAGAGGGTAGGGGAATAAAATATTTAAAACATGTATACAATGTTGTGGTGGAGATTTTTATTGATCATATAATACCTAAAATCCATTATTCATTTTTTTTTGTAAATTGGGGAGATATAGAATTCTCATTATTGAATACTTTTAGGTGTTTAAAAAAACCACTCCTCCTCAAATATAAAAGGGGACCTCCTCCCCTCACTTATTCACATATCTTAAGACCCTTTACTTGACCAGAGACTAAAACAATTCATACCGAACCTCCTTATACACGTTCTAGTGCTACATTTCATCCCAAAGGACCAACCATAGGGTCCTTAATACGATATCCAATAGAGCTTATTCTAAGAAAATGTAATTGTATACACTAAGCTATTTATTTTCACTTCTTATCTTACCACATATATTAATGTAATAATAATTTCAATATAATAACCCAAGTATATCACACATAATGATATTTTATTATGTTTATTTTTTAACCAACATTCACACCCTCTTCCATAAAATGGGAAATTAAATTATTGGCCATGTGTATGGCTAACTACCACCACACGAACCGATGAAATTCATTTTCCATAACTGAATCTCATGGGTGGATATAATGATGGATTTAAATTATATAAAATATATTCAGAACATAATTATACTTTTATAATTATAATATCACACACACCTTCTTACCTTCCATTTTGTGGGAATACGATAACGCTACTCGTGTGTATGATAGACTACCGGCTCACGAAATGACGTGATTCATTTTTCACATACCCTTTACATGGAAGGTAATTAGGATAAATATAAGAAATATTTGTGATATATTTGAAATCATAATGACTCTGTAAATTCAATATATTATTTACCTTCCTTTCATTACATCCATCAGGAAAATACAAACATCGTTCTTGCAAATGTATGGCCCAACGTCTCCTTAAATGATGTAATTAATTTTCCATCTCTAACATTATTTATTTTTATAAATACATATATAATTAATATATACGATATTTATATCATTTTTTTAAATTCTATATTTAATTAAATCATCAAAAAAATAAGAGGACACAATATACTAAACCAATACATATATGAAAAATGAAGTAGTTATTATTTGATGTGTGATTTTAACAATAAATTGTTAATAAAAAGGTAATAAAAGGTCATAAGTAAATAATATATGGTATAATATATGTTATTATAGTTCTATAAAACATTTATAATAAACCTATATTTGTCATTAATTAATTTTGAGCGCGTTTGAAGAAATTCAAGACTTGTGGTATGGTATTTTTGTCACAAATTTTCTTCATTGCGAAACATGTTATGTTATGACCTATCTTATTTAATGAGTTTTATATAAAGACCCTATTACATGTTACATAATTGATTTATTTATTCTCATGATATTTAATGTTTCATTTAATGTTAATCATTTATGGGGCTTATGATTGCTACGATTCCCAAGTGGTAAATGTTTTATGTTACAATCTCAATGTTTATTGAGAATGTTGATGATTATGGTTTTTATGAAGAAATATTATAATATAACTCTCAATAAAAATATTTATTTTTTTTACCAATTTTTTTTATGAAAATGTTTCCCTCTATTTTCCTCACTTTATGTACTCAATATTCCAAAATAAGTTTATTTTTTTTGAAAAATTAACTTTATTTCTCTCTTCAAAAAAAATCCTTTTTATTCTATATCCATGTTTTCTAAAATGTCTCTAAAGAAAGTTATTACTAATATAAAATTATTGATTAAATAAAATTTTACCAATTTTTTACTTTTTAAATTTTTTTTAAGTAGAATCTTCTTTTCTATTTCCAAATGAGGTACTTCTTGAATATTTATGAAAAATGTGAAAGTAATATTTTCATTCAATGAGTATGACATGAATAATCATTTCCAAAATCATGAACACTCAATGTTTTAAATAATCCATTATTTGTTTCAAATATTATTTTCATAGAAAAAATTTACACAATATTATTATCTTTTAGTTTTAAAAAGGTTATTTCCAAATTTTAAAGTTTATTTTTCTTAGTAAATGTTCCAAGTGATCCTTCAAAATAATTTTCCATCTAAGATGACATATGCTGATGTCACTCATGATTTTCTTGGGAAATGAACCAAGGATACCACTCTTATTATATATTTAAATGGTTTATGTTTAGGATGATAATATATTTATGAAACTGGATCATTTTTCCCTAGGTTGTGTTATGATGAAATGTTTATGAGACCTGTTTCTTTTCCATAGGTTATGATATGATAAAAAATTTTAAAAACCAATTTTTATTCATGGGTTGTAATATGATGAATATTTTATGATCTTTTAGAAGATATTTGTATAATTATCATCATGTGATGGATGTGAACTTTATCTCCCACCAATTAATTGGGTAAATATAAATTTCTTATGAGATGAACATGATTAAAATGGGTATTGAACCCAGTTTAGTAAGGAACTTTTTTCCACTATGATAGTCATGGGAGTGAACCCTAACTAATATGATTTTTTGAGGTGTAAACCAAACCCACTATGATAGTCTTGGGAGTGGACCTTTACTACGAAGATGTTTTGGGGAGTAAACCAAATCCACTATGATAGTCTTGGAAATGATACTTTACTATTATGTAAATGATTTTATATACTTATGTACATTCCAAATTCCATGCCTTATGCCAATTTTATGCTTCCATTTGTTATTTTCTTTGATTTCATTATGATTTATGTCTTATAAAATTCCAATATTTATTCTGTGACTAAATTTCATGATTTATTATATGAAGAGTAAGGTTTTTAGATGTTATTCCCATGTTCTCATGCCATTATGATCATGTTATGTGGATATGTCTATTGTTTACCCATATTGAGTATCTGATCTCAATGTTTTTTATGTTTCCTATCTAAAGGTTATAAAAAATGTATTTTTATGATATGTCTAAAAATGGTGGAACTTATGAAGAACTTATTTTTATATGTAGTATTTTACTAATGAATCATTTGATAATTTATTTACATTTCTATGTACGCTAACCTAAATGGTTCTGGAAAGGATCGCTATGTTATATAATGAATATTCATCCATTAAGATGTAAAAACTATGTATGAGAAGTTTGGGTAACTTCACACTAGATCTAGATTTCATGATTATACATCATGTAGTCTATCAATACATAATCTATGTCATCTAAAATATACTATTCTAGTGTTATGTGGTTTTATAAATATCACATATTGTGGGGATTTGGGACACACATCATGTATATTTGGACCACATACATCGGAATATACCCACACACATTTCTGGTCAACTGGAGATACTCACATGTCATGTGTCACATCAGACATGAAATTTATACCAGGGGTGTGTTAGCATGTATAGGTTGTATATGGAGAGTAGTTGTATAGGCCTATGCATTGTGTACCTCTTAGATACATAATATACAATTAGTGAGGTTCCTTGGTGTGTAACCATAGTACATGCCATCCATCATGAGTATTCCCATTGTACTATAATTATATTCCATGTACTATGTTACACAATATAGACACTCTTGGTGGTATATGATGTGCCTAACCTAAGAGTTGTACACACTGTTTAACCTACTTGGACATGTCGTGCACTGGGAAAACTATAAAATTCCTCATATTCTTCTCATCCATGGGACAATTTTAGACGTATGAGATATCTATTCTATGTGTCTTTTCATATACAACTCTATAACATGTTTCTTTTCTTCATCTATGAATTATTTTCATGTCATTCGAGAAGATAGTGTTCCTTGTAATTCATAGAGATGATGCCATGTGTTTATGGATGATTAGAGATGGTATGGGTTCTATAACCCTCTAAAAGTTTATAACATGTCCTAGGATTGTGTCCTATAAATATTTATTTTTGTAGGTTAAACTCCCATATTTATGGGGTGTAGGTCATCTATATTTATAGTAGGTAACCCTCTTAGATGATAAAAATTTTATACGGTGGGGTGTGAGTCCTCCACATGGGTTAAGAACACTTCCAACTAACATACTTCTTTCTGTGGGGTATAGTTCCCCCATTATTGATGTTACTGAGGTATTATGTGGAAGGGATTTAAGTGAGGTAGTCTGCATGATTTGGGTTATAAAATGCTCGGAGAATTTTAGTTTCCTTTCAAATGTTATACTTCTATGAGATAGTTTGAGGCTTTCTCTTATGTTATTCTTTGGTACCCACATCAACTGATATAAAATTCTTAATGAGGTGTGGGTACCATATAATAGTTACTATAAGTCTTATTATATGTTTTATTTATGGGTCTACGTGGTGACATTTGAATCATGTTATGAACCATTCTATATGAGAAGTATAGTTGATTTGATTTGATAAATGACTTACAACTGATCTATCAACTATTGAATTTATGAAACCTAGGGTTTTTATGGGTTTCTTCACTACTATGAGATGTATTAATTTATATATTTTCATTAAGAGTATCATTATTCTTCATTTTTCTATGGTTTTCATGACTTTAGATCATATATCTTTCTATAAGATTGTCCTTCTTGTTCCCCTCAAACGTCGGTTGTGAGATGACCTATTATTCTATCATTGATCTATCTTTTTAGGGGTGTCCTACTACGTATACATATACTCACACCTATATGGGGTTTGTTATCAAACATGTTGCTTCTTTAAAGGCATTATACATACCATTAGTATTGATAGAAAACATATAGATGGTGGATATAGTAGAGATAATATTTAGAATAAAATGATGGAACATGGTGGGAGATGGCTGCTGGTGGAGTCAATGTTGGGAGACTATATAGTGAAGTGGTGGCTTTGTATTCTCAAAGTCAATTTCACCTTGTGATTACATTTGTAACATTTTTGTTTCCACTTATTTGTATTTCCTTTGTATAATTATACATGTAAATTTATATCTCTTGAATTTATTGTATATAGTTCAATTTTCTAAATATATTTCTATTTTTATAGGATATAATTGTATATTACTGATTCATTATTGTTATATATTTTTATAGGATATGAACTCCCTTTTAGATTCCTTCTTTTTTGGTCATAGTCACTATCCCCTAACCTATAAGTGGTGGGCTTGGGGTGGAATGCTTGACTTACTACTGGACCATGTTGGGTTCCAGTGGGCTGGGTCATATTAAATGATATGAGAGTAGATTGAGTCTTATAGATGAAAATAGATGTTTTTTGTCTTATGAGAATTAGTTTTGGATTTAGCGAGACAATGTTAAGGGGGTATTGAATTTTATTAGTAGACTATAGAGACTAATACAGGAAATGTGACTAGTGTATCATTTCTCCAAGACTATGATAACCTATTAGTTAGCCTGAAACACCACGATATCTTTTGTAGGGTACAAGTAAGATGATACATGAATCATATAGTTGTCATTCAGGATCATTCATGTCCTTTCTAAGGGATATATTAATTAAATCCTAATATATATATATATGTGACACAATTTACCCCATATTGTAGGGTATGATATAGGGATATCATATGGAATGATATTTATCATTACAAGGAAAAACATATTTGATGTATAGGAAAGTCATTTTGATATGATATGGAGATATAGTATATACATTACCAAGGCCATTCATAGTGTATAAAATTGGAATATGACATTGTAGTGTAATTTTAAGAATCATATATTAAGATTGTCATAATACTGTATGATTGATTAAATTTCATGAACCAACCTAAGGTTTCCCATGATCCAGGAACTAGAGAAGGTTCATGGAAATCAATAACGGGAATTCCCAATCAACATGGGCTAAAAACTAGTTATTGGGAATCAATAATGTTCCTTGGTAAAGGGTTTCTGAATATCTTTATCAACCCAATATTAATTATGCCTCCAAAGAAACATGAAAATCAAATTGAAAACTATAAATCCAAGCATAGTATAAAAGATAGCATCATTAATACTTATATAAAAGATGGGATGGAAAGACAAAAGACTATACAAATAGGATCAGGGTTCTATATTAGAGAATAAAAGCAGGACAAAATAAATCTACCCATATCCATGTGACATGAGGTTCATCCTCTAACTATTGTACCTCTATCACCCATGATCCACTAAAATTAGTATTGTCTACCTATAAGTTACACCTTTATTTTACATATTTTTAACAAAATAAATCCAACTTACACCCATGGGTGTATATAGGGTGTTATAACAAATATCCCAGTAGGATCCCACTAATTATTTCAAGAATAATCATTGTTAAACGAAAATAAATAATTTAGTTTGAGACAATTAAAATATAAACATGCTTTTAACATTAAAAATAACAAATGGAGAGTAAAAACTATTGAAAAATAATCAAGCACCATGGGATTTATATAGGGTAACTATGGTCATGGATTCATCCAAGAATACTCATAGTATTGTTGATAAATCTAACATATTCCATGAGTGTAGGGATACTGGGGGGAGTATCATTGTGTTTGAAGTAGTG
Source organism: Viscum album (assembly GCA_963277665.1). Classification (NCBI taxonomy): domain Eukaryota; kingdom Viridiplantae; phylum Streptophyta; class Magnoliopsida; order Santalales; family Viscaceae; genus Viscum; species Viscum album. The sequence goes on from OY728162.1 coordinate 722,249,803, forward strand.
TGGTGGAACCCGAACATGGCACCACATATAATTATTTATAATTTTTGTTAGTATTGTACCACAATACAAATGATAGAGATAATTTTACATAACTATATATATTTATCCTTGGTTTCTCACCTAAGTACCTGGGGTTCCCTTCAGATAATAACTTCAATTCATTTCCAATTCCATTTTTAATTCATCCTATATAAAAACATGCTAACATCAATCTATTTCCATCTCAAAATAAAAGTAATGATTTTTTTAACCAACCAAATCCACACAAGTGGTCCCCAAAATAACCTTGTATGCATTTAAATAATAAAAATGTAATTTAAAAATTTATTAAATAAAATTTAGTTCATCAAGAAATGGGAAATCATGAAACCACCTACATTGATTACCTGAAATCACTAATAATGGATTAGAATCAACAATCCTAGAGGAGAGAAGACCATATGGACATAATAGGAGACTATAAATATCAAGGATCACACTATTTGGTTTATATTAAACAAACCCTAGGATATCAAAGACCACAGGTGGAGAGGAAACTTTAAGATGAGGGGGAGAGGGACTAAGATGAATCAGGAGAGGAAGTGAACCTTACTTGATGATTTCATGAAGAAAAATTGTCAAATAAAACCATATTAAGTACCATGGAGATATGTATGGGTATTATTCTTAGAGTTGGGGTGTATGGGTTGAGAGAGGGGATAAATTAGGTTTATAATCATAAAATCAATTGAGGTCATAATGAAAAATCTATATTTTTAAAATTTTGTTCAAACTGCATAGTGTTTCAAATATTTTTCCAATAGTGTAGATCAACACTAGTTCACCTTGAAATCTACATGGTTTGGTCTCAGTGATTTATAAACCATGGACTATCATGACCCGTCCCATGAGACCCGGACATGACTACCCCAAGCCCGCCTTCCATAGGACAGGGGTTGGTGACTAGCACCTGAAATCTTTTCCCGAACAGGGAAGGCATTGCCTTAGAGATCTGCACACACTCAAAAAGGGAAACTGATGTAAAAAAATAGCAAAAGTAAGCTTTAGAAAAGAGAGTGAAGTACAAACACAAGTACGACTATAAACTGAAAATAGTGGCCCAAAATACAAGCCCTAGAAACTGAAAAGAAAGTAAACAATTTTCTCATCTTCCCTAGAGCTCTACTTGGAGGATATTAGTTGTAAGTCTGAATCCGAAGAAGAGGATCTTGACAATTCCTGTCACACCAATCTCTACTAAGTCATGAACTTCCAAAGTCTTTCCTCAGAGCATCAGTAGTGTGCACTAGAAACATACGTGCGGGCCGAGCCCGTGTAGGGGTGAGTATTACAATATCATGTTGGGGACCCTGAGACCCCCAAAGGTCACTCAGTAATCCACAATGGAAAACATCACAAGAAGTATCACAAAGTTAGTATCACAAGGATGATCTAAATCCTGAAGGAAAAAAGAAAAAGAGATAGCTCACTCTAATAGTATAACTTCAAGGTTACTGGGATAGGGATGAAAAGTCATGAATCCAGATCAACTTATCAATAGTAACTCTACTTCTAACCCATATAGGACAATATATGCTGACCCGTATTGGTCACTAGATGTTAACCCATATTGGTCGCTAGTGCTGACCCATAATGGTCATTGGTTCTGACCCATATTGGTTGCTGGTGCTGACCCGTATTGGTTGCTGGTGCTTACCCGTATTGGTTGCTGGTGATGACCCATATTGGCTACTGGTACAGAAGTTGGGATGATTAGTCGTACTGCTAGATCATACCACTCTACAGTTTATGATGCTGACCAGTATTGGTCGCTCTTCTTCATCATGTCACAACCAGCCACTGGATTCCTACATGAAGCATGCCTGATCCCTTGAAGACTCTGCTCCTCAATCCATCTGTCATATTTCAATCGGTACGAAGTTCCGAAAAAAGAATACCCAAGGGACCGCCCCGCCATAGGGGTCCCAAGGTGACAGAGGACGCGTCAATCGGACACCTGGTCTGTGAGATATGGGTCATTTGTAAAAAGATCCTGGTTGGATTAAAGTTTTAACCAAACCTAGCAACACATAAAACTTCGTCAACACTCACTTAGAGTATCTCCAAATGACCACCTTTTCACATGGGTCCTTCTTCCACAGGCGGCGCGTTTGTCGGACATTAGGTCAGCTAGTTATTGGCATTTTAGTGTCGAGTGCTCGGTTAGATTTGGAGTCGATACAACCTGGAAGTACTTAAACATTACCCAAAACTCTCTTGGAGTATCTAAAGAGGACTTTCTCTCTCCAAATATCTTGGTTCCACAGACGGTTCTTCAAACTAACATTCGGCTCGTATGTTATGTCCCTTTAAGTGTTTTTGGGCCCAAGAGGGGTTCGGGTCCGGACCGACACAGACTGACCCAGCCTGGGCCGACCTGAACCGATCAGACCAACCCAATCCAGGTCATACCCGGCCTGGCCCGAACCCACCTGGTTCGGCCCGGTAGGGCGGGGCCGCGGACCGGCCCGACCCACTGGCCGACGCGTCCCGGCCTGCTAGAGCGCCCCACACGGGGCGCACAGTCTACCTCCCAAATGGCTAATAGAGCCGTTCAGTTTCACCTAAGGGAAACACCATGTGACTCCACATTGTCACCTGAGGGGCCCGTAGGATATGGGTCCTGGCCTTCGCCACCATCATGGATTCAAGCCGAAACTCTTTAACACAGCGCACGATGGTGCGCCGCCTCCGCCTCCACGATCAGCCACCCATCCGACCACCGTGACACTGAGCATTGCCGCTTTTCCACTGCAACTGGTGGATTCTAGCTGCCTCCCTCATCCTCTTATGCTGCCACACCCGTACCATGATGGAGTTTCTTCCACGGGCCACCGGGTGAGCCCCGGTGGTCCATTCTTCCTTCCAGATGCGTATACGGTCCTCTTAGGATACTGTTGTCATTTCATGACCCTCAAAAATTCCTTATCACCGTGTTCGTTATTCATCCATTAAGAACACACTAATGACAGGTTTAGCGGAGGGTCTAGGACTTGTTGTTTTCGACCCGCACCCTCTGTGTTAGCATTTTAAAAATGGGGAAAATTAACAATAATCAAAAGGAATAATAATCCCTGAATTGAAGACCCCACAACAACCACCCACGTGATTAGACAAGACTAAGATGAACCCTTTAGTTGGTTGGTCTGCGTTCATTATATTTTCGACAATGGGAATAGAGGAAACATCAAAAAATGAAAACCCTCTACCTTGAGATCTGTTGGATGTGTCACGGTTGTGGTGACAGGAGCATCCACGTTGGATGGAGTCATTGGCGGTCATCGATTCTGGATCGTTGCCACCCGTTATTCCATCCTCCGTCGGTGGATGTTGCCGCAGGACTTTGCCAGAGTTTCCTTACATGAAAAAGCCGTACCAAAACCCAACCCCGAGATCCAATTTAATAGGAAGGGGAAAGGCGAGCAACACCTTGAGGAATTAATGAGGTTCATTAATTGACATAATTAATGTGTCTCGTTAAATGATGTAAATAAAATTTCTCATTAATTATTCAAGGGGTGGTTACACAACCAAAGTGTAACTATTAAACTAACACCCCATAATTAATGGTCTGACCACCTCTGTGGTCCCTACCACCACCACTCAATAAGTGGTAGGAAAATGAAAAGGAAAAAAAATAAAAAATTACATGTTATTTTACTTTTCTTTAAAAATTCCGAAATTTAACCTTTTCTCCCGACCTTCTGCGGTTGAAGTGGAGCTTCCCTTAAGCGAATCTACACACTGCAGATTCAACGATGCCCTCTGATTTTTAGTCTGAGCAATGGTTCAACGGCTAAAAAAATGCTGCCCACACGTTTATTGAATGTATGTTAAAAAAAGTTTAGTAATTCACTACGGGCACACCGGTCCTCGAAATGACGCACCGTCAATTTTCATAGACTCATAAAATTCCCAAATAATTAAAAAATTTTACATGGAATTTTTTGGGTCTTTAAATTCTCCCCACCTTGGGGATTTGAATCCTCAAAAGCCAAACATGTCTAGATAAATAAAAAGGGATACTGTTCTTGCATATGAGCCTCTTTCTCCTAGGTGCTCTATTGGAGATTCTCGTGCTGCCATAGAATGTGAACCAGAGGTATCGAACAACCATGAAGGATATGCTCCTATAAATCCTCTATCTCTACTGAGTACTCCGCAAAAGTCACATCGTCTTCAATCTCTAGCTCTCCATGGTCGATGACGTGAGATGGGTCACACACATATCTCCTCAACTGGGATATGTTGAAGAATCCATTCACCCTCATCAACTGTGGTGGAAGTGCCGAGTGGTATGCCACCATGACAACCCTTCAAAGTATTATGAATGGTCTGATAAACCTCAGCGAGAGTTTTCCACCTCGGACAAATCTCTGTAGTCCCTATCGAGGGGAGACTCACAAGAATATGCGGTCCCTCTCCTAGAGCTCAAGTAGTCTCCATCTCCTATCAGTATAGGACTTATTTCAGTTCTATGTAGTCTTTATCCCTTCTCAGATAACATGCACCTTGTCAGTGGTAGCCTGTACCATCTCTGGGCCCACGAGTGTTGGCACTCCTGGATTCGTCCATCACAAGGGAGATCTGCATGGTCATCTGTACAACACTTAAAAAGGGGTCATACCAATGGTGGAGTGATAGCTATTGTTTTACATTAACTCCACCAAGGATAGGTGGTCCTCCCAACTCTAACCAAATTCTTGGACACATGCACGAAGCATGTCCTCCATGGTCTGGATGATCCGCTCATTCTAACCATATATATACGGGTGAAAAGCTGTGCTCAAGAGAAGCTGAGTTTCAAAATCCTCCTGCAATCCCTTACACAACTAGGATATGAAGAATGCGTCACAGTCTAAGACTATCATCGAAGGCACCCTGTGAAGTCATGCGATCTTCTGAACGTAGAGATGCCCCAATATCTCTAAAGAGCCCTTCTCTTGAATAGCAAGGACATCTTCCAACTTGGTGAGTCGGTCAACGATCAACTAGATGGTATTGTGCCCTAAGATGTACGTTTTCACCCCGTCACAAAGTCCATTGATATCCCTTATCACTTCCACTCTGGTATTTCAAGGGGCTGGGTCAAGCTTGCTGGTACCTGATTCTCGACCTTCAATTTCTGGAAAGTGAGGCATCTAGAAACAAGCTCTACCACATCTTTCTGCATCACTGTACACCAGTACTAATTCCGGAGGTCCTGATACATCTTCATCATGACTGGATGTAATTCCAAGGGGGATGTATGGAACTCCCTCAGCACCTCCTATCGTAGCACCATTGGTACAACTGTACATCCTCTGAAAAGGATAGTGTGCTCCCCACCTTTAGAATATCTGTCTTATGCATGGGATAAGTATATCTGATCACAGGTAGTCTCACAACTGTTGGCTCCAATTTGTGCCTCCCTAACTCACTGAAGGAGTAGAGGGGAAACTACCATTGACAGTAGGTATTCTGTCTCATCTATATCCATGAAGTATATCTAAAGCGTGGCTAACTACTCTGAAGCCTCATTCAGTAGCTGTGAACTCGATCTCTAGCTAAGTGCATATGCCACTACGTTCTCCTTCCCAAGAGTATATACTATCTCAAAGACATAGTATTGGAGGAACTCTAGAAAACATAGCTATCTCATATTCAAATATTTCTATTTGAAGATATATCTGAGACTCTTGTGGTCTGAGTAAACAATGATCTCCTCTCACATCAAGTAGTGTCCCAACATCTTCAGTGCAAAGACTACTGCTGCTAGCTCCATGTCGTGAGTTGCATAATTATTCTCATGAGTCCTCAACTATTTTCACATATAAGATAATAAATTAATCACCCAACATTAGGACGCATATGAGTCTGATCCCTAATGCATCACAATAAACCACGTTTTCAATTCCCTCCTCCAGAAACCTCAGGATTGGAGTTCTGGTCAAGATCTGCCTCAACTGCTGAAATCTCTACTGGCATGACTCTAACCATAGGAAAGGTTTCCCCTTCTTTGTCAAGGTAGTCATATTTTCTTCTAATATGGAGAAATCAGGTACGAACCTCTAATAGTGTCCTGATAATTCAAGGAATCTCCACACCTCAGTAACACTCCTAGGTGGCTCCCAAGAATGTACTACCTAGATCTTCACTAGATCCACAACAACTCCATCCTTTAAGATGATGTTTCTCAAGAAGCGAACATTCCATATCCAGAACTAACACTTTGACAGCTTCCCATATAACTGGTTCTCCCGGAGTGTTTCCATAACTATCCTCAAGTGTACATCGTGCTCCTCCCCAGACACTGAGTACACCAAGATGTCGTCGATGAAGTACACTAAAAAAAAGTCTAAGTAGGTCTGGAAGATCCTGATCATGAGACCCATGAACACTGCAGGGGCATATGTCACACCAAATGAAATCACTAGGTATTTTTAATGCCTGTACAGATATCTGAAGCCTATCTTTGATATGTATTCATCCCGTACACAAAGATGGTGATAGCTTGATCTAAGGTCTATCTTTGAGAACCACTTCACTCCTTTCAACTGATCAAACAGATCATCAATCCTTGGTAGAGGATACTAGTTCTTCACGATCACTTGGTTTAGGATCCACAAGTCCAATCATCACCTCAAAATTCTGTATGCCTTTTTAGAAAACAACATTAGGGATTCCCATGTAGAAACATTGGTCCTTACAAATCCCTTCTTTTGTAAGTCCACCAACTAGACCCTCATCTCCCGTAGCTCCGCAAGGGCCATCCGATAAGTTGGTGTAGATATCGATGTTAATCCTGGGTACAAGTCAATGCAGAAGTCTACCTCTATGTGAGGGGGTAGTCCTGGGACATCTTCTGGAAAGACGTACTCATACTCGTCCACCATCTCTAGGAACTATGGACTCGCCTCATCCATTGTGTCAAAGGTTATGAAAACCAGATGATATGTAATCTACTGCAACCTCCTGAGCACAAGTCCATCTCATGATAGTCAATTTTCCTTCTCACCAACAATGGAAAACTGGCCCCCATCTATGCACGTGGATCACACTGTACGTCTCAAGCATTCAATCGGTGCATGAACTTCTGATAGCCAGTCTGTGCCTAGAATGAAATCATAGGGATTCAATGCTGCTACTAGAAGATCTCATCTAAAACTCTCTCCTCCAAGGGTAATATCACACTATCGGAACCAGGGAGTGATTGAAAAATCTACTCCCATAGGAGTATGAAAATGAAAAGGTCGATCTAAAAGCTGAGTCGGAATCTTAGAGTCCCAAACTATGTTCACGGCAAGGAAAGAATGGCTAGCACCTGTGTCAATAAGCACTATTTCTAAAGTGGAGAAGATATAGATCATACCTCATATCATCACAGGGAGGTCAGGATCATGATACTCTACTCCCTATAGATGGGCCTATCCCCATCCACCTGCTTTCTGAGCTTGTGGTGGACCGCCTGGTGGTGGTGGTGGTAGTGACCAGTGACCCCGACCACTCCCGCTTCTTATCCTGCTCCCCTACCTCATATTCCTCCTACCTAATGCTCATTACCCTATCATTACCACTACCTCGATGGCCCCTCCACCATCTTCCGATCATCCACATGGGTTGTTAGACAATCATGAGCTCTCTGACCCTATCCCCCATAGTAAATATAGATCATAACTCACTGGTGTCTCCCTCGGCCTCTTGAGCCTTGCACCTCTAACCCTACATCCTCGGGTCTCCCTATGGAAGGTCTAGCCCACTTGGACTTCTGTGTCGCTAGTCTACTGCCAGCTGCAGATGACTCTGCTACTTGTCATCGCATAGGGGCTCTCATTGTCGGTGCCTGCTCGACAAGGAATCCCTCCATTATCAATTCTCGATCTAGCACCCTAGCCTGCATCAGGATGTTGAGAGAAACTTTCACAGCTCCAATCTCTCGTCACAACCCCTTCTCAAAGGTTTGGGCCTAGAAGTAAGGGTCTCGTACCATGTCAGTAGAGTATTAGGAGAGGTCAGAAAATCTTGCAGAGTACTGATCCATAGTCTGGCTGCCCTACTGCAGATGTATCAGCTCCTGAATATGCACAGATCGTAGTGTCACTCGTATAAACTCCTCCCTGAAAAGGCTCTCAAAGTATATCCAAGTGAGGGTCGTCTCCTCATACACCTAGAGCATCGAGCTCCACCATCTTCTTGTAATGCCTTGAAGAAGGCTAGCATCCAAGATTACCATCTGCTCAGTGGGTGTCTATACTAAGCAAAAGACTCGAAAAACCACCTCAAGCTAGTCCTCTGCTTCCTGGGGGTCCATCTTGCATAGAAAACCCATAGGCCTCTATCTATAGAACTCATTAAATTCCCTCATCCGGCATGCATAATCCACTGGTAGCATCAGCTTCTCAACAGGTGGTGGTGCTGCTGGTACACCACCTGAAGGTTCCATCACTGTGAGTGGTCCATGTACTGATGCCTCATAGCTCGGTAAACCACTTTTATGAGCTATAACTGGAATCTTGGATGAATGTCTTCATGGAGGAATCCTATAATAAACAGATGTACCATGGTAAATAAGTTATACCTGGTGAGCTGACCCATGAATGAACCAGAATTTTTTTCAAATCACTAGAAACTAGTGTTTTCATGTACCAAGCTAGAAAACAGAATTCAGGGTCCTAGTGTATGGATACGTCAGCTTCCACACCAAGACTAGACTCCATGTACTGAAAAACGAACTCAAGACACTATACACCATTTCCTTATTAAAAGTAGACTCTTATTTCTACAGGTAGAACCAACCACCCTTTGATATCACTTTTCCATGACCTGTCCCACGGGGCCCGGACATGACTACCCCAATCCTGCCTTCCATAGGCTAGGGGTTGGTGACTATAACCTGAAGGATTTTCTCGAATAGAGAATGCATTGCCTTAGGGATATGTACATAGTCAAAAAGGGCAGCTGGTGTAAAAAACCAACAAAATCAAGGTATAACCACGAGATTAATGTACAAACACAAGTACTAATGTGAACTGAAAATAGTGGTCTAGAATAAAAGACATAGAAATTGAAAAAAAAGTAAACAAATATCGCATCTACCCTAGAGCTCTACCTAGAGGGTAGTAGATGTAAGTTTGAAGTCGAATAAGTGGATATCGATTACTCCCATCGCACCAAGCAACAGCAAGTATCAAACCTCCAAAGTTTGCCTCAGAGTGTCAGTAGTCTGCACCAGACACATAAATGTGGGCAGATCCCATGAAGGGGTGAGTATAACAGTACCCATTAGGGGACCCCGGGACCCCCGAAGGTCTCTCAGTAATCCAAAAAGGAAAACATCACAAGAAGTACCACAAAGGTAATATCACAAGCATGATCTAAATCTTAAAGCAAAAAGAAAAAGAGACAGCTCACTTTAATGGTATAACATCAAGGTTACTGGGATAGGGATGTCTAGTTGTAAATCCAGATCATCCTATCCATAGTAGCACTATTTCTGATCCTTATAGGTCATTGTATGCTGACCCGTATTGGTTGCTAGGTGTTGACCCGTATTGGTCGCTAGTGCTGACCCATATTAGTCACCGGTGCTAACCACTATTGGTCACTGGTGCTGACCCATATTGGTCACTAGTGCTGACTCGTATTGGTCACTAATACAGATGTAGGGATGATTAGTTGTATAGCTAGATTATCCCACTCTAGAGTTTCTAATGCTAACCCGTATTGGTCGCTCTACTTCTTCATGTCATAGCCAGCCAATGGATTTCAGCACGAAGCACACCTGATCTTCGGAATACTCTGGTCCTCAATCCATTAGTCATATTACAACCGGTATGATGTCCTGCAAAAATCATAAGCAAAGGAATGCCCCACCATAGGGGTCCCAACGTGACAGACAACACGTCGACCGAATTCCCAGTCTTTTCAAATACATGCACTTTTGTAAAAATGGCCGGGTTGGATTCAAGTCTTATCCAACCCAGGTATCACATAAAATTTTTTAAAAACACACTTAGAGTATCTCTAAAGGAATTCCTTGTCACAAGGGTCCTTCTGGCACAAACGACGCATCGTTCAGATGCCCAGTCTGTTAGTTATTGGTATTTTAGTGCCGAGGGCCCGGTTGGATTCGGAGTCGATCCAACCTGAAAGGGCTCCAACTTTACCCAAAACACTCATGGAGTATCTCAAAAGGAACGTATCACTACAAGGATCTCAAAACTTTAGATAGCTTATAGAAAAGACATAAAGATCACAAGTTATTTCCCTTTAAGCGTTTCTTGGACTAAGCGGGGTCCGGATTCGGTCTGACCCGGCCTGGCCCGAACCTTCTTGGGCCGGCCTAGTTGTGCGGGGCCATGGCGAGCTCAACACACTAGGACACAGACCAGCCTGTCCCTCCCTGGTTGGGCTCAGACATAGTTGTCCTGGTCTGTTGGGCCACGGACCAGCGCCGCCCATCGGGCGACACAGCCCGGCCTGCTGGCACGCCCCGCATGGGGCGCATGGTCTGCCATCCAAATGGCTCATAGTGCCATTCGGTTTTACCTAAGGGAGGCTCTAGGTGGATCCACATTGTCACTCATGGGACCCGTAGGAGGTGGGTACCAGCCTTCGCCATTGTCGCGACTCTTCAAAGCAGCGTGCGATGACGCGTTGCCTCCGTCTTTGCGGCCATCCACTGCCAGCCTCCCATCTGACCACCTCGGCACCACTTTTAAACCATGGATGGAGGTTGTCAGCCACCAACCTCATTTGTTGGTGCTGGTCACCAGCACCTCCGCACCGGTGCCTCACCGAAATTTCTTCCGTGGGCCACCGAGTGAGCCCCGGTGGTCCGTTCTTCCTTCCCGACGCACCTATGTTCCTCTCGGGATGCCTCTGTCATTTCATGGCCCTCAAAAACTCATTGTATCCATGTTCGTTATTCTGAAATGAAGAACACAAAAAGTATAATTTTAGTTTAGGGTCTAGGATTTGTTGGTTTCGGCCCACACCCTCTGCGTTAGCATTTCAAACATGTGTAAAATTAACTATAATCAAAAGGAAGAATAACCCCCAAATTGAAGACACTGCAACAACCACCGACATGATTAGACGAGACGTGGATCAACCCATGAGTCGGTTGGTCTGCGTTCATTATATTTTTCGAGAATGGGAAGAGAGGAAACATCAAAGCACATAAACCCCCTACCTTAAGATTCATTGGAGGTGTCATGGTTGTGGTGGGAGGAGCGTCCATGTTGGATGGAGTCATCAACATTCGTCTATTCCAGATTGTTGTCACACGTGCTTCCATCCTCCGTCGTTGGATGTTTCCATAGGACTTTGACAGAAATTCCTCGCCTGAAGAAGTCATAAAAAAACCCCACCCCTAGATTCATTTAAATAGGTGGGGGAATGGCGATCAACGCCTTGAGGAATTAATGAGGTTCATTAACTGACGTAATTAACATGTCTCATTAATTGACATAATTTAAGTGTCTCATTAATTACATGAGGGGTGGTTATGCAAACAAAGTGTAACTCTGAAACTAACACCCCATAATTGAAGGTCTAACTACCTCCTTGGTCCCCGCCACCACCGCTCAATAGATGGTAGGAAAAAAAACAGAAAAATAACAATTACATGTTATTTTACTTTTCATTAAATAGTCCAAAATTTAACTTTTTCTTATGACCTACTGTGGTTGAAGTGAAGATTCCATTAAAGTAAATCTCAACACTGTGGATTCAACAGTTCCCTCATATTTTTAATCCGAGCATTGGTTTGAAATATAGAAAATACCACCCGTGTGTTTACTGAACATACCTTAAAAAAAGTTCATAAATTCACTCTGGGCACACCGAGCCTCAGAATCACGCGCCTTCAACTTTCACAGACTCGTTAAAATCCCAAATAAATAAAAACATTACATATAATTTTTGGGATCTTTACATGGAAAACCCATATAAATCCATAGTTTACAAATACTACAGACCTGATATATGGTTGTCACATGGTTACTCTTAACCATGCCCCAACCATAAAGCATATTTATTTTCCCAAAAATTCCAAATTTCAATGGTTAAAAACCTAAAATGTATGAAATGATATTGAATTAAAATAGATAGATTATCCATACTATAAAATTACATCATCAATTCTATAATTCTCCCCACCATATCACTTTTTACCCCTATAATGTAAACCAAAATCAGGATGAATAAATTGAAGAGGCTGCCACTCCATTATAAATTATTTCAACACTCTAGTTTCATGATATTAAATTCCATGTTTCCTTGATAAATTGGATTTTTCCTCTCGTATAATGAGTATTATATCTATAATATTAATGATATTGTCAAATCAATCAAATATTTAGTTTTGAAAACTCACAATACACATTATTAATATATTTATTTGACTTGAAGTTTATTGTTGATATTTTATTATATGTAACCTTATTATTCGATCATATATTCTGATGGACTGAACTGAACTTTACATCTCCCATAACACACTTCTTTCATGATGGGGTCTAAATAAAAACTCATTGGACAATAGAGGCTAGAGCTACTTCTATCAGAAGATGGATCATTATATCCAATGTATCCATAATCATACCTAAAGATGTTAGAATTTGACCATATAGTTTGTTACAATGGAGTTTAGAAACTGAAATTAAGGATTTGAAGAATAAAATAATAATAAAAAGATATGATAAGCTAGTTTTTAATCAAGATAAAATTTAAATCATCTCAATGATTTCAATCATCTGATTTTATTTTTTCTTTTAGTAGGATTATGTTAAGAGCTATCATCTAATGAGGTTTTCATTATAAATATATTAGAATTTCCCTTGTATTTTTTCATTGTCTTATCATATGAGATCAATGAGGTTCCATCCTAATAACCCATTCTTCATTTAGTCAAGGAGATCGATAACCTTGTAATGATAGGAAGCTTCTATAATTTTTGATGGGTTTACAGTCAAAAAATTCCTACTATGGACTTACTGCTAATCAAGTTATCAAATAAGAGATCGGGGCTAGAGATATTATAGATCATGGTGTCAAAGAAGTTTCTATAGGAATTTGATTATCTTCAGGCCATGATAGTAAAGGAAGTTCTCTGTGTGGAACTAGGATACCTTGGATCAAGTTTAAATAGCGTCATGGATATTTAGATGAAAGTGAAGGATTATTTTGATTATAATAATTTGGAAATAATTTCTTTTAGGGGTACAAAAATAGTTATTTGAATATCCAATAACTATTTTAAACTTGAATGTTTTATATTCCATTGATTTATTATTTTCATCAGATAATTCTTATTTTACAATTATGTATTTTCCTCTATGTGTATTTATTTTTTACACTTATTTTATGCTAATTTGTATAGTCTCATCTATTGATTAACTCAAGTGGGAGAAAATTTGTATATTGGTTTTAGGCTATAGTTCATTAATGCCCCCACTCCAATAACTTCTATATTTCTCACCCACATGGACAGTAGGTATTATCAATTTCTATTCATGTAGAAGAGGGTAAATCATTAATATTTAATATGGAAAGAATTATTGTCGAATTGATTGAGAATATGAATCCTAGATGTCCAAAAAAAATTATGGTCCAAACTATTAATTATGGTATGTATGAATAATGTTTTTTTTATCAACATGGGTGTTGATCATTTTTTTATGTTCAATAGAAATCATAATTTCTAAAGATAGAGTTATCAATGTTTTCTCATGAAAACAAGCTATGTAATCAAATGAATTATTAATTCCATAATATTTTTCATTTTTATATGAATCATAATACCAACAGTCACATTTTATCTTGTGAAGATGAAAATGGAGTATCGAAAAGGTTTGAAATTAGTCATTTTCTGACATCTGGAATTCTTGAAACATAAAAATACATGATCCGTGATTATTATCAAACATTGAATTTTTACCTGGTGAATATGTGGTGAAAAGGCATAAAAATATAGTATTGGTATTTAATGTGATTCAATCATTATGTGGAAAATAAAATACTAATGAACATATTATAGAGAATGGGATTGATATTTTTCTAAGGGAATGGGAATCCAAATGGATAGTGATACATCACACTATGAATCTAATGAATCATTATCCTGATGATATTATTGGGACTCTTATACAATATAAGAATTATTTTATAATTCATGTTGTAATAGAGAAGATAAATAACAGATTTCTCTTCACTTCAAATTATGGTGTTGTAACACCTGGTGGATAAATATCTAAGTCCACTACAACTAAGAAGAAAAAAAATATAAAAATCAATATTATTTTAGTAATATGGAATAAAATAATGGTGTAATGCTCATATTTTGAGGAAAATGAATAATATTATTAAAAATAAAAATTTTAGTTATGCCTATCATAAGTGAAGAAAATAAAGGGGGATTTCTCATTAGTATTTGTTATATTTTTTTCTATGTAAGATTTTAATTTCTAATGTACTATTTGTTTTAAGACATAAGAACAACCCTATTATAATTAGTAAACTAAGTGATTAAGGTTACTCTTTTAACATTCGGAATGATAAATACACCATTAAAATTTCCTACTGAGTGAAATTTTTTTCTACTAATAAGAGAGATAATGTTTATTTGACTAACCAAGAAGACCTTAGTAATCATAACTTATATATTAACAATTTTTTAGAAGATTTATCAAGGATTTATAATGGAATATTAGGATGCTGCAACTTTCAAAACATAGCACCAAAATATAGATAAGTAATAATGAGTGATATACCATAACTTAAATTTAACTATACCAAAGTTTTTGAACCATTAAAATATTGTAATCCACATAATTCATGTTTTAAACCATCTATTGAAAATTTAACATACTGATCATTATAATTAGTTCGCATGGAACTTTTTTGTACCTAAAAAATCCTCAATGGTATACACTATGTGTATGACATTTTTTATGATCATGCTAGATTTACATGGAATTATATTTTAGAAATTGCGTTAGAAGAACTCTATATTTATTTTAAAAATTAGTTCTCTTGTTTAAGATTTAGATTCTATTCCTATGATCACTATCCGAAGTGATCTTGGTGGATAATTTATAAATTATGATATTGAAACAATTTGTAATGAAAGTGGATTGATCAAAATTTCTTAACACCAAAAACTTCTGAATAGAATGGTGTGGTTGAGAAATGGAATATAACACTTTAGTAAATAACCCAATCAACATTGTGTGAATATTTTTTGATGAATTAGTTTTATCATAATCAATGAGTATATCTTATTATAATATAAATTGAGTTTTTCTTCATCTGGTTATAGGTAAAACCCCTAATAAATAGGGGAATTGGAGGAAACCTAATCTTTCTTACTTAATATTATTTTTGGGTAAGGTATTTGACATGAATAGGGAATATTATCTTCATAAATTTGATGAAAACTATAATTATGGGATTTTTCTTGGTTAATATTTTTCTATTATGTATTAATGAGTTTTTAAAAAACTAACACATACTATTAAAGAAATTGTAAATGTTAAGATTGATGAAATTGATATGTATGGAAATTAAAGACATCCAAATGTTACTTATTAGGATTTTAATTTTGAAAAACTATATATTTATTATCTAATTTTGACTCACATTAATAAAAAATTATCACAACTAAATCGAGAAAAATGTGATTTAAAAAACTATAAGTTAGCTTAAAGGAATTTAATTCCTTGAATGATGATGATCAACATTCTCTTTTACCAGGTTATGATGTCATTGTTAGTGTAGATCAACAAATAATGACTCAAAGTACCCTTAAAAATTAAATTGAGAATGTTTAATTTCCATCCTAATTTGAATCTAAAAATGGAGATGATTCATTAGGTAATGAAGGTTGGATGGTTTCAACATAATAATATTTTAATAAATTTGAATAAAATCAAGTTTAGACTTTGGTCGAGCATTTGAAGGATCTTCCATTTATAGGAGTGGAATGGGTATTCTATAATAAGTGTGATATAAATGGGATTATTTTCTAAAATAAGATATGGCTAGTATCTATGGTAATAAATAGGTAGAATTCGTATATTATGGAGAATCTTTTTCTTCATTGGTTAGTCTCAAATCCATCTATAAACTTAAAATATTTATTTCTAACTATAACTTTAAATTATTTTAAAAATATGAAATGATTTCTTTCCATAATGGATGTGTTTTTGAGGAGGTTTTTATACAATATACCCCTAGATTTGAAAATTAAAATTATATGTTACTTGTCATTAAAATTTTTAAGGAACTCTATAGACTTAAAAAAGCTCCAAGATCCTGGTATAATTGAATTTTCATATTCCTACATCAATTTATTTTTGTTAAACTAATTTAAGATGTAACTCTTTTAATCAATTAATCTTTTAATCATACTATCATAGTTCAAAAATTATGTCAACTTAATCAACTTTATCACAACTCAGAAAACCCTTACGGATAACTTGTTATAACTCATGTAGAGTGAGATTATGATGAACATGATGGCTGAACATTACTATTTTTTGTTCTAAATAACATTGGACATAGAAGGAACAATTTTAACTTAGAATATTGATAAAATAGATTATATATTTTTTTTGGTTTTGAAAATTCTCTAAGTATCATTACTCTAATTAGTACCTTCTATAAACTAAGACCAGATAAATTTGTGAAAAATATAGATCAAATTATGTTTAAAATAGATGATTGTTAACTTAATCTACATTATTTCTGGTCAATAATATATTATTTCTTTATACTTATGTTTTATATTCCATGAATATTTGAAGAAATGAATTCTTAAGGTCGTTAAGTATATCTTTATTTAGCTTAAATGTACTCTAGAACATGGTATATTTTATTTATTAGGAACAGATATTACCTTAAAATGTTATTATGATATTGACTATGGTGGTTGTATAATGAATTAAAATAAAACTTCCATAACATTTAATTTTTTAGGAGAGTTTTTAGTCTCATGTTCCACCATGAAACAACACTTAGTTACACTTCCCACCATTAAAGCAACATATGTGGCATCTAGAAGTTATATCACCCAATTATTTGTGACTGCAACACAGAATCTAATATTTTGGTTTTAGTTTCTCTCAATGTATGATTATTGATGTCAACAAAAAATTATCACCTTTTCAAATAACCAAATACATCCCTCATGTGGGAATAATATAAACATAAGACATCATTTCCTTCAAGATCACACAAAAAAAGAGATATTATTCTTAGGTTCATCAGAACTGAAAATTAATTTAAATAAATTTTTATTTAGCCTATATATTCATATAGATTTGAATATATTAAATAGAAGTTAGGTATTATTAACAAAAGTTATCATAAATTTCACTTCATGTTTCATTATCTCTTTAATTTTAAATACTCTAGGAGGCAGGGGATTCAATTTAATTACTTATAATTGTACTATATTTTCATATAAAACAATATAAAATAAACTCTATAGTGACATGAAACATGTCATAATTATCCCCAACATTCCATGTTTTCCACAATAAATAATTATGTCCAAGTAAAGATAATGATGATGAATGGAAAACTCAAAAAAACTCCATGAAAAAAAGATACTAGAAATGATACATCCTTGAATGTTTTAAAACATTCCTCAAAAATAAATAATTATATTGTGAAAGACCATACCAAAACATCTAAAATAAAACTCAAAATGAATGTATATAAAAGGTTGGTCTCCCTACTTTTTTCAAGTGGTCCAAATATGTGAAATGCGGCACATCTGCTCCTATAATGAGAGTGTATCTAAAGAAACTATGATTCAAAAAATCCACTAAGAAGACAACCAGATCAAACCAATGATGGAAATCTATAAAAATATATTTCCTAAAAAAAGGAATAATCATCCATGAAATATAAAAACATAATGATACCAAGTTACCATAACCCTCACATTTTAAAACATCGAATGAACATAGTGATTAACACATGCCTCAACCAAGGAAATGAAATGGGATCTTACCTTGGATAAAAATGGATGTAAAAATGGGTAAAATTTAGAAATCATACCTAGGATAACCTCTCATAGAGAACCCTACCAGATTAGAACTAACACCATTCAGTTAATAATATCAAATACTTCCATACTTGTCCCAACCACTTAAATCACCCACCCAAGGTCATCCCATTTCTAAAAAATGAACCAAAAAATATAGAAATCCATCACTACAAGCCCAAAATTACAAAAGTATACCAAATAAGTCACAAATAATAAGAATAATAATTAGATTCCAATAAACACTTATCAAAGAAAGTATCCCAAAAGAGCACCCAAGTAAGGCTTCCTCAAGACTGTAAGGCTCTAAACTCATCGAGAAGAAATCCGTTAAAACCCATCAACCCAAGATGAAATTTACATATAAAATACATATAATGTATATCATCATTAGTTAAACTAACCAAATAGCCAGTTCCCACTTATCCTTGTCCTCAATATAAAATACTGATAGATAAAACACCACTCTATTTACATGATTCTCTAGAAGACCGTGAGACAATACTATCATGGATGTTTCAAAGTCATGCCACTAAGAGGAGGAATCGACATCATTATATCACTCAAAATATTTCATGGATGTATACTTTATATAAAATGAACTGTGACCCCAAACCTTGGAATATTTCCCAAAAACAAAATAAATGTTCCGAAGTTCAAAAAAGGGAGAAAAATAAAAAACCGATTAACCCAATACAAGAAAAATATTTTCCAAATATTTCCTTTCTATATCGATTAAAACTTAACATGGAGTCCCAAACATCATTTCAATGAAAATAAATCTTTGGAAAATTGGTTAAATATTTAAATACACTAAAACACATTATGAAATAAACTCACATTTTAAAATGATTTAAAATCAAAGTTTCCATAATTTGATGAATTCATATAAAATCCTCCACCATTTTATAGAACCTTACCACTTAAAAAAGTTTCAAAATCATAAACCACTTCATTTTCATTAAATAAAAATTATTACTTTTGAAAACACACCCAAAAATGGGTCAAACCTCTTGAACTTACCCTTAATTTATTTTTAGAGATAGAAATGTTTTTGGAATTCATAACAATAAAAACTAATTTCAAAATAAAAACATTCCAAAAAACTTTTTTGGAAAATCGATACCATTTTATAAGTAATAAAATGAGATAATTTTTTGTACCAAAATCATTTTCCAAAAAGATCATTTTTCACTCCAAAAACCAATTTTTATAATAAACGCATAAAATGAAGGCACACATTACATTCAAACCACATTTCAACATATCAAAGACCCCCCCTTGAATTAACCCCCATAATAGTGTTACAATAAATGGTGGCCTAAATATCAAGCCAAAATTGGATACCAAACCATTCTCTATTTAACCAAGTAATTATATGAACCATGAGATAGCCACACAATAATTCCTAATATGTATCAATATTTGTTATTTGGTCACTGACCAGTTTATTAGGTCATTCAAAACAACCTTATTCCACTGATTTTTTTTTGATTTTCATCCCAAAATCCAATGAAAATTTCTAATGAAATTCAATTATGATAATGAGGATCATTCCCAGAACCATCTATAACAAAAAAATCACAAAATTCAAAATTTAATTCCCATTTCCCATGAATATTCAGGGCTTGAGGTAGGAAATATCTATATAGACTCTCTCTGCACCTACCTCCCAAGTCCCAATGAAAAATTCTAATTCAATACAACCATGACACTCCCAAAAGACAATATGGATAACCAAAGTACTAGTTTATCACTATAGAACATTGGATTTTAAAAAATTTATAGTGAAACATCATGGGATTTTATCTGAACCATCAACCAAATCGATCTACCACTATCCCAAAGGTAATTTCCAATACCCATGTGATAGTAAATAGTTTTTGAGAATCATAAAACACCTCATTGGGAAAGATTTCACCAATAAATAATATTTTAAGAACAATATATTTTCTTCTTGTAAATAAAACATAACCCATATTTAAGTACAATTCCTATGAAAATATTAGATTAGAAGAAATATATATAAAAACATAAAGATATAACAGATTAAACAATATAAATGAAAAGAAATCCCTCTTCTCACACTCAAAACTCCATTAGCTGAATTTATATTTGAATCCCACTATGCCCTGTGTATATATAATAAATATCCTCAAATAACTATAATTTAAAGCAATAAAGGCCCACTTAGCCAATGTTATAATGAAAAATAGATACTAACCTCCACATTATCCCAAGGTAACAAACAAACCTGAAGCCATCAATGCTCCAATAGTTTTCAGGAGTTAAACTAAGAATTTGAAAACATAATTATAATATAGAAAAAAGTTAAAAAAATACCCAGTAGGACACCACCAGACTCTGCATATTTTAAAATTTTAACTATAACCCCATCTTAATAAAGTTTTTATATAAATATAAAATAGGTTTTTTCCCACACGCCTTAGATAAAAAAAAATACATCATTCCATAAATCAATTTTATAAAAAAAATCTGACTTCTTTAAAAAAATATAAAATAAGGGCGGAACTAAAAACATTATCCAATCTAGGGTAAAACCCATTAAAGAAAAAATGCATCCCCTAAAGACTAAATATATAGTTCTTTAATCCAAATCAAAAATAAAATCTTTTCTTCAAAACTATTTGAAGACCAAGAAATAGAATTTTTAAATTTACACCCAAGTCATATCATTTCTTCATCTATTATAAAAAAATTATAATTTTTTTCAAAAACAACATCACTTTACCATTTCCAAAAACATAGTTCCCAAATTATTTTTCAAAAAAAATATAAATTCATCCAGGTAAATAAGAGTAGAGAAAGTTACAATAGGCACCCACACATAAAATAATATTCCAAAATGGAAAAAAGAAATATAGTTCCAATAAATAATCAATGGGTAGGGGATGAAAATGAAGAACAAAATAAATCCTCTATTTTATACTAAAATAGGGTCTATAATCATGGAAAACATCCCAAGGATTTAGTAATAAAGACCTAAAATAGTGAAAAGGAACATACGTCGACACTACTAAACATGTCCATGTCAATGGTAGTCCAATCATTCAATCCAAAAATAAATATAATGGTTTCTCTTTAGATACCATGGTCTAAAAAAAATATGCTAACTAATATGAACTAATATCCTCTTAACCTAACCTATAAGGTGTTGTTGGGAAAAATTCCTTATATAGACAACATCTTCACACTATAGATTTCTCTAATGTAGATCACATACTATCTTTCTATGACTCCCAAGACAATTCAAATGCAAGTGAGTTGTCAATAATAACATATAGAAAGTATAATGTGTTTAAAAGAAACTCACACTTAACCTCTTATGCCCCCATATGAAGGACAACTTTTTTATACTATAAAATCATCACAGAAACCAAGAACATCCCAAAAGGGAACAAAAATCATCACCCAAAAAAGGAAAATTTATACAAAGTGGATTGGGGGTATCACACTCACCAAAACATATAAAAATTATCCAAATAATCTAAACCAACATTCCACTATAAATGGAATTGAAACACCAAGTCACCTATACTCATTCAAATATCATTTCAAATTTCCATTTTTAAAATAACACCATTCGAACTCATTTATATAATATTTTCTAAAACAATTAATCAATTCTATTTGGAAATATTTTGTGAATTAAATCCAAATTTCCAATTGAAAAACTCCTAAAATATTAGAATATAACTTTCCAATTTACATAAAAACTCCAACGAGGCTGAATAACATTAAATATCACATTTAAATTAAATAAAAATTCATTAATTTATAGGAACTTTTCATTTCAAATTCTACTTGAAATTACAAGTAAAATATTTTTGTCAAAAAGTAAAATCATCTCAGGATCACATTAAATAATCAAATATTGAATTGAAAAAAAGTTTTCATTGATTGAAAATATTAAACATTTTCTAATCAATTAACACACCATATTATAAATCCACAACAACCTCAAATTACATAGAAAACATTTGGAAATTCACCGTAAAGGAAATAATATTCCTTTAATAACCCTAATATAATTTTTTTAAATGTTAACCTGGTAATTTTGCAAGAATTTAGAGTATAGATGAATTTAAATCCAGATTAAAACATCCATTAAAGTAGAAAATAATCTTTTATTTATAATGAAGTCAAGATAACACCAATTTTTCATCTTAATATTTCGATAAAAAAAATAATGATTTCATTTAAAAATTAAATCACAAATTTAGAACTCATGTAATCAGTGGTTCTATAATTAAAAATTTAGGTAATTGGAAAACCTACATAGAATCAATTATAGAATTTACAAAACATTAATATGACATGAATAAAACTAAAAGAAAACATCACATGCCCTAGAAAATAAGAAACTGAAAAATGGGGTCAAACTGGTACCCCTATGGTTCCACAAAAGTGAGATCAATGAAGGGTAGGTGGAAAACCCAATAAAAGAGGAAAAAGAGAGTATATTAACCTTACCTTGGGTGATCTAGCATTTAATATCTAAAATATTTAAATAAAATCACCAAATAAGGGTGTCACGGAATGACATACTGTGTATTATATGGTCCCTCCATGTTTCAATAAAAAGGTATTATATGAATTTTCATACCTATATATGATAAATATATGGTACATAGATATATATAGGATTTTATTTTATGAACATAATTTCAAATCCCATTATATCTAAAAGTAACAGTAATGATTTTCTTGTGTCTAATATTTTTTGAAATTTATGAATTAGGGATTCATGTTTTACTCAATACTATAAATTACCATGGGTTAACACTTTTTGGTTAACTAAATGGGGATTGAGTTTTATGATTCTTAAGTGGGAGCTCAAAATGTTTTTTAGAATTGATCAGAAATGAGTTTTAAATGAACATTCACAAGTTATTACGTATGATGTTATCCAAAGTGATGTTAGTGTTCAATTTCAAGAAGTGTTCTATGAGACCTTGGTTACTCTGGGACTCTTGATTGTTATGAGATATATTCTTTTATAGAGTTAAACTAAGGGTATCATGATTCTACCATTTTCCTTAGTTGTATTGAGTTTAGAGCATATCTATTTCACTGGTATTCACTATATAATTCCCCATCAACTTGGATTTTGTAATATATTGATCGGGGAGCCACTAAATGATTCCCTTAGCTAGCGGGTCACATGGCCTCAAGTGAACCACCCCATATACTAGAGGTTTTCGACTAGAAGTGGTGGTCTGTGATGGTACAGTGGGGAGACTATACCCTCATTATTAGAGTAATGCAACTGTATTGGAAGAGAATAAATAAGTGGAAACATAATATAAATCAGCATCAAAGATATCATCTATATGACAATAATAATAATTAGAACCAAAATCCTTGTCATATATAATATGATAAAATTTTCATGTATCTACAAAAAATGGAAATAAACACATGGAAACATGTATCTAGTACAATATATGTTTCAAGAGTAAAAATGTCCAAAAAAATAACTACCTTCATATAGAATCATGAGCATAGATTTTTCTTTTGATTTTGTGATCTATACACAATCAATAAATAATTGTACTGTGGGAACTTTCCCCGATAACTACTTGCATCCATGAAGTCTCTCTGGGTATCCAATGATAGCCTGAACATTGTGTGATACAACACTCATTAGGCCACCACAAATGGAATCTATAAAAATATGGTTTGGGTATATATGATGAAGTGGTGTGGAATATATATATATATATATATATATATAAAACATTAATGAAGTGAAACATGTAAAATTGATATTTTACATCCTTCTAAGGCTCATTGTAAAAAAAACACAAATGAGGGTTATCTAAAAATCTTGATAGAACTTCTTATACTTCCTATGCTGTATAATCCAGTGTCAGAACCAAAAATATATATCCAAGGTATAGATAACTAAGGCATCATCATTATGTCATGAATACATTTTCCATATTAAAGGTTTAAATGACCAAGGAATCCCCATGATTCCATGGATCATCTTTATAGAAACATGGTAAAGACTTGGGTGGATCCCAAGGAGCATGTCCCCATAGCATATACAAGGCATTCCAATTAAGCCATATCCAAGGATTAGTAATGTTCTTAGAATCCAATATAATCCATATCCATGGAGTAGAAATTTTCATGGAATCCAATATAATCTTGATCCATTAAGTAGAAATTACTATGGAATTTAATTTATAGAAATCTCAAAACCATTTAGGCCATATCTAAGGGGTGAAAATGTATAAATCATCCATTATCATTACTAGTTAATCAATCAATAAAAAACCAACTTCTAATCATTTAAAAATATATGATACCATCTAACTCAATCCATATTTCCCATTTACCTACTTTAAAAAATGTAATCACATGGAATGGAGACATAATCCCCTCACTAATTTCCCATTTAATTTAATATTTTTCCAACTATGTTGTAGAGTTCACATGCACCCAATGGGGTGGTAAATGAAGTAGCTGATACATAAACACACCTCACAGTTGGTCCAAGTTAAGGTTAAAATCCTAGAATGATAACATGGTGCTAAGTGGGAAACCTATCAATGTTCCAATCAATTTAATCAATGCATTTTATTAGTTTAGTAGAAACTCCTAGAAATTACAACGTGTAAAACATGGGATACAAGCCATAAAATAACTAAACATTTTATGAATAGGGACATACCAACCACCTCATTCATGTGGTAGAACACTCACCTAGTATTGTCTCCTAACTCGACCCAAATTGGAAGAAAAATAAATAATGGGTGAAAACCATAGAGAAATGGAACATTTTCTTCAACTAAAATAACTCTGATGATATAAAAAATAATAAAGAAATGCATAATTGGAATGTAGACCTTTCTAGTGCAGATCTAAAGATATGAATATAAGTTGAATCGGTGGTCAGATAGAGAATCAACACCAAAGCCTAGGTTAGGCTTTGAGAAACTCACCCACATGAGAAAATAAATGAACTATCTAGATGAAATAGGAAAAACATATTGTGTTAAACCATTTAATCATTAAGGGAAAATAGTTTTTTACCTAAAAATAATGGTTCATATAGTTTGACAGTAGGGTTAGCCAAACTGTGTGCCAATCATGCACCATTCTCTTTCTCCAAACCCCCCCTCACATGGTCACGGAACATGGTTAGACAAAAAATGTACTAATTATGAATAAATACTTTGATAAAAACAAAATCAATCATGCATGTATGTAGGCACTAGATTTCAAGGTTCCTTTAAAAAATTTAACCCTAGATAGTGTCCTAGAACCCCCATAGAGTTAACTCAAACAATGTGGCATTGACTATATGGTTTCTACTAACCATGTGGCCCGACTTCCTTTTTCCAAAAAATTTGACTTCTAGCTATGAAGGGGACCGAGACACCATCAAAACTCCCATGACCTCATTAGGCTCTCTAAATAGGCCAAAAAATGAAACTAAACTAAAATTTAAAATATTTTTATCTCAAGAAAACCCATGATCATACAATCTATCCCCATTAAAGAAATTCAACCTCAAATTTCCCGTACAATGGTGTTCAATATTTATATGAGAATAACTCTGGTCACTGAGCCCATACATCGACCTCCCATTCCCATGTCTCATCTGATACATGGTCATTCTTCAATAGCACCTATACTAGAGTAACTGACTTTCCGCTTAGATTCTTAATGCTACGATCAATGATATGTATAAGATACTCCTCGAAGAAAACATCTACCTGTAACTAAACCTCATCCGGCTAAAGATTTTTTGATGAATATTAGTGATATCGATGATGCTAAGATATATAGAGGATGTAGTGCATGGATAGGTACCTATGGGGTAACATAAAATGATAGGATACTAGCCTGAATCTCCACAAAATCACAAAAGGTCTGACAAAAAATGGTGAAATCTTACCTTTCCTCATAGAGATACATAAAAAAGACTTATACTTGACCTAAACTCTATAGGTTATTGATTTTGATAAGAAAAATATTTCTATTTAGATTTTTTAGTATCCATTTGGTTTCTAATCAAATAAACCTTCTCCAAAGTCTCATGTATTAGACACAGCTTGAGGATCACTACCTATCCTACCTCTAAATGACACATAAGTGATCAGAATGGAATACCATTAATAACATCATTAGGTGACATTAGTATAGTAACCATATATATATTTGTATGATAAATCAACCCATGGAATATATTAATCCCAAGATCCCCCAAAATTGGTGATGCACACTCTTAGAATGTCCTTTAGAACTTGGATTGTGCGGTCTGACTGACCATCTGTCTAAGGGCTGTATGTCATGCTTAAAAGAACCTATATCCCTAATTCCATCTTCAATCATTTCCAAAATAGAGATGTAATCCTGGAATCATTATCCAATACAACAACATGAGGAACCCCATGAAGGTACAAAATATCAAAGATACAAAATCTCCTAAGCTCATCTACTGAGAATGTCTCCCTAATTGGTAGGAAATAGGAATCATTTGTGATCCTATCCCAAATAAATCCATACAGTATCACTGCCATGTTGTTACATCAACAAATATAGTCAAGAAATACACTGAAAAATCATCCCATTTACACTTAATAAATAGAAACTACTATAAAATCTCTAACGATCACTAGTGTTTTACCTTCACCTACTGATAGGTGGAACACCTTGTGAAAAAACCAACTACCACTAGTGAAAAAAATGTTTAAAACGTTGGCATTTTTCATGTCGGTTCTATATAATCGGTGTGATATATCGATCATGATCCATTTTTTACATCGGTTATTCTATAACCGACAAAAAATATTCAACGGTTAACTTTTTTATGTCGGTTATTGTATAACTGACGTGAAAATCGAATCTGGCATGCTTCATCACGTCAGTTATTTTATAAACAACATGATAAAGGAAAGATCAGTGATTTATCACATCAGTTATTTTATAACTTATGTGATAAATGAAATCTCGATGCTTTACCACGTCGGTTATAAAAAAACCAATGTGATAAAGCCAATCTCATCAATTTATCACGTCGGTATAAAGCGACATATATCACTTCAGTTATTTTATAAATGGCGTGATAACTTTTTTTTGTACATTGGTTATTAAATAACCGACATTATAAAAATTAAAAAAATAGTTTACAACATCGGTTATTAAATAACCGACATGATAAATCTTTTAAATGATTTATCACACCCCGTATTCAGTAATTCTGTTTTCTTCGATCGGCCGACCTGCAACTCGTCTCTCTCACTAGGAAAACCTAGAAAGGATTCATCGATGTCTTGCACTCTAGAATAGTTTTTCCTACATAATTCTTCATATTTATTATCATCAGATCTATCAGGTCGACTCACAACACTCAAGTAAGCCTCACACAACTCCTTTTCTGTTTTTATTTTCTTGCAATGCCCTAAACTAATTTTGTGAGATGTTGTTTTTCTTTTTTTTCATGCTATCATGGTAAGTTTCATAGTGTTCATCTATACCATGATAATATATTTTCTGGTAAAATAAACCTATGTAAGTGATATCATGCAAGTTTAAAATTTGTGGGTGTTCTATCATGTATCTGTGCACGTAAAGCGGGTTTCCAAGGGGGCGGGGGAGGGGGGGGGGGGGGGGGCTATGAAAGTGGGTGGGGGTATCCAAGGGGCTGGGTGGGATGTCCAATGGGGTGGGGGTGTCCAAGGGATGTCAAAGGGGGTGGGGGTGGTGTCCAGGGGGTGAGAGGGCTGTCCAAGGGGGTTGGGGGTGTCCAAGGGGGTGCGTGGGATGTTAAAGGGGGTGGGGGTGGTGTCCAGGGGGTGCGGTGGCAGTCCAAGGGGGGTGGGGGCTGTTCAGAGGGTTCAGTGGGCTGTCCAGAGGGTTGGGGGTGTCCAGGGTGTCCATGGAGGTTGGGGGGGGGGTGCATTCCATGGGTGGGGGGGGGGGGGGTCCTAGGGGGGTGGGGGTGTCGAAGGGGTGGGGGCTGTCCAGGGGGGGTGGGTGGGGGGGGGGGATGTCCATGTGGGTGGGGGCCTGTCCAGAGGGTTTGGGGGGTTATCTGGGGGGGGGGCTATCTAGATGGTTGGGGGTGTCCAAGGGGTAGGGGGTGGTGTCCAAGAGGGGTGGGGGTGTCCAAGGGGGTGGGGGGGGGGGGGGGGGCTGTCTAGAGGGGTGAGGGCTGTCCAGGAGGTGGGGGTTGTCTAGAGGTGTGGGGGGATGTCCAAGGGGGTGGTGGTGTCCAGGGGGTGTCCAAGTTGTTGGGGGGGGGGGGCTGGTGTACAGGGGGTGGGAGGGGGGGGGGCTATCCAAGGGGGTGGTGGTGTCCAGGGGGTGTCCCAGGGAGAGGGGGGTGGTGTCCAAGGGGGTGAGGGAAAAGTGTCAGCTGGGATTCACTATTGCATCATGGTTTGTGAGATTATTACATGATGATTGTATTGTTTCATGGATATTAGGCTATAATTTATTAGTGTTGTTTAAGGGGGTGGGGGTGGTGTCTAAGGGGGTGGGGGGTGGTGTCCAAGGGGGTCGGTACAGTCTATGTTTGAGGTTTCCAATATGTTTTTTTAGTAATTCAAGCATTATGAAAAGATGAGGGGTGTTGCAATATGATTCTATTTGGTTATATATGTTTTGACCAGTCATTGACTATGATAAAATTATGGGTTATGGGGGAGACCATTCCATGGTTTTCAAAGATGCGCAGTTATCCTGACCCCATTGTGCCATGATGATAGGCTTTACACTGTGATTTTCTCCATCTAAGTTTTTAATTTAAATATGATTTGATTCTCAAGTTTACTGAATTTTCTTGAATTTTCTATCAACCATTGGAGGACCCATGGTTTTCTTGGATTCCATGGAATTTACTTAAATAAGTTACTTATTCCATGTTCTTCTTCCTTTCTTCTTTGTTTCTTTTTTTATTCATCCACTTCTTCTTCTCCTTCATTCATTCTATTATTAGGGATGTTTTGTCATTTTTAAATTGATGGTTTTATAGTAATCGATGTGTTATAGGGTTATTTGGAGGGGTGGGGGTGTCTAAGGGGGTGGGGGCTATCTAGAGGGGTGGGGGATGTCCAAGGGGTGGGGGGGGGGGGGGCTTTCCAAGGGGGTGGTGGTGTCCAGGGGGTGTCTAAGGGGGTGGGGGTGTTTAGGGGGTAGGTGGTGGGGGTGGTGTCTAGGAGGGGTGTGGGTGTCCAATGTGGGGGGGGGGGGTCTATCTAGAGGGGTGGGGCTGTCCAGGGGGTGGGGGCCTGTCCAGAGGGGTGGGGGCTGTCCAAGGGCCTGGTGGTGTCCAAGGGGTGTCCAATGGGGTGGGGGGTGGTGTCTAGGGGCTAGGGGGGGGGGTGTCCAAGGGGGTGGTTTCTAAGGGGTGCGGGTGGTGTCCAAGGGGGTAGGGGTGTCCAGGGGGTAAGGGTGGTGTCCAAGGGGATGGGGGTGGTGTCTAGGGGGTGGGGGCTGTCCGGAGTGGTGGGGGGATATCTAGAGTTTTCAAATCGTTAGGATCTGTGTAATTTTCAGTAGTGAATGTATACATATTTTAATATTTATAAGCCCAATTTCTTTTTTACGAAAGGGTGAATTTTGTATCTAGTTTCACCGGATGTATTCTTTGTGAACCTTAAGAACAAAGGATCAAAGATGAATTTAAAACTGTTATATCTAACTATATTTTCTTTTTAAAATCATTTTCAAGCATATTTTTGTTAAATACACACAGATTTTTCTTATATTTAAAAATTGTTTTACATTCAAATTATGATATTTTTCATATAAACATATATTTGTCTTATCTTAAAAATATGTATAATTTTGATATTTGTTGTAGGTAATAATGAGTCAAAGTTGGATTATGACACATCGAATGAACAATGAATATGAGGAAGGTGTTGATGCCTTTTTGGAATTTTCTAAAAGAAATGTTCCAAGTAGTGACATTTTTTTTTCTGTCCATGCCTGAAATGTTTGAATATGAAGAAGTTGAAAAGTAGAGAGATAAAAGATCATATTATTTTTCTTAGTTTTAGTCCGAGTTATAGCCCTTGGATTTGGCATGGTGAAACTGGACGGAATGTCAGATCTACTGATGATGATGATTCACAAGATGGTAACTCTGATGGAATTAACGAAATGATTCATGATATTGCAGTAGAAAAAATTGAGATAGAACCGACAGTTGCGTGTCTATATGGTGATGATGAAAAACCATTATATCATAGTTGTACATATTTTATGGTTTTGTCGACAATGTTATGATTGATTAATCTGAAGGCAAAACATGGACGGAGTGACAAAAATTTTACAGAGCTGCTACAATTGATGAAATACATTCTTCTAAAAGATAACGATCTTAAAAATTCACATTATAAGGCCAAGAAATTATTATGCCTGATGGGATTGGGATACAAGAAAATACATGCCTTTAAAAATGACTGTATGATATATATGAAGGAATATGAATTTATGTCAGAGTTTCTTAAATGTGGTACATCACGGTATAAGGTGAAATAAAAATCACAGGCTGATATAGAGATTACAAAGATCCCTTCTAAGGTATTTTGGTATCTTTCTATAATTCGTTGTTTCAAACATTTATTTTCTAATTCACATGATGCAAAAAGTTTAAGATGGCATGTTGATGAGCAGATATGTGATGGAAAAATACGTCATCCATCTGATTGTCCACAATGGAAGAAAATTGATGAGCAGTATCCTACATTTGGAAATGAAATTAGAAATCTTAGACTAGGGTAGTGCACAAAAGAAATGAATCCATACCGAATCCCCAGTTGTACACATAGTTCTTGGCCTATTTTACTGATAATTTTCAACCTCTCTCCTGATGTTTTTATAAAGCACAAATATGTCATGTTGAGTATAATGATCTCTGGTCTGAAGCAACCCAGCAATGATATTGATGTTTTTTTGACACCAGTGATTGATGATTTGAATCTTTTATGGGAGGATGGTATTAGGGTGTATGATTCTTATAAAATGGAATATTTTCAGCTGTATGCAGTGCTTTTGTTCACTATAAATGACTTCCCAGCATATGGAAATTTTTCTGAATATAGTGTTAAAGGGCATAAAGCATGCCCAATTTGCAAAAAACAGACTTCATATTGTCAATTGCATCAGGGGAGGAAAACCGTGTACATGGGTTATTGAAAGTTTTTGCCTACGAATCACTCTTATAGAAGACTAAAAAAGGAATTCAATGGCACACAAGAATTTGATATTTCTCCAACACCTTTATCCCCTGATCTGTATTTTGAGAGGGTGGAAAAACTTGATGTAACATTGGGAAAGACACAAAAATCTAGTAATGATAGATATATTTAGAAGAAAATGTCAATATTTTTTGAGCTACCATATTTAAGATATCATGAAGTTAAACATAATATTGATGTCATGCACGTGGAGAAGAATATCTGTGATAGTTTGATTGGGAAATTTTTAGATATTAAAGGAAAGACAAAAGATGGGTTGAATGCAAGATTAGACTTACTATCAATGAGAATATGTTTAGAGTTAGCTCCCACTCCTAATGGAAGATGAACTTTTATTCCCCCGGCTTGTCATTCATTATCCAAGAGGGAGAAAATTAGCTTTTGTTAGTGTATTCATGTTATGAAATTGCCTCAAGGTTATTCTTTAAATGTAAAAAATTTTATCTCGTTGAAGGAATTGAAGTTCATAGGTGTAAAATATCATGATTGTCACGTCATGATGTAACAACTTCTACCAGTTTCATTGCGTGGAATATTGCCAATTCGTGTCAGAAAGACTATAATGAAGTTGTGTTATTTTTTCAATTCAATTTATAATAAGGTGATTGATGTGAATGCTTTAAATTTTTTGGAAAAGGATGAAATTTGTATACTTTGTCCATTGGAAATGTATTTTCCTCCATCTTTTTTTGATATAAAGGTGCACTTAATGATTCATCTGGTTTGAGAAATAAAGCTTTGTGGACCTGTATATCTTTGTTGGATGTATCCTTTTTAAAGGTATATGGAAATATTGAAGGAGTATGTTAAGAAAACATATTGACCTGAAGCCTCCATTATTGAAAAGTATATTTTTGAGGAGGTTGCAGAGTTTTGTACAAGCTACATGGCTTTGGCGCAGCACATAGGTTTACCTCCATATCGCCATAAACAAGTTAATAATGAGGGAAAGGGGATTCGTGGATTGAAAGTCAAATCATTGTCAGTTGAACAGATGAAGAAGTTATAATTATACATTTTTAATGACATAGCTGATGCTCAACTATATATCACATTGCGTATTAATGAGTTGAAACAATGTCATCCAAAGAAGAAAGAAATGTGGATTTTGAATGAGCACAACAAAACATTTTTTTCATGGTTTAAAAAGACATTTCTTGGTATATCATATATATCAGAGACATTAAAATGGTTAGTGGGTGGTCCATGTTTAAATGTGACAACATGGTCTAGTTATGACATTAATGGCTATACATTTCATACGAAAGCCCAGGACAACAGATGTGCAGTTCAGAATAGTGGTGTATTGGTGTTTGCAGAAGCAATGCATTTTTCAAGTGCTAAAGACAAAAACCCAATTTCTACATCAAGTGTAGATTATGGAGTTATATAAGAAATATGGGAGGATGATTACTTTAAAATTAATGATCCTGTTTTTAACTGTAAATGGTTTATCGGTAACAACAGTGTCAGACACGATGAATTTGGAATGAAAATTTTTAATCTAAATAGATTGGAAGACACAACTGATTCTTTTATAATGGTAACACTTTTCAAACAAATTTTATATGTAGTATATCAATCCGATATGCAGTGGGATTTTGTTTTACAAGGGAAAAAACAATATGTTGGTGAGGATGAACTTGATGAAGATGCTGATTTATGTGAGATCCCTAATTCCATGGAAAGATTCACAGAAAATAATGATGAGAATGTTGAAGACATTGTTTGTGCCATAAGGAACGATCACAATGAAGGAATTTGGGAAAACAATCCATTTGTACGTTCCTAAAATTAAAGGTAACATTTTTTTATTTCTTGTTTACATTTATTATTTTCATAAAATTTTAGATATGGTAAGTTTTTTCTTTATTAAAACATGTATTAAAACAAATAAGTATAAGATTTTGTTTATTTTAATTTTTTTAGTTTACTTTATCATGTTTATCATTACATAAATTATATATCTATTATTTTTGTTCAATGACAATTACTTTACCATGTTTACCATGTTTACCTGGTTTACCATGTTTACCATCTTTACCACCTTTACCATCTCTACCATTTTTAACATTGTTTAGCATGCTTACCATATCAACCATGTTTACTATTACATAACTTAGTACAATTTTCTATTTTATGTTTACATTAGTATTGTAATATTTTAATTTGTATATTTGTGAACTAATGATTGTTTTTTGATTTTAAGGATAATGAAAGATCAATCAGTTGATCAACCACTTGATTATGGAGATGAGAATATTGGTTATACCTCTGGGGAGGAACATTCAAATGCTCCTCTTGATGTTCCCAAATCTTTCTCATGTGCTCCCATTATGACAAAGAGTTCAAGAGTTGGTAAACATGGGTGCACACGTTTACCAAAATTATCACTTGCCCATACACAGGATCATAGGATACTCATTGAGTTTGATAAGGATGATATTCCTAGAGGTCCAAATGAAAAAGATTTCAAGAGTTTTGTATCAACTCAGGGTAAGAGAAAAGTAAGCATTTTGTATGATGACTGGAGAAGTGTGGACAAAGCGATAATATCTCAGTTTTGGGAGATGATTTTGGTAAGATCTTTTGCTATTGTTTACCTATTCTTTAAATGTTTCTAGTATATAAAATATGTTTAACCTCTTCTTTATCAGATGACATTTGATATTCCCGACACTGGAGGAGTCAGGAAGAAATGCTTATCGATGGCTACTAGGAGATGGAGGGATTTGAAATCAACCCTCTCATCTGATTTCATTTTTTTTATAAGATTCATGAAAATCCATGTCGTATATATCCTTTCATTGATGAAGAAACAAGGATACAGTTTGTTGAAAGTAGAATAATAGATTCATTTTTGGTAAGGGAATGTAAACTTTTATAATCTTTCTTATATAAATGATCTTATTAATGTTTTTTTTAGTGATTTATTTTTCTTAATTTATAGAAAACAAGGAAATCTCATCCGGAGATCCAATCTAAAAATTTATACCCTCATAGTTTACCTTGGGAAGGGTATACATTATTTTAATAACAAATGATGGTGGAAAAATTACAAAAAAACTAAGAGCTGAGTCATAAAGCTCTGGAGAGGTGGCCCCTCCATCCCCTCCATATAGACATAAAAAATGGAAGAGAGCTCAGATGAAAAAATGGAAATATATTTCAGAAGATTCGAGAATCATAGATGAGAGGATTGTAAGATATATATTTTATTTATTTAAGTTAACTATTTTCTTCATTTAATTTTAATCATTACAGAAATGTTCAATTAATTAATATAGGATTCTCTTGAGGAGAAGAGCTCATAAGGGGTATTTATAGTTGCTGGGAGCCAAGATATTTTATCTGTAGCATTGGGAAAGCCTGAACATCCTGGTCATGTACAAGGATATCCAGAAGGTGTATCGATAAGAAAAGTGTTTCCATGTTCTTCAACTTCTTACGTTGAGGGTGTTTATAAAAAAATAGAATCCTTGGAGGTTGAAGTTCATAATATTAATGTGACAGCGGAGGAAAAGATTAGAGTATCGGTAGAGTATATGTTTTCATACATCCAAATAAAATTTCAGAATACAGCTCCCACCCCTCCACCTCCCCCTACAAACCCCATTATTTATCCTCCACCTCCTCCAGTAGCTCCGACTACCCCACCTCAGCCTGTAGACCCCATTTTAACCTACTCCTCCGCTGCAGCTTTCTACTTATTGTGAGTGGTATGTTGATGATCCTTAACATCATATAGTTTCATATGGGTTGGTATATTGTATAGGATAAACAGTTCATCATCAACAATTAGAGGTAGAGAATCATAGGTTCACTGTACATGATATTATAGATTGATTAGCTCGAGTACCATTACCCAGAGATGAGGTGATGATAGTTGGATATAGTATCAACCATTTTTTAATTTGGTCATCCAGACTTTTGCGACTCATTACCATAGAGGTATTTATGTTATATATTCTATTTTTTTATTAAAGTTGTTTTATCATTGGAAAACTAATATATTTTTCTATTTATTTTTATAGTAATACTTCGAAGGTAAAGAAATACTGTATAGACAACAACTAAGACAAATGGATATGACCTCAGATACAAAATCTAGTAGTCTTGAAAGATTTTCAAGATATTCAAATTTTTTGGCGGATCATTATGAGTTTCCAATAGAATCTCATGTTTGTCGACATGCAATAACTATGGGGATTGTGAAAACTGATATCATGGAGCTTGTTACTGGAGATTAGTTGGGCATCAACATGGTGCAAATGTTTTCCATGTAAGTCTTAACACCTTTTCCCTGTGTTATATTTATTCAAAATGTATACTTATGTCTGTTTTTTATTAGGTATATTTATAAAATTTGTGAGAAGAATGAGTGGACATATGTATATGGATTCATGGACCCACATTTGATTTCCCCTGAAGCATGTGCATTGGTTGAGGAATAAAGAATGCTTTATATTGCTGAAAGACTTGAATATAAAATAGTCACACAATGTTGGATGGTGCCTTGTTTGTGAGAGGTATGAAACACATCTCTCTCAAAGAGTTCATTATCTTTTAACATAAAAACCCACTAACCTAAAATTTTCTTTTATCAGTGATCATTGGATGTTAGGGGGTTTTTCCCAAGGTAGAAAACACTTTATTGGATATGCTCTATCCATGGTGATGTGTGGGAAAGTTTCAAGAAAATGTTGGAGAAGTAAGTTTCAATTTATTAATAGTTTTATATATTATAATGAATTTTAAATTTATCCCATTCATATTATTTTCTATCCGGGCATGGGTCTACTTTCGAAAAAACACAAAGAAAAGGAGTACGAAGATCAAATATGTAAATGTAAAGGTAAATATCCATATATAATTTGTACTTTTTGATTTATTACATAAAAATAATACATTTAATTTACACTCATTCAAATATAATTGTCATGAACAACCAGGAGTCATCGAATGTGGATATAATATGTTATGATTTATGTATGAAATAATAACAACTGGAACAATTGTAAATTTTGACCTGGTAAGACTTCCTTTTAAACTTTTCCATAACATTTCATTTGATTTATTCATTATACATGTTAACTGGTATCCTTTTAATTTTTATCTATTTGATGACACTCAACCCTATAGTGCTCAAGAAGTTAAACACTTACAAGTGGAATGGTCAAATTATTTTACAGGTTTGATTAAATTTTAGTTGTTTGTAGTGTAAAATGTAATTTTAAATATTGTCATTGTAATTGTGTATTTGGTAGTCATTTCAGTTGGATTTAGTTTTTTTAAGTTGACATTGTATGTTTTTAATGTTATATATGTGAATGTTTTATTTTTCTCTACTTCTTGTTTTGGTCTACTTATGATGGTTTTTCTGGTATGGATTCAACTCTGGGGGGAGGGGTTCCATTGGAGTGGGGGGGGGTGTCCATGGGGTGGGGGGTATCCAGGGGTGTGGGAGGGTTGTCCAATGGGGTGGGGTGTCTTGTGTGTCCATGAGAGTGGAGGGGTAGTCCAGGGGGGTGGGAGCGTTTCCAGGAGGGTGGGAGGGGTTTTTAGGGGAGTGGGGGGCTATCCAAGTGGTTTCCAGGGGTGTGGGGTTGTCTTGTGGGGTGAGGTGTTTCCAGGGGTGTGGGAGGGATGTCCAGTGGGGTGGGGGATGTCCAGGGTGTCCATGGGGGGGGGGGGACAGTCCAAGGGGTGGGAGAGGAGGTGCCGCCATCCCTCGGGGGGATGAACATTGATGGAAGGTACTCATCACTCTCACATGTGAAGCTTGATATCTCAAAATGTTTCACCAATGCTTTCTTCCCCTGTAAAAATCATTCATTCCATCACATTGATGCCAGTATAACCAGGGGAAACGCCATCATGTGTGACTAAAATACCTGGATCTTGGTGGTGGAAATCTACAGGATCTTGCAGGACTAGGAATGATACTCCCAAGGCTGCCCATGGGATGCCTGAAATGACGTTAACAAAAAGCCCCGTGGTGGGAAGAGGGCGCCAGTTCAGTTGGTGGAGAGGGACACGGAGAAGACGACTGCGATGATCCGAAATATAACCAACAAGTACATGTAAGTGATTGTTTAGTTTCCCAAATTAGATGCCTGAACAAATATAGGGTTGTTTGTGTGTTTTTTTGGTCTCCTCCAAGCAATTTTGGTCCAGAAACATTATCAGCATATCCCATCTGTCACTAAAAAAGCACACAAACAACCCTATATTTGTTCAATCATCTAATTTAGGAAACTAAACAGTCAATTACATGTACTTGTTGGGTATATTTCGAATCATCGTAGTTGTCTTCTCCAAATCCCTCTCCACGAACTGAACCAGTGCCCTCTTCCCACCAGTGGGATTTTGTTAACATCATTTCAGGCGTCTCATGGGAATCCTTGGGAGCATCATTTTCAGTCCTGCAAGATCTAAGAGATTTACACTGCCAAGATCCAGTTATTTTAGTCACACATGATGGCGTTTCCCCTGGTTATACTAGAATCAAAGTGATATAATTAATGAGGTTTATAGGGGAAGAAATCATTGTTGAAACATTTTGAGAGCTCAAGATTCGCATGTGAGAGTGATGAGTACCTTCCAGCGGTGTTCATCCCCCGAGGGATGGTGGAGCCTCCCCTCCCAACACCATCTATCCAAGGGAAGTCTAGGGGGTGGGGGGAAGTCCAGGGGTGTTGGGGGGTGTCCAGGGGTGTGGTGGGGGATGTCCAGTGGGGGGGGGGGTTATGGTCTGGTTTTGGTTAGTTTTTGGTCTGGGGGTGTCCAGTGAGGTGGAGGGTGTCCAAGGGTGCGGTGGGGGAGGTCTTGTGGGGTGGGAGGGTGTCCAGGAGGGTGGGAGGGATGTCAAAGCGAGTGGGGGGATGACTAGGGGGTGTCCAAGGGTGTGGGGGTAGTCCAGTGTGGTGGTAGTGGAGGTGGTGGTGGGGGGGGATTCTAGGGGTGGGGGAGGGCTGTCCAGGGGAGTGTTGTCCAGTGGGGTGGGGGGTGTCCAGGAGGGTGGGGAGGGGGGTTTCTATGGGTGTGGGAGGGTTGTCCAGGGGTGTGGGAGTGCTGTCCAGGGGGTGGGGGGTCCTGGAGGGTGGGGGGTTGTCCAGGGTGTGGTGTCTATCCCCGGGGGGGGGGGGGGGCAGTCCAGGGGTGGGGGGAGGGGGTGTCTAGGGGTGTGGTGGGGGCTATCCATGGGTGTTCTGGTTTGGTTTAGGTCAGGTTTTGGTCTATTTTTTTTTTCTAGGGGTATCTAGTGAGGTTGGGGTGTCTAGGGGTATGTTGGGGGCTATCCAGTGGGGTGGGAGGGTGGGAGGGTGTCCAGAAGGGTGGTAGGGATGTCTAGGCGAGTGGGGGATATCTAGGGGTTGTACAGGGGTGTGGGCGGGCAGTCCAGTGGGGGGGGGGGTCTAGGGTTGTGGGAGGGCTGTTTAGGGGAGTGTTGTCCAGTGGGGTGAGTGTGTCTAGGAGGGATGGGGGTATATAGGGGTGTGGGAGGGCTATCCAGGGGTGTGGGGGTGCTGTCCAGGGGGTGGGGTGTCCAGAAGGGTGGGGGTTTTCTAGGGGTGTGGGTGGTGTCCAGAGTTTGGGGGAGCAGTGTAGGGGTGTGGGGGTGTCCAGGGGTGTGGTGGGGGCTGTCCAGTGGGGGGTGGGGGTGGGGGGTGGGGGGGTTTTGGTTTGGTTTTGGACAGGTTTTATCTATATTTGGTCTGTTTTTGGTCTGGGGGTGTCCAGTGAGGTGTGTGTGTGTGTGTGGGGGGGGGGGGGTCCAGGGGTGTGGTGGGGTATGTTTAGTGGGGTGGGAGGGTGTCCAGGAGGGTGGGATGGATGACTGGGCGAGTGGGGGGATGTCCAGGGGTGTGGGGGCAGTCTAGTGGGGGGGGGGGGGGGTTCTAGGGGTGTGGGAGGGCTGTCCAGGGGAGTTTTATCCAGTGGGGTGGGGGTGTCTAGGAGGGTGGGGGGTGGGGGGCGGGGGGGTTAGGGGTGTGGGGGGCTGTCCAGGGGTGTGGGAGTTATGTCTAGGGGGTGGGGGTGTCTAGGAGGGTTGGGGGGGGGGGTTGTCCAGGGTGTGGGGGTTGTATTAGGGGTGGGGGAGTCCAAGGGTGTGGGGTGTCCAGGGGTGTGGTGGGGGCTGTCCAAGGGGTGGGGGTGTCCAGGAGGGGGGGGGGGCAGTCCAGGGGTGTGGGGGGGGGGGGTGTCAAGGGGTGTGGTGGGGGATGTCCAGTGGGGTGGCGGTGGGTTTTTAGGGGTGTGGGAGGGCTGTCCCAGGGTGTGGGGGTGGGGTGTCAAGGATGGGGGGGGGGGTTATCCAGGGGCGTGGGGGTTGTCCAAGGGGTGGGGGGGGGGGGGCAGTCCAGGGGTGTTGGTGTGTCTAGAAGGGTGGGGGTGTCCAGGGGTGTGGGGGATGTCTGGAGGGTGGGGGCAGTCGAGGGATGTGGGGGGGTGTCCAGAGGTGTGGTGGGGGCTATCTAGTGGGGTGGGGTGGGGGGTTCTAGTCAGGTTTTGGTCTATTTTTGGTCTGGGGGTGTCCAGTGGGTTGGGTGTCCATGGGTGTGGTGGGGGCTGTACAGTGGGGTGGGGGTTCTGGTCTATTATTGGTTTTTTTTTGGTCTATTTCAGGTCTTTTGGCAGGGCATAGCAGTGGTTGATCGACGGTGGGGGCAGTCTAGTGGGGTGGGTGGGGGGGTTTGCTCTGTTTTTGGTAACTTTTTGGTCTATTTCAGGTATTTTTTCTGGGCATAGCAGTGGTTGATCGGTTTTATTTAAAAAAATAAATTGTTTATTATGTTGGTTATTTCATAACTGATGTAAAAATGCTTTGGGATTATTTTTAACATCGGTTATTTGGAAAACGACGTAATAAATTCATAGGAAATAGTTTTTATGTCTGTTATTTAATAACCAATGTAATAAATTGAAATGGATAGATTTTTAAGTCGGTTATAGAATAACCGACGTCATAGATATGTTTTCACATCGGTTATTATATAACTGACGTTGTAAACTACTTGGAAAACAGGTTTATCATGTCAGTTATAAAAATAACTGACGTGATAAACGCTTAAGAGGAGTGATTTTTGACGTCGGTTATATAATAACTGACGTAAAAGGCTATATACAACATCAGTTATTAAATAAACGACATAATAAACCATGACTCTGAAGTGTTTTCCATGTCGGGTTTTTATCAACCGACATGAAAAATTCTTTGGATTTGTGTTTTTTGTGTCTGTTGTAAAATAACTGATGTAAAAAACAATGTTTATAACGTCTCCTATAATAACGTCTGCCAAAAGCCAATGTAAAAAATAAAAACTACTGTATTTTTTTTTCTGCACTAGTGTGCCTCTCATTTCATGCTCGAACAGAAATACTAGCAACATTAATCTCGATACATATTGGTTATTTCGAGATGTACTACTCAAGATAAGGCATGAAACTCTCGTAAAATCTCATCACATATGCCTTTTGGAACCCAAACATGATCATGTATGAAAAAATTTCATCCTGACTAACTATCTAACCGGGAGATGGGTCCTCACCTGCCACACACTCTTGTAGGACTATTCCATAGAATTTAAAAATTGTCTAATCCTCATTCTACCAAAAAGAGTGGTAGCCACTGTTAAGGATAATAGAAAATTCTACCCATGACCATCCGGTACTTCCAAATGCATATCTAAAAACCAGTCCATAAGATTCCACTGACTACTAGCATCTTGAACTATCTATATATGATTACTCATACTTAGTGCAT
Organism: Viscum album; assembly: GCA_963277665.1. NCBI lineage: Eukaryota > Viridiplantae > Streptophyta > Magnoliopsida > Santalales > Viscaceae > Viscum > Viscum album. Next base: position 722,290,889 of record OY728162.1, read on the forward strand.
CTGAAACTACATTTCCCTTTCCTGACATATAGAAAATCTTGAAATCAAAAGACTATAGGTCCTCAACCAACCTTCATTTTCAAAAACTGAAGTCATGATACAAAAATATATACCTGAGGATTTTGTGGTCATTGTAAACCACAAAATGCTCCCCTAGTAAATAATACCTCTAATAACACAAAGCATATACAACAGTGGATAAAGTGGGATCATACATTGGGTAATTCCCCTCGTGTGGTCTCAAATGATAAGACATGTACGCCATTAATCCCCCCCTTCATAAAAAAATGATCCTAATCTAATACATTATGCACGAAATCACACTATATAACTTCTACCTAGCTTTCGAAAAATTAGGATATGTGTTGAATTCAGTCTATATTTCTACACCTGAAAGAAATTTTTGTATGAATCTAACCATATAAACTTCACACCCTTATTAGATAATCCATTAAGAGATGATACTATGTGTGATTAGTCCTGTATAAAATTCCTATAACATCCAGCTAGCTCCAAGAAACTCAATATTTCAAATATGTTCATGGTATTCTCTTAGGAAACTTTAGATCTCACCTTCTCTGGTTCAACAAATACTTATGTCATAGAGATTATTTTACCTATAAATTTAATCTTATCCATACAAGAGTGGCACTTTGTGAGGTTAAAATATTACTGATTCTCTCTTTGTGTATCCAAAACAATCTCAATACATTAGTCATAGTCATGTGGATTTTGAGAATACATCAATATATCATCAACCAATACCACCACAATAAAATCTAGATAAGGATGGAATACTTGGTTCATCAGTGCCATGAAAACTACTGGCATGTTTTTGGGACCAAATAGTATAACCAGATACTCATATAGAATATAGATTCTAAGGGAGTTGTATGATGTATGTATGAATATAAAACACATGTCTGATGATACCCTGATATCATATCAAGATTTTATAAAACCTGAACTTATTAGAGATGGTTGAAGATAACTTCTATTCGGGGTAAAGGATACAGGTTCTTAACCATAAACTTGGTCAATTTTTGGTACTCCATACATAAAAAAGGGTATCATCCACCTTCTAGGTGAAGAGGAATATTGAACCCCTTGGAGAAGTATTAGTTCGTATAAACCCCATTTTTACAGGCTCTCTATTTCCTATTGAAATCCTGTAACTCCATAGTACAAATCCAATAAGGAGAAATAGATACCATTGCAGCACTTAAGAATCACTCGATTAAAAACTATACCTATCCCTCAAGAGATAATAATTAAAATCCATTCAGGTAAATGTCCCTAATATAATCAACCAATCTAGGGAAATTAACATGAGGTTTTTCTTGTTCATATAGATATAAGCTAGTAATCTGGTCTATCACCCCACTCAACCCATGATGCTCTGGGATTGATCTACTAGCCTTGACATCCCATTCAACCTTGTGAAGAAAAAACCCACCCTCTAGTGATGTAGAAGTCACCCATAGGTGATAGCTATCGACATGGTCATGATAAGGAACCAACCAATCCATCCTAAGACTGATGTAAAACACTATAATCTTGATGAAAATGAGGTCTAATATGAAGTGAAACCCACCAAACTCATGGGGGGACTCCCTGAACTGGTGTATACTCTCTAATATAATCCCTAAAATATTATCAAGTGTCATAACACCATCATAAAACATCACGTCGAACCCATGGAACCCCACAATAGGTAGAGATATGAATGAATGTGAGGAAATTGTATCAAAATGAGAGATTTTATATTATAAGATACTAAGATTGTACCTCTCAATATATACAGTCTTACACTCTTCTATTTAATTATAGGTTGTGCTGAATATATCTTTCCTAAACAGCGTCTCAAAGAACTAGCCTGACTACCATGATCAAACCCACTTTGCTATCGATGTGCAATTGGAGCCAGGATCCCATGGCCACATACAACCCCTCAGCATGAACAACTAGTAGTACTCCCACTCCCAGCCTATAAGGAGTTGTGAATCCCACTCCTGAACATAGAGTCAGTGTCCACACCCTCTGACTAACCACTAGAGGAAGGTTCCTAAAGAATCACACTATATAAACCATCCTATAGTAATATCCGAACTCAACTATGTCTCATCAAACTAGTTCCTCATGTGTCCATACCTTCCACACTAATGATAGAAGTCAAAAATATTTGCAATCCCAACCAAGATGGTATTCCCCCAATGAGAATCCTCAAATCATTTTCTCTTTCTACCAATCATTAAACCACTAACTCTAGAAGCAGCACTACCCTTCTATGGGCCCCCATCTTCTATCACGTCACATTTCGTAATCAGTGCTTGATTCATTATCTCAATAATAATAGTCACCCAAAACATTTTCACCTATTATCGAACATTATACTTGAGATATTCCACAAAGTGTCTCTCCCTATATGGAAAATCATCCATGTACATAGGTACAAAGTGCTGGAGCTCTGTAAAGCGGTCCAAATACTCCATAAAGGTCATCTCACCCTACTCTAGAAGAAAAACTCCAATGGATTGTTTAGATATTAGCATATTATGAAAGAATTATACATAAAAAATTATTTTGAAGTCCCTCCAAAACATATATTAAAGCATATCGTCCTAGTTCAAAACATTCCACTAAAACATAGTGGGTCCCCAAAGAATATAAATTGGGATATTTAGTCCCCTATAAAGTGGTGTATCCAAATTCTAAAAGATCAATAAAATAGTCTCTAGCCAAAATTATTTATCATGCACCCTTCCATCCCCCAAAAAATTTGGTGGATGTTACTGATGGAACACACTTCTTAGCTCTACAATAGTCATGGTAGGTTGTGGGGATCAATGAACAGTCTGTTTAAAGAGCAGCGAACCCTCTCATAATTTCTCATCAACGCCCATATATGGAATAATGAGAAGGGACACAATTGGAACTACTAAAAGGTTTACCAGCGACTTAGGGCCCACTAGCTCTAGATCATGGTCATTTTCACCCTCCTGGAACATGACTAGTGGTCGTATTAGTTACTTATCTCAAAAATTTTAAGTGCACACCTCAATCAATGTTTAATAACAACCAAATAGCGAATAAAGACATAAGATAAGTACAAGCCTTACAATAACCAAGAAACACCTCTATTCCTACTTCTAAACCATATCTAGGTAATAAGATCATGCACTGAAATAACTAGATACACTACCCACTACCCACTACTGAAATTGGTTCTAGGTCAAGCTCTCTGTTTTATAACACATGCCTCGGTATATGAACTATCAATTGAAATTGGAAACTCCATTTAACATCGATATTTCTATTTAATAATTACAATTTCATTTATTTTAATATTTATATTACAATTACAATTAAATAGTTGAACCATAGGGATCACTACTTCCAATTTATAAGGGTATATATGCTACATAAATTGAAATTTGGTGTCCATTTAATCCCAACCATACCACATACCAGCCCATGTAACCAATGGTCCATGACTCAACATTCCATAATTGATGTCTTAAGGTTTCTACTATAGCCTATACGGGAAAAAATTATTTTGGTTAGAAAAAGCACATTAATTATCAATTATGTTTCTCAATCTATGGTAAAAATGTTAATAAATAAAAATTCTACAAAATAAGTCACACATAAAAAATTCCATGCATTCAAGAAATTAATCCTTTATGTCGCGGAATATTCCAGGAATGTGAATCATATAAGGTTCCTAAAATTATGTATGATCCATACTTCCATGAAATATCAGTCCAAGTATAAAATGAAATTCCTTAATTCAACTAATAATAAAATCACATATTATGTGAATCACCCAACGGTGCAATGAAATCAACTATAATAGGAAAATTTAGAACATCATATCCCATCCTATGCAATTTGTCTATTTCTAGTATGTGGGTGAGCTACTTACAAGAACACCACATTACCAAATTCCGAAACCATAATTATATCTTTCCTAATATTCTAGAATGATAAGATAAAATAAATGAAAGGAGAACCATATGATTCAACATTGTAATATCTCAATCTGGGAGCCACTAAATGGTTCCCTGAGTTGGTGGGTCACATGTCCTCAAGTGTTTCTCCCCATATACTAGTGGCTACTGACTAGAAACAAGGTTTTGTGATGGTACGGTGGGGAGAAAATGCCCTAATGATTAGAGTAGCGCAATGGTATCACAATTGAATAAATAAGAAGAGTAATAATATAAATCATCGACTGAAGATAACTTCCAGATGAACGTAATAATAATCAAAATCAAAAGCAATGTCATATAAAACATGATTAATATGTCATGTACCTATAAAAAATTGTAGGTAATTCACGAAAAAATGAATCAAGTAAAATATATGTATCAATAGTACAAAATACCAAAAAGAACAATCTCTATATAGCTTAATGATAAAAGATTGGTACTATGGTCTACTCTTCCTATAAAAAATAAAAAATTCATCGTATATTGGGTGATTTCCTATTCCCTACCTACATCCATGAAGACTGTATGAGATCCAAATAGTATCCCAAACAAGGTGTGAGATAACCCTCAGTAGGTCACCACCAATGGTGTTTATAACAAATATAGTATGTGTATACATGTTGAATCATTTTTCAATATATATAATAGGAATAAAGTGATATATGTAATATTGATATTGTCCAGATTACCAAGGATATCTATAAACAAGCAGTCATGAATGAAATTTATCTATAAAGATTGATAAAACATCCACTCTGACCTATGCTGAGTAATCCAGTGTCCGACCCAAAGGACCGAATCTACAATATAAGTAACTGAGGAATCCTCATCATTTTAGGACAACATTGGTTGAATCCAAGGAATAAATGTACAAGGTATCTACATCAATTCTATGGAGCATTTCTATTGTAACTCATTAAAAACTTGGGTGAACCCCAAGGAGTATGTCCATATAGCATGTCTACGGTGGTCTAAGAAAGATGGATCTATGGAGTAGTATTTTCTTTATCAACCAAATTAATCTGGATCTGTGGATGATAAATTTCCATGGAATCTAATATAAGTAGGATCCATAATGTGTAAATTATCATGGAATCCAATGTAATCAAATATCACACCCTTATAGGTTGGATCTAAGGATTATAAATGTCCAAGAAATCATGTATCTATGTCAGGTCATTAATCAATTCAAAACCCATTTCGTAATCATTTAAAAATCCATGATTTTATCCAACTCGTTTGACATTTTCCATTTAAACTATTTAACCATTTTTATAACTTGTAATCATATAGAAATAAGGAATGATCCCTCTCATAATTTATTATTTAATTCATTAAGCCTCAAACTATGCTAGAGATCTCAAATGAACCCAAAGTGGTGGTAAATTAAGGGGAAGATACATAAACATGCCTCACGAGTGGTTTGGGTTAAGGTTGAAAACCCCTAACCATAATATGGTGCTAAGTGATAAACATATAAAGGTTCCAATCAATTTAATCAAAGCATTTAATTAATTTAGGAGTAACACCTTGAAAGTCCTATGCGAGACATAATGAAAACTAGATATACAAACTATAATTTTTAGAAAAACGTATAGATCACCTAGATTTTGAGTATGGTAGAACACTCATCCAGTATCATCTCCTAATTCAAACCAGAATAGAAGAAAAAGGAAGAATACAATAACACCATTTAAATAGGTCATGTTATCTTAAACCAAAATAACTCTATCTATTTGTATAAAAATAAATAAAGGTAACAGAGGGATGTAGAACTTATTGGCACAGATCCAATGAGATGAGTGGAAGTTGAATGGGAGTTCAGAAAAAGAATTGACACCATTTAATAGGTTAGACATGAAAAAAAATCTCCAATAATAGAAAATAATGGCATCAAATAGAATAAATTTGAAAATAAATAGGTGGGTTAAAACTTTTAATCATTAATAGAAAAGTGGTAATTTTCTATCAAAATAATGGGTTTCACAATTTGGTGGAACAATTAACTAAACAGTGTGCCAATATTGCACCCTTCTTTATCTTAAAACCCCCTTTCATGGTCATGGTTCATGGCTAAACAAACCACGAATTGAACATAAATTTAGGCTTTATTAAAAACTATAACAACCACACATGGGAATGTGTCCTCGATCATATAATTCCTTCAAACTGTGTGTCACCTAATAGTGGAACAAACAACCTTTAATGGTTTAATCAACCCATATAACCAAGGATTCATGGTTCCTACTAACAATTTAACCCAGCTTTCATTTCCAATAAACCAGGTTTGAGGGTCAAAAAAAGCTCTGTATACCCTCAAATCTCCTATGACCTCATCAGATACTCTAACCATTCTAAAAAAGGGGACTATACTGAATATAAAAAGATCTATAACTCAAGAAAAACACTAGATCTTATACGTTTTTATATGAAATATTTCTATATATTTAATATATGTTTTAAATATAATTCTTTAGGGAATTATTATACTCACCCTTTTTTTATTTATTCCCATGTGTTTTGTGACTATGAAAATACTGAACATACATTGTGTTGTCAGTGTTAGTGGAGTTGAAGCATATAATTAAATGATGGTATATAGTGGGATAAAATTATGGATAGAGTCCATTGAAAGATCACATAGATAGAAGAGATTTCTTTCCATTACTAAATTCATTTCTACCTAGTGGTTATGTTTAATTCAGTTGTATTTCTTCTTTTAAGCATTCTGTTTTTATAATTTCACTTGTTTTTTGATGTCTCATGCATGAATTGTATATAATTCATTTATATATGTAAATTTTTATTATTGTTGGATATTATTTAATATTATTGGTGAATTATTATTATATTTTTTATATTCTAAGGCCTACCATGTGTGTTTGTTCCATCTTGGAGCTAGTCACTAGTTCCTAGAATATTGGAGGTAGGATTGGTGTGGCACATGTGGCTTACTGCCAGCCAAGGTGGGGTCTGGATGGGTCTGGTTATTTCAATTATTTGGAAGAGATCCAAAAAACCCCTTTTGTAAGACTAGATAATATTGGTATAGTACATTATTTCATCTTACATTGTGAAAACAATTGTTTGGATTAAGAGGATAACCACTAAAATTGGGGTAGATGCTAGTATATTAGGAGAAAATGATCTCTATTATGAAAACAATGGAGTAATTTCCCAACCCAAAGAACCTCAATCTTGCAATAAGAAAACAATTATTTAAAAATATCATATCATTTAAGAAATCATTGATTAGGTTGATGTAAAAATTTATTGGGTACATACCATGGGGAACATGGAAGATCCATTGAAAATGTTGTTATCAAATAAAAATTATAAGGTTCATAAAAGGTATGGGATACATGGGAGAATTGATGTGTTGGAAATTTTGTAAATTTAAATGTAAAAAAGTTTTATAATAAATTAATCCTCTATTTATCATTTACTCATGTGTGTTTTTTTGTTTTACACGAGAGTGTAATGATAAAAACACCTTGAAATGAATGACTTTGAGAAATCAACAATTGATGATCATCATAGAATGTTTTGAGTTACTATGATATTTTATGAGTTGTGTGAGTAGAGAATCTTATAATATATATAGTAGACACACATGATAATAATTGTGATTTTTTATTTAGAATGTACTTAGAAATTATATCATATGGAATTTGATATATATGTTTTTTGATATATATGAGTTTTTATGAAAAAATTTGTCCCCACTACCTATGATTATCAAGTTTCCTCACATGTGAACCTTCATAAATTAATACAATTCATATGTTATCCTTGAAACTAGGGTAATCAGGATATGTTTGGGTATGTATCTGATCATTTGGTGGGTTTTTTTTAAACAATATGGGATTTGTTCTGTTGTATAAAATGTATGAAATTTGGTTCCTTAATTAAATTGGACTGAGATAATGTGTGCTCATGCTTTTTTGAGTAACATTTTTCATTCTCACCTACTTGGAAGAAGGATATGTAACATAATAGTTTCATCCTAGAAGTTTTCTTCAAGTAATTGATAATATATTATTTTATCTATACTCAATTGAGAATTTCAATGTCCTGGGTTAGACTCAATGTCTTATATAAATGGATTATATTAGTATACATGAATGGTATGAAAATACATTTATTAGAAATTTTCACATTGATATATGAGTTTTCTTGATAAATATCACAACATATCAATTTTTAACTTAAGTAGGGATGTTGTTCTTTAGATATTATTCCTTTTTCATGGTAATAAATGATGGGTTTCAAAGGATTTAAAAACACTTTTTTCAAGCAATATAAATTCAATAGAGACATCAAATTGTCAATTCCACCATGTAAAAAAAATAAAACCATATATAAATATAAAATTAATAACTCATGTTCCTTTCATTGATGATACTTATGGATCATGTTGTCATAAATAGTTTTCCTAATAATGATCACTAAGAGGTGGCCAACATACTCTCTCCTCTATAGTGCATCTGCATATCAAATGAATCTCCCAATGTTTAGGTGGTATTCCACTCATTTGATTTATATGATGGTATATATTAGTGTATAAGAAAGGATAAGTAGAGAGCTATGGGTGAGAGAGTATTGGTATGAATATTAAGATCCTTTGAATAACCATCTTGATGGTCGATACTTCCATATATAGGGATTAGGGGATTCCTAGTCCTTTTTATGAATTTACTCATACATTATGAAATGTATGCGTAATTTATATGGTTAAAAATTCATTATAACCACTCAAATAATTCAATTATCTCATATATTTTATCTTATGAAATAATAATTAATTATAGATAATATGAGAGTGATCCAAACACTATATTTTAATGTTTAAACCTAAAATTTTAATCATAAGATATTATTAGATTCATATTATAGTATTCATTTGATAATATTTCTCTATAATAATCCCATTTCATGCACAATAACTTTAAAAATATGGTGTCATCATATTTAATATCTTGCCTTATGATACACCAAGATCTTACCATGTGATATAACCAAATGCATATTAAATATATAAGGTTTTAGGTCATATCTCCATCAATATTCCACTTGAAAAAAATTCCACAGAGAATTGATTCCATATCACCTTATATTGTACATTATAAAATTCCTATGAACCATATCAAAAGGACTTTTGGATATCATCCAAAACAGTTTTCGAAAGTTATCATTAAATTCATCTTGTATCACATCACATGTAATACCTTGTGAATAATAATTGAAAAAATCATTTGGATAAACTAAAAAAAGAATATTTATAAGTTTTATAAAACTCTATACCCATTCAGTCAACCATAAAGTTTAACCCCACAAGACTCCCTAGTATTGAAAGAATTATGAATTCTCAAATTTATAGCTAAAATAAAAGAGTGACCTCTAGAGAATCATCAATGCCACTCAATCTAAAGATTTATATGGTATAAAATCCATTAAAAATATATTTAAATATTTAACTAATAGTAATACTATATAAAAGAGTTAATTTTCATATAATCCCTTTTTCCAAGACATCATGTAACCACAAGAAATAGAACATTCCAATCATGTATAGTTTCTCATACTTTCTTGATTTCCCATGTACAAGATAATTGGGTGAATGAATACATCACATTCCATTCATCTAATGGAACAGCACATTAAATACCCCTCACCCAATAGATAAGTGCATCCATTTTTTTATCTAGGTAAGGATGTATAATCCTTCTATACATCTCAATAAAGGTCTTAGATTCCATACACATTATATGAGAGTAAAAATATCATCTTTTTATAAACCCAAAAAAGTGAAATGATCAGCAACATACCCATTCACCCTTTATTAGAGATGCCTCATGGATTTCATGAGAAATTTTTCAACGTATAAAGTCTCTCACTATAGGAATTTTTCCAACCATGCATTTTGGGGTAATATGAGCATAAAACCTGCACCCATATTATACTAAAGATATAGTGTATGGAACATCATGTGGTATTCTTGGTGGGTCATCCCGAGCACAAAACCTATTTTGTTCTTCATGAGAATGTTTCATGTCTCCATAAAACTTCTTACACAGGATAACATTAAAATTTACTCACATCCTATAATATTTCATAAAAAACACAGATTAGTGATAAATCAAATTAATGCTTTGATATATTAATTATCATTTCACATCATAAGTATACATGAACAATATAAAAGGATGATAAATTACAGACAACCTTTTATATAAAATAATACATTTTATATTCATAAAATATTTTAATAACACTAATGAAACCATACGTATGAACCCATCTAATCTTATCCCATGTGGAAAAAAACCATATCATCATTATACTTTTTGTATCATTCAGTTTTTTAACACTAGTTATATCTCTATATAATTCCTACAATATCTCTATGTGATCATATGATAAAACACTCCCACTAAATTTTGCAGTGAGTAATATTTATAACAAAATCTAGTTTAAACAATGGTTAGTCTTAGGAATAATATTCCTAATTATCAACTTATTGAACAAGTATTCAAACCCATTTACTTCACAACAAAAAAATATTATGATTTGAAAAACGTTTAATATATAATTATACCATTTTCTAAAATCATCATTACTATAATTCATGGAATTTTTTCATCAAAATTATTCCTTAATATCGTCATGATAACTAATTCCACTCTTTATATTATTCTTTACCAACACATACAATACTATTTTATGATATAAAGTGATATACACTTTGTTACATTAAATACATGAAACTCATTACAATTTTATTTACCAAAATACCCTAAAATATTTAAGAATTTTTTGTGGCACTCACTTTGAACTTTAGCTATAATTATCTGTTATTTTCTAAACATTGAACTTTTATAAATCCAAACATACTCTCACTAACCTCTTAAATACTATATTATCTTCATAATATCATGATAATATATAAAAATTAATATTTGTTAAGGAAAGACACTTATTTTTTTAGTGGGGTTATTTATCAAATAAATTATTTCATTTATATCTTATATGGTATTATGTGTTATTGGATAAATAATTTTTAAATAAAAATATTTTATAATTTAAAATTCACCACTAATGGGTGGTTGGATCATATCCCTCTAATTAAAAAAAAAGGCTATATTTACTTTTTTATATTAGATAATACTCATTTTATCCTTAACTTCTTCAAAAATATATTATAGATAATGATGAATCATAAGGCATGTGCAGCATCTCAAATTGAATATAATAACTCTTTATTTACATACAACTTATGTTATCACATGAGATAACTGAAATAATTATACACACACCTTATTATGATACATCTAAGCTTAAAAAATTATTTTACATTAAATTCCATGATTTAACAAGCCTTGTCATAATCATTTTAATGAAAACTATAAACTCTATAATATATTTTCTTATTATTGAACTCAAATATATTTATAACCATTTAAAATATATTTTTGGTTTCATATAACCTTAAAAATAAAAGACTCTAATTCTATAATATTATACATGGCATTGATATTCCGAGAGTTTTTAAAACCAATTTAGGTATTCTAGACAATTCCATCGTATGAAAACAATTTACTTCTTTATTATAACTTTATTTAGGTTTCAATCACCATAATTGGATTCTCAAATAAACATTTTTTTTAACTTTCCAGTGAATGTTTCTCCATCCAATTTGATCTTCTAACCATGTGAACCATCAATACAACATTTGACACAAATTATTACATGACATGTTCGTATATCCTAAAACCTCTGAGAAAATAGGGTAAAAATTCCCTGAAATCATTCACATTATCATAACATTTCAACGATGATTATATAACGAATTCAATATTTAGATCATCCCTTAAAGGATATATTTATTATCCCAATGAAATTAATATTATCAATTGTATTGAATACATGAGAGGTGATTAAAGTTAATTGTTTATCTATTTATAATTCCTTTTAGACATTAATTTACTTGGTCTATGCTTCCTCTAATTAGTAATTTTTTATTATTTAACAATTTTAATAGTTGTTTTCTCTAGAAGGGGAATCACTAATGAATAGAATTTTCTTCTTGATTAAGAATGATTAATATATATTGTACTATTATAAGAAGTTTCATACATTAATAATCTTTTTTTCTATAGGATTGATCTAAAAGTTTATTTTGATGATAATGATTCCATTTTACAAATAATAAAATCCTTTATCAAAAAAAATATCATCTTTTTATGCTTTTAATATGGACCTTTATTAAATAATCTATGAAAAAAATAACATCCCCTTTTAAAATAAATAAAATTCATTATTGAGGAAGAATAAATATTTAATTAAGTAATATATTTTCATTAAAATTAATATTAACACTTTTCCATTTAGGTAAGACACCATATTAATCATATCATATATGACTCTTAGATATTTCCATAGATAAATCATTATCCTAAACCCTAAAATGGATAAAATAAACTATATTCCTTTGGTAACTAATATTATTACAATATACAAGATAAGTGTAACCAAAATAAAACAAAATATATGAACTCATAATCCTATTAGGGTCACCCATTACATTCTCTAATTACACAATATAATCTAGCAGTTCCCAGACTGAGCATGACCTACCTGGTTGGATGATCGAGGTATTTACAATTAATGAATTTCGAAGGAATCATACACTTAGTATTTTTTAAAGGGGATTAAAATAGCACAATATTATATGATGAATTCCCTTTATATGTATTCATGTTTCTAATGAATTATTTTTTAATATTATTCCTTCAACTAAGTCTCAATGTTTAATCCATATTGATGTGTTACACTTTACCCAACCCATAGCATGTGTTTCTAAAATAAATTAAAATCCAATTATATTCACACATATCCAAATAACTCCTATGCATAAGGAACATAGAACCCTTTCATGTAAATTATTATAATCATATAAATAAACAATCCCTATAGAAGTAAGCTTGGAGTGATATATTTCCCACCTTTACTTTTCATAACAAGGCATAAGCCTCTAGGCTAGTGATAAGTTAAACCTATATTCTCTCTACCAGAGGATACATTACTCAATATAGACCCAAATTCAATCACAAATATAACACCTAACATGGATACACTATAATTATCTTCATAATTCATACTCATAACCCAATATAAGCTAATGTTATGGTAGAAGAAAACAAAAATAATCGTTATACCTAGCATTTAACTCTTTAAATGCATAAATGACAATTTATAGAAGAATTTTAACTATTTAAATTATAGATGAAAACCATTCCTAATATAATTTTTTCAATGATTAAAATGGAGAATAATAATAAATTAATAAATAATTTATATGTTTAAATATCAAAAAAACTATTTATAAAAAATTCATAAATAAAGAAATTATAAAAATTTTATACTTAAATCATTCATTATGAAAATTCCATGATTAATTAAATATAAATATTTTATATTTATTATGAATATGAAATCTTTCTTATTCTAGTTTAAAAATTTCATATAGAATTATACTTAAATATGTGATATTAAATGAAAAATTACCATTTTATATTCTAATTATATTATGTAAAAAATTTAAATAATATAAAAATTTAATATTTAATATTATTTAATCCTTGATCATATCAATTTATAAAATTCATTTGGGTGTGTGGTGAATAATTTCTCAATTAAGGCATTTTAATTTGAACAATGTAAAAAAAATGTTATGAACAATTCATAATATTGAATATAACCGCATTCCCCCCCCAATTTTTATAATTTATAAGATCATTATTAATTAAAATTATATTTTTATATAAAAAATATATATAAAAATTATAATTTATTTCATATAATGCATAAGATTTTTAATATTAAAATTAAATATTATAGATATTTATTTATTAAATTTTCAATAATGGTACAACCATTTAATATAAAATTTTACAAAATGTATTGATTTATAAATATTTTATAAATTAAATAAATATATAAAAAATATTCTTTTCTATAATTTATAACTATAACACCCTAAAATTTTAGAATTGATTTTCTTCAATTAATATTTATTATAGCGTCCAGTATATGCAATAACGAGAATAAAAAGAACTATGATATACTATTATTATTTAAATATGTCTATTATGACATAGTATTTAGTTTGGTGGGTATAAAGAAAAATAATCATATTATGAAATATATGTATATATTTTTTCCTGAATAAAATTAATAATGAAACATGTATTCAAAATCACTTAGTTGGAGGTGAAGATAAAATCTTTGGAAGCTAAAAAAGATATTTTTTCAAAAAATTGTACTTATGTGTACAATGTATTTATATCTTAATAGAATAAATTTATCACTTTTAATGGTTGATTATAATAATATAATTATATTATCTATATAATTTAATTAATTAATATTCATTTATTTATGGTTATTTGGAAAATAATTAGAATAAAATCATTTTATGCTTCAAAAGTACATGTTTTTCAAAAATCATTTTTGTTGTATTTTTTGTGAATATATTATAATTAATTTTTTAAATTTTATATATTTTATTTAAAAAATATTGGTATCATTTTTTAATTTTTAATATCAAAATTAACACAAGTTGAAATATTGATATTTTTTGAAAAGATTTATTTTTCATTGAATAGTTAAAAATTCAAATTTCAAAAGAAAATAATCATTTCTATTAAAGTATTTAAAAATAACTATTTTATTTTTAATTATTTTAAAATTTATTTATTTTTTGATTAATTATAATCTAATCAATTTAATTGGAATTAAAATTATACTTTAATTTTTTATAAAAACATTTTTATACTTAAAATGTAATTTTTCCTAAAAAAACATTCCATCGCTTTGTTCAGGTTTATTTTAAAAGTAATTTATACAAATTTTTGAAATTGATCTATAAGAAATTGAATATATATTTATAATAATTATTTATTTTTTTAATTATTCCACTTTCTTTTTCTGTCATTATAAATAGTAACTTTAGTAAAAATGTTAGTTTCCACGGTAAAAGTTAAAATTGGTTAAAAGGGTCAAAACTTGAACGATCAGGGTTAAAATGCCCTAAAAATTCTATAAATCCTAGTTTAAAGACAAATTAAAAAAAATTATATATTATTCTAAAATGATATATTTTGGATCCACTTGTCTCGAGTAAGACATTTAATTATTTACATCTTTTGAAAAATACAAAGTGTGTCATCTCCCCCACTTATAAAAGGACTCACCATATCCTCTTTTTTCACACTTATAGGGATTATTATCTCCACCAATAACTACCAAAATCCCTTCCTAAAATTCCACCTCACATCATAGTGCCATTTTTTATCATAATACCCACCTTAGAAGGCCAAAGGTGTAAACCTAAGGAGGTTTTTCGAAGAATATGTAACACACTTAACCAGTTGTTTTTATTTTAATTATTCATTTATATCCATCAAAACTCTCTTAAATATTACAATATAATAACCTCATTATATAAAATATAATGATATTTTAATATATTTATTTCATAATCTTGATGGGTCTCCTCTTCAATCAAATTGGAAATGAAAACATCGATTGTGTGTACAGATGATTACCACCTCACGAATCGATGTAATTCATTTTCCATCACAATCTCTTAGTTATGATAATGATTATATATAAAAATTAAATAACATAATATATATCATATAAATTTAATTATGTAATTGAGAATAAAAATTATACTTCTTTCAATACCAAAAAATTAATAAATAAAAACTGCGCTCATGTGTACGTGTAGACTACCACCTAACGAACCGATATATTTTATTTTTCATAACCAACTCACATGGGTTGTATATATAGATAAATTAAAAGAAATAATAAAATATTTATAATATTTTAATCATTATGGAATGATAAAATTCTACTTACCTTCTTTATTTCATTTTATTTGAAAAATGAAAATGTTACACATGCGTATGTATGACCAACCATATCTATGATTTTTGAGTAATTAATTTTTATGAAAATCATACATAGTTGGTTTTGAAAGTATAATTAATGTATAAAAATGATAATTATATCATTATTAAGATTTTATAAATGTTATAATCATGATCAATTTGGGCATATTGAACCTATCGAAGTCATTTTTGGATACATAATCTGAATGTTCTCCCAATATATAACATAAACTTAATCGACATAGTAATTAAGTAACACATATATATTACTGAGATAAAATGAATGATAAATCATAAAAAATTGTTTAAGATTTTAAATAATTAAATCAAGTTTATTAATCATGAATATAAATATGAATGTAACTAATTGGATTTTAGGTAAGGGAAACATAAACTTAAAACCTCATTTTAAATGATTTCAAGATTAATTTTTTTAATATTTTTCATCCATGCCCATATTATTAAAATTTATTTATGGATGTGTTTATATTAAAATAAATTATTTATAAAGTAAATTTTATGACCCTCTTAAATTTATTTCAAATGCGTTGAAATGTATTTTTTTACATATTTTATATGGAACATTTTTACCATCTTTATAAAAGGAAAATGAAATATTTTATTTTAATGTTTAAGGAAAGAGTAGAGTTTCCCAACATCATAAAAAATTTTATATAAGAAGATTAATATTAAATTTTTCATGGTTTTCCAAGAAAAAACTTATTTCCCACTCTTTTAGTACTTTTTAGACATTTTCTAAAAAACAAGGAGTTTTTATTCTTATTTTTACCTAAAGCTTGAAAGTGCTTCATTGTTTATATTAAATGTAGTATTTTATGATATTTTGTTATCACATGTCAAGATTATATGTTTTTATATATTTTATGGTAAATTTAAATTGTTTATGATGATAGGTGATCCCAATATATCACTCCAATTCATTGGGTATTATTTATGTTATCTGGAGAAATATGTTTCAATTAATAGAGTATGTTATTCAATTTATAAGGGTTGTTATAAGTGTTATATAAAGATGATGTCCCAAGAAACCCACTTGGAATTTATATGCTTTCTAATGAGTTATCATGTAAATATTTTTCTTTCATAATGAAATGTAATGATCTTCAATTTTAAAGGAATGATTATTCACTTATAAGAGTAAAAAGGTATATTTTTAAGAATTATTTTTCATGGTTTCTCATTTTTTCTACAAAACCCTCATGATTATTATTGTTTCATTATATTTGGTTATAGTTTTTTTATGAATTTTTTTTTCAATTATTGTTGATTTCATGTGAATGTAAATAATTATTTTACATAAATTTTTATTATGTTAAAGGAAAAATCTCTTAAATGGCCACATGGTTTTAAAATGGTATAATGTATTTCTTTATTCCTTTTTATATTTCCATTATTGAGATTCATTTTCTCATATCATGATTAAAAAAAATTCATTGGGATTAAGGATGCATAGGAATAATAATAAAGGCAATTTTAAAATTTTGAGGACATTTCATGAAAAGAAAATGTGTTTACTTTTAAAAAAGTTGTATTGTGCCAAAATGGAAATTAAATGAAAATGTACAATTTTTAATGTATGTATTTTTTATAAATGGGTTATGAATTAAATCTATAAAATTATAATCCTTAAAATATACTCATGATTGTATGAAAAATTAATTATTTTATAAAAATAAAATGTTTGATTGAGTAAGGATACGGTCCTTATAAAAAATAATTTTTAAATTTTTATAATTCTACTAAAAATTTAAAATTTTGAATAAAATTTGAAAAATTTTGTTCTTTACAATTGTTGCACTAGGAGTTATAATAATTCTGAATTATTATTCATTTTTTACAATTATAAATTATATTTATTTTGGGATTTGATACTTTATTTTCAAATGAAGAATAGAACAATCATTGGTTAAGATTGGTCTATATATTGTATTAGGATATACCATAAAATAATGTATGTCATTATGATTCTTGTTGTGATATCCTTTATCATACTATGTGATCCCCATCATGGATTAGAGTATCACATTTCACAAAACAAGACACTTTATAAAACATATATCACCTCTTTTGATATCCCAAATTGTAAGAGTATCCATATTTAATATTCTATATAGTTTTTATGATATATGATATGATACAAAAAATATCAAAATTTATTAATTTAAACATTATTTCATGAGTCAAGTGACATGGTAAATTTATGATACCACTAAGGAGTTTTTAGGAATTGAAAAAAAAATTCCAGTCAGTGGAAGACATTAGAAACCTCAAATTTCTAGATCACCATATACAACAATAAAACAAATTATAAATATAAAACAATGATCATGTTTACCTTACATTGATTATATTCACCACTATAACTAACTTTAACCATTTTATAGATGAGTATCACTGATAGGTAGCCAATAAACACCCTTCTTTGTGGTGTATCCATGGATCAACCATGTCAACCAATGTTCATGTGGGAATTCTCTCTCTTCTACAATATGATAGTATCTTCTGGAAACTAAGGAGGTTGAAGAATAGAGATATAGAGAAAGGTAGAATTAGTAAGAATCTTAAGATCCCAAAGATAACACATTGGGGGTTGATTCTTCCTTATATTGTCCCTAAGAAATTATTGATCCTTTAAATACATTTACTCATACTTTTTAAAATATACAAGTAATTCATATAGGTAGAAACTCTTTATAACCCCTAGGATGATTTAATTCTCCCATGTGTTTTATCTTATGAAATTATTATTAATAATAGCCAATGGGTGAGAGATATGATCATTATCTTTAAATTTTTTACTATTAATGATTAATTATAAGGTGTTATGATAAAAATTTGATATCATTTATTTAATTACATTTTCATATGAAAATATCATGTTATACATTATAAATTTCTAAAGTTAGTCTCATGATATCATATATAATGAATTAAGATACACCTATATTGTAACATATGATATAACCAAATACATATAAAAAATATAATGCCTTCTTACATATCTCCATCAATAGATTAGGTAATTTAAAAACATTTTCAATGTAATCATGTACTACAGGGTCACATAGTTATGCTATGGATAAGAACTAAATTCTTGCAAAAAATATTTGTACAAGTTTTAGGCATTTTTTATAATAACAATATCCAAAGGATGTTAGATAGATTTGTAACTGATAAGAAATTATATATTAAAATATATGAGTTTTAGTACATCTGAGAGATTATTGAATATATAATAAACAATAACAGATTTAGTAATGTAGTGACTTTGTTTTCTGTGTTATGAGTTATGTCACAAATAGTAGATTGGTAACTTTATTGATAATGTTAAACAAGTGATTCAGGATATTGTTTGATTTTGTAGTTTCAAATGTTTTATATCAAATTATTATATAATTGGTCATGTAATTTATCATTTGATGATTTATTTACCATGGAAAGAGTTTAGTTATCAATTATATACATTAAATTATGTGTTATAAGAATTATAACATATATAAGAGTTGAAGGTCAACGAAAAATTAGGAATGTTTAGGGTTTCTTCATTTAAGATAGAAATGCTATATAAGGAATTTTTCATTATATAATTTCATAATTATTGTTTTCATAATTAAAAATATCTATTTTATTTTTCTCTTTCAAACTTATGGGTGATGTAAGAATTTCATTAGATTTTAACAATATCCTAAAAAAATTTAAATCTATTATCATTGGATACCGTATGGAATGAAAATTCATTAATTACTAGTAAGTGATATCCACTGAGATTTTTTAGTGTGGTATATTTTATAGTTCTTAATTTATTTTTTTAGATAATTTTACATTGATAGATCGTAGATTATTAATGTTTCTTCAAAAAAAAATTAAACATTTTGATGTCATTTAAACCCCAATATTATTAACATGAGATCTATTTATACTATGAGGTTTATATATTCAAGTATATTATTTTTATTATAATTCTTCACAAATAATTTCATTTCCATATCAATATTTTGAAAATTATAATTTTTAATTTTTATGTAATATGAAAAAACTTATTTTTTTAAAAAATTATTTTTAACTAATTATTTTATTAATTAATTTTTTAAATAATTATCATTTAAATTTGGGATATTTGTTTTAGTTTTAAGACCTTCAAAATATTATTGAATTGGTATATAGAACGATCATATCATTTCACAAGATTTTTTTCCAAATATTGAGAATTTATTGCGAGGAATCATATTTTATTTTTACAGATGAAATTAGATTTTTCTCTATAATTAGTATGAAATAGATAAAAATAATCAAATTATTCATATTGAAGTTGTTTAATCATAATTATATGAGTTTGTTGAGAACATTTTCTTTATCAAAATCATTTAATGATTCAAAATTCACAGGGGCATAAAATAAAATTCCAAGGACCTAAATCCAATTAAAATTCATAAAAACCTATATTAAACAAATTAATATAGGTATATATAGTATAATAACTTGTGAAAATATTTATCATATAATGGATGTTCAAAGAATCATTATGACCATTTATTTTTATAAAAAAACAACACATGATCATGTAATTGTTGATTTTTAAGTTGATGATACAAATATCATTGGGACTCATAAAGAGTTTCATGATGTAATAGAATACCTAAAGGTGGAATTTGAAATGAATGATTCAAGAGAAACCAAATATTATATTGTTTTAAAAATTCAAAATATTCCAAGTAGCATATTTTGTGTTAATAAATTTTTACTTGAAAGTAGAAAACACTTTAATGTGAAAAAATTGTATCCCATGAATGGTTCCACAAATCTATTGTGGGATAAGAGCACCATGATTTTTTTGTTAATTTTATTTTTTAATATTCAATCTTTTTTTGGTTTAAAATATTTCTATTTTAAAAAATATATATTTTTCAAGCATAAAACATTACTTCCATGTGAAAAACTTATCAATAAAATTGTGGTAAGTACAACATTTTATTTTTAGTTATATTGTTATATAATGGTACATCGATAATTTTTTAACCATATTTTGACATGTTAAGGATTCTAATTTATTAAAATGTAAATTATATTTTCATATATAGATATAATTATTCTCTTGTAAAATTAATATTGTTAAAAATATTTATTAAAAATTTGATGATAATTATTAAGATTAAATCATAATTTTAATTTTAAAAATAATTAATCTTTTATAGTATTTATTTTTTATTCTGAATATAGATTGGATCAAAAAATCATTACCCATAATGTTTTTTTAAAAATATTATTTTTAATGGTAATTGATTACAAGATTCACTATACTATAATAATTATTTAATAAGCGGTTTATGTTCCCTCACATAACCATATCCTTACAAGATCTGAGAGATTAATTAAATCTTGATGAGAAATTATTAAGCCACAATATATTAATCAAATACATTCCATAAATGAAATGTGATTACATATGGGAATTCAAATAAACAAGGTCATGGTCATAATATATATAATAATGCGAGTAAAAAATTATACCAATAGATAACATAAAAATACATGAAATAAAAAATAATATACGGCACTATTATAAATGTTGAAAATATGAACAAACACATTTTAAAAAATATTGAAAATGAATGTCTTTGATATAGCATGGAATTGTATTTATCACATGCCTATTATATAGAAAACCAATTTATTGGTCTTTATCAATGATAATTAAATGTTGAAGATATTTTTCTCATTGATAGTGTTATATAACATAAAATACCAAAATGTGAAAAATATTTTATCATCCATTAAATGAGGGCTTCTTGTGTAAGTCTATTAATATGTAGTTTAAAATTAATAAAAGTCTCTAAAATACCATATATCTATCTGCCTTATGTTACATAGAAATTAATATTAATTATCCTGAAGATATAATGATTTTTTTTTTCATGAGATATGTCATGTCATGTAATTAATTAAATCATTGGTATGCCGGTTTGTGAAATAGCAATCTCTTAATTATAAATATTGAGCACCCACAAAATAATATTCCAATTTCATTCCAAAAAAAGTGAATGTGGATATTTATTAGAAATGATAGTCATAAAAGCATGATGTTTTATGGTGTTCATAATTTCTTATTGAATTTAATGGATATTATAGAAATTTATTACATATATTATATAATATATATGATATTTGGAGAGAATAAATGGTATTATATAATGTTATGAAAAAATTTAAAAAATTTAAAAAAATTTATTTTATGAAAATATTCTATCATCCAAATTAAGCATAAAAATATATGTGTCGGAAGCATTCATTAGGAACATAAAATTTCTAAAAATTTATGATTTTATACAGAACATCCATTTAAAAAAACCCTAACTCTTTGGTATTTTAAATTTTCATGTTATTGTATTTGTGGAGAATAATTTTTAAATAAAACTATGTGAATTTATCAAATACTATTTTATAATTTTTTTAAATGTTACTCTATTGGTATTTTTCATTTGCAATATAAATTCACCATATAGAATATTTTTTGTGTGAAAAAAATACATTAAAATAAGTATCATTTATAGAAAATGTAGAATTCTAAGAATATAAATTAATAAATTATTTTTACATGATTATGGGGGTAAATAATTATAGAATTAAAATATTTTGAGTTTTAAGGGTTTGTAATTTATTATTCTAAATGGTTGTGGTGATCAGTATTATGATTAAAGTTTTATTTTTAAATTTCATTGAATGGTGTTTATTTTATTCTTAAATTTATTAATGATTTATATTAAACTTTACACTTATTTAATGAAAATTATACATGAATATTTTTTAGTATTTTTTAAAATGTTTTTAACCTACTAGGAAAAAAATTAATAAATGAATTTGAATATTTTTTTTATTTTTTGGTTTCATGTTGAATTTTAAATTATCAAAGTTAGTTTAAATTATTAATTTTATATGGAATTTAGGGGGTTTTACAATTTTTATATGGTTGAATGAATTTATGAAATTGTTATTTATGTAATTTTAAATTATTAATTTAGTATTGTGAAATGAGTTCATAATTATTATAAATGCATTCTAGAATTATTAATTGAGTT
Source organism: Viscum album (assembly GCA_963277665.1). Taxonomy (NCBI): domain Eukaryota; kingdom Viridiplantae; phylum Streptophyta; class Magnoliopsida; order Santalales; family Viscaceae; genus Viscum; species Viscum album. The sequence goes on from OY728162.1 coordinate 722,313,935, forward strand.
ACTATTTTGGTATAATTAATATCTTGATGGTGATAATTAAATTTGAATTATTATAATGTGTGTTAGTATTTTTTAGAAAAATAATTAAAGATATTTTTGAAAGAGATAAGTTGAATATTTTATTTTAATGTAATTTTATATTTTTTTTTAAAAATCATACATTTTATCTAGTTCACTTGTTATTATACCCATAAGAGCACATCAATTTAAGAGTTCATAAATTAGACAAATTACTGAAAATAAAAAAAAAACTATGTTTGAAATGATTGAATTTATCTCACATTAATGTTAATTTAATACCATTTGTGAAAAATAATGATCAATGTTAATTTAATATTAAAAAAATAATTAATTATACTATATTAATAATTTTATTAATTTAACTAGATCCAATAAAATATACTAATTTATAGAAATTTATTTCATAATAAATATTAAATTCTGATAATATATTCAAACTCATGAATTGATAGTATTTAATAATTTAATTCTTGAAAATAAATTTCCCAAACAAAAATTTCAAACAATAATTTATTTTTAGAATCTGATAAATAAATAATATAATATTCAAATTATACTAGTCAATTAATACAATTTTTTATCTATAAATAATTATATGTTCCTTAAAAATATTTAGAAATAAAAGATGGGGACTTTAAAACACATTTCAAGTGTGGTTTACATATTACTCGGAAGAAAATAATATTAACAAATAGTAATATCTTTAATTGAGATTTTTTATTTTAATATAAATTTTTTTCATATTTTTAAATCACTCTTAAAGTGATAAGCAACACCCCACTAGTGGTGTGGGTATCAAAATATATTAAGATATTGGTAATATAATTTTTTTTAAGATTATTTATTTCAAAATATTAATACTTTTAGTATTGTAAATGATTATATTTTCATTACTCAATTTTTTTAAAATGTGTTGACACTATAATGATCATCCAATATAAAAATTGGCTCAAAATTAACCAATTTTATTTTAGAGGATCGATAGTTATAAAACTTTAGAATACTTATCATATTGAGATGATTTGATTAAATGTTTTATAATATAAAGTATAATCTATAATTAATTTAAAACATGTACTCTCTTGTACACATGTCTCTGCCTCCTCCTTAGTCATTTTTTCTCTTCTATTTCAAAAATATTATCCTTCATCCTATCCAACTTATCATAATCCAATATCACACTTAATAAACTTTAAAGTTTCTAAGGTGAAACAAAAGTGGTGGGTCAATATCCTTTTTTAGTTTTCCATAAATTTAAATGGGTAAATATAAAGAACTCAACAAACAGAACATTAAAATATCATTTAAATGATCTTTCATATTTATTTTATAATTTATTTATATTAAGTATTACCTCAAATGTGATAATTGTTTTAGGAATTATGATACTGCTCTTTTTAAATCATCATTATGGTGGAGTATCCAAGTGCATAATAATATATTTGCATCCACACAAGATCAATGAATCAATGAATAATGATTTTGGTATTCTAAGTTCTAATATAGTGGAACACATAGATTTATATAATTAATTTTTTTATCAATACAAGGTGTTTTCTTCTTCCCTCATTGTTCATGATGAGAGGGAGGATTATTTCCTCTCTATAATTTTGTGAGATTTCATGAGAGTTTTCTTTGTCATGTATAAACACATCTCAACATGTAAAATGGTATAAGTTTGATGATTGAATTTGTGCAAGAAAATTAGTTGTGATAATTTTATTCCACTAGATTAGAATAATATTTTTACTTAATAATAAATTAAATATAATTTAATGATATTATATATACACTTAGTGTGAGACCCTACATACACTATGTAGATACATTTTTATGAACTTAACTAAATTGCAAGATCATCTTATAGAAACACATTAAGTCACTGTAGAGAAAAAAAAGTCAAAGTTTAAATGATAACAACCATCCTATGAATTCTACTATGTAATATAATTCAGTTTTCTAGATATATTATCAAGAAGGATCCATAATTTTGTTATCACCCCATATACTTGATGTACATTTTTTTTGTATTTTAAAATTTTACTCATCGATGAACTAACCTAGTCATTGATGTAACCAGAAAATTATAATTCAATTAAATGTTTGGAGATGGTATGATCACATGGAATGGTGGCATAATACCTTTACTAATTTCCTATTTAATCTATATAGGTTTCCACTAAGATGGTGAGATCACATGCACCCAATGGGCGGTAAATTAAACACACCTCACGGGTGATCCGGGTTGATGTTGAAAACCTATAACCATAACATGGTGCTAAGTGTTAATCCTATTAATGTTAAAATTAATTTAATCAATTATTTTTATTAATTTAGTAGAAACACCTAGAACTTATATTGTGTGGAATAATGTAAACTAGTTACAAAATAACTAGACTTTGTATTAAAAGGGATAGATCACATACCTTATGGTCTCAGTAGAACACTCACCCAGTTTCATCTCCAAACATGACCTGAATTGGAAGAAAAATAAGGAATGGATGAACACCCAATAAAAGGGAATACTAGATTTCGCTAAAATAACTCTATTCACATGGAGAAAAATGAAAAATGATGTAGTAGGAATGTAATTTTTTTGGAGAAAATATAACTAGTTAAAAAAAAGATTAATCCAAGGCCAGATATAAAATTAACACCCAATATTAGGTTTTTTTTGGATAAACTCTCCAATATTATAAAATTAAGGCATATTTTATAGGAAATATGAAAATAAATTAGTGAATTAAACCATGTAATCATTAAGGTAAAAATGATAATTTTACCTCAAAATACTGGGTCACTTGGTTTTACCACACAGTTAGCCAAACTGTGTTCCAACCATGCACCGTTCCCTTTCATTAACCCCCTCCCCCCCCACTTGGTCATGTCACACTATTAGATAATATATTAATTGATTGTGTATTTATCCTCTATTAAAAACTACATCAACCATTCACGTGTGAAGGGATTGTCTTGCCTAGTTCCTTCAAACCATGCAACCCCTAACAGTGGCCTAGGCTACCCCATATGATTTTCTCAAACTATTAATCCTAGGAAACATGGTTTCTACTAACTATGTGGCCTGGCTAGCTTTTTCCCAAAAATTAGACCCCTGGCTCCAAACAAGACCCAAACATCCCCAAAACACCTGTTACATTATTAGGATCTCTTATTAAGAAAAAAATATTTAACAAGAATGAAATTCAGAAGATATATACCTCAAGAAAACTTACAATACTCCCCCATTAAATAAATCCATCAAAAAAATTCCCTTCAAAGGGTGTTCATGCATTATATGAGAATAACTCCTACCATGGAGGAAATACATTGGCCTCCCACTCCTAAGGGTCATCCTATACAAGGTTGTGCTTCCATAATAGTTGTACTAGAGGAATATACTTGCCACATAAAAATTTTGTTCTTCGAACAATGATATATATAGGATAGACCATGAAGAATGTATCTACATGTTACTTAAACTCATCTGGTTAAAGTGTATATGATGAGTTTGAGTGATATTGACATAGCTTAGATGTGTGGAATATGGTATGCATGGGTTTTTTACATATAGTTAACTAAAATTGATAGGCCACCAACCCAACTCTCCAAAAAAACCAAGAAATACTTGTAATATCATGATGATATGTTACCCTATCAATAAATCTATTTGTGACCCAACCTCAGAGTGATATATAAAAAGACTAGATCTCTGGCCTCGAACTCTAGAGGTTATTGATGGAGATCAGCATAGGGTTTATATTTAGATTGTGTTGTATCAACATTCTTTATGATCAACTGGGACTTCTCCAAAGAATCTTTCATAAGATGCAGCCTAAGAAACACTCCCTCTCCTGCCTCTAACAAATATGGAGGTGATCAACATGGCCTAACATAAGAACCTCATTAAGAACCATCTGTATAATCTCTAGATTTCATTTTTTTGTAGGATAACTGAACCTGGGATATATACTAATCCTAGGATCCCCTAAAATCAGGGACTCACACTTTAAAGATGTCCTTCAGAACTTGGAGTGTGGGTTTGACTAGATATCATTATAAGGGTGGTTTGTCATTCTCAAAATCACCAAGAATTCTAATTTCCTATTTAATCTATTCCAAAATCAAGATGTAAAATAAATATCACTATATTATAAAACAACATGAGGAACCCCAAGAAGGCACATAATCTCACATATATAAAGTCTCCCAAGATCATCTACTGAGATGGTCTCCCAGATTACAAGGAAATTGGAAACCATTATGATCTTTTCCATGAAATCCCACAGAACATCACTTCCTTAAGGTTACCTTAATAATAAATAACTAAATACATCAAAACATCATCCAATTTCTAATTTTTAATGGGAAAATATTTTAAAATCCCTATCATTCACTAGTTTTCTACCATCAACAACTGATGGGTGGAACACCTTGTGAAAAAACCAAATACCTCTCATTTCATGCTCAGTCACCAATACTAGAGACATAAATCCTGATACATCTTCATTATTTCAGGATGTACTGGTCAATATGAGGCATGAAACTCTCAGATTACCTCCTCATGTATGTCTTCGGGAACCCAAACGTGATAATGTATTGGAAAAAATTTATCCTGTCCAACTATCTAACTAAGAGGTGGTTCCTTACATGGCACACACTCCCACATGACTAGTCCCATAGAATTGGACAATTTTATTATCCTCACCCTATCTAGAAGAGTGTTAGTCTTTATTAATGATAAGATAAAAGTCTACCAATTACCATCTTGCACTTCTATGTGCATCTCTGAAAATAAGTCCATAAGATGCCACTTGCTACTAGCCTCTTAAATTTCCTTCATCTGAGTACTCCTACTTCGTGCATCAACAATTTCATTGCCCTTCCCAAGGGTATAGGAAATATAGAATTTGAAAGACTCTAGGTACTCAAACCAATTTCATTTCCTAACACTCAAGTCACATTATGTAATTATATAACTGAGGATTTTGTGGTCCATGTAAACCATAATAGTCTCTCCCAATAAATAATGCATCAAATAGTGAAAATCATGAACAATTGTGGCTAACTCAATATCATGTGTCAGGTAATTCCTCTCATGTGGTGTGAAATGATGAGACCCTTATTCCATTAATTTCTCCCCATTCATAAAAATTGTTCCTAATCTAATACATTATGCATTACAATACTTGGTATGGATTCTACTCAACTCTGTAAGAATCAGGATATGTGCTAATGTTAGTCTACCTTTTGGCTCCTAAAATATTTATTTTTCAGAGGAATATAACCATATAGACTTCACACACTTCTTTTTAAATCTATTAAGAGGTGCTACTATATATTATATGTCCTATAAGAAATGTCTATAACATATAGATATCACCAAGAAACTCCATGTTTCAAATACAATATTGGGATCCTCCCCAAAAACTATAACTCTCACCTTCTCTTGTTCAACTAATACTCATGTATCAAATATAATAAGTACTATGAAGTGAATCATATCCATACAACAGTTTCGCTTTTTAAGGTTATCATATTATTGATGCTCTCTCAGTGTATCCAAAACGATCTCAATAAAATTTCATGGTAATGTCCATTGTAAGAATACACCAAGATTCCATCCATGAATACCAACACAATCTAATATAGATAAGGATGAAAAAACAAGTTCATCATTTTCATGAAAACTATAGGCACATTTATGAGACCGAACATCATAACTAGATACTCATATAGACCATACCTAATATGGAAGTTGTGTGATATATATATGACTATCAAACAAACACCTGATTATAACTAGATATTATATCATTTTTTGAAAAACCCTGATATCCTTATATCTTGTCGAAGATAACTCATATAAAAGGTAAAGGATATTGTTTCTTGACCATTAATTGGTTCAATATTTGGTAATCCTCACATAAACAAAGTGTATCATCCACCTTCTTGTTCAAAACGGACTAGTGAACCCCATAAAGAAGTATTGGTTCATATAAACCCAATTTCTTCAAAGTCCTCTAGTGCTTCTTGAGATCCTGTAACTATAGGGTAGCCATCTTATAAGAAGGAATGGATATCATTATATCTCCTAGAACTATATCGATTGAAAAATCTATCTCTCTCATAAGAGGTATTCATAATAATTCACTTGGGAAAATTTCCTTGAATCAATCTACCAATGGAGGGAAATCCACTTGATGTGTTCCCTATTCTTCTAGATATAATCTATATATTTGTTCTATCATCCCACATATCCCACGATGCTTTGGACTATCTCTACCAACCTGTACATCACATTCACCCTTGTGAATAAAAACCCTAACCTCTGGTGTTGTGGAATACACCCATCGGTGATAGCTATTAACATGGTCATGATAATTAACCAAATAATCAACCCTAATACTGACATCAAACCTAATCATCTCAATGAAAAAGTGGTCCCATATGAAGTGACACCCACCAAACTCAAGTGGGAACTCCCTAAACTAGCATATACTCTCTGATATGATCACTAACATAATATCAAGTGTTATAACACCATCATAAAATATCATATCGAGCCTAAAGATCCCCACAACAGATAGAGATATGAATGATTTGAAGGTATTTTATCATAAAGGGTAGTTACTAGAGTAGAAGATACTAAGATATCACCAATCACTATAGAAATCCCAACATTTTTCTCCTCAGATATAGGTTGTACTGAATATATCTGGCTAGAACCACAACTGAGAGAAATAGCCTAACTAACCTGATCAGACCCACATTACTATCAAGTTGCAAATGGTGTATGGATCCCCTAACCACGAACATCCCCTCAGTCTGAAAGACTATTAACAATCCACCTCCCAGCCTAATGTCGAGTTGTGAATCCCACTATTGAACATAGAGTTAGTATCAACCCCATCTCACTGACCACTGGAGGAAAGTTCATGGAGAACCATTGTATAGGGACCATCTTTTCAGAATCTCAAAACTCGATTGGGTCTCAATCACACTAGTTCCTCATGTTTCTATACCTTACACGCCAATTATAGAAGAAATAACTATCATTACTCACACCCTGGATGTTATTATCCTCATGAGAAACCTCAAATCACCATTTCCTACCACCAAACACTAAACCACTAGCTCTAGAAGCTGTAATACGCTAATCTAGGTCCCCCAACTTACCTTAGGTAACATTTAGTAATCATCTCCTGATTCAATATATCAATAACAATAGTCACCCAAAATATGTTTACTTGTGATCGAATGATATTCTTGAAACATTCAACGAAGTGGATCTCCCTTGGTAGCTAAATAGTAAGATACATAGGGAAGAAGTTTTGAAGCTGTATAAAGAGAGACAAATATTCCATAATTGTCATCTCACCCTTCTCCAGTTGCATAAACATAATGGATCATTTCGCTCTTAGTGTCTCAGGAAACAACTAGTCATAAATCTTTGTTGGGAATCCCTCTAAACCATCTTATGAATCCTATTAGCCTAGTTATGAACATCCCACTAACACTTAGTGTCCCCCCAAATCATACAAATTGAAAGATTTAGTCTACTCTTAGGAGGTTTCTCCAAATTCTGAAACATCGATAAAACAGTCTCGATCCAAAAGTCAGTATCATGTGGCCTCCCATCCCCCCAAAAAGTGGGTGGATGAAAATACTGTTAGAACGCACTTTTCATCACTACTATAGTCATGGAAGGCTATGGTGCTCACTGAACGGTCTATATAAATAGAAACAAACCCTCATATAATTGGGAATCAACACCCATATAAGGATGAATGGGTGGTGCTATAAGCGGAACAACAGGAGGTTCTACCAGTGGCTCAGGGCCCACAACCTCTGGGGTAGGGTCATCTTCAACCTCCTGGAGCATGATTATACATCTTCATAATGGCTTATCTATACAAATTACAAGCGCACACCTCAATCAATGTTTGGTAACAACCAGATCGCAAATAGAAAGATTGGAAAAGTACCATCCTTACTATAAACAAGACAGAACACTATTCCAACACATAAACCATGACTTGGTAATAGGATCTACCATAAAAAGAAGTAAAGAAACTACCTACTACCCACTACTAAATTTGGGTTTGGGTCAAGCTCTCGATTTCACAACATGTGTCTTAGTATATTAATTGTTAATTAAAATTTGAAACTCCATTTAACATCGACCATTCCATTTCATAATTTCAATTTCATTATAATTCACATTTATATTGCAATTAAATTTAAATGGTTGAACCATATGGATCACCACTTATAATTTATAAGGGTACATACACCTCATAAATTGAAATATGGAATCCATTTAAACCCAACCAAAACACATTCCTACCCATGAAACCAATAGTCCATGAATCAAAATGTCAATTGATTTCTTAAGGTGTATGTTGTATCCTATGCCTAAAAAAATTTTTTAGGTTATAGGAAGTAGTTTAATTACCAATTATGTTTCTCAATCTATGTTAAGAATATTAGCTAATCAAAATTCAATAACACAATGAACATATAAAAAATCCATGTAGTCAAGAAATTCATCTTATATGTCCTGGAATATGAATGAAATGTGAATGCTGTAAGGTGACCAATATAATGCATGATTCATAATTCCATTCCATATATAGCCAAGGATAATATGAAATTACTCATTCCTAGAACTAATAACATCACATACTATGTCCATCTCACAATAGTTGAATCAAATCAACTATAATAAGAAAACGTTTGAATATCATATCCCATCCCATGCAATTTGGCTATTTACTATATGTGGGTTAGCTACTTCCAAGCACAACACATTAATAAATTCCAATACATTCATTATATCCTATATAATATCCAAAAATGATAAGAAAAAATAAAATAATATAAAACCCTTTGATACTACTTTGTAATATCTCGACCTGGGAGAAACTAAATGGTTCCTTGAGTATATAGTTCACATAGCCTCAAGCATGACAACCCATATTCGAAAGGCTACCAATTAACAAAAAGTGTCCATTATGGTATTATGGGGAGAGTATACTGTGATCATCAAAGCAACACAGTGGAATCACAATTGAATAAATAATCATAATCATAATATAAATCATAGAAAACGAAAACATCAATATGAAAGTAATAATAATAAAATACAAAATAAGTATCATATAAAATATGATGAACATACTATGTGTATATATAAAATAGCAGTAAATACATGGAAAAAACATCAAGTACAATACATGTATCAATAGTAAAAATCACTAAAAACTATTATCTCTAGATAGCATTTTGAACATAGATTGGTCCTATACTCCCCGTCTCTTATAAAAAAATCCAGCATCATATATTGGGCACCTTCCTATTCCCCACTTATAACCATGAAGAAGGTTTAGGTACACAATAGTGGCCCAAACAGGTGGTGAGATAACACTAATTAGGCCACCACCAATGGTGTCTATAAAAAATAAATTTTTTTTAACTTACTGAGGATATGTTCAATATATATAACCAGAATAAAGTGATACATGTAAAATTGATATTTTCCAACCTACCAATGATTATTGTATACAAGAATTCATAAATTAGGGTCATCTATAAATAATTATTAGATATCCACTATGGAATATGGAGAGTAATCCCCTATCATAGCCAAAGAACCAGATCCAAGCTATAAATGACCAAGGAATTTTCATCATGTCCGGATTGCATGGGCATGATCCAAGATATAAATTTCAAATGTATCCCCATCAAGTCCATGGATAATATCTATAGTTTCTTGGTAAAGACTTAGGTGGATCCCATGGAGTAATGTTCATGTATCATGTCTAAGGTAGTCCATGAAATTTTAATATATGGTGTAGTAATGTCCTTTTCATCCAAAGTAATCTGAGTTCATGGAATCATATATAATCAGGATACATGGAGTAGAAATGTCCATGGGATCCAATGTAATCAAATTTCATACCCTTATAGGATATATCTAAAGAGTATAAAATTCCAAGGATTACATTATCATTTTCAGTTCATCAATCAATCAAACCCCTTTTTATAATCATTCCAAAATTCATGAGTTCATCCAACTCATTCAAACTTTTCCTTTTAAACTATTTAATAATTTTAACAACATGTAATCATATATAATTGAGGAATTATCACATTCCTAATTTTCCATTTATTTTTTTAATCCTCCCACTGATATATAGAGCTCACAAGCACCCAATGGGGTGGTAAATCAAGGGTATGATACATAAACACACCTCACTGGTGGTCCAGGTTGAGGTTGGTGACCTCCAGTCATATCACGGTTATAAGCAAAGAACCTTTTAAGGTTTCACTCTATTTAATCAAAAAATTTAATTAATTTATGAGTAACACCTAGAAAATCCGATGTGTGATGAAATGGAAACTAGATATTTAACAAATATATTTTTCTAGAAAGATATAGATCACCTACCTTATATGTATGGTACAAAACTCATCCATTATCATCTCCAATTTCAATCCAAAATCAAAGAAAATGTAATAAAAGATTAATACCCATGAAATATGGCATATTATCTTAAACCAAAATAAATCTCGTTAATAAGAATTCAAGTGAAGAAAAGAAAAAGAGGGATGTAGAACATACTAGGGAAGATCCAATGAGATGAACGAGAGCTGAATTAGAGTTTGGATAAGAAATCAGCACCATTGTCTAGGTTAGTCCTGAATAAAATCTTCCATAAGAGAAAATAATGGTAGCCATCAGAGGAAATGGTAAAATAAATAGGTGGGTTTAACCTTTTATGCATTAAGAAAAAACGGTAATTTTATAAAAAAATTCTATGTCACAAGGTTGGGTGGCACGATTGGAAAAATAGTGTTCCAATCATGCACAATTATATATCTTAAAAACCCCTAGCATGATCATGGTTAATGGCTAGGAAAACTATGCATTGACCATGCATTTAGCCACTACTAATAACTATAGTAATTATACATCGTCATGTGTAATGAATTATATGTTTTCTTCAAACCATGTATCCCCTGATAGTGTCCTAGAAAAACTTTCATGGTTTATCCAAACTATGAGGCTCGGGATACATGGTTTATACTAACCATTAAACCCACCTTCCATTTCCAAAAACTCAGTTTCTAGGATCTAAACAAGCCCTGATTCCCTTGAATATCCCATGTACTCACTAGGCACTACCATTATGCCAAAAATAGGAGAATAAACTAAAATTCAAAATATCTATAACTCAATAAAAACTTTAGATCATATGGGTTTTGATATTTCTTATTTTCTTATCTTTACTCTATGTTTTCAATGGAATGTTATTAGGAATACTTATACTCACTCTCTTTTCATTGTATTCCCATGTGTTTTGTGACTTGGAACACAATGCATGTATATTGTGTTGGTAGAGTTAGTAGAGTTGAAACAAAGTTGTAAATAATGGTACATAGTGGGAGAATATTGTTGTTGGAGTCCATTCTAAGAGACCATAGAGTGAAGAGGCGTCCTCCCATTCCTAAATTCAATTCCATCTAGCATTTATGATTATTTTATTTTTATTTCCCCTTCCAGGATTTGTGTATTTATAATTGAACTTTTTTTTGATGTCTCATGCATGAATTATATATAATTCATTTTTTATATACATTGTTGTTGTTTCTATTGGATAATATATCATATCAGTGGGGAATTATTATTATATTTTTTATATTTTAAGGCCTCACATATGGGTTTGGGCTTTCTTGGAGATAGTATCTAGTCTGTGGACTATTGGAGGCAGGCTGGTGCTGGCACACTTGGCTTACTACCAGCCCATGTGGGGTCCCATTGGTTTTGGTTATTCTAATGGTTTAGAAGAGTCCCAAAAAACCACATTTTTGAAGAATTGATAATATAGTTAGAGTACATCATTTCATATAACAATATTAAAGGCTTTGTTTGGATCAAGAGGTTCACCACTATAATGGGGGTAGTTGCTAGTATATAAGGATAAAATGACCTCTATTATGACAAAAATGGAGTAATTTCCCAAACTAAGAAACCCTGATCTCACCAATGGACCAAACAGATTCTTTAAAAATATTGAGTCATTTAAGACATCATTGACTTGGGTGATGTAAAAAATTTATTGGGTACACACCGATGGGGTCATAGAATATCCATTGATAATGTCATTATAAATTAAAAATCAGTAACTTCATAATATGAATTGGATACTTGGGAGACTCGATGTATTTTAAAATTTTTAAATGTAAATGTATCAATGTTTTATAATAGTGTAAGTCTTTATTTATCATTTATTCATTTGTTTTTTTATTTTATATGAGAGTGTGATGATAAAAACACCCCTTAAATCATGACATTCAGACATCCCCAATTGATGATCATCATATAATGTGTTAGGTTATGATTCAATGTTATGAGCAGTGCAATAGAAAACTCATATAAGATACAAAGTAGACTCACATGATAATAATTGAGTCTTTTTATTTGGAAGGACCTTCTATGCTATATTTTATGGAATGTCATATATATATATTTATATACATTATATTTTATGACTAAATTAGACCCCATTACCTATTATGATCAAGTTAACTCACATTTGAACCTACATAATTTGATACCATTCATATTTTATCCTTTAGACTATGGTAATCGGGCGGTGTTTGAGAATGTATTTGATCATTTGGTGGGTATTTTTTAACCGAGATAGGATTTTTTTTCTCTTGTATAACATGTGTGAAATTTTTTTCCTTAATTTAATTGGATGGAGGTATTGCATGTTAATGATTTTATGAGTAATATTTTATGTGATAATCTACTTGGATAAAGGAAATGTAATATATTAGTTTCATTCGGTCTGTTTACTTTAAGGAATCAATAATATATATTATGATGTATACTAGATTCATAATTTCAATGTCATGTGGTTGGACTAAATGTCTTAGATAAATAGATTATATTAGTATATATGCACTGTATGATAATACATCTATTAAATATGTTCACATGGATATATGATTTTTTTTTTAAATAGCAGAACATATCCTTTTTTATCAAATTTAGGGATCCTGTTCTTTAGATATTATTCCTTCCTTATGGTAATAAATGATGGGTATCTAAGGATCAATAAAACACTTGTTCAAGGAAGATCAATACAATAAAGACCTCAAATTTTCAATTGCACCATGTACAAAACTAACACCATATATAAATATAATATTGTTAACTCGTGTTATTTTCATTGATGATAGTTATGGATCATGTTGTCTTAATAAAATTATTAATAAGGATCACTAAGAGGTGGAAAACATACTCCCTCTTCTTTAGTGTATCCGTAGATCAAATGAATATACAAATGTTTAGGTGGGATTCCTCTCATTTCCTTTATATGATGGTATTTTTTAGAGGTTAAGGAAGGAGAAGAAGAGAGCTATGGGTGAGGGAGAATTGGTAGGATTCTTAAGATCCCTATAATAACCATATTTATGGATAATACTTATTGGTATAGGGATTTGGACAATCCTAGTACTTTTTATGGATTTACTCATATGTTATGAAATGTATGATTAATTTATGTGGTTATAAAATCTTTCTAACCTCACAACTGATTCAATTCTCTAATACATTGTGTCTTATGAAATGATTATTAATTATAGCTAATATGAGAGAAATCCAAACATTAAATTTTAATGTCTAATCGTAAATGATTAAGCATAATGTGTTATGAGAATCATACGATATGATTCTTTAATAAAATTTCCATATGATAAGCCCATGTCATACATAATTACATGGAAATTATTGTATCATGATATCAAATATCATTCCTTATGATAGACCCATGTCTTATAATGTGATATAGCCAAAATCATATCTAATATATAAGGATTTTGGGCATATCTCCATCAATCTCACACTTTCACTAATGCCTTATAGGATCTATTCCATATCAACTTATATTGTATCATATAAAATATCTTGTGAAACCATATCCAAAACACTTTTGAATATCATATGAACCAAATTTTGAAATTATCATCATATTCATCTCATATCACATCATATGTAATAACTTATGAATAATATTTGAAAAATAATTTGTATAAACACTAAAAAACATTTAAGTAATCATTATATGTTTTTTAAAACTCAATCCCCATTCATTCAACCATAAAGTGTGACCCCAAAAGCTTCTATAGTACTGAAAAAATATATGAATTCTCACATTGATTTATAAATTCAAAGAGTGTCTTCTATAAAATAATCCATGCTACTCAAGATACAAAGGGATTTTGAATGAAGTACATCAAAAAATGTATAATTATATATTTTACCACCCATAATACTATATAAAAGCATGAATTTTCGTATAATCCATTTTTCCATGACATCGGATAACCATAGGACATAAAACAATTCTTGATTTTCCAATTACATACTAATTGGATAAAGGAATACATAACATTTGATTCATCTAATGGATGAGCACATTACATTATCCTCACCCAATAGAGAAGTGTATCCCATGTTTTATATTATTAGGTATGTACACACCTTCTGTCCATCTCAATAAATGTACTAGATGTTATACACCTTATATAAGAGTACAAATCATAACATGGTTTAAAACCGACGTGTGAAATGATCAAATAACATATCGTTTATCCCTTTGATTACTTCTCTCTAAAGGTTTTCATGATAAGTGTTTCAAAGTACAAAGGCTCTTGATATATGAAATTTTACATCCTTTGGTTTTGGGGGAATACAAACTTAAAACCTTCACCCAAATTATACTAAAGATACTGTTTATAGAACTTTATGTTGTATACTTGGTGGGTCATCCAACAAACAAAACCTATTTTGTGCTTCATGAGCATTATTCATGTCTCTATACAAAATCCTACCTAAGATAACTTTTTTACTTTACTCACAACCTATAACATTTCATAACAAACACGGATTAATGATAAATCAAGGTCATTCTTTGAGATATTAATTATGATTTCACATCTTGAGTATACACAACCAATATAAAGGAATGATAAATTATAGACAAACATTTATATAAAATAATACATTTTATATTCATAAAATAATTTAATAACACTAATAAAACCATACATAATCACCCATATAATATTATCCCATGTGATAGAACACCAGATCAAATTTATGTTTATTGTTGTTTTTAGTTTTTGTTAAACTCATTATATCTCTATTTAATTCCAAAAATATCTCAATGTGATCATACGAAAAAACACTCCCACTAAATGTTTTATTGATTAATAACTATAAGGAAACCTAGTTTTGAACAACAGTGAGAATTTGGAATCATATTTCTAATGTTAAACACATTGAACAAGTATTAAAACTCATTTAATTTTCAACATGAAATATTATGATGTGAAAAATGTGTAATATATACTTAGAAAATTTTCTGTATTCATAATCACTTCCATTCTTAGAATTTATTCATCAAAATTTTTCCTTGATATCATCTAGATAACTAATTTAACACTTTATATTATTCATTACCAACACATCCAAAACTCTTTTAGGATATAAAGTGATTTACACATTGTTACAGTAACTACATTAAACTTTTTATATTTCTATTTACCACTGTATCCTATAATATTTAATAATATTATGTTACATTAACATTGAATTTTATCTAGAATTATCA
The DNA here is from genome assembly GCA_963277665.1 of Viscum album. Lineage (NCBI taxonomy): Eukaryota > Viridiplantae > Streptophyta > Magnoliopsida > Santalales > Viscaceae > Viscum > Viscum album. The sequence continues at coordinate 722,329,642 of OY728162.1, forward strand.
TTTATTTGTTAAACATTTAACTTTTCTAAATCAAAAAATACACCCACTAACCTCTTAAATACTATATTCTCTTCAGAATATAATGATAATATACAAAAAATCATATGTGTTGAAGAAATATCACATATTTATTTTTAGTAGTAATATTTGTCAAATAAATTAGTACATTTATTTATTATATGGTTTTCCATGTTCTTATAGAAATAATTTTAAATTAAAAATATTTTATTTTTTAAAATGAACCGCTAATGGATGGTTCATATCCCACTAATTTTAAAAAAACACCTAAAAAAACTCTTATATCATAGATAAAACTCATTTTTCCTTAACTTATTCAAAATTATATTATATATATTAGTGAATCATAGTTCATATGAATCATCTAAAATTTCTTATAAAAATTCATTATTTACAAACAAATTCTCTTATCATATGAGATGAATGAGAAAATTAAACACACACCGTATCAGGTTCCATATAAGCTAAAAAATTCATTTACCTTAAATTATTTGAGTCAAAAACCCTTTTATTAATAAATTTAATGAAAACTATTAACTATATAATATATTTTAATTGCATTGAACTCTTTTTTTATTTATAACCTTTGTATAATATATATTTGGTTTCATATACCCTTCAAAATTGAATAATTGGTTTCTATAACACCCATAACTGACATGAATATTCCAGGGTCTTCTGAAACACCTTCAGGTGTTCTAGACAATTACATCATATGAAAACAATTTCCATCCTTATTAACACATCCTTTCGATCTCAATGACCATAGCTGTCTTATCAAAGATACATTTTTTAACTTTCCAATGAATTATTCTCCTTCCATTTTTAACTTATAACCATGTGTACTATCAATAAAACATGTGAGTCTATATATTACAAGACATGTTCATATATCCCCAACACAATCAGGAAATAAGGTAAATATTAATTGAAATCATTCACATTATGACAACATATCCAATGAAGATTCTATTTTGAATTCTATAACCTCATCAATACTTAAAGGATATCTTTATTCTCCCCATGTAATTAACATTATAAATTGTATTGAATATATGAGAGGTTATTAAAGACACATTGTCTATATATATTTTAATTCCTTTTAATCATTAAGTGAGTTAGTCTATGCTTCCTATAATCATAAAGATTTAGTTATTTTAAAAATTTTAATAGTTATTTTCTCTCGTAGGGGTATCTTTAATGCATAGAAATTTATTCTTTTTGAAGAATGATTCTTACATATGGTACTAGTATAATATGTTTCTTACATTAAGAATACTATTTATAAAGGATTAATATAAATCTTGAGTTTGATGATGAATGTTCGATTTTACAAATAACATAATATATTATCAGAAAAATAATAGGTTTTATATTATTTTAATGTGGACCTTTATTAAGTATTCCTTGACACAAATAATCTACTTTTAAAATAAATAATATTCATTAGTGAGAAAACATACATATTTCACGAATAAAATATTTTTATTAGGAACTCATCTTAACTCTTATACATTTAGAAAGGTAATCTAGACAATCATATCACATATGACTCTTAGATATTTTGGAATAAAAATCATTTTCTAAATCCATAGAATTTATAAAATCATCTCTATTCCTTGTGTAACTAATCTTATTATGATCTCTAAGATAAGTGTAACCCAGATAAAACAAATCGGCAAATATAATCCAATTAGTGTTATCCATTACTTCATTTCCTTACACAATATAATTTAAGAGTTCCTAGATTGATCATGACTGACCCAGTTGGATAATCGAGCTATTGAAAATTATTATGTTTGGAAGTAATATAACACTTAGTATTTTTTAATGGGATTCAAATAGAACAATATTATATAAGTAATTACCTTTACATTTATTCTTGGTTATAATTAATTATTTTTTAATCTTATTCATTCAACAAAATATCAATGTTCCAACCATATTGATGTGTAACTCTTTACCCAACCCATAACTTGGGTTTTTAATATAAATTAAAATCCAATTATATTCACACATATCCAAATGAATCTTATGAATAAGGCACATAGAACCGTTTTAGGTAAATTATTATAATTTTATAAATGAAAAATCCAAAAATAAGTAATCACGAAGTGATTGATAGACCACCTTCACTTTTTTTATAGGTCATAAGCCTTTAGGACAGTGATAAGTCCAACTGAGATTATCTCTACTCGAGGATACATTACTCACGATAGACCCAAATTCCATAAAACATATTACACCTAATATTTATAAACTATAATTGACTTCATAATTCATACTCATAACCCAATATAAGCTAATTTTAGGTTATAATAAAACTAAAATAATCATTATACATGGCATGTAACTCTTTAAATGCATAAATGACAATTAAAATAAGCATTTTAACCTTTTAAACTACAGAATACAACCATTCATAATATAAATATTATATTCATTAATAAAAAGGGGAATAATAATAATTAAATAAACAATTAATATATTTAAAAATGAGATAAACTATTTATAAAAAAATCATAAATAAAAAATTGTAAACACTTTGTAATTAAGTCATTCATTATAGATATTCCACAATTAGATAAATATAAATATTTTATATTTATTACGAATATCAACTCTTCATTATTCTCCTTCACATCTTTCATATGTAATTCTACTTGAATATGTGATATTAAATGAAAAACAAGGACTTTATATTCCAATTGTGTTATGTAAACAATTTACATAATATAAATATCAACTATGAAATATTATTTAATCCTTGATATTATCAATTTTAAAAATGACTTTGGATGTGGCATAAATAATTTCTAAAATAAGGAATTTTAATTTGAACAATAAAAAAATATTATGTACAATTCATAATATTAAACATAACCCAATTTATTTTACCCTAAATTTTATAATTTATAAGAACATTATTAATAAAACATATAATTTATATGTAAACACTTTATATTCAAATTATATGTACTTTTATATAATAAAAATGTTTTTTCATATTAAAATTTAATATTATAGATATTTATTTGTTAAATGTTTCATAAAGGTCTAATAATTTAATATAAATGTTTTTATAATTAACTGATTTATACAAATTTTATAAATTAAATAAGTAACTAAAAATACCACTTTCCATAATTAATAATTTCAATACACTAATATTTTAGATTTTTTTTTCTTTAAGTAATGTATATGATAGTGTGCGGTATATGAAATAACGAGCATAAAACTAACTATGATATACTATTATTATTTAAATATACCTCTTATGATATAGAAGTTGGTTTGGTGGGTACAAATAAAAATAATCCTATTATAAAAAATATGTAGATATTTTTTCCTGAATAAAATAAATAATCAAACATTTTTTCAATAGTAATAGGTTGGAAGTAAAGATAAAATCTTTTAAACATAAAATAAAAGTTTTTCATAAAATATTTTTTATCTCCCCAATGTATTTCTATCTTAATAGATTAAATTTATCATTATTTATAAAATATTATAATGATATTTATATATTATATATCTATTTTATTTAATTAATATTTATTTATTTCTCGATATTATAAAATAAATGAGTATATGGTCATTTAATGCTTCAAATATATATGTTTTTCAAAATTAATAATTATTGCATTTTGTGTAATGATATTATAATTAATTAATTCTGTTTTAATAAATTTTATTTTAAAAAAAAATATATCATTTTTTAATTCATAAATTCAAAATTATATCAAGTCATTTTTTTTATTTTTCTGAACAGATTAATTTTTCTGTAAATAGTTAAAAATTTCCAATTTTATAAAAAAACATATTTTTATTAAAGTATTTCCAAATTTCTATTTTATTTTGAATTGATTTTATGATTTATTTATTTATTTATTATTAAACACAACCCAATAAATTTCATTGTAATCAAAATTATACTTTAAATTTTGATTAAAACATTTTTATATCCAAAAAGAATTTTTCCTAAAAATCTATTTTCTGTCATGTTTTGTAGGCAATTTTTAGAAGTAATTGGTAATAATTTTAGAAATTTTTGTGTGATTAAATTTAATATATATTTATAGTTATTATTTTATTTTTTTAATGAGTCCACTTTCACTTTTTCCATTATGAAAAGTAATTTTAGTAAAAATTCAAGTTACCAGAGTAAGAATTAAAATGGTTTTATAGCGTAGAAACTAGAAAGATACGTGTTCAAATGTGGTTAAAAATTTTATAAATCCTTTTTTATACATATTTCAAACCTATATAATATATTATTCTTAAATGGTATATTTTTCATCCATTTGGATGGAGTAATACATTTAAATATGTTAATCTATTGAAAAATGAAAAGTATTTCATCAACCACTCTTATAAAAGCACTTACCATATCCTCTTCTATTAACACTTCAAGGGCTTATTATCTCAGAAAATACCTAACAAAGTCCCTTCCTAAAATCCCTTCTCATGTCATAATGTCATTTTTATCATAATACCCACGTTAGAATCCAAAATTTGTAAACCTAATGAGGTTTTCTGAAAAAGAGGTAATGCACTTAACTAATTGTTTTTATTTTATTTATTCCTTTATATCCTTCAAACATATCTAAAAAATTGAAATATAATAACCAAATTATATAGAATATAATGATACTTTATTACATTTATTTCATGATCTTTATCAATATCTTCTTCAATAAAATGGGAAATGGAACCATCGTTTGTGTGTGTGGAAGACTATTGCCTCATAAATTGATGTAATTAATTTTCCATCACATACTCTTAGAGATGGTCCTAATGATATATAAAAATGAAATAATATAATTTATATTATATAAATTTAATTATGTAATGATAAAGAAATATTCTACATCATTCATTTCCATAAAATGAAAAATAAAAACATCATTCGTGTGTATGTGCAGACTACCACCTCAGAAACCGATGTATTTTATTTTTCATCACATCCTTACATGATTTTTTTATATAGATATATTAAAATAAATAATAAATTATTTTTTATATAATAATAATTATATAAAGATAAATTGAAACTTACCTACTTTGTTTCCATTTATATGAAAAATGGAATCATTACCCATGTGTATGTACGACATACCATTTCCCTGATTGGAACATAATTCATTTTTATAAAAATATTACATAGATGTTTTTAAAAGTATAATTAATGTTTAAAAAAAATAAATATACAATTATTATGATTCTATAAATTATATAATCATGATCCATTTGTCCATATTGAATGTAATGATGTTATTTTGGATACATAATCTGAGTTTTCTCGAAATGTATGATGTGAACTTAATCGACCACGTAATTAATAACACATAAATATTAGTGAGAAAAGAATAATTATAAATCATAAAAAATATATTTATCATGTATATAATTTAAATTAGTTTACTATTCAATAAGGTAATGAATGTATATGGAAAATTAGATTTGAGGTGAGAAACACTTTACCTTAAAACATCATTTTAAATGTTTTAAAAATTTATTTTATAAATAATTTTATTCCTTGTAAAAATGTGTTAAAACTAATTTACGGATGTATTTATATGGAAATAAATTAACTGTAACACCCCAAGCTTCCACTCTACGCTTCCCTTTGAATAATACAGTAGCGTGCGTTGTACGCAACTTCGAGTTCTAACACACACACCACAACCAATCAAACTAGCCGTTATGAATAGTAATACCCACTTTTTGAAATTTTATAAATTTTATATTTCAAAATGGACTTCATTTTTTGATTTGGAACATCAAAATTATCCTAGGGTGAAATTTTGGTATTTTTCTGAAAACATTCAATTTTTGATGAATAGTAAAAAAACACTGAGTTATAGTTTAAAACCGATTTTTTCTTTAAATAATTATTTATTTTATTTAAATTTAATCAAGTTAAAAATAGATACTTAATACCTATATAAGTTCAATTTAATTCATTGGTGTTAGTTTAGAATAATTTTAGATATATAAAAATTTTATTGAACTTTTCACCGTCTTTTACCCACCTCCTAGGAGAATTTGGAAATTCACATAAAATGTAATTTTACCTCTTCTGTGAGTAAAATTTCTAAAATCCGAGGGACACGATTAATATCATGGAGTAAAATGTGGTTCAATGAGATGAAAATAATTTTTTTTGAATAGTAACTTCTTACTTTTATTTACCACGGTTAAAAGTAAATAGGGTAATTAAGGGTAAAAATGATATTAATATTACCCTAAAACATGTCCTAATTCTATAGGACAAGTGTATCTCGACCAAAAACAACCTTAGGAATAAAATATTATCATTTAGGTCCACTTGTATTAGATTAGGACATTAATTATTATTTAATTCAAAGAAGAGTTAAAAGAGTTAAAATCAAAGTTTAATAACTAAAACATTTTTAACATGGGGTTATAAATAATATAAATTCAATTGTAAATATTCATTATAAATCTAAAAATATTTCCTACATAATGTTATTTTATTTATAATTTTTATACATTATATAATTTAATTTATTTATGACACAATGGTGATGTAGTAATTACATAATTAATGAAATATTAAAATAATTGATATTATAAATATCAAAATAAATGTAATTTGAGACTTTTTATGAATTAAACTAATTTTCTCGGTCAATATGACATATTAGTATTGGTTATATAACTTTTTTTCGAAGTAAAAATGTTGTTATAAAATTATCAAAATCAAAATACCCAATAGTGTCAAAATTGACATAAAATAGTTTTTAAAACAAATATTATATTATTAATTTATATTCTATTTCTAAAAATATAGTATTCGGCCAAAGGACTTGTATCACGTTAGGTGTATAATTAATGGACCACTTGGGGGTCACTTGAATGTATATAGTAAGTTTATTAACTATATAATATAAAAATACAAAGTGACATGGTACATGTCAAACTAATTAACTAAGAGTTAAAACTAAATGATAAGGTTAATTTAGTGACCCAAACCTGTCTAAAACCTATTGGTTGAGTGGTTTTCGACTCATCCCCACCTTAAAATTTAAATAATCCACTTTGGAGCCATTAGAAACCGAATATGATTTTATTATAAAATAATATTTCTAGCTTTTCCAAAGGTACCCCTCACCCCTATTATAAAAGGTCACTCCCCCTTCTCAATAATTCACACATTCAAAGCCTTTTGGCTCGGCCAACCCCAGCCCAAATACTCTATCAACTTCCCTCACTTAAACCTAGAGGCCTTAGTTTGATCAGAAAGCCAACCTAAGGATCCCTTTTGATCAAATCAAAAGGAAGAACCCGAAGAAGAGGTAATGTTTTCACCACCCTCTTTCAAGTTCCTTTCTTCTTCAACTTCTTCTTTATTTGTTATTCCCATTATAAAATAATAAATACAGTATCCTATATATACTGTGATGTTATTATAAATATGGTACAACCATATTCATTATTCTATCCATCCTTTGAATGACATGTCACAATACATATGTACGTACGACTTACCGTCTCCACGTCGTGGTGTAATTGTTATTAAATAAATTATTATTTGGATGGGTATAATAATAATGTGTAATTAATGTAAATAATAAATATAACATGATAATTATTCTGTATATATGATATAACATCCAATTATATATTATTTTAATATCAAAATAATGATATTGTCGCTCGTGCGTACGTACGGACTACCGTCTCCACGAACGCGATGAGATTCATTCCCCATCATATCCATTCAAGACTAATTATCATTTAATGATTAAAAATAATGTTTAAGGACTTTATATAATTATGGATATGAATAAGATACAACCTATCCATAACAAACACGACTTACATAACAAAACATATAAAATAAAACGAGTAAGTCAACACCCAAAACAACGATAATACTAAGATATTATTAACAAATCAATGTTATAAGATCATATATGATATCATATTAACGTATATGATTATTTTATAATTTAATAAAAATTATTTTACCATTATACAGGAGGTTAACCTACCCTCAACTAAGGAAAAGTACAAGGTAAGGGTTTATTTCACAATCTCTTCATTATCCAAGGTTGTTTATACGTAATTATCTACTGGGACATCTTTATCATCCATATCCATGTTTCTTAAAAATGTATTTCAAATCATTATTAATATTTTAAAGGCTATGGGATAAATTCATTTATACCCTTGTTGACTTTTTATAAGAATTTTATAAATGAATCATTCTGTCGTTTTCCAAACAAGGTCCTTTTTAACCTTTTCGACAGAATTAAGGTAAGAATGTCTTTTTTTAACTTATACGGTGGGTGCGGCTATTTTCCGCCATTATAAAACCGTCTAAGCTTCCCTTAAAATCTTATAATAAAATTTTCAAAGTAAATGTTTTATTTTATAATTATGTGACTTTCAAATGATTTCAAAAAAAGAGATATTTCTCTCAAATAGTTTTGATTTCATCTATGTCAACATCCTTTGATGAATTTTAAGCTTATTTGAATTTGATTTATTGTGATACAAAACTTCCATATTGTATTGAAGGTTTTGTGATATGTTGGACTGTGTATGTGTTATTTTTATACCATTCATGGTTTATGGAGAAAGTATTGACATTTCATATGCTAGTTTTAATACGAACATTTATGTTATGTTTAAACCTATTCATATGAGGATTGCATTGGACTTAATAAGTGATGGGTGGAGCCCGCTATTTCTCCTTGATACATCAGTAGGTCTCATGAGACAAACTAGTGTCTTGGAACAAGGCCTTGAAAAAATCTTATTTGTAGTCTTGGAACGAGGCCTTGGATATGTGGTTATGATAGTCTAGCATTATGAATTCCATCATTATGAAAGTGGTTATTGATATTGCATGTGATTATTTGACTATTAGAATATCCATGTGAATAAGTAAATGGAATTATTTCATTTTATTTTTTCCATATTATTCTGAAGTTCATGTTTAAAAGGATTTTGTTTTAGTTATACATTTCCTTATATGTTTATGCTTATTTATAAAAGCTTCCGCTATATTGTTATCCTTACTGGGCATTTGAGCTCACCCCTTTCTATGTTTTATTTTTTCCAAGAAGTGAAGAAGTATTTTATGAATGACCTGCAGGGATAGTATAAGGGGATATGAGTGTGGATACAAGATGTTGATGTAGTTTTCACTTTATGATGTAATGTAAACTTTATGATTGTATCTAGTGTTTCCAAGACTACTAAACTAATCAGTCTTTCGAGACTTGATCTTTTGTAATCATGCCAATGTTATGTAATAATGCACCGAATCTGGGTAACTGGGGTTGGGGTGTTACATTTGGTATCAGAGGAATTTTAGTACAAACCTTGGAAGCTAGATTTAGGTAAACTCTGATTAGAGCACATATACCTAAGATACACTTTTGGGATTAGTATAGAAAAACTTCCTAGAATTTTGGTATTGTAGAAATTTTTTGAGTTTTCCGATCAATAATTCCCTGTCTGGATACGAGCAGGAATAGGCGGGTCTGGCATAGATGTACTTAGGGGTAAAACCCAAAAACACCGCTTTGAGCTAGACTCAAACAGGAAGTGGTGCATGACAACGGGCCTTGCTGCACTCTTGGTTACGACACTCCTGGGGGATATGCTTAGGGTAATTATCAATTTCTTTAGAAACCATTATGAAGGGTTTATGAGTATATAATTACTCAAAGAAAACATTTTTATGATTATGGATTATATCCATAAATAGTTCAATTTATGTTAAGTGTTTTACAAGTATGGAATTATGTATTTTGATTCATAAACTGATCTACTGTATACCATTGTTTCGAAATGGTGCCTAGTGGAAGAAATGGAAACCGTATCAATGCACACACTCCATGTAGAAATTTCCCTCCTGCTCAATATAAGTATAGTGGAGCTGGTGATGCAACTGGTGCTGATCAGCTAATCACCATACTGGAACAAATCACTCAGGTTATTAATAATAACCTTACCCATATGGATCACCCTGATCCACAGCGTGGAGGATCAATGTTAGATCGCTTCTTGAGGCAGAAACCACCAAAATTCAATGGGAGTACAAATCCATTAGTAGCTGACCAATTGATATGTTCCCTAAAGAAAATATTTCAGTCTTTAGGGAGTAGTAAAAGGGAAAAAGTTATCATGGCAGCTTATCGCCTCACTGGAGATGCTGATCAATGGTGGTCATTGATTCAAAACACGAAGGAAGATGATGACGTATCAAATATGGAATGGAGGGAGTTCAAAGGGCTTTTCTTAGAAAAATACTTTCCTCATGACCATCGAGCAGATATGGAAGGGCAATTTTTGAGTCTGAGACAAAAGGAGGATGAGAATGTCGCAAAGTGTGAGGTTAACTTTACAAGGTTAGCAAGGTATACTGGAGATTATATACGTAACCCAAGAAGTAATATTGATCGTTTCTTTAATGGGTTAAAACCATTTCTTCGTCGAGCATTAGTGTCACAATCCTTCTCGTCGTACGAAGATATTGTCTCATGTGCTATCAAGACAGAAAAATAATTCTCTAAGTCTTATGACTTGAAAGCAAAGAAAGAGAAGAAGAGATCTGCTGATCACTATGGGAATGGAAATAAGGGGAAGAAAGGAAAAGTTGAATATCCATACTGTAGTAAATGTGGGAAGAAACACCCTGGTAATTGCTTGAAGGGAATGGAAGTCTGTTACAAGTGTGGTGAAAAAGGCCACCAAGCTCGTGATTGCAAGGGGGATAAAGAAGCTACCGATGTTCAATGCTACAATTGCAGAGAGATGAGACATTATGCAAATGAATGTCCTATGAGTCAGGGGAACTTATCTCAGAAAAGGCCAAGGGATCAAGGCCATGCTTATGCTATCACTACTGCTGAGGTAGAAGCTCCGAAAGACATGGTGGCAGGTAATTTAATGGTTTCCTCAAATTTAGAAAATGCATTATTTGATTCTGGATCATCGCATTGTTTCGTATCTTCCCATTTTTCTAATAAAATTAGATATTTCCAATTTGATTTAACAAGGGAGTTATCAGTTAAAACTCCTAAGGGAAGTATCATTGCAACAAAGTTTTGTGAATAAGTCTCCATTAGAGCACATAATTGTTCTTTATCCGCTGATCTCATTGTCATACCTATGATTGAGTTTGATATAATCCTCGATATGGATTGAATTTTGGACCATGATGTGAAGATTTATTGTAAGAAGAAGGAGGTTACAATTTTTGTTGATGATGATAAGGAACACCTTATCTTTAGAGCAGAATCGTCACCACCTAATTCTTATCTAGATCCACCCCCAATAGCTCAACTAAATTCAATTATTGGGGAGGAAGAGAATGAAATGACTGTGGGTGAGGAAAGGAATGTTCAAATAGACGATGTACCAATTGTAAAAGAATATGTAGATGTGTTTCCAGAAGATTTACCTGGACATCCTCCAGAATGAGAAGTTGAGTTTTCCATTGATTTAATTCCTAGATCAAGGCCTATATCGAAGACCCCTTATAGAATGGACACTGTGGAATTAGTTGAACTAAAGAAACAACTAGAGGAATTGAGTAATAAGGGATTTATTTTCCCTAGTGTTTCTCCATGGGGAGCCCCTGTTCTTTTTGTTAAAAAGAAAGATGGATATATGATGTTATGTATCGACTACAGGGAGATCAATGCTATAAAAATAAAGAACAAGTATCCCCTACCTTACATTGATGATTTATTTGACCAACTACAAGGAGCTCAATATTTTCAATGATTGACCGTCGGTCTGGATACCATCAGTTGTGTGTGAAGAAGGAAGTCATTCTGAAGATAGAATTTCGAATCGGGTATAGGCATTATGAGTTTACAGTAATTCCTTTTAGGATGACTAATGCGCCCTCTGTATTCATGGATCTAATGAATAGAGTTTTCAAGGAATATCTAGATGAATTTGTGGTCGTATTTGTTGATGATATCTTGGTATAATCCAAAAGCTACAAAGATCATGAAAATCACTTGCGCATTATCCTGAAGACTCTGAGAAGACATGAATTATATGGGAAGTTTAGTATGTGTGAATTCTAGATTTAGGATATTTCTTTTCTTAGAAATATTGTCTCTAAAGATGGAATATCTGTTGATCCTTATAAGACTAAGGAAATCCAATAATGGCCTGCACCGACGGGTATAATTGAGGTACACAGTTTTATTGGTTTAGCAGGTTATTATCGATGTTTCATCCAGAATTTTTCCCAGTTGGCTAACCCATTAACAAAGCTCACACGTAAAGGGGTTAAATTTGTTTGGAAAAAAGAATGTGAATAATGTTTTGAAGAACTGAAGAGAAGATTATTCAATGATCCTATATTGACTCTACCATTGGGGAATGATGAGTTCGTTATTTATAGTGATGCATCAATGAAAGGACTTGGTTGTGTCCTTATGCAGAATGATATGGTTATTGCCTATGCATAACGACAGCTAAAAATTCATGAGAAAAACTACCCTTCTCAGGATCTTGAGTTAGCTACTGTAATCTTTACTTTGAATATATGGAGAAATTATCTCTATGGTGAAAAATGTGAGATTTATACTGATCATAAGAGTTTGAAGTATATTTTCTCACAGAAATAACTCTACATGAGGCAAAGGAGATGGCTTGAACTACTCAAGGATTATGATTGCACGATACAATACCACCCAGGGAAGGAAAATGAGGTGGTAGATGCTTTGAGCAGAAAAGATCATGGAGTTTTGAACATGATTAGAATTAAAAGGGATCCTATTTTCATGGATCTAGTGAAGATGGATGCGGGAATTACCATGGAAGGTGAAACATCGATACTTTTTCAAATGGTTTTGAAGACATCTTTACTAGAAAGGATAAAGATTTATCAGATAGGTGATAAAGAGTTTCAAAAGAAGATTAAAGCTGTGAATGATGGGATATTGAACGACTTTGTGTATGAAGATGGAATTTTGAAATTTGGGAAGAGACTTTGTGTTCCCGATATACCTGATCTGAAAAGGGAATTGTTAGATGATTCTTATAGCTCCAATTTCTCCATACACCCTAGAAGCACTAAAATGTATAGATATTGGAAGGAACATTTTTGGTGGGACAACATGAAGAGGGAGATTTCTGATTTTGTATCAAGATGTATGGTTTGCCAACAAGTGAAAGCTGGAAGGCAACCGCCTGAAAGATTCATGCAACCTCTTCCCATACCGGAGTGGAAATGGGACAATATTATGATGAAATTTTTCATGGGGCTACCAAAAACTCCTAGAAGGAATGATGCAATATGGGTTATTATTGATCGTCTTACCAAGTCATCACATTTTCTTGCAACAAGAGAAGATCTACCACTGGAACGTCTAGCAAGACTATATATTAATGAAGTTGTGAGACTTCATGGAGTACCCCTATCGATTGTTTCTGATCGTGATCCCCATTTTACTTCAAGAATCTGGAAAAGTCTTCAGAAATCCCTGGATACTGAACTTCGTTTGAGCACTTCCTACCACCCCCAAACTGATGGACAATCAGAAAGAACTATTAAAACCTTAGTAGACATGTTGAGATCTTGATCACTTGACTTTCATGGTATGTGGGATAAATATTTACCTCTGGTATAATTTTACTATAACAATAGCTTCCATTCGAGTATTCAGATGGCACCATATGAAGCGTTATACAGAAAGAGATGTCGCAAACCAACCTGTTGTGATGACGTTGGTGAAAGAAAACATGTAGGCCCAGAACTGGTAGAGGAAACAATGGAAAAGGTAAAGGTAATACAAAACCACATCAAAGCAGCTAAAAGTAGGCAGAAGAGCTATGCCAATAACCGAAGGAAGGATGTGGAATTTCAGGTAGGATATAATGTTTTCTTGAAGGTATATACATAGAAGGGAGTTATAAGTTTCGGTAAGAATGGTAAATTGAGTCATAGGTACATTGGACCTTTCGAAATTCTAGAACGAATTGGGGATGTAGCTTACCATTTGGAAATTCCGCCAAGTCTCTCCAAAGTTCACGATGTGTTCTAAAAATCACTATTGAGGATATACATGCCTGACCCAATGCATGTACTCACCTATGAGGAATTAGAACTGGAATCCGATCTATCTTATTGCGAAGATCCCGTCAGGATTCTTGATACGAGAGAACAAGTAATGAGAAACCGGATGACTCGTTCGGTAAAAGTTTTGTGGAGAAAACATAAGATGGAAGAGGCAATGTGGGAACTTGAGGAACTTATGATAAAGAACCACCAGAGTCTTTTAATGCGTTAGTATTCTAGAAATTTCGAGGATTGAATTATTTGGAGGGGAGAATGTAACACCCCAAGCTTCCACGGTATGCTTCCCTTTGAATAATACAGTAGCGTGTGTTATACACAACTTCGAGTTCTAACACACACACCACAACCAATCAAACTAGCTGTTATGAATAGTAATACCCACTTTTTGAAATTTTATAAATTTTATCTTTCAAAATAGACTTCATTTTTGGATTCATAATATCGAAATTATCCTAGGGTTAAATTTTGGTATTTTTCTGAAAACATTCAATTTTTGATGAATAGTGAAAAAACACTGAGTTATAGTTTAAAACCGAATTTTTATTTAAATAATTATTTATTTTATTTAAATTTAATCAAGGTCAAAATAGATACAAAATACCTATATAAGTTTAATGTAATTCATTTGATTTAGTTTAAAATAATTTTAGATATATAAAAATTTTATTGAACTTTTCACCATCTTTTACCCACCTCATAAGAGAATTAGGAAATTCACATAAAACATAATTTTACAGCTTCTGTGAGTGGAATTTCTAAAATAAAAGAGACACAGTTAATATCAAGGAGTAAAATGTGGTTCAATGAGACAAAAATAATTTTTTGTGAATAGTAACTTTTTACTTTTATTTACCACGGTTAAAAGAAAATAGGGCAATTAAGGGTAAAAATGATATTAATATTATCCTAACACATGTCATAATTATATTGGACAAGTTTATCTCGACCAAAAACAACCTTAGGAATAAAATATTATCATTTAGGTCCACTTGGATTTGATTAGGACATTAATTATTATTTAATTCAAATAAGAGATAAAAGAGTTAAAATCAATGTTTAATAACTAAAACATTTTTAACATAGGGTTATACATGCGATAAATTCGATTTTAAATATTAATTAGAAATATAAAAAGATTTCCTACATAATGGTATTTTATTTATAATTTTTAGACTTTAAATAATTTAATGTATTTATGACACAATGGTGATGCAGTAATTACCTAATTAATGAAATATTAAAATAATTGATATTATAAATATCAAAATAAATGTAATTTTAGACTTTTTATGAATTCCAATAATTTTATAGGTTAATATGACATATTAGTATTGTGTATATAAATTGTTTTTGAAGTAATAATGCTGTTATGAAATTATCAAAAACGAAATACCCAATAGTGTAAAAATTGACATAAAATAGTTTTTAAAACAAATATTATATTATTAATTTTTATTATATTCCTAAAAATATAACGTTCCGAAAAAGGAATTGTTTAATAATAGGTGTATCATTAATGGACCACTTGGGGGTCTCTTGGATGTATATATTATGTTTATTAACTATATAATATAAAAATACAAAGTGACATGGTAAATGTCAAACTAATTAACTAAGAGTTAAAACTCAAAGATAAGGTTAATTTAGTGACCCAAACCTATCTAAAACCTATTGGTTGAGAGGTTTTCTAACCATCCCCACATTAATCTTTAAATAATCAACTTTTTATTCATTAGAAACTGAATATTAATTTATTATAAAATAATATTTCTAGCTTTTCCAAAGGTGCCCCTCACCCCTCTTATAAAAGGGCACTCGCCCTTATCACTATTTCACACATTAAAAACATTTTTTCTCAGCCAAACCCTACCAAAATACTCTCTCAAATTCCCTCAATTAAACCTAGAGGCCTTAGTTTGATCAGAAATCCAACCTAAAGAGCACTTTTCATCAAATCAAAAGGAAGAACCCGAAGAAGAGGTAATGTTTTCACCACCCTCTTTCAAGTTCCTTTCTTCTTCAACTTATTCTTTCATTGTTATTCACATTATAAAATAATAACACCAGTATATTATATATAATGTGATGTTATTATAAATATGGTACAACCATATTCAGTATTCTATCCATCCTTTGAATGACATGTCACCATACGTCTGTGCGTACGGCTTACCGTCTCCACGTCGTGGTGTAATTGTTATTCAATAAATTATAATTTGGATGGGTATAATAATGATATGTAATTCATGTAAATAATAAATATAACATGATAATGATTCTGTATATATTATATACCATCCAATTATATATTATTTTAATATCAAAAGAATTATATTGTCGCTCGTGCGTACGTACGGGCTACCGTCTCCACGAATGCGATAAGATTCATTCCCCATCGTATCCATTCAAGACTAATTCTCATTTAATGATTGAAAATAATGTTTAAGGACTTGATATCATTCAGGATATGAATAAGATACAAATAATTCATAAAAAACACGTCTTACGTAACAAAACATATAAAAGAAAACGAGTAAGTTAACACCCGAAACAACGATAATACTAAGATATTATTAACAAATCAATGTTAAAAGATCATATATGATATCATATTAATGTATATGATTCTTGTATAATTTAATAAAAATTATTTCATCATTATACAGGATTTTAACCTACACTCAACCAAGGAAAATTACAAGGTAAGGGTTTATTTCACAATCTCTTCATTATCTGGGGTTGTTTATACGTAATTATGTACTGGGACCTCTTTATCATCAACATCCATGTTTCTTAAAAATGTATTTCAAATATTTCTTAAAATTTTAAAGACTATGGGATAAATTCATTTATACCCTTTTTGACTTTTTATAAGAAGTTTATAAAGGAATCTTTCTGTCATTTTCCAAACAAGGTCCTTTTTAACCTTTTCGATAGAATTAAGGTAAGAATGTATTTTTTAACTTATATGGCGGGTGCGGCTATTTTTCACCATTATAAAATCGTCGAAGCTTCCCTTACAATATTATAAGAAAATATTCAAAGTAAATGTTTTATTTTATAATTATGTGACTTTCAAATGATTTCAAAAAAGAGATATTTCTCTCAAATAGTTTTGATTTCATCTATTTCAACATCCTTTGATGAATTTTAAGCTTATTTGAAGTTGATTTATTGTGATACAAAACTTCAATATTGTATTGAATGTTTTGTGATATGTTTGACTGTGGATGTGTTATTTTTATACCATTCATGGTTTATGCAAAAAGTATTAACATTTTGTATTCTTGTTTTAATAAAAATATTTATTTTATGTTTAAACCTGTTCATATGGGGAATGCATTGGACTTTATAAGTGACGGGTGGAACCCGCTATAGCTCCTCGATGAATCGGTAGGTCTCATGAGACAAACTAGTGTCTTGGCACAAGGACTTGAAAAAATATTATTTGTAGTCTTGGCACAAAGCCTTGGCTATTTGGTTATGATAGTCTGGAATTATGCATTTCATCATTATGAAAGTGGTTATTGATATTTCATGTGATTATTTGACTAGTAGAATATCCATGTGAATAAGTAAATTGAAATATTTCATTTTATTTTTTCCATATTATGCTGAAGTTAAAGATTAAAATGCTTTTGTTTTGGTTATACATTTCCTTAAATATTTATGCTTATTTATAAAAGTTTCCGCTATATTGTTATCCTTACTGGGAATTTGAGCTCACCCCTTTCTATGTTTTATTTTTTCCAGGAAGTGAAGAAGTATTTTCTGAATGACCTGTAGGGATATTATAAGGGGATATGAGTGTGGAGACAAGATGTTGTTGTAGTTTTCACTTTATGATGTAATGTAAACTTTATGAATGTATCTAGTGTTTCCAAGACTACTAAACTAATCGGTCTTTCGAGACTTGATCTTTTGTGATCATGCCAATGTTATGTAATAATGCACCGACTCTGGGTAACTAGGGTCTGGGCGTTACATTAATTATAAAGGATATTTTATGTATCTTTTAACTTTCTTTAAAATGTGTTAAAAATGATTCTTATTACATATTTTATATGGAACGTTTTGACCTTATTTATAAATTGGAAAAAATGAATATTATATTTTAATATATATGGTGTGAGTGGAGTTTCCCAATATTAAGAAAAATTTTATTTAAGAATATTCATCGTAACATTTCCATGGTTTAAAAAAAAAATTATTTCCCATTCTTCTAGGAATTGTTTTTTCAAGAGTTTTAAAAGAAAATGTATTTTTATGCTTATTTTTATATAAATCTTGAAGGTGATTCATTGTACATATGAAATGTATTATTTTATGATATTTTCTTATAAAATTTCATGATTAAAAGTTTTTTATATACATTATGGTCCTTGTATATTTTTTATGATGATAGGTCACCCGATATATCCCTCCAATGGGTATTAATTAAATTCTCAGGAGATATATATTATAATTAATCAAGTAGGTTATTATATTTATAATGGTTATTATAAGTGTTATATAAGGAAGATGTCCAAATAAAAATTCATGAATTTTCTATGCATTCTAATTATTTTTCATGTAAATATTTTTATTTCACAAGGTAATATAATGATATTCAATTTTACAGGAATAATTATTCTCTTTTAAGAGTTAAAATATATTTTTTAAGAATGATTTCATGTTTTTTATAAGAAACCCTCATGATTATGGGTTTTCCATTATAGTTTTTTATAATTTTTTTAAAAAATATTTTTCAATATTATTTGGTTTTAGGTTAAAGTAAACGATTATTTGACATCAAAATTTATTATGTTATATAAAAAATCTCTTACATGACCACATTATTTTGAAATAGATTAATGGATTAATTTATTCCTTTTAAAATTTTATTTATAGTGATTTTTGTGATCATGCCTTGATTTTAATTTTTATTGGGTTTAAGGATGTGTAGGAATAATTCTTAAGATAAATTGAAAATTTTGAAGACATTTCATGATAAAAAAATTGTTTTATTTTAAAGGTTTGTCTTTCTAAAAATGGATACTAAATATAAATATCCACTTTTTTATGCATGGATTTTTTAAAAACGTCTTAGGAATTAAATATATAAAATTATATACCAAAAAAGATCATTGGGATTATAATAAAATTAATTCTTATATAAAAATTGATTTTTTATTGAATAATTATTGGGTCCTTATAACAAAGAATTTTTAATATTATTTATTTCAATTAATAATTGAAAGTAGAGGAACAATATATTTTTTTACAATTGGTGAACCATAACTTATAATAATTTTGAATTATTAATAATATTTTACAATTATATATTATATTTTTTAGTGCTATATGTAACACCCCAAGCTTCCATGGTACACTCCTCTTTGAATAATAGAGCAACGTGTGTTGTACGCAACCTCGAGTTCTAACACACCACAACCAATCAAAGTAGTCATTATGAATAGTAATACCCACTTTTTTAAATTATATAAATTTTATATTTCATAATGAACTTCATTTTTGGATTCGGAATATCAAAATTAGCCTATGTTGAATTTTTGGTATTTTTCCGAGAACTTCCAATTCTCGATGAATAGTGAAAAATACTAAAAAACAACATTTTTAATCAAAATAATTTATAGTGATAAATTATACTATTGAGTGGTTTTAAAGTATAATTAGAATATAATTTTACCATTTTATCCAATGGTGGACATTAGAATTAATTTCACTTTGAAATTGGACATAAACAATTGTCAATCTTTTGATTGATATTGTTTCTTAAAAACATGTTATTTGTTTTGACAACGGGAATTAATTATAAAATTAATTAATGCAACTTATATGTCTGGAAATTTTTAAAATATACATCATTTTTGAATTTGGAATATCAATTATAGCTTAGGGTGGATTTTTGTTATTGTTCTGAGAAACTTCAATTTTTGATGAATAGTGAAACCACTAAGTGGTAGTTAAAAAACTAATTTTTCGTTTAAATGAAATTTTACCACCTCTATGATTTGAATTTCAAAAATCTGACACACATTATTTTCATTAGGAAGTAAAATTTGGTTCAATGGGATTAAAATAATTTTTGGTGAATAGTAACTTTTAAGTTCTATTAATCGCGATTAAAGGTAATTAGTTTAATTTAAGGTAAATATAATGTTATAATAATATGAAATTACCTTTAAACTTTTCCTACCATTATTTTATGAGTCATGTCTTACCAATACAATCCATGGGTCAACTTGGGGACCCCATGGAGCCACTTGGGTAAGAAAATGACATTAATAACATTTTATTTAAAGTAAAAATAAAATTGTCACAAACATGTGTTGTTTAACTAAAACAATTATTAAATGGGGTTATATAAGTTAAAATTTCAAATATAAATATTAATTGGAAATATAAAAATATTTCCTACATCATGGTAATTTTATTTTATAAATTTTAGGCATTAAATAAATAAATTTATTTATGACACCATGATGATGTAGCGATTACCTCATTAATGAACAATTTAAAAAAATGAAAAGAAAAGGTAAAATATAAGACATAAACTTGTCTAAAACCTATTTTATGGGTATATTGAGAACCCTTATCACCTTATCCTAGAAATATATCACTGTGGGACCTTTAAAATCTGAAAATCATTTCGTAATAAAGTAACATTTCTTGACTTTCCAAAAGTGTACCTCCTATCCTCTTATAAAAGGCCCCCACCTCTACCACCTTATTCACACCTTCAAAGCCATTTGGAATGGAAAAACTTTACCCAAATACTCTCTAAACTTCCCTCTCTTACATCTATAACCCTCACTTTGGGCAGAAGTCTTCCTAAGGAAGCCTTTTTCTCAAATCAAAAAGAGTTACCCGATTTTAAGGCAATGTATTCTCTTATGTTCTTTTGTTTTATTTTGCTTCTCAAACCCCTTAAACTCTTTTTATTCCTTTATTTTGTAACAACACAAGTTCCTTAAATATAATAGGATTTTGTTATGAGAATTATTTTATTTACACTTACACACACCTTCGTCTAATGGTTAAAGAACATACTGTTTCTCTGGGTGGCGAATTACTGCCTCACGAAACGATGATTGTTAAATCTTCTTTTAACACCTCTCATGGTGGCCATAAAGATGTCAATATATTTAAATATGATATATATTATGTTTATTTATTCGTTATGCTTCTGTATTTTTCATTTACGGCATACCTTTATGATTTCCATTATGGGTAAACGTGATAATTTCATTTTAGGAAGTGCGGACTACCGCCCCCTCAAAGTTATTTGAATCGTTAATGCCATATGTGGGACGTATAAAGGATGGAGTAAATAATATTATATATTATATTATAATGGAATTATAATATACCTTTATATAATTATGGTTTCATTCCATTAAATAAAAAATAGAAATGAAAGTAGCGTTCATGCGTACGTACGGCTTACCGTCTCCATGAACGGTGCATTTCATTTCTTACCTCTAAATGTCATGTAATATTATAAATGCATGAATATACTGGATATATATGATATATATGATATCTAGATAATTAATATAATTCTGGAGATAATGAATATTTTACCACATGAACAACTTGTAATTATAAGATGTTTATTGTTGACTCAAGTACCAAAGATCGACAAAACGACCGTTATTAACTTAAATGACCACATGATGTTCATAAAATGGTAATAAGTGATATAAAAGGAATAATAAACCTAAAAAAGGTTATTAAGCAAGTATAAATTAACTCTTGCTTAGTATTCAGGAGATTAAAGAACGATCGAGTCAAGTCGGACACGAGGTAAGGGACTTCGTCTCAATCTCCTTTCATTGAGGCATATTTTGTTTTATACACAACTTTCTTTTATATGGTGTATTAAACCCTTTGAATTTTACGTTTATTCAAAAGGAATCTTTTTATAATAATCATTTTACTAAACGACAAAAATGAATGTTTTTTTGTCGCACGTATGTGGCGACAACGACTTCTCTGCCACTGTGACCATTATTTGAGTTTCGGATTCCTCTACAAGCCATAACTTTTTTTAAAATGAAAAATAAATACCAAGTTTTACTTTTCTTTTATTTTTGTATTGAAAATTGTTTTATCATATCAATGTGTTGTATTGATATTTTGTGATTGAAATGCGGAAATGTTATGTTTCCATTATGCATGTTTTATGTGATATGATTATGTTATGGTTTATGATATGTTTAAACCTTTTCATATAAGGAATGCATTGGACTTAGTATGTGACGGGTGGAGCCCGCTATAGCTCCTCGATGCATCAGTAGGTCTAATGAGACAAACAAGTGTGTTGGCACAAGGCCTTTACAAAATCTTATTTGTAGTCTTGGCACAAGGCCTTGACTATGTGGTTATGATAGTCTGGAATTATGCATTCCATCATTATGAAAGTGGTTATTGATATTTCATGTGATTATTCGACTAGAAGAATATCCATGTGAATAATTAAATGGAATTATTTCATTTTATTTTTTCCATATTATGCTGAAGTTCATGTTTAAAAGGCTTCTATTTTAGTTATATATTGCCTTAAATGTTTATGTTTATTTATGAAAGTTTCCGCTATATTGTTATCCTTACTGATCATCTGAGCTCACCCCTTTCTACGTTTTATTTTTCCCAGGATGTGAAGAAATATTTTATGATTGACCTGTAGGGATAGTCTAAAGGGGATATGAGTGTGGACAATGGAGACCATGTTATTGTAGTTTTTCACTTTATGATGTAATGTAAGATTTAAGAATGTATCTAGTGTTTCCAAGGATACTAAACTAATCAGTCTTTTGAGACTTGATCTTTTGTGATCATGCCAATGTTACGTAATAATGCACCGACTCTGGGTAACTAGGGTTGGGGTGTTACAGTTGGTATCATAGGCAGTTTAGTACAAACATTGGAAGCTAGATTTTGATAAACTCTGATTAGATCACATAGCCCTAAGATAGACTTTGAGGATTAGTATAGAAGAACATCCTATAATTTTGGTAAAGTATAGATTTTGTGTATTTTCCAAGAAATACATCTCTGTCTGGATACGAGCAGGTAGAGGCGGCTCTGGCACAGATGTACTTAGGGGTAAAACCCAAAAACACTGCTTTGAGCTAGACTCGAATGGGAACTGGTGCACGACAATGGGTCTTCCTGTACTCTTGGTTACGACACTCCCAGGGGATATGCTTAGGATAATTATCATTTTCTTTACAAACCATTATGAAGGGTTTATGAGCATATAATTCCTCAAAGAATTTTTTTTATGATTATGCATTATATCCATAAACTGTTCAATTTATGTTAAGTGTTTTACAAGTATGGAATTAGGTATTTTGATTCATAAACTGATCTAGTTTATTCCATTGTTTAGAAATGGAACCTAGTGGAAGGAATGGAAACCATATCAATGCACGCACTCCATGTAGGGATTTCCCTCCTGTTCAAGATAATTATAGTGGAGCTGGTGATACAACTGGTTCTAATCAACTTATCACCATACTCGGACAACTCACTCAGGTTATGAATAATAACCTTACTCGTATAGAGCACCCTGATCCGAAACATGGAGGATCAATGTTAGACCACTTCATGAGAAAAAAACTGCCAATATTTAATTGGAGTAAAAATCCCTTAGTAGCTGAGCAATGGATAAATTCCTTAGAGAAAATATTCCATGCCTTGGGGAGTAGTGAAAGGGAAAAGGTTATCATGGTAGTTTACCACCTCACTGGAGATGCTAATCAATGGTGGTCATTGATTCAAAACACAAAGGAAGGTGATGAAGTATCAAATATGGAATGGAGGGAGTTCAAATTGATTTTATTAGAAAAATACATTCCTCGTGACCATCGAGCAGATATGGAAAGGAAATTTCTAAGTCTGAGACAAAAGGAGGATGAGAATGTTGCAAAGTATGAGGCCAACTTTACAAGGTTAGATAGGTATGCTACAGATTATATACGTAACCCAAGAAGTAATATTGATCATTTATTTAATGGTTTAAAACCGTTTCTATGTTGAGCATTGGTCTCACAATCCTTCTCATTATATGAAGACATTATCTCATGTGCTATTAAGACGGAAAATGAATTATCTAAGTCTTACAACTTTAAAGCAAAGCAAGAGAAGAAGAGATCTTCTTATCACTCTAGAAATGGAAATAAGGGGAAGAAGGGAAAATTTTATTATCCATCCTATAGTAAATATGGGAAGAAACACCCTGGTACTTTCTTGAAAGGAATGGGAGTCTGTTACAAGTGTGGTGAAAAAGGCCACCAAGCTCATGATTGCAAGGGGAAGAAAGAAGCTATTGATGTTCAATGCTACAATTGTAGGGAGATGGGACATTATGCAAATGAATGTCCTAAGCGTCAGGGGAACTTACCTCCGAAAAGTCCAAGGGATCAAGGAAAAGATTATTCTATCACTACTGCTGAGGTAGAAGCCCCGAAAGACATGGTGGCAGGTAATTTAATGGTTTCCTCAAGTTTAGTAAATGCATTATTTGATTCTGGATCATCGCATTATTTCATATCTTCCCAGTTTGCTAAGAAAATTAGATATTTCCAATTTGATTTAACAAGGGAGTTGTCAGTCAAAAATCTTAAGGGAAATATCATTGTAACAAAGTTTTGTGAATTAGTTTCCATTAGAGCACATAAATGTTCTTAATATGCTGATCTCATCATCATACCCATGATTGAATTTGATATAATCCTCGGTATGGATTGGATTTCGGACCATGATGCAAATATTTATTGTAAGAAGAAGGAGGTTACAAATTTTGATGATGATGATAAGGAACACCTTATCTTTAGAGTAGAATCTTCACCACCTAATTCTTATCTAGATCCAGCCCTAGTAGCTCAACTAAATTCACTTATTGGGGAGGAAGAGAATGAAATAATTGTGGGCGAGTAAGGGAATGTTCAAATAGAGGATGTACCTATTGTGAGAAAATATGTTGATGTGTTTCTAGAAGATTTATCTGGGCATCCTCCAGAACGAGAAGTTGAGTTTTCTATTGACCTAATGCCTGGTTCAAGGCCCATATCGAAGACCCCATATAGAATGGCCACTGTGGAATTAGTTGAACTAAAGAAACAACTAGAGGAATTGAGTAATAAGTGATTTATTCGCCCTAGTGTTTCTCCATGGGGAGCCCCTGTTCTTTTTGTTAAAAAGAAAGATTGATCTATGAGGTTATGTATCGACTACCGGGAGATCAATGCTATAACAATAAAGAACAAGTATCCCCTACCTCACATTGATGATTTATTTGAACAACTGCATGGAGCTCAATACTTTTCAAAGATTGGCCTTCAATCTGGATATCATCAGTTGTGTGTGAAGAAGGAAGACATTCCGAAGACAACATTTTGAACTAGGTACGAGCATTACGAGTTTACAGTAATGCCTTTTGGGCTGACTAATGTACCCTCTATTTTGATGGATCTAATGAACAAAGTTTTCAAGGAATATCTTGATGACTTCGTAGTGGAATTTATTGATGATATCTTGGTATAATCCAAAATCTATGAAGATCATGAAAATCACTTTCTCATTATTCTAAAGACTCTTAGAAGACACGAATTATATGGGAAGTTTAGCAAGTGTGAATTCTGGTTTCATGCGATTTATTTTCGTGGCCATATTGTCTCTAAGGATGGAATCTCAATTGATCCTTCTAACACAAGAGCGATCCAAGAATGGCCAGCACCGACAAGTATAACTGAGTTATGCAGTTTTATTGGTTTGGCAGGTTATTATCGACATTTTGTTCAGAATTTTACCCGATTGGCTAACCCATTAACGAAGCCGACATGTAAAGGGGTTAAATTTGTTTGGAAAAAAGAGTGTGAAGAATGTTTCAAAGAACTAAAGAGAAGATTAGTCAATGCTCCTATATTGACTCTACCATCGGGGAATGATGGGTTCATTATTTATAGTGATGCATCGAAGAAAGGACTTGGTTGTTCTCATGCAAGATGATCGGGTTATTTCCTATGCATCACGAAAGTTGAAAATTCATGAGAAAAACTATCCAACTCATGATCTCAAGTTAGAAGCTGTGATCTTTGCTTTGAAGATATGGAGACACTACCTCTATGGTGAAAAATGTGAGATTTATACTGATCACAAGAGTTTGAAGTATATTTTCTCACAAAAAGAACTCAACATGAGGAAAAGGAGATGACTTGAATTACTCAAAGATTATGATTTCACGATACACTACCACTCGGGGAAGGAAAATAAGGTGGTAGATGTTTTGAGCAGAAAAGATCATGGAGTTTTGAATTATATGAGAATTGAAAGGGATCCTATTTTCATGGATCTAGTGAAGATAGACATGGGAATAACTATGGAAGGTGAAACACCAATGCTTTTTCAAATGGTTGCCGAACCATCTTTACTAGAAATGATTAAGATTTCTCAGACCGATGATGAAGGGTTTCAAAAGAAGATTAAAGTTGTGAAAGATGGGAGATTGAGTGACTTTGTGTATGAAGATGGAATTTTGAAATTTGGGAAGAGACTTTGTGTTCCCAATATAGCTGGTCTAAAAAACGAATTATTGGATGATGCTCATACTTAAAATTTTTCTATACACCCTATTAGCACTAATATGTATAGATATTTGAAGGAACATTTTTGGTGGGACAACATGAAGAGGGATATTTCTGATTTTGTGTCAAGATGCATGGTTTTTCAACAAGTGAAAGCTGGGAGGTAACTTCCTGGAGGAGTTATGAAACCTCTTCCCATACCTGAGTGGAAATGGGATAATATTACGATGGACTTTGTCATAGGACTACCAAAGACTCCTAGAAGGAATGATGCAATATGGGTCATTGTTGATCATCTTACCAAGTCAGCACATTTTCTTTCTATAAGAGAATATTTACCGCTTGAATGTTTAGAAATACTGTATATTAACAATGTTGTAAGACTTCATGAACTACCCCTATCAATTGTTTCAGATCGTGATCCCCATTTTACATCATGATTCTGGAAAAGTCTTCAGAAATCCCTGGACACTGAACTTCATTTGAGCACTGCTTACCACCCTCAAATAGATGGATAATCAGAACAAACTATTAAAACCTTAGAAGACATGTTGAGATCATGCTCACTTGACTTTCAGGGTATGTGGGATCAATATTTACCTTTGGTAGAATTTTCCTATAGCAATAGCTTCCATTAAAGTATTTGGATGGCACCATATGAAGCGTTATATGGAAAGAGGTGTCGCACACCAACCTGTTGGGATGATGTTGGTGAAAGAAAACTTATAGGACCAGAAATTATTGAGGAAACGATGGAAAAGGTGAATGTAATCCAAACCCACATCAAAGAAGCTCAAAGTAGGCAGAAGAGCTATGTCGATAACTGAAGGAAGGATTTGGAATTTCTGGTGGGAGATCCTGTTTTCTTAATGGTATCTCCATGGAAGGGAGTTATACGATTCAGTAAGAAGGGATAATTAAGTCACAGGTACATCAGACCATTCGAAATTCTAGAATGAATTGGGGATGTAGCTCACCGTTTGACAATGCCTCCAAGTCTCTCTAAAGTTCACAATGTGTTCCACGTATCACTATTGAGAAAATACATGCCTGACCCAACACATGTACTCACCTATGAGGAATTAGAACTGGAATCCGATCTATCTTACTGTGAGGAGCCTGTCAGGATTCTGGATATGAGAGAACAAGTGCTGAGAAATCGGACGACTCGTTTGGTAAAAGTTCTATGGAGGAACCATAAGATGGAAGAGGCAACGTGGGAACCTGAGGAACTTATGATGAAGAACCACCCAAGTCTTTTTATGCAGTAATATTCTAGAAATTTCGAGGAAGAAATTATTTGAAGGAGGGGAGAATGTAACACCCCAAGCTTCCATGGTACGCTCCTCTTTGAATAATAGAGGAGCGTGTGTTTTACGCCACCTCGAGTTCTAACACACCGTGACCAATCAAAGTAGCTGTTATGAATAGTAATACCCACATTTTGAAATTATATAAATTTTATATATCAGAATGGACTTCATTTTTTGTATTCGGAATATCGAAATTAGCCTATGTTGAATTTTTGGTATTTTTCCGAGAACTTCCAATTTTCGATGAATGGTGAAAAATACTTAAAAACAACATTTTTAAAAAAAATATTTAATAGTGATAAATTATACTATTGAGTGGTTTTAAATTATAATTAGAATATAATTTTACCATTTTATCCAATGGTGGACATTAGAATTAATTTCACTTTGAAATTAGACATAAACAATTGTCAATATTTTGATTGATATTGTTTCTTAAAAACATGCTATTTGTTTTGACAACAGGAATTAATTATAAAATTAATTAATGCAACTTATATGTTTGAAATTTTTTAAAATAGAAATAATTTTTGAATTCAGAATATCAATTATATCTTAGGGTGGATTTTTGGTATTGTTCTGAGAAACTTCAATTTTTGATGAATAGTGAAACCACTAAGTGGTAGTTAAAAAACTATTTTTTCATTTAAATGAAATTTTACCGACTATGTGATTTGAATTTCAAAAATACGACATACATCATTTTCATTAGGAAGTAAAATGTGGTTCAATGGGATTAAAATATTTTTTGGTGAATAGTAACTTTTAAGTTCAATTAATCGCGATTAAAGGTAATTAGTGTAATTTAAGGTAAATATAATGTTATAATAATATGAAATTACCTTTACACTTGTCCTACCCTTATTGGATGAGTCATAGCCGACCAATACATTCCATGGGTCAACTTGGGGACCCCATGGAGCCACTTGGGTAAGAAAATGACATTAATAACTTTTTATTTAAAGAAAAATAAAATTGTTACAAACATGTGTTGTTTTACTAAAACAATTATTACATGGGGTTATATAAGTTAAATTTTAGAATATAAATATTCATTGGAAAGATAAAAATATTTCCTACATCATGGTAATTTTTTTATAATTTTTAGGCATTAAATAAATAACTTTATTTATGACACCATGATGATGTAGCGATTACCTCATTAATGAACAATTTAAATAAAATGAAAAGATAAGGTAAAATATAAGAAATAAACTTGTATAAAACCTATTGTATGGTTATATTTAGAACCCTTATCACATTATCCTCGAAATATTTCATTTTGGGGCCTTTAAAATCCGAAAATCATTTCATAATAAAGTAACATTTCATGACTTTCCAAAAGTTCCCCTCCTCTCCTCTTATAAAAGGCCCCCACCTCTACCACCTTATTCACACCTTCAAAGCCATTTGGCTCGGCCAAACTCTACCCACATACTCTCTAAACTTACCTATATTACTCCTAGAAGCCTCAATTTGGGAAGAAGTCTTCCCAAGGAAGCCTTTGGCTCAAATCAAAAAGAGTTACCCGATTTTAAGGCAATGTCTTCTCTTATGTTGTTTTGTTTTATTTTGCTTCTCCAACCCCTTAAACTCTTTTTATTCCTTTATTTTATAAAAAAACAAGTGTATTCAATATACTAGGATTTTTTATGAGATGTATTTGATTTACACTTACACACACCTTCGTCTAATGGTTAAAGAACATACTATTTCTGTGGGTGGCGAATTACAACCTCACGAAACGATGATTGTTCAATCTTATTTTAACACATCTCATGGTGGCCATAAAGATGTAACTATATTTATATATGATATATATTATGTTTATGTTTTCCTTATTCTTCTTTATTTTTCATTTATGGCTTATCTTTATTATTTCCATTATGGGTAAACGCAATAATTTCATTTTAGGAAGTGCGGACTACCGCCCCCTCAAAGTGATTTGAATCGTTAATGCCATATATGGGATGTATAAAGGATGGATTAAATAATATTATATATGATATTATAATGGAATTATAATATAACTTTATATCATTATGATTTCATTCCATTAAATATGAAATAGAAATGAAAGTAGCGTTCATGCTTACGTACGGCTTACCGTCTCCTTGAACGATGCATTTCATTTCTTACCTCTAAATGTTATGTAATATTATAAATGCATGAATATACTGGATATATATTATATATAAGATATCTAGATCATGAATATAATTTTGGATATAATGTATATTTTACAACATGAACAACTTGAAATTATAAGAAGTTTATTGTTGACTCAAGTACCAAAGATCGACAAAACGATCGTTATTAACTTAAATGACTACATAATGTTCATAACATGGTAATAAGTTATATAAAAGGATAATGAACTTGAAATAGGTTCTTAAGAAATTATAAATTAACTCTAGTTTATTATTCAGGAGATTAAAGAATGATCGAGTCAAGTCAGATACGAGGTAAGGGTCTTCGTCTCAATCTCCTTTCATTGAGGTATATTTTATTTTATACACAAATTTCTTTTATACGGTGTATAAACCCCTTTGAATTTTATGTTTATTCAAAAGGAATATTTTTATATGAAGCGTTTTGCTAAATGAAAAAAAGGAATATTTTTTTGTCATACGTATGTGGCGACAACGACTTCTCCGCCGCCGTGACCATTATTTGAGTTTCGACTTCCTCTACAAGCCATAACTTTTTCTTAAAATGAAAAATAAATACCAAGTTTTACTTTTCTTTTATTTTGGTATTGAAAATAGTTTTATCATATCAATGTGTTGTATTGATATCTTGTGATTGAAATGTGGAAATATTATGTTTCCATTATGCATGTTTTATGTGATACGATTATGTTATGGTTTATTATATGTTTAAAACTTTTCATATAAGGAATGAATTGGACTTAGTATGTGATGGGTGGAGCCTGATATAGCTCCTCGATGCATCAGTAGGTCTAATGAGACAAACTAGTGTCTTGGCACAAGGCCTTGACAAAATATTATTTGTAGTCTTGGCACAAGGCCTTGACTATGTGGTTATGATAGTCTGTCATTATGCATTCCATCATTATGAAAGTGGTTATTGATATTTCATGTGATTATTCAACTAGTAGAATATCCATGTGAATATGTAAATGGAATTATTTTATTTTATTTTTTCCATATTATGCTGAAGTTAAAATTTAAAAGGCTTTTGTTTTAGTTATACATTGCCTTAAATGTTTATGTTTATTTATGAAAGTTTCCTCTATATTGTTATCCTTACTGAGAATCTGAGATCACCCCTTTCTATGTTTTATTTTTCCCAGGATGTGAAGAAATATTTTATGACTGACCTGTTGGGACAGTCTGAAGGGGATATGAGTGTGGACTATGGAGACCATGTTATTCTAGTTTTTCACTTAATGATGTAATGTAACATTTAAGAAAGTATATAGTGTTTCCAAGGATAATAAACTAATTGGTCTTTCGAGACTTGATCCTTTATGATCATGCCAATGTTATGTAATAATGCACCGACTCTGGGTAACTTGGGTTGGGGAGTTACACTATAATTCTTTTTTTTGAAGAATAACACTATCATTAGTTATGATAGTTCTATATCTCACATTAGGATTTTCCATAAACTGATGTATTGCATTATGATTCTATTTGTGATATCGTTTATCATACACTGTGATCCCCATCGTGGATTACAATATCACATATCACAAAGCAAGCATTATAAAAAACACATATCATTGCTTATGATATCCAAAATTCTACGTGTAACCACCATTCAGTTTCTATAAGGTTTTTTATATTATTTTATATGATACAAAAAACAAATAAAATTTAATAATTTAAATATGATTATATGAATCTTGTATCAAGGTAAATCTATGACATGACTAATGGGTTTTTAATGGATTGATAAAAATCAAGGCATTGGAAGACAATAAAAACCTTAAATTCCAAGATCACCATGTATGACACTAAAACCATGTATAAATAGAAAATAATGATCTTTTTACCTTATATAGATGATATCCATGACACCCAATTTCTAGAAAATATTTTATTGATGAATATCACCAAGAGGTAGCAGATGAACTGTAAGAACCCCGATTTTGAGCCTGTGAGGCTTTGAAATTTTCTTGATGTTATTCCAGAGTAGAGCGTTCAGATAGAGTGTGATTCTGAGCCCCAATATGGCCAGAATTAAATTTTAAGTGCGTTTACACTAGACACGCCAAATAAAAATAATAACTCCTAAACGGTGCTTGGATGGTAAAACTGAGGGTACCATTGAGTCCTGAACGTGCCATTTACCCTAGGAGGGGTATGACTTTCGTGGGCGCGAGCCTTCTGTGAAAAACGCCACCAGGGGTGTTTTCGTAATTTAATGGCCTCGAGCGTCAAATTTTATAACTTTTTAACGGAGGCTTGGATTAAAATTATGAGACCGCCATTGCACTCAGGGCATGGCGTTTACCCTAATGGAGGCTTAACCTCGACCCCGCTGGGAGTTCGGGTACGAGGCCTACGGGCGGGGGGTTTAAGTGTTTTCTATTTAAACTTGACCCCCACCCTTCTTCTCCCCCTTCTTACCTCACGCAAACTCCCCCAAAAATTATTGAGGAGCTACTCTCCTCTCCTCCATCCCTCCGGCGAGGTGGCTCCAGCTCCGGCGGGTCGTCGGTGAAGCGTTGGGAAACACCCATCGAGGTAGGCTCGTGTTTTATCGTTTTTTTATTCCCCACATCTTCATAAAATTAAATTTCCTACATCGAATTTCTGTAAAACTCTCGAGTCAAGCCGATATATGATTAGGGATCGTTCTATTCTTTCCAACGCATGTTTCAGTTCAAAAATATGAGTCCCGAGGTGATCACAGTGATCTGACGATGTCTGGGGTGTTTTTGGTGTTTTTCCGGCGAAGTTTCTGGCCTTTTTAATGGTTTTACAGTGGTTCCGCAGTGGTCTAGTAGAATTATGGTGGTCCTGGATGACGGAAGCAGGCGGCGCGGGCTCCGGGATGGCGGCAGAAGGCAGCGGGCTCCGGGCTTCAGGCGGCGGGCTCCGGGCTCCGGGCTTCAGGCGGTAGGCGGCGTGGGCTTCAGGCGGCAGACGAGCTCACCGGGGGGGGGGGGGGGATGGAGCGGGTGGACCAGGGTCGCGGTGTGTGTCCTCGTAGGGGAACAATGAACCGCGTCCTGCAGGTCTTCACGCGGGACGACCGACCCTCGGCCTGTCTAAGGGTGGACCGCGGGTCCACTGATGAGCTGCGGGCCAGCGCTGTGAGCTGGGCCGGCCAGCGCGGGCTGGCCCAGACCAGGTGGACCAGCCAGCCAGGCTGGTCCAGCACAAGGGGCTTCATGTCCTCTGACTTCGAACACCCGGAAATTTTTCTATGGGTGTCCGTTTTGCATGATGTCTGTGGTGGTGTAATCCTCTTCTTGGGTGAGTCAGTGCCGCCCAAAAATGGATAGTATCGAAGTGCGGTGATTGAGCACCTTTGATTTTGGCTTCCTAGTTGGACGAGATGAGATTCTGGGATGTGTGGATGGTTTTACTTGGAACTAATGGTGACTTATCCTGGGCTGATCTTGGAGATGGAGATCCCCTTACACACTCGTTTCGGTTTCTTGTTGAGCACATATATATATAATTACACCCCACTTTCATTCCCACTCTTTGGGGTCAGTGCGTACCTGTTTCTGTAGGGTTGAGCTGCACTCTCTTTACTAAACTTTTTTGGTGTCCTTGTTCAGTCTACTTATCACCACTTTAGTTCCTCCTTTGTTTCTCCCTCAAGCTTTCAGGGCATCTTACCGAGTATCTTTGTACTAACCCTTGATTGGGCTTTGCCCACACCTGGTGTGCCCTTGCAGATGACAGACAGGTCGATCGTGACTACGGAGGAGCATAGAGTTCACAACAGTTGGAGTAGCGTACCACAATTGTGCTAGAGTTTTCTGGTGGGAGTCTATCCAGTTGTTTTCTTTCTTTTTACCTATTTCCAAGTTGTGGCACCTTTGTGGTCAGGCGCATGTTTTTCCCTTTTTACTTTCCAGTTTACTTGTCAGTACTTCCAGCACTTTACTTACTATTTTTAGTGGTTGATGCGTGACTGTGGTTGGGGTATAACTATTTCTCTTTTGGTTTCCTTTTTTACTCTACACTACTGCATCGAGTGGGTTGTGTATGCATGGGTACAAGTACTTAGGTGAAGGCCTCCCCGAGATTGTCATGCCTATGGCACTAGTCACCAGCCTCCGATCTATGGAGGTGGGCTTGAGGTAGTTGCGGCTCGGGACCGGTAGGGTCGGGTGGTGACCATGTGGTATCAGAGGTGGTTCATTCCTTGGGACGTTGAT
Organism: Viscum album; assembly: GCA_963277665.1. Taxonomy (NCBI): domain Eukaryota; kingdom Viridiplantae; phylum Streptophyta; class Magnoliopsida; order Santalales; family Viscaceae; genus Viscum; species Viscum album. The sequence continues at coordinate 722,364,019 of OY728162.1, forward strand.
CGGACGTCCCTAAAAAGTAATTGGTGGGAATTTAGGGAAAATATGTCAACAGGTCTTGAGAGTGGCTCTCAGGCCAGGGAGTCCAATGATGGAACAGGCGGCTGACGTATCCATTCACTAGGACCCTGATAACCCACTTGTCGACTCAGCATGTGAAGACACTAGTTTCAGGGAATTTTGAAACATGTATCCCATAGGATTGAGTCTTTGACTATCTTTTTTTGAGTCAGATCTCCTTTTTTATTACTGTTATATATATATATATGCTCATCTGATCGTGGTATCCCTTGATAATTTTCAGGATGCCCCTACTACAGCAGCCAGCCAGTTTACCCTCTCCAGCTCGTGACGACGACCTGGAGAGAAACGAGGCATCATTTCAGGGACCCTCACGTGATACCCTTCTGCCCAGTGCTTCAACGGTAGCCCCTTCACCTGAGGAGAGACTGTTAGTACTAGCAGCTCAGGTCGAGGTTGCGCGCATACTGAGCGCGCTACGAGACTTCCAACGTCAGAGGCCGCCGAGGTTCCGCAGGGACCTAGATCCCTAGGTGGCGAAAGACATGCTTGAGTCAGTGACATGGATCTTTAGGCTGGTATAGATCCCAGCAGACCAAATGGTGGCCCTAGCCACTAGTCTTTTCCTTGGGACAGCCGGGCGATGGTGGGTCTAGTGATGCAGACCCATGACGAGTCATCCCTCACATGGGATGGCTTCCAGCAGCTTTTTTGGGAGGAGTACTCCTCCTAGTGTTTATTCTCCATTTGGATCCATGAGCTTCTAGAGTTGAATTAGGGAGGGATTTCGGTGCCCTAATACTCGGCCCGGTTCACTGATCTTACACGCTACTCGCAGGACATGATCCACGACAACTACTTCCGGGCGCGGAAGTTCAAGTAGGGTCTTCGAAGGAAGATCCATCCTAGTGTGGTAACCTTGTGCATCCCCACTTACACTGGGGTGATAGAGTGGGAACTTATGACCAAGAGATTCCTGGCCGAGGGGTGCCAGATAGCAGGACCTATCAGTGGCCGCTTTAGAGCGGGGTCTTCAGTAGGTTGACCACAGAGAGCTAGGCCTCAGTCGAGGAGACCCTTCTGTGAGCAGGCTCAGGGGCAGGGTCATACAATGAAGTGGCACCATAGGGTGTCGGGGCAGACATGAGAGAGATGGTTCTTTTCTTGTGATGAACTGTGTCACCTAGCATGGGACTACTCGACCAGGCATTCCGAGTAGCCGTGGCAGGCAGCGGGCGCACCGTAGTGGCTGAGGCAACACCGTGACTAGTGGTCACCTAGGTGGGGACTGGGAGGTCCTCAAGGAGGTGGTGCAGGCAGAGCGGTAGGACCAAGAGGTGGAGAACGGTGTTTCGGGATCCCTTCACCACCACCACCGGGCAGCCCACGCCAGGCTCAGGGAGCTGGCGGTAGGGGCCACAGGCAGCTTCAGAACATGGGTGTTCAAGACCCTCCAGCGCTTGAGATGGTCTGAGGTATGCTTTGTGTTTACTCCACACTTGCTTCAGTACTAGTAGAAATAGGCGCCAACCATTCCTTTATATCACTACTGTTGGTACGAGATTTGGAGCTTCCAGTAGAGGCGCTGACACCTGCACTTAGCCTCAAGGTTCCTACGGGAAGTGCCTCTTTAGTGACCTTCATTTGCAGATAGTGCGAACTGTCGTTCAGAGGAGGGAGTTTCACGTGGGACCTGATCTTCATCATGATGGAACCTTACGATGTTATCCTAGGCATGGATTGGCTTCTTATGGTTCACGCCCAGATCGACTGCCATGACAGATGAGTCAGAGGCGTGTTTTCTGATGGGATGAGGTTCACCATCCTTGGTGAATGAGACCTCGTGGCAGAGTAGATGGGTACTCTATGTAGGAGACCCTAGCCTTTTTCGCACCAGCTGGAGAGCATGGATCTTGGAGCAGCAGATGCTACAATCACCTGGATCCCTACCGTTGTAGAGGACTACATGGACGTCTTTACTGAGGATGTTCTGGGACTACCTCCGCAGCGAGAGATGGAGTTCTGCATTTACTTGTAGCTGGGGATTACTCCGATATTTGGTGAAACATATCGGATGGCACCCACAGAGCTTCAGGAGCTATGAATTCAGTGGGATTACAATCATGAGAAGGGATTCATCCAGCCCAGTGGGTCCCCCTGGGCAGCTCCAATTTTGTTTTTGAAAAAGGAAGATATGATTCTGTGTCTTTTTGTGGATTATCATCACCTAAATCAGGCCATGATAAAGAACAAGTACCCTTTGCAGAGGATTGATTACCTCTTCGAGTAGTTTCTAAGTGCGAAGTGGTTCTCAAAGATTGATCTTTGATCTGGCTACCACCAGTTGTGGGTTCGTGAGGCCGATGTCCCGAAGTTGGCTTTCCGTTGTCGTCATCACCATTATGAGTTTCTAGTGATGCCCTTTGGCATGAGGAATTCCCCCAACATTTTCATGGCTTTGATGAACCAGATATTCCATCCGTACATGGATCAGTTTGTGGTTGTCTTTATTGACGACATACTCATTTACTCGGCGACATAGGAGGAGCATGCAGAGCATTTGAGGATGGTCCTTGACTTACTTTGAGAGCACCAGCTATACGGGAAGCTCTCGAAGTGCCAGTTCTGGATTCAAAAGATTCACTATTTGGGGAACGTCATTACAGAACATGGGTTGGCTGTGGATCCCTCAAAAATAGAGGCAATGCCTTCTTGGGAGCCACCCAAGAATGCGTATGAGGTGCTGAGTTTCCTTGGTTTGGCAGGGTACTACAGGAGCTTCGTGGAAGACTTCTCTAGGATTTCTGCCCCTTTGAATGCATTGACGCAGAAGGGACGACTGTTTACCTGGACTGATCAGTTCCAAAAGGCCTTTGAGGAGTTGAGGCAGAGGCTGACTAGTGCTCCGGTGTTGAGGCTGCCAGAGGAGGGTGTTGAGTTTGTCGTATACTGTGACAATTCAAGAGATGGGCTCGGGTGCGTGCTGATGTAGCAGCAGGCAGTGATTGCATATGGGTCGAGGCAGTTGAGGCCCCATGAACAACATTATGCGACTCATGACTTGGATCTGGCAGGAGTCATATTATCTTTGAGGTTATGGAGACACTACCTCTTGGGTGAGTGTTTTGTGGTCTACTCATACCATCTGATCCTCAAGTACGTCTTCACTCAGTGGGATCTGAATCTGAGGCAGAGGTGCTGGATGGAGTTTCTGCAAGACTATGATTTCGAGATAGTATACACTCTAAGGAAGGGAAATGTAGTAGCATATGACCTTAGTAGGAAGTCTCAGGCTTGTATAGTGTGGGAAGCTTTAGAGCAGTTGGATTCCCTGCATCTGACCTTGGTGGAATAGGAGAGTACGACTTTTCTACAGTCGCTGGTGTTGACTCCTTCGCTCCTTGAGCGTGTGAGAGAGTCCCGACTGAGGGATATCGACAGTGAGGTACTACGTGATCAGATATCCATGGGAAATGCACCCGATGGGTATTCTGAAGGAGGGAATTATGAGATCTTGTTCCAGGGACGAACTATAGTACTAGTGGAGATGTGGGAGGAGGTGATGCAGGAATTCCACACTTCTCCCATGACCATACATCCCGGTGTGGGGAGGATGTATAGAGACCTTCAACGATAGTTTTGGAGGTCTGGCATGAAGCGGAGCGTAGCCGAGTTCATTTCTCGGTGTCTTACCTATCAGTAGGTGAAGGCGAAGCACCAGGATCCGGCCGGGTTGTTGAAGCCCCTTGATTACCAGGAGTGAAAGTGTGATGGAATATCTATGGACTTCGTCATAGGGATCCTGTGCACAACGAAGGGCTATGACTCCATTTGGGTGATAGTGGACCAACTCACAAAGTCGACACACTTTCTTACTATCAGGGAGTAGAGCTCTGTGGAGAGTATGGGGCAGTTACATGTTCGGGAGATCGTCTACCTTCATAGAGTACCCTCGACGATCATCTCCGACCGTGACTCACAGTTTACATCGTGATTATGGAGAGGCCTGTAGGAGGCATTCGGGACTCAGTTGCAGATGAGTACAGCTTTTTACCCCCAAACTGAAGGGCAGACCGAGCGCACTATCTTGGTGTTGGAGGATATGCTCAGGGCGTGCATGTTAGACTTTGGACGGACCTGGGAGGATCACCTTCCCTTGGTAGAGTTTGCGTATAACAATAGTTATCACTCTACTATTGGCATGGCACCTTTTTAGGACCTCTATGAGAGACCCTGCAGGTCACCCATGTGACAGATGGAGATTAGGGAGACCTCCCTCGTGGGCCCGGAGTTTGTGCAGGCAACAACGAAGAAAGTGAAGGTCATTCGTGAGCGAATGGGGACGGCTCAGAGAAGATAGAAGTCCTATGCAGACTGACATCGCAGGACTTTGGAGTTTGAGTAGGGAGACCATGTCTTTTTGAGAGTCTCCCTGCGACGTGGAACACAAAGGTTCATCCGTGGAGGCAAGTTGTCCCTGTGGTTCATCAGGCCCTTTGAGATCATGTGAAGGGATGGTGAGGTCACCTACCGTCTTTCCCTAACCCCAAATCTGGAGAGAGTGCACGACATCTTCCACGTGACGCAGCTGGGGAAATATGTGCACGACCCCACACATGTTATTTACTATGGAGAGATGGACATTGAGGATGTAACCACATTTGCAGAGCACCCGATTGAGATTGAGGACCGACTGGAGTGGACTGTACATGGACGGGCCATTCCTGTAGTTCGTGTCGGCAGAACAGGAGGGTGCAGGAGAGCACCTGGAAGTGGGAGAGCCAGATGCAGGCTCAGTATCCCGAGTTGTTTTTTTAGTTTTGTTTTATGGGGACGAAAAACATGAAGGAGGGAATAATGTAAGAACCCTTGTTTTGAGCCTGTAAGACTTTGAAATTTTCTTGATGTTATTCGAGAGTACGACGTTCAGACGACATGTGATTCTGATCCCCGATGTGGCCGGAATTAAATTTTAAGTGAGTTCACATTGGACATGCCAAATAAATAGAATAAATCCTAAACTGTACCTCTGATGGTAAAACTGACGACATCGTTGAGTCCGAAACGTGCCATTTACCCTAGGAGGGGTATGACTTTCACGGGCGCGAGCCTTCTGTGAAAAACGCCACCAGAGGCGTTTTTTTAATTTGACGGCCTTGAACATCGAATTTTATAACATTTGAATGGAGGCTCGAATTAAAATTCTGAGACTGCAATTATGCTTAGGTCATGGCTTTTACCCTAGGGGATGCTTAACCTCGACCCCACTGGGAGTTCGGGTACAGGGCCTATGGGTAGGGGGTCTAAGTGTTTTCTATTTAAACTTGACCCCCACCCTTCTCCCCCTTCTTCCCTGGCGCAAACTCCCCCAACGACTAAGGAGGAGCTCCTATCCTCTCCTCCATCCCTCCGACAAGGCGGTGACAGCTCTGGCGGGTTTTCGGTGAAGCATCGGGGAACACCCATCGAGGTAGGCTCGTGTTTTATCGTTTTTTTATTCCCCGCATCTTCTTCAAATTAATTTTATGGCGTTGAATTACTGTCAAACTCTCGAGCGAATCCCATATACGAGTAGGTATCATTATAATATTTCTAACGCATGTTTCGGTTCAAAGCTCTGAGGCTCGAGGTGATCGTAGTGATCTGACAAAGTACATGGTATTTTTGGTGTTTTCCGGCGAAGTTTCCGGGATTTTTCATGGTTTCCAATGGTTCCGCGGTGGTCTGGTGGAATTCCGGTGGTCCGGGATGGAGGCAGCAGGCGACACAGGCTCCGGGATAGCGGTAGCAGGTGGTGGGCTCCGAGATTCAGGTGGTAGGCGGCGGGATCTGGGCTTCAGGCGGCACAGGCTCCAGGCGGCAGGCAAGCTCGCCGGGGGGGCAGAGCTGGTGGACCGGGGTCGCGGCGCGTGACCCCGCGAGGGAACCAAGACCTGCGTCCCAAGGGTCTTCACACAGGACGACCGACCCTCGTTCGGTCTGAGGGTGGACCGTGGGTCCATGACCGGCCCACACGGTTGAGCCATGAGCCGGCACTGCTAGCCGGGCCAGCCGGCACGGGCCGACCCAGATCGGGTGGATCGGCCGGCTAGGCCGGTCCAGCCCAAGGGGCTTCGTCCCCTCCGACTTCGGACACCCGTAACATTCACTAAGGGTTTCCATTTTGTGTTCCGTATATGTAAGTGTAATCCTTGGCTCAAGACGAATGTTTTGAGATGGTTTCAGGGATTTTAATTCCTCGGACGAGAGCTCAGTGGTGCGACACACTCGTTAAGTGCTACGTCGAGATTCTTGTTTTGGGTGGCGCGAACAGATCTGATGTCCGATTTGAGCATTGTCAGTAGCGTTGTGACCTTGGCATCGAGGTGGAGTTTTCCATCATGTTTTTGGTCATTGAAATCGAAGTTGAAACGTGGGCCCTACGGGCAGTCTTTTGAGCTGCGTGCAGAGTTTTTGCACCTTTTTCACTAGACGTCCGTTCGAGGTGTTTGAGTAGTTCTTTCTGCGTGTTTTTTCAAGAGCATCATGATGGCATAGTTCAGCCGATGAGTATCAGAGTTGGGGTGTGGTCCCCACACGGGCTGACTATGGTGAATAATACCATATTCACTGGTTGTCCATTTCGGGTGAGTAAGTAGTCTACCACATGTGTTTTTCCTTGAGGACTGAAATGGTGTAATCCATTTGTGCATGTGGAGCCTCATTTGAGATCATTTTAAATGTGGAAACATGGGAGGGTGTTTAACGTAGATCCCTTTTGACGCACTCTGAACGAACGCACGATGGCGTTGTTAGTGACACCTGGTGATATCAGTTGTAGTGCAGAGCTATCAGACCGATTCCTGGTCTACCCTCTAGAAGGGCTGGGCAGTGGGTCACCTGACGTCTCTTGAGGGTCTGCCCTCTAGCAGGGATGGGCAGTGGGTTGCCTGTCGACTTCTTCCAGGTCTACCCTCTAGCATGGCAGGGCAGTGGGTCGCCTGTCAACTTGTTCCGGGTCTACCTTTCAGCAGGGCTGGGCAGTGGGTCACCTGTCAACTTCTTCCAGGTCTACCCTCCAGCAGGGCTGGGGAGTGGGTCGCCTGCCGACTTCTTCCAGGCCTACCCTCCAGTAGGGCTGGGCAGTGGGTCGCCTGTCAACTTGTTCCAGGTCTACCCTCTAGCAGGTCTAGGCAGTGGGTCTTCTGTCAACTTCTTCCAGGTCTACCCTCCATCAGGGCTGGGCAGTGGGTCGCCTGTCAACTTCTTCCAGGTATACCCTCCATCAGGGCTGGGCAGTGGGTCACATGTTGACTTATTTTAGGTCTACCCTCCAGCAGGGCTGAGCAGTGGGTCGCCTAATGATATATTATGATTTAACCTCTAACAGGGATGGGTAGTGGGTCACCCATTAGCATTTCAGACTCATCCCTTCTTATGAGGCTAGTCGGTGACTTTTCTTTGTGACTACCGGAGCAGGACCCAGGTTGTGCAGATCGTTGGTGTAAAAGTTTTAACATTACTTAAGGACCCACAATGAAAAGAGGAACTTTCCCCACTTAGACGCATCCTTGAGATGTGACCTAAAAATGTGAGGGTGAGCCAGTGCCGCCCAAATCGGAGAGTATCGAAGTGGGGTGATTGAGCCCCTTTGACTTGGGGTTCCTAGGTGGACGAGATGAGATGCGAGGCCGTGCGGATGGTTTTACTTGGAATTGATGGTGACTTATCATGGGATGAGCACGGAGATGGAGATCCCCTTACACACTTGTTTGGGTTTCTTGTTGAGCATATATATATATATATATATATATATATATAATTTCACCCTACTTTCATTCCCACTCCTTGGGGACCGTGCTTACTTGTTTCTGTAGGGTTGAGCTACACTCTCTTTAATAAACTTTTCCATTGTCCTTGTTCAGACTACTAATCGCACCCTCGAGATTTCGGGGCATCCTACTAAGTATATTTATACTCACCCCTGCTTGGGCTTTTCCCACACCTGGTGTGCCCTTGCAGATGACAGACAGGTCGATTGTGGCTACGAAGGAGCGTAGAGGTCACATCAGTTGGAGCAGCGTACTGTGGTCGTGATAGAGTTTTCAGGTGGGAGTCTATCCAGTTGTTTTATTTTGTTTACCTGTTTCTGGGTTATGGAACCTTTGTGGTTGGGCGTGTGTTTTTCCCTTTTTACTTCCCACTTTACTTGTCAGTACTTCCAGCACTTTACTTACTCTTTTTAGTGGTTGATGCATGACTGTGGTTGGGGTATAGTTATTTGTCTTTTAGTTTCCTTTTTACTCTATACTACTGCAATGAGTGGGTTGTGTATGCATGGGTACATATACTTAGGCGAAGGCCTCCCCGAGATTGTTATGCCTACGACATTGGTCGCCAGCCTCCGGCCTATGGAGGCGGGATTGAGGTAGTTGCGGCTAAGGACCAGTAGGGTCGGGTCGTGACATGAACTTTCTACATTGTGGTTCATCCATAGGTCAACCAAATCACCCATTATTTGGGTGAGATTACTCTCAATTCTACAATATGATAGTATCTTTTCAAATCTAAGGAGGGTAAATAAAAGAGTTATAGGGAGGGGAGAATTGGAAAGAAGATTAAGATCCCAAATATAGACTATTGTTGGTTAATGATTCCTTATATAGGCCTCATCAAATTAGAGATCCATTACATTCATTTTTGCATAAGATATGAAATGTATGAGTAATTAATATAGGTTTAAACTATTAATAACCCCTAGGCTGATTCAATTCCATAATTTTTTTATATTATGAAATTATTATTAATGATATCCAACATGAGAGAGATATGAACATTATCTCTAATTTTTTCTACTATTAATGATTAATCAAGAGGTGGTATGATAATAATATGATATTATTTCTTTAATAACATTCTCATATTAAAATATCATGTTATACAGAATAAATTTATAAATGTAGTAGAATGAAATTATATAGAATTCATTAAGATACACTAATATTGTGACATATGATATAACTAAATACATATCAAATTTAAAAGGCCTTTAGGCATACCTCCATCAAGGGTTTAGGTAATTTAAAATCATTTTCAATGTATTAATGTCCCATTGGGTCATGTATAAAAGCAAAAGAATAAGGACTAAATTTTTCCAAAAAAATGTTTGTACAAGATTGAGGGAGTTTTTATAATTACAATACCCAAAATACATTATATGTATTTATAAGTGATAAGAAATTTTATACAAAATTTATGATTTGTGGTATATATAAGATATTATTGAATATGCACTAAAGAATAACAGATATAGTGAATCAGTGACTTTTTTCTATGTTATGAGTTATGTCGCTGATAGTGGATTAGTAACTTTGTTGTCAATGTTAAAAAATTGATACGAGATATTTTTTGGTTTTTTATTTTTAAATGTTTTAAATATTATTATTATATAATTGGGCATGTAAATTATCATGTGATGATATATTTATCATGAAAAGTACTTAATGATCACTTACATAAATTAAGGTGTGTGTTATAATAATCATAACACATGTAAAATTTAAAGGTAAACCAAAAATTATGAATGTTTTATGTTTCTGTATTTAATGTAGAAACACTATAAAAAGAATTTTTCATTATCCAATTTCATAACGAGTCTTTTAATAATAAAAAATATTTATTTCATTCTTCTATATTTAACTTATGGGTGATTTTATAATGTCATTATATTTCAATAATATCCTAAAAAATAATGTTTTGAATCCATTGGTTAGTGGATACCTTAGGACATGGGAATTAATTGATTACTAGTAAGTGATTTCCACCTACATTGTTTAGTGTGGTAAATTTTATAATTCTTAATTTATATGTTTTGATCATATTATAGTGATAGATATTAGATTATTTAGGTTTATTCAACAATTTTTATACTTTATGATATCCTTTAAAACCCAACATTATTAATATGAGATCTATTTTTCCTCTGAGGTTTGTATTTTCATGTATATAATTTTTTATTAAACATCTTAACAAACAATTTCTCTTCCATATCAATATTTTGAGAATGATTTTTTTTTTATTTTTATGTAATGTGAAAAAATTAAGTTTTTTAAAATTTAATTTATGTTTGATTCATTCTTTTATTATATAATTTTTTTAAAGAATATCTCATTCAATTCAAGATATAATATTATATTTTTGAACCTTTAAAAGATTATGGAATTGTGAGATACAAAGATCATATCATTTTATAAGGTTTTTTCAAAATACATAGAATTTATTATGAGGAAAGACATTTTTCTTTTATGTTTGAAGTTTTATTTTGGTATTTAATAGTTTTTAAATGCATTAAAATAAAATAAAATTTCCTATGTAAGTTGTTTAAGTATAATTATATGTGTTTATTGATAACATTTTACATATAGAAATAATTGAATGATTCACAATTTATAGAGATTTCAAATTAGATTCCAAGGTCCTATATCCAAATAAATTTCCAAAAACCTATATTAATTAAATTAATGTGGGTATATATAGTATAATCACTTAAAACAATATTTATCATATAAAGGATTTCTAAATGATCATTATGAAAAAAAAAATTATATAAAAAATAACACATGAATATGTAATATTTGATGTGTTTGTTAATGATATGTATATAATTGGGACTTCTAAAGAGTTTCCTGAAGTAATAATATACTTAGAGGGAAATTTTTTAATAAAGGACTCAAGAGAAACCAATTATTATATTAGTTTACAAATTCAGAATATTCCGAGTACCAGTTTTTGGGTTAATAAATTTATACTTCAAAGTACAAAACACTTTAGTGGGAGTACATTTAATAGTTTAAAATTATCCAAGAATTTATTATGGTATAATAAAACCATGTTTTTTTGTGAATTTTATTTTATAACTTTTAATCTATTTTTTGTTTAATCTCTTTCTATTTTAAAAAATATTTTTTTAGTATAACACATTGCTTCTATGAGAAAAATTTTATCAATAAAATTATGTTAAATATTCTGTTTTATTTTTTCTTATATTTTTATAAAATGTGAAATTAATATCTTTTTGAACCATATTTTGATAAGTTATGGTTTATTAATTATTGAAAAGAAAATTATATTTTCATACAAGGAGAAAATATATTCTATTTCAAAATTAATATTCTTAAAACTTTTCCTTAAAAAATATTGATAATGATTATAAAGAGTTCATCAACCTTGAAATTTTCAAAGTCATTAATTTTTCATATAATATATTTCATATTATAAATATTGATTTTTTCAAAAAAACATCATTACTCATAATTTTAAAAAAAGACTATTTTAATGGAAATTGATGACATGATTCACTATACTTTTATAAATATTTAATAAGTTGTTTAAGTTCCATAATAGCATCATATCCTTGCAAGACTTGAGAGATGAATTAACTCTTAATGAGAAATTATTATGTCATAATATATAAATCAAATACATTCTCTAAAAATGACTTTGATTGCATATGAGTATTCAAATAATTGTGATCATGGTCATAATAGATATAATATGGTGAGAAAAAACTTATACCCATAGTGATCATAAAAATACATAAAACAAAAAAGAATATAGATCACTATTATAAATGTTCAAATTATGAATAACCACCTTTGAAAAATATTGAAAATGAATGCCTTTGAAATATTATGGAAGTTAGTTGATCACATGCCTATTGTGTAGAAAAGCATGGTATTGTTATTTATCAATGATAAATAAATATTTAAGATATTTTTATCATTGATAGTTTCATATTACTGAAAATACTTAAAATGAATAATATTTTATTTTCCTTAAAATGAGTACTTTTTAACTATGTATTTTAATATGTATTATAAAATTAATAAAATTCTCTATAATACCATATATCTATAAACCTTATATTACTTACATATTATCAATAATTCTATGGAAGATATCATTTAAACAATTTTTTTTCCTGATATAAATTATGTTGGGATAATAGATTATTCATTCCTATGCGGTTTTGAAAAATAATAATCTCTTAATTATAAATTCTGAGAATCCCAAAAATAATATTATAATTTCATTCCTTGAAGTAAATTTTTGTCTTTATTAAAAACAATGGTCACAAAAAACATTATTTTTTAGGATGTTTATAATATTTTAGTTGTATTTCATGACTATTATGTCCATTTATTACATATAATATGTTATATATATGATATATAGTCATAATAAATAAAATTATGTAAATTTATAAAAAAATATTTCAAAATTAAAAAATATAAAATTTATGAAAATATTCTATCATTGAAATCAAGCATAAAAAAATATGTATGTTGGAAAAATTCGTTATAAACATAAAATTTCAAAACATTAATGATTTTACAAATAACATCAATTTTAAAATAATTTTTTTGATTTTCCAACTCTTTGGAATTATAAATTCACATTTTTTAGGTTTTGTGGAGAATAATTTTCAAATAATACCACATGATTATTTCTAAAAAAAATTTATTTCATTTTTTAATGTTTCTCTGTTGGGATTTTTTCATTTACCAGATAAATTCATCATGTGGAATATTTATTTTGTGGAAAAATACATAAAAATCATTTTAATTTATAGAAGTTGTAAAATTATAAGAATATTATTTAATAAATTATTTTTTCATGTTTATGTAGTAAATAATTATAGAATTAAAATATTTTTAGTTTTAGTGGTTTATAATTTATTATTCTAAATGGTTGTGGTGACTAATTTGATGATTCAATTTTATTTTTAAATTTCATTGAATGATTTTAATTTTATCAGTAATTTCCTTAATTATTTATCATAAACGTTATTTTTATTTAATTAAAATTATACATGAATATTTTTTAGTATTATTTTAAATGATTTTATATTTGTGGAAAAAAACTAATAAATGAATTTTAATATATTTTTTTTCATATTTTGTTTTCATACAAAATTTAAATTATCACATGTCATTTAAATTATTACGTTGAGATGGAATTTATGGTGTTTTTATATGTTTTCTATTGTGGATCTAATTTCTAAAATTTTATTTTATGTATTTTGAAATTTTTAATATAGTACAGTGAAATGAGTTAATAACTATTTTTAATGTATTCTAGCATTACTAATTGAGTTACTATTTTGGTATAATTAATATCATGGTGGCGATAATTAAATTTTGAATAAATATTATGTGTGTCTGTATTGGATTGAGAAAAAAATAGCCAAAATTTTCTTTAAAAGAACTAAGTTAAATATTTGGTTTTGATGTAATTATATAGTTTCTATTTCAGAATGATACATTTAATCAAGTTCACATAATGTTATCCCTATAAAGGGAAATCATTTTTAGATTTCATAAATGAGGTTGTTGACCAGAAAAAAATTAATATGATTGAATTTATCTCCCATTAAGGTATATTTAATATCATATATTCAAAAGAATGGTCAATGTTAATTTAATATTATACAAATAAATGATTATCCTATACTAATAATGTCATTTATTTCACATGATCCAATAATATATTGTATTTTTAATAAATGTATATCCCAATAACTATGGAATTTTGATAATATATTGATACTCATGGATTTATATTATTTAATAATTTAATTCACGATAGTAAATAACATAAACATAAATTTCTAATGATAATTTATTTTTAGAATGTGATAAATAAATCATCAAATATTAAAATTATACTGGTTAATTAGTTATATGTTTTTATCTATAAAAAATTATATGTTCCTTAAAAGGAATGAGAAATAAATGACGGGTACATTAAAAGACATATGAAGTGTGGTTGAAATATTAATTCGATGAAAATAATACTAATAAATAGTTATATCTATAACAGAAATATTATTATTTCAAAATAACACATTTTCAAATACATATAAATCAATCTCAAAGTGATGAGAAACACACCACTAGTGGTGTGGGAATATAAATATAATAAGATATTGGTAATATTCAAAAACAATATAGATTATGTATTTGAATATATTAATACTTCTAGTAATGTATATGATTATATATTCATGCCTCATATGTTTTATAATGTGTTGACACTGTAATGATCATCAGACATAAAAATTCACTCAAAATTAACTAATGTTATATGAGAGGATCAATAGTTTGAAAATATTAGAATACTTATCATATTGAAATGAGTTGATTAAAAAATTTATAATATAATTCACTATCTATAATTATTTTAAAACATTTACTCTCATTTCCACATGTTTCTTTCTCCATAGTAATTTTTTCTCTTCAATTTTAACAAATTTAAATCAGTTTTCATCATGTCCCACTTCTTATCATCCAATATAATTCTTAGTTAACTTTAATGGTTCTCAGGTGAAAAAAGTGGTGGGTCAGTTCCCCTTTTATTATTACATTCATTTCAATGGTTAAATATAAATAAATTTACCAATGGAACCCTATAATCCCGTTGAGTGGATATTTAAAATATAATTTATAATTAATTAAAATTATGTATTAACTCAAATGTGATAATTTTTCTTCAGGACTTATGATATTGCCCTTGTTGTATCATCACTCCAGTGTATAATCCATGTGCAGACTCCTCATGTTTTATCCACAAAAGATCCATGAATCCATGAATAATTTTCTAGGTATCCAGAGTGCTAAGGTAGAGGAACATTGATATTTACGTCATTCACTATTGATCAATACAAGGTGTTCACATTTTCTCTCTTTGTTCTTGAGATATATAGAGGCATCTTTTCTCTCTAGAATTTTGTGACATTTTTCAAGAGTTCCTTTATCTTGTTCGAAAACTCTCAACATCAAAAATGATATATGTTTGAATATATAATTAGGGTTAATATTTTTTAATTACACAATGTCACTTTATCGAATATTTATTCAAAGTTATTACCTTTGTCTAATAATAATATTACTATTATTATTTATATAACATGCATTAATTTAAATGTCATTATATATATATATAAATCAATATTGATATAAATGATATAAAATAAAATATTTTATTTTTGTCAGTTTCTTAGCCTGGTTTGTCAATCCTCCTACTGATTTACCAAACCATAAATAATAAAATATTTATTTATGTAAATATATACTATTCATTTAATAAATAAATAAATAAATATTATGTTCACCAAACTCAAGAATATATATTTATTTTCATTTTCATGTAAAAGAAATATATTTATATTTTTCTATTCACTAAACTGGTGAATAAATAAATATTTATGTATTACTACATGAATAATAAACAAGAGATAAAACTCTAATAATATATTATAAACTCAAATACTTGGTGATTGAATTTATGAAAGAAACATTGATAGAATAATTAATATTCCATTAGTTGAGATTGATGTTTTTTTATTAATAATAAATTAAATAAAATTTAATGAGATTCTAGATACACTTAGGTTGAGACCCTATAGACACATTGTAGATGGAGTTGTATGAACTTACCTAAATTACAATATTAGATTCTAGCAACACATTAAGGATCCCAAGAGAAAAAAAAAATCCAATTTTCAATGATAACAACACTCCTATGAGGGATACTATGTAATATGATTCATTTTTCTTGATATCTCATAAATAAAGATCTATAATTGTGTCATAAACCTATATAATTTATTTATATTTCTTTGAAGTTTAAAAATTATCTCAACAATGAATTACCATAGTCGTTGTATTAATCAGAAAATTTTAATTTTGTTAATGGGATGGAGATGGAGAGCTCACATGGAAAGAAGGAATACTCCCTTTACTAATTTCCCTTTTAATTCATTAGGTTTCCCACTAATATGGTGATCCCACACACTCCCAATGGGGTGTTAAATCAAGGGTAAGATTCATAAACACACCTCACAAGTGGGCAGGGTTGAGGTTAAAAACCTACAACGATAATATGGTGCTAAGTGGGAAACCTACAAATGTTCCAATGAATTTAATCAATGCATTTGATTAATTTCGGAGAAATATTTGGAAATTCTAGTGTTTAGTACCATAGAAACTAACTATAAAATAATTAAACCTTTTTATGAAAATGGATAGACCACAAACCTTATTCCTTAGGTAGAACAGTCACCCAGTATTCGCTCCTAACTCGATCCAAATTAGATGAAAAATGAAGAATGGATGAACACCCTATAAAATATAATATTAGGTTGTACAAAATAACTCCTTTGATATCAATACAAATAGTGAATGGGGAAATAGAACGTAGAAATTTTTGGTGCAGATCTGACCAGATAAACCGAAGATGAATCGTAGGTCTGATGGATAATTAACAAAAAATACAAGGTTATGATTGGAGAATATCTCCAATAGAAGTAATGAAAGGAAGCCACTACAGGAAATAGTAAAATCAAGAGGAGGGTTAAAACGTTTAATCATTAAGGAAAAAATTGTAAGTTTACCTCAAAATAATGGGTCACACAGTTTGGCTGCATGGTTGGAAAACATTGTTCCAACCATGCACCATTATCTCTCATCAAACCCCACTCACATGGTCATGGAACACAATTAGAAAAACCATGGACCGATGATGTCTTAAAACATTGATAAAAATTGTGGCAACCACACACATGTGTAGGTCCTGGCTTTCAGGGTTTCTTCAAACCATGAAACCCATGATAGTGGCCACGACCACCCCATAAGGTTTACCCAAACCGTGTGGCCTGGGATGCATGGATTCTATAAACCATGTGGTCCAAATTCTATTTTATATAAAATTAGACTCATCACTCCACATAAGCCCCAAACACTCCTAAAACTTATGTGACCCCCTTAGCCTCTCTCATTCAAGCAAAAATAGGGAACTAAACTAAAAATCAAAAGATATGTACCTCATGAAAACCCAAGATCATACAATATTCCCCATTAAAGCTATTCATCCTCAAATTTCCCTTCCAAGGATATTTAATCATTATATGGGAATAACTTTATCTGCTGAGAATGTATATCGACCTCCCACTCCCATGAACTATTCTACACATGGTCGTGCATCTATATCACATACACTATATGAACTAATTGGCCTTAGATAGCCTTTGTGATCCAATCAGTGATCCGTATATGACACTCCTCGAAGGACACATCTACCTGTAACTCAACCTCATCCGACTAGAGGGTATGTGGTGATTCTGAGTGATAATGTTGTAGATGTGAAATATGGAAGATGTCATTCCTGGCTTGGTATCTATGAGGTAACTAAACCTGAAAGGAAACTGTCCCGACTCTCCCAAAAATCAAAAAAAGGCCCGACATATCACTATGAAATCTTACCCTCTCTAAATTTGTCTATTCCCCAACCTTGGAGAGTTACATAAAAATACTAGATCATTGACATCAAAATCTACAGGTTATTGATGGTGATTGACATAGAATTTCTATTTAAACTATATAGTATCCATCTGAATTTTTATCAACTAGACCTTATTCAAATCCTCATGCATGAGACACAGCCTGAGAAGCATTGACTCTCCTTCCTTTAACCAACATAGAGGTGATTGGCATGGCTTACCATCCAGAACCTCATAAGGCACCTTTTTTATTTTGTCTAAATAGCTATTTTTAGGACAAATCAACCCGAGGTATATACTAATCCCAATATCCCTCAAAATTGAGGATGGGAACTTGAAGCAGATCCTTTAGAACTTGGATTCTGTGCTCTGATTGGCTATCAGTCTATGGGGGTTATGTCAGGCTTAAAAAAACCTGGATTCCTATTTCCTTTTATAATATTTTTCAAAATTGATATGTAATTCGGAAATCACTATCCTATACAATAGCATGAGGAACCCCAATAAGTCACACAATCTCACATATATAATGTCTCCCAAGTTGATATACTAAGAAGGTCTCCCTAAATGGTATGAAATGGGAAATATTTGTGAACTTATCAACAAAAACCCATAAAACATAACTACCTTGAGGTTACCACAACCAACTAGTCATGAAATAATTCGTAACAACATCCAATTTAAACTCATGAATAAGAAGCTTTTGTAAAATCCCTACCCATAACATGTGTTTTGAATTCACCTACTGATGGGTGGAACACCTTGTGACAAAACAAACAACCTCTCATTTAATTCCCATCCACAGATACTAGATAATTAAATATTGATACATCTTGGTTATATCGGGATATATTACTCAAGATAAGTCATGAATCTCTCGCATTAGCTTCTCACATATGTCTGTTAGAACCCAAACGTGACCATGTATGTGTAAAATTTTATGATCACCAACTATCTAACATGGAGGTTGGTCCTCACTTTCCACACACTCCCATAGGACTAGGCCCTCAAAGTCCTATATTTGTCTCAACCTCACCTTATCTAGAAGAGTGGTAACCACCGATAAGGATAAGAGAAAAGTCTACCCATGAACTTCCAGCACTTCCAAGTGTATCTCTGAAAATCATTCCATAAGAGGCCACTTGCTACTAGCCTCCCAAGCTATCTGTATCTGAGTAATCCTACTTAGTGAATCATCAACTGCATTTACCTTTATAAACATATATTCCAGCTCAAAGTCAATAGAATCTAGATACTAAAACAACATTCATTTCATAATACTCAAGTCCTGTTGTTTAAATATATACATAAGTCTTTTCTGTTCCACGTACACCACAAAATTATCTCCCAATAAATAATGCCACCAACATAAAAAAAATCATGAAAAAAATTCTATAAATCAATATCATGTGTCGGGTAATTCCACTCATGTGGTATCAACAGATGAGACCCGTAATCCATTAATTTCTCCCCCTTCATCAAAACTGCTCTTAATATATTACATTATTCATCATAATACACAATATTGATTTTACCTAGATGAGGAAGAATCCAGATCTATATTGAAGTCAGTATTTATTTCAACCCCTGAAAGTATTTTTCATAGTAATCTAACCATATAAAATTCAAACCCTTCTTAGTCAATCACTAAAGAGGTTTTACTATGTGTGATAATTCCTATGAGAAATCTCAGTAATATTCACATATCCCCAAGAATCTTCACGTTTCAAATATGGGCTTGGGATTATACTAGGAACCTACAGATCTCAACTTATATGGTTTAACTGATACCCATGTCTCAGAGATAATATGGCTTTGGAAGTGAATCTTATCCATACAAAAGTGGAACTTTATGTGGTTATAATATTACTAATGCTCTCTCCGTGTATCCAAAACAATCCCAATATTTTTTTTCATGGTCGTGTCGATTGTGAGAATACACCAAGATATAATCCATGAATATAACCACAATAAATATTAATAACGATTGAAAACTAGGTTCATCTATTTCATGAAAAAATTTAGGATGTTTGTTAGATAAAACTGTATAACCAGATACTCATATAAACCATTCCTATTATGGAAGTTACATGATGAATATATGAATCTCTAACATGCACTTGATGATAACCTAAATGATTATCAATCTTTGAGAAACACCAATATCCTTAGGTCTAGTCGAGGATATCTTCTATACGGGGAAACAATACCAGTTCTTAACATTCAAGTGGTTCATTTTTTAGTAATACACACCTAAAAAAGGGTATCATACACCTTCTTAGTGAAAAGGACTGGTGAACCCCATAGAGAATTTAAGTTCATATAAACCCCATTTCTTCCAAGTCTTTTAGTGACTCTTGATCTCTTTAACTTCATAGTATCCATGCTATAAGTAGTAATGGATAATAATGCATCTTCATAAATAGGATCTATTGAAAACTCTACCTCTCTCTCAAGAGTTATTCTGTAAAATCTATTCGGAAAAATATCCTTGAAATAATCAACTGATGGAGGGAAATCCACATGATGTGTTCCCTATTAATCCAGATATAAGCAAGAATTCTGGTTGATCATCCCAAAAAACCAACAATTCTCTAGAATAGATCTACTAATATGGAAACCCAATTCACCCTTCTGAATAAAAAATCCCCCCTATGGTTATGTGAATGTCACCAATCAGTGATAGCTATCGATATGGTCACGATAAGGAACCAAAAAATCCAACCTAATATTGATTTCAAAACCTGTCATCTCAATGGAAAAGAGGTCTCATGTGAAGTGAAACCCCTAAAAATCAAGGGAGAACTCACTACACTAGTGTATACTCTCTGATCTAATCCCTAACATAGTATCAAGTGTCATAACACCATCATAAAAATTCACATGAATCCCAAGGCTCCACACATCGGGTATAGATATGAACAAATGTGAAGATATTATATCAAATATGATAGATAACTTAGTATAATCTACTAAGATCATGCCTCTAAATATAGAAGACTCGACACTATGCTCCTTAGGTTTAGGTTGTACTGAATATATCTAGTCTGAACTGTAGCCTAGAGAAATAGTCTGACTACCCTGATCAGATCCACATTGTTTTCAAGGAGAAACTATTATTTGGATCCCCAATCCATATACTCCCCCTCATACTAAATGAATGGTAGTACTATATCTTCCATCCTAACATGGAGCTTTGAATCTAACTCCCGAACATAGAGTCAGTGTCGACCCCCTCTCACTGACCACTGAAGAAAAGATCCTGCATAACCACTATATATGGCCCATCCTTCCACAATCTCAGAACTTGACTGGGTCCCTATCACATTATTTCCTCATGTTTTTATTCCTTCCACACTAATGATAGAATACAAAACTATCATCACTCACAACATGGCTGGTATTCCCCTCATGAGAAACATCAAATAATTGTTTCCTAACACATGACACTAAAACACTAGCTCGAGAAGTTGTACTACCCTGCTCTAGGCCTCCATCTCCACTTAGGTTACATTTAGTTATCAATAGTTGATTCACTATATCAATAATAATAGTCACCCAAAATATGTTGACTTCTAACTGAACAAAATGCTTGAGACCATCCAAGAATAGTGTTTCCCTAGATGGCTTATCGGCAAGATAAATAGGCATACTATGTTGAAGCTCTATAAAGGGAGCTAAATAATCCATAATGGTCATATCACCCTACTCCATATGCATAAACTCACTGACTTGTTCATATATTATAGTATATGGAAATAACTAATCATAAAACATTGTTTGAAAGTCCCTCCAAACCTTATCTTGAAGCCTATCAACCTAGTTCAGAATATCCCACCCACACTTAGTGGATCCACAAAGAATATACATTTAGAGATTCAGTCCCCTATCAGGAGGTGTATCCAAATGATCAATGATTGATAAAATAGTATCAAGTGACAAGTTAGTATCATGTGACCTTCCATCCCAAATAAGTGGCTAGATCTTACTTCTAGAAAACACATGTCAACTCTACCATAGTCATGGAAGGTTTTGTGGCTCACTGAATGGTATATATACAGAGCAGGTAATCCTATCATAATTGGGAATCAACACCCATATAAGGAAAAATAGGTCGGGCCAAAATTTAAACTACAATAGGTTCTACTAGTGGTTGAGGGCACACTAACTCTGGATCATGGTCTTCTTCCCCCTACTGGAACACGAATAACGTCCATCACGGTTGATTATATCCCCAAATACCTGGTGTATTCCTTAATCAATGTTTAGTATCAAAAAGACCACAATGCGAAACATAGGACAAGTACAAGCCTTCCGATAACCAATACACATCCCTCTTCCAACTCCTAAATTATGACTGGGTAATAGGATCTACCATAAAAAAGAACCATAGACAATGCCTATATAAGGACCCGACCTTAAACATATCATAATCTAGAAATTTCAACAAGATTATACTTATTTACATTTCCAAATATCTGTTCAGTTTATTGTTTCAAAAGGTTAGTAAATAAATCATACATATCAACCCACAAGCATACAACATGGGTACCATTAAAACAATGTCCATTTCTTTCAAAACATTGAATTTTTTACACCAAACAACAACATGATTTCTTTTTCAAATATTTATGACATTTAACTTGAATTCATTATTTATATGAAACATCATTATAACCTATGAAAATCATTTAAAAACATGGGATGAGAATGAAAATATCAGAAAGTTATATAAAAATAAGGAAAGAAACCATTAGACCATTAATACTTAAAAACATCTGAAATTATTTTCACAAATACATACTTCTCACCTATATTTTCATACTTTTTGAAACATGAGATTTACATAAAAAATTATAAAATATATATAAAACCATAAATGTATCTTGGGGAACTATTTACTTATATTGTAACCATAGTGGCTACATTATGATTTCAAACCCTCATGACTATAATACAATGTATCCATCTCGACTAACATATTGTGTAACCATCACAGTTACAATTTGAGAAGCCGTACGACCAACTTAAAACATACTGTAACACCCCATGCTTCCATGGTACGCTTCCCTTTGAATAATACAGTAGTTTGTGTTGTACGCAACTTCGAGTTCTAACACACACCACAACCAATCAAACTAGCCGTTATGAATAGTAATACCCACTTTTTGAAATTTTATACATTTTATCTTTCAAAATGGACTTAATTTCTGGATTCATAATATTGAAATTAGATTAGGGTGAATTTTTGGTATTCTTCTAAAAACTTTCATATTTTGATGAATAGTGAAAATTGCTAAATTTTAATTAAAAACAACTTTTTTAATTGAAATAATTAATAGTGATAATAAATGAATTTGAGTGGTTTTAAATTATATTTAGAATACATTTTTACCATTAAATCCAATTTTGGTCATTGGACATAATTTTACATTTAAACCGGACATAAACAAGTGTCAATCTTTCGATAGTTATTATATCCTAAAAACACGTTTTTTGTTTTGACAGTGGTAATTAATTTTAAATTAATTTCTGCCACTTATGTATTTTGAATTTGGAGAAATGGATTCCATATTTGGAATTAGGATTTCCAAATTGTGTAAATAGGTAACTTTTATTTTTAGACATTTCGAATAATTACTTTGATAAATATTTTATTTACCACGGTTAAAGGGTAAATCCGAAAAATAAGGGTTAACAAATAATATTATAATAATAATAAATTACACTAAAACGTGTCCAAACCTTATTGGTGGATACATTTACAACCATGGCCATATTTGGGTCGATTTTGGGACCCCATGGAGCCACTTTTAGGTGATAGGGACACTTTAGATTAATTAAGTTAAAGTGAATACAAAAATGACAAAAGCTTATATCTTTTAGAAAAACAATTTTTACATAGGATTATATATGTTATATTTTCGATTATAAATATTCATTAGAAATATAAAAATATTTCCTACATAATGGTATTTTATTTATAATTTTTAGACATTGAAAAAGAAAAAATACATATGACACAATAATGATGTAGTATTTTCCTTATTAATGAAAGAATCAAATAATTGATATTATAAATGTTAAAATAAATATAATTTGACAATTTTGATGACATAAACGAATTTTATTGGTCAATATTACATTTTAGGATTTCTTAAATGAATTTTTTTTAGAATTAATAAAGTTTATAAGACTTTAACAAAAATTAATTATTGAGTAGTGTCAAAATTGACATAAATGAGTTTTTAAAAGATATATTATATTATTAATTTATATTCTATTCCTAAAAATCTAAGGTTCAGCCAAGAGACTTATATAATTATAGGTGTGACATTAATGGACAAATTAGGGGTCTCTTTGAGGTATATAGTCAGTTTATGAACTATATGATATAAAAATACAAAGAGACATGGTAAATGTCAAACTATTTAACTAACAGTTAAATCTAAAAGATAAGGTTACTATTGTGACCCAAACCTGTCTGAAACATATTTCTTGAGTGGTTTTATACCCATCACCACCTTAGGCTTTGAATAATCCAATTTTAACCCATTATAAACCGAATATGAATTTATTAAAAAATAATACATTAAGTTTTTCCTAAAGAGCCCCTCCCCCCCCTTATAAAAGGACACCACTTCTAACCAATTCCTCACACATCTCAAGCATTTTGGCTCGTCCAACCTATGCCAAATTAATATCCCTACATCCCTATCCTACTCTTAGAAGCCTTACCTTAGGCATAAGGCACTTCAAGAGTCCTTTTTGGTTCAATCCAAAGGGAGTTACCCAAATTAAAGGTAACGAATTCTATTAGCTTCTTTTCTTTTATTTTACTTCTCCAACCCCTAAAATCTTATTATTATTTTCCTTTATAACAAAAACAGTATCCTAAATATACTAGGATATTTTTATTAGAGTTATTAGAACTACACTTACAAACACATCCATCTAATGGGTGAGGAACATAATGTTTTTGTGGATGGCAACCAAACACCTCATGAAGCGATGATTGTTCAATTATCTCCTACCACCTCTCATGGTGGACATTATGAGGGAACTATAATTAAATATGATATTAATGGTATTTATTTTATATATAAGCTTCTGTAATTCCTTTTTATATCATACCATTATTCGTCTCATGTTGTATATATATACGATAATTTCATTTGAGGAAGTGCGGACTACCGCCCCCTCAAAGTGATATGACTCGTTCATACCATACATGGAAAATATAAAGGATGGTGTTAATGAACTTAATTAACACATAGAAGATATTATATTATACTGGGATAATTATATACCTATGTATCATTTGTTTTTTATTCCTTTTAAAATTAAAAATGAAATGGAAGTAGCGTTCGTGCGTACGTACGGATTACCGTCTCCACGAACGCGATGAGATTCATTTACCCATCATATCAATTCAAGAATAATTATCATTTGAGTGATTAAAAGTAATGTTTAAGGAATTTATATCATTATGGATATTAATAAGATACAACATATCCATAACAAACATAGCTTACGTAACGAAGCATATAAAGGAAAACAAATCAGTTAACACCCGAAACGATGATAATACTAAAATATTATTAACAAAGAAATATTAAAAGATCATATATGATATCATATTTATGTATACGATTCTTTTATAATTTAATAACAATTATTTAACTATTATACAGGATGTTTACCTACCCTCGATTAAGGAAAAGTACAAGGTAAGGGGTTTTCATCTCACTCCTTATTCTCAGGAGATTCATGCCATATTGTCACTATTTCCTTTTGTGTGGTGTATGTACTGCCCACAATTTTATTCTTTGTGTAATAAAATTTAATTTAACTGTATTTAAATATTCATTGTATGATACCTCTTTCATGGGGTGTATGTTTTGTATGTTACCAAATTGGTAAGGGTTTATTTAACAATCTCTTCATTATCTGAGGTTGTTTATACTTAATTATCTTCTAGGAAATCTTTATCATCCAGATCCATGTTTCATAAAAATGTCTTTGAAAACATTTTTACTATTTAATATACAATGAGTTAAAGTCATTTATACCCTTATTTTACCTTATACGTTTTATAAAAGAATCATTTCATCGTTTTCCAAAAAAGTTACTTTTTGACCTTTTTTCACAAAACTACGGTAAGAATGTTTTTTTAACTTATACGGAAGGTGCGATTATTCTCCGCCGTTATTACACCATTGAATATTCCCTTACACTATTATAAGGATATTTCTCAAAATAAAGGTTTTCTTTAATAATTATGTGATTTTTAAATTATTTCAAAAAAGAGATATTTCTCTCAAATATATGAAAATCCAGTGGAGATGTATACGTATTTAACGCAAGCTTAAAAATGTTTTCAGAAAAATCGACTCTCGAGTATGGTAGACAGGAAGGGATAGGGTGTGGACCCATCATGGCCTATAATTAGTATAGTAGTCTCAAAATTAGTTATTTTGTTTTCATAAGTTTGCATAATGTTTTCAGAAAAACACTAGAGTCTATTTGAGCAATTTTAAACGTAAGTATCTTCTAAAAAAATTTCACCGGTAGGTATCATGAGAAAAACAAGTGTCTTTACACGAGTCCTTGACAAAATCTTATTTTTAGTCTTGGCACGAGGCCTTGGCTACGTGGTTATGATATTCTGGCATTATTAATTCCATCATTGTGAAAGTGGTTATTGATATTGCATGTGATTATTCGACTAGTAGAATATCAATGTGAATAAGTAAATGGAATTATTTGATTTTATTTATCCAATATTATGCTGAAGTTCATGTTTAAAATGATTTTTACTTATACATTTCCTTAAATGTTTATGCTTATTTATGAAATTTTACTCTTTATTGTTATCCTTACTGAGCATTTGAGCTTACCCCTTTCTATGTTTTATTTTTCCCAGGATGTGAAGAAGTAATTTATGAATGACCTATAGGGATAGTATGAGTGTGGAATATGGAGACTATGTTGTTGAAGTTTTCATTTTATGATGTAATGTAAACTTTATGAATGTATCTAGTGTTTCCAAGACTGCTAAACCGACCGGTCCTTCCGGATGTGATTCCTTGTAATCATGCCAATGTATTAAAATAATGCACCAGCTCTGGGAAACTGGGGTCGGGGCGTTACAGTTGGTATTATAGGAAGTTTATCAATAACCTTGGAAGTTATATTTAGATAAAATCTGATTAGAGCATATAGCCCTAAGATAGAATTTGAGGATTAGTAGAGAATAACTTCCTATAATTTTGATATTGTTGAGATTTTCTGAGTTTTTCGAGCAATATATCCCTGTCTAGATACGAGCAGGAAGAGGCGGCTCTGGCACTGATGTACCTAGGGGTAAAACCCAAAAACACCGGTTTGAGCTAGAATCAAACGAGAACTGGTTCATGACAACGGGCCTTACTGCACTCTTGGTTACGACACTCCCGGAAGATATGATTAGGATAATTCTCATTTTTTTTATGAACCATTATGAAGGGTTTATGAGTATATACATCCTCAAAGAAAACATTTTTATGATTATGGATTATATCCATAAACTATTCAATTTATGTTAAGTGTTTTACAAGTATGTAATTATGTATTTTTATTCATAAACTGATCTAGTTTATGCCCTTTTTTAGAAATGGTGCCCTGTTGAAGGAATGAGAACTCCAGCAATACGCATGATCCAAAGAGTAAGAAAGATCATATCTTTCATGGTCTTAAGCTATAATTTAGAAGGGAAATAGTCTCCCAAGTATTATCATCATATGAAGAAATAGTATCATGTGTTTATATGATAAGTAAATAATTCTCGTAGTCCTATGGATTTGAAGGGAAGCAAGAGAAGGAGAGGATGGTAGAGAGAAGGACAGATAAAGGGAATAAGGTAAATAAGGATTTTCCCATATGTGATAACTGTAGAAAGAATCACCTTGGAAAATTCTTGAAGGGAATGGGAGTATGTTATAAGTGTGGAGAAAAAGGACACCCAGTACGTGACTGCAGGGGAAAGAAAAAGGTTTCAAATGTAAAATGCTTCATCTGCAAGGAGTTTGGACACTACCCAAACCGATGTCCAAATCATCAGACTATGCTGCAAATGATGCTATTGGATAATAATCAAGTTATGATACTACCACAGATGAAGAGGAATGACTAGTGTTGTTATGTTTTTATTTTGTAATTATTTCATTGAAGTGTTGTATCAATGATGTACTGGAAATAAATAAGGATTGTACTGCAGTACTATTTCATTGAGGATTTGAGATTTTATGGTACTAAGAAGAGTGACTCTACAGTGAGTTAATTTTTTTTGAAATTACATGGTTGAAGGAAAGATAAACCTTAATATGGTCCTAATATTGAGGTACAAATTTTAGAATAAGATATGGTTTATTTGGGTAAATTATAATGGATATTATTGACTTCCTTGAAACTAATTAAATTTTTATATATTCCATCATTGTTGGAGTTTACAAAATTTTTGGATGGATGAAGTATATCCAGTGTTCTATAAGGAATAAGGGAGCATGAATGTAATCAATAAGGTTTTATGGTAATTCAGGATGTTTTAGTGTTTTAAAAGAATACATGATGAAGGTATTCACATGCTATTATGGGGTAAAAAGGATCTACATTATGTTTACCTTTCATATAAATTTTTTACTGAGAGTTTATAGAAGTATTTTGGATAATTATAAAGGTTGGAAGGGATTTAGTTTGAAAGTTATTTTTGGATTTCTATAAAAAGGAAAACCCGGAGGTCAGGCGGCAACCCGTCGCGTCCGGCAAGGCCGTGAGACTTGAACCCACAACCGAAGGGCGACAAGGGTGTATCACCTACCACTGACCCATGTGATGTCCTGGATTTAATGATGTAGTTTTTTAATGGTTCTTCTAGATGAATTATAAATTCATTTTTTTGAACCCTATACGAATATGATAAATAGAATATTATTTTTAAGTTCTATTATATTTTAGAGTGAAAGATGAGTCTGTGGTAGAAATTTATTAATGGATAAAACTCTAAATATAAAGTAAGTATATCTCATTATGATCTAATCCAATCTCATAAATAACTTCCTCAACATTAATAAAAGAAGCTTAGAACAAAACTGTTGTCCTACATGGCACCTTAGATCATCACAAATTTATGGCTTTGGGATTGTTGGCCTTTTCATAGCCATGTTCTCTACCACTCTCCATCAGATATTGATGGTTATATTTCTCTTACATATCCATATTTTCTTACATGGAACCCTAGTATGTGTTATTTTCAGTAAACATCATAATTACCACTCTTTATTTTAAATAGATGCCTCATTAATCTAATTTTCGATGTGGGATTTCAACTAAGATGTTTTGAAATGTACACCCAAAGTTTCCAATACCGAGTATAAATTGCGAGGATGTAATTTATTGAATGAGGGGAGAATGTATCCCCCCAAACTTCTACGGTACGCTTCCCTTTGAATAATACAGTAGCGTCTGTTGTACGCAACTTCGAGTTCTAACACACACCACAACCAATCAAACTAGCCGTTATGAATAGTAATACCCACTTTTTGAAATTTTATACAGTTTATCTTTCAAAATGGACCTCATTTCTGGATTCATAATATCAAAATTAGTTTAGGGTGAATTTTTGGTATTCTTATGAAAACTTTCATATTTTGATGAATAGTGAAAATTACTAAATTTTAATTAAAACAACTTTTTTAATTAAAATAATTAATAGTGATAAATTATGAATTTGAGTGGTTTTAAATTATATTTATAATATATTTTTACCATTCAATCCAATTTTGGTGATTGGACATTATTTCACATTTAAATCGGACATAAACAAGTGTCAATCTTTCGATAGTTAATATATCCTAAAAACACATTTTTTGTTTTGACAGTGGGAATTAATTTTAAACTATTTTCTAACACTTCTGTATTTTGAATTTGGAAAAATGGATTCAATATTTGGAATCAGGATTTCCAAATTGTGTAAATAGGTAACTTTTATTTTTAGACATTTTGAATAATTACTTCGATAAATATTTTATTTACCACGGTTAAAGGGTAAATCCGGTAAATAAGGGTTAAAAAATAATATTATAATAATAATAAATTACCCTAAAACGTGTCCTAACCTTATTGGTGGATACATGTCCGACCATGGACATCTTTGGGTAGATTTTGGGACCCCATGGAGCCACTTGTAGGTGATAGGGACACTTTAGATTAATTAAGTTAAAGTGAATACAAAAATGACAAAAGCTTATATCTTTTAGATAAATAATTTTTACATAGGGTTATATATGTTATATTTTCGATTATAAATAATAATTAGAAATATAAAAAGATTTCCTACATAATGGTATTTTATTTATAATTTTTAGACATTGAAAAAGTAAAAATATATATGACACAATAATGATGTAGTATTTTCCTTATTAATGAAATAATCAAATAATTAATATTATAAATGAAAAAATAAATATAATTTGAAAGTTTTGATGACATAAACGAATTCTATTGGTTTATATGAAATTTTAGGATTTATTAAATGAATTTTGTTTTGAATTAATAAATTTTCTAAGACTTTAATAAAAATTAATTATTGAGTAGTGTCAAAATTGACATAAATGAGTTTTTAAAAGATATATTATATTATTTATTTATATTCCATTCCTAAAAATCTAAAGTTCGGCCAAGAAACTTATAAAATTATAGGTGTGACATTAATGGACCACTTGGGTGTCTCTTTGAGGTATATAGTCAGTTTATTAACTATATGATATAAAAATACAAAGAGACATGGTAAATGTCAAACTATTTAACTAACAGTTAAATCTAAATGATAAGTTTACTATTATGACCCAAACCTGTCTAAAACATATTTATTGAGTGGTTTTAGACCCATACCCACATTAGACTCTGAATAATCTAATTTGGAGCCATTATAAACCTAATATGAATTTATTATAAAATAATACTTTATGTTTTTCCTAAAGAGCCCCTCCTTCCCCTTATAAAAGGACACCACTTCTAACCAATTCCTCACACCTCTCAAGAATTTTGGCTCATCCAAACTCTACCAAATTAATCTCCCTACATTCTTATCCTCCTATTAGAAGCCTTAACTTATGCATAAGTAACTTCAAGAGTCTTTCTTGGTTCAATCCAAAGGGAGTTACGCAAATTAAAGGTAACAATTTCTCTTAGCTTCTTTTCTTTTATTTTACTTCTCCAACCCCTAAAACTCTTCTTATTATTTTCGTTTGTAAAAAAACCAGTATCATAAATATACTAGGATATTATTATTAGAAGTATTATAACTAAAATTACACACACATCCATCAAATGGGTGAATAACATAATGTTTCTGTGGATGGAAACCAAACGCCTCACGAAGCGATGATTGTTCAATTATCTCCTACCACCTCTCATGGTGGCCATTATGAAGACACTATAATTAAATATGATATTAATGATATTTATTTTATATATAAGCTTCTGTAAGTCCATTTTATATCATACCATTATTCGTTTCATGTTATATATATATATGATAAGTTCATTTGAGGAAGTGCGGACTACCGCCCCCTCAAAATGATATGACTCGTTCATACCATACATGGAACGTATAAAGGATGGTGTTAATGTACTTAAGTAACAAATACAAGATATTATATTATACTGGAATAATTATATACCTATGTATCATTTGGTTTTGATTCCTTTTAAAATGAAAAATGAAATGGAAGTAGCGTTCGTGCGTATGTACGGATTACCGTCTCCACGAACGTGATGAGATTCATTTCCCCATCATATCCATTCAAGAATAATTATCATTTGATGATTAAAAGTAATGTTTAAGGACATGATATAATTCTGGATATGAATAATACAAAACCTATCCATAACAAACACGTCTTACGTAACGAAGCATATAAAGGAAAACAAATCAGTTAACACCCGAAACAACGATAATACTAAAATATTATTAACAAAGCAATATTAAAAGATCATATATGATATCATATTTATGTATATGATTATTTTATAATTTAATAACAATGATTTAACTATTATACAGTATTTTAACCTACCCTCAACCAAGAAAAAGTACAAGGTAAGGTGTTTTCATCTCACTCCTTATTCTCATGAGATTCATACCATATTGCCACTATTACCTTTTGTGTGGTGTATGTACTGCTCATAATTGTATTATTTGTGTAATAAAATTTAATTTATGTGTATTTACATATTCATTGTATGATACCTCTTTCATGGGGTGTATGTTTTGTATGTTACCAAATTGGTAAGGGTTTATTTAACAATCTCTTCATTTTCTGAGGTTGTTTATACGTAATTATCTTTTAGGAAATATTTATCATCCACATCTATGTTTCATAAAAATGCCTTTAAAATTTTTATTACTATTTAATAGACAATTGTTTAAAGTAATTTATACCCTTATTTTACCTTATAAGTTTTTGAAAATAATCTTTCCGTCGTTTTCCAAACAAGTTACTTTTTGACCTTTTCGACAAAACTACGTTAAGAATGTTTTTTTAACTTATACGGAAGGTGCGATTATTCTCTGCCATTATTACACCATTGAAGCTTCCCTTACACGATTATAAGGATATTTTCAAAGTAAAGTTTTTCTTTTATAATTATGTGATTTTTAAATTATTTCAAAAAAAGAGAAATTTCTCTCAAATATATGAATATCCACTGCAGATGTATACGTATTTAACGCATGCTTAAAAATGTTTTCAGAAAACCCGATTCTCGAGTATGGTAGACAGGAAGGGATTGGGTGTGGACCAATCATGGCCTGTAATTAGTCAAGTATTCTCAAAATTAGTTATTTTGTTTTCCTAATCTTGCATAATGTTTTCAGAAAAACACTGGAGTCTATTTGAGCGATTTTAAACGTAAGTATCTTCTAAAAAAATTGCATCGGTAGGTCTAATGAGACAAACTAGTGTCTTAGAATGAGGCCTTGACAAAATCTTATTTTTAGTCTTGGCACAAGTCCTTGGATACGTGGTTATGATATTTTGGCATTATGCATTCCATAATTATGAAAGGGGTTATTGATATTGCATGTTAT
Organism: Viscum album; assembly: GCA_963277665.1. Classification (NCBI taxonomy): domain Eukaryota; kingdom Viridiplantae; phylum Streptophyta; class Magnoliopsida; order Santalales; family Viscaceae; genus Viscum; species Viscum album. Next base: position 722,396,484 of record OY728162.1, read on the forward strand.
TATTCGACTAGTAGAATATTCATGTTAATAAGTAAATGACATTATTTCATTTTATTTCTGCCATATTATGCTGAAGTTCAAGTTTAAAAGGATTTTTAGTTATACATTTCCTTAAATGTTTATGCTTATTTATGAAAGTTTCCTCTTTATTGTTATCCTTACTGAGCATCTGAGCTCACCCCTTTCTATGTTTTATTTTTCCCAGGATGTGAAGAAGTAATTTATGAATGACATGCAGGGATAGTATGAGTGTGGACTATGGAGACTATGTTGTTGAAGTTTTAATTTTATGATGTAATTTAAACTTTATGAATGTATCTAGTGTTTCTAAGACTGCTAAACTGATCGGTCCTTCGAGATGTGATTCCTTGTCTTCATGCCAATGTATTAAAATAATACACCAACTCTGGGCAACTGGGGTCGGGGCATTACACATACACATACCCAATGAATTGGAGGTACATATATGTCCTAACCTTTATCATAAACAATTATCAAGAACTAGAAAATAGTTATAAAACATGAATAATTTTATAAAATCATTTCTTTTGAATTTCGTAAAATTGAATTTTAGAAGAGGATTTTAAAAGGAGGATCCTTTAAAAATATTTTATAATTATAGTGATAATTAATTGAATGAAATGAATATGTGTATAAACTATAAATACACACAATAAATCATAATATAAATGAAATAAAGTACACAAATAATCTCAGTATCACAAAATCAATGAATTTGAAGGTTAACCCAATGAATGGAAACTAGGTAAAGAATTCCCTTACCTCGGGTTCATCTTACTTAAAATGTGATTAAACCTCATCTATAATGGTAAAAATAGTGTTATTAATATTTTAATAAAACTTATTAATGTTTATAACACCTTAAATAATCATTTTATAACATAATTCTACCAATTCATTAATAATATTTGTTTATTTACATTGTTTTGGGTGTGTTCTTTACATTATTTCCGTGGTCAATTTGTAAAGATATTTCTTCTAGAATGGAAGTGAAACTCCAAAATTGGAATGAAATGACCTTAATATGTTTCCGTAATATTAAATTATTCCATAAAAGTTTTTTGTTATATGTTTTGAGGATTAATCATTAGATAAATCATTAGTGATATTCATTTAGATCGTTTTGGCAGTTCTTCGATAATCATGTACTAGTTTTTTTATATAACATAATATTATATATATATATATATGTTAACTCCAAAACATAAAAAAGGATATATAATACACTTTAAAATATATTTCAACCATTAAAATGGTGTTATAACCACTTTTTAAGGAATTACTGAAAATTGAAAACACATCCACCATGATTTTGATATATCAGCACATCATAGATGATGTTTTTATTTTTAGAATAAAAGGAAGTGGAGATGAATAATGATGATGAATTTTTAAATAATCATGGTAAAAATATAGAATATATATAATACTAGATATTTAATTCATCTTGTATTAGTGGAGGAGAATAGATTATAATAAAAGAAAATAATTGAAAAGAAAACACAAGAAAATGAAAGATGATATTCACCTATTTATCTCTTATCCTTAAGATCCTTCTTAAGGCCTTTTGTTTTTCTCTTTTGGTGATACAAGTAGGTCTTGTACATGGGGAAGATCCTTGGGAAGGGTATTGGGAAGAAATTAAAAAATTCTCAAATATTGAGATGTATGATAGGAAGAGGGAGTTAAGGGTGGTCTTTATTGTGAAAGTGGGGGAATTTTTATTTAATTTTAAAGGACACCTCATTAGTGGTATTTGAAAAAACATGGGCTTTACCATGGGTTTTTATAAAGTTATTGTCCAATTGGGACACCTAATATCATATTTTAATCCCAAATATTTGACTAGAAATATTACATCATCATTACATCATTATGATGTCATTAAACACGTGAAAACTTTAAAACTGAATTTTTACTATTCACTAAAAATTCATCTATCTCAGAAAAATTCAAAGAAAACACCACAACATTTTTCAATGCGAAGAATTCAAAAATGAATTCCATTTTTTAAACATAATTTTCTAAATATTATTAATTTAATTTTTAAATAAAATCACAATTTATTCAAAAAATAACAATTTTAAAACTATAAATCATTTTATATCACCTTGAAAAATTATTCAAGATCTCATTTTCTTATAACCTTAAGAAAATAAAATAATAACATGTCTTACTATTCATAAGGTTCATATTACTATTCATAATGCTATGTTTCTATTAACCAAAAGAATAAGTTGGTTCTATTATGCTCCGAATGACTTACTGATCACACTCGTAGATGAGTGTTTTCCAAATTTCAAATCATTGACACTGAAAATTTTTATTTAGCCACTAGTTTATCACTATCTCTTTAAAAAAATATTTTAGTGTTTCATGTGTTTTTATTTAGTTTTAAAAACTTTAGGTGTTATATTCTCACCACCTTCTATAAAGTACATCCTCACATTTTTATTTACTTATGAAACAAATGAGGGTACCTTTCCCTCATATCATTTTTAGATTCCCATGTTTCTTATTCAACCATATGGCTTCACCAAAAAAAAACATTACCTGGTAGATTACATTATTCTACAATACTTGTTCACTTTGATCATGAATCTGAATTGGTTTCTCTTTATAAGAAAGATACTCTTCTAATTAAACTACTTTTGGGCTCAAAACATGAGATGAAACTAGCATATACTTCCTCAACATCGAAACATGAAAACCACTATGTACTTGAGATAAAATTGGAGGAAAATATGCATGGTAGGAAACCAGTCCAACGTTATAGAGGATTTCATAAGATACAATTAATCATGGACTCAAGTTTCCTTTCTTACCAAAATGCATAACACTTTTCCATGGTGATATTCTAAAAAAACATGATCACCATCCTAAAAAGAAATTCTTTCCTCCTATTATCTCTATAACTTTTCTTCCTACTCTGATCTGTTCTCATATGTTGCTGGATCATCTTCACTTTCTTAGTCACTTGATCTACTAATTTTGGTCTCATCAACTTTCTTTCCATGACTTCATCCCAAAAAGTGTTTCTTTGACACCGCTTCCCATATAATGACTCAAAAGGTACCCTATATATACTGAAATGAAAACTATAATTATAAGAAAATTTAACTAAAGAAATATAATGATCCCAAATTCCCTGGGAATCAATTTAAGAAGATCAAATAATATCATCCAAAGTCTAAAACGTATATTCTTACTTCACATATGATTGAGGATGAAAAGATGTACCAAAATTTAATTCTGTTCCAAACGACTTCTGAAGGCCTTTCAAAAAGAAATACGTGAAACTAGGATCATGGTCAGATATAATAGAAATAGGAACTCGATGTAAGCTAATAATCTCTTTGAGGTACAGTCTTGAATTCTGATCTAAAGACATAATATATCGAATAGGATGGAAATGAGCAGATTTGGTCAGTCAATAAACAATAATCCAGATTGCAATGTAACCTCGGGAAGTCTGTGGTAGTCACATAATGATTCCCAGTTATATATTTTCCTATTTCCACTAAGTTATTGTTAAATTCTGAATCACCCCCTTCGGTAACTATTTCCCCTCATTAACCTGTTATCATGTCAAACATTTCACGGTAAAATATGAAATATCTTTTTTCATTCCATTCCACCAATAATACTTCAGAAGGTCTCTATACATCTTTGTGCTACCAAGATGAACTAAAAGCAAAGAAATATGAACTTGCCACAATAATTATTTATTCAGTTGATAATCAAATGGCACACATAATCTCTTTCCAAATCCCAAAACTAAATCTTTATCAATGTTAAATTATGGTAACTTACCCATTTTAACCAATTCTACCTTTTTCTGTAACTCCCATTTGCCTTATGCACTTTCTTAATTCTTTCTGACAAAGATGAATACAATGAAACCTAAAGAAAAACAGAGGAATTTTTTGCACCAAAAAATTCCAAGGAACTATTCATCAAATCATTAATCAAAGGGTCTTGTTCCAACCATAACATAGTTAATAATGCATGATATTTTCAAATCAAGGCATGATCCACATTGTTTTCCTTTCCAAGATGGTAATAGATTTTGCAGTCATAATTTTTTATCAATTAAAGATATCTTTTCCGCCATAGGATTAATTCATTATGAGTGAATATATGCTTAAGGATTTTGTGGTTAGTATATATTTCACATTTGGCTCTATATATATGATGTCTCCAAAATTTTAATGCAAAAACTATAGTTTTTAATTCCAAATCATATGTTAGATAATTTAACTCATGTGGTTTTAGCTATCTTGAAGCATAAGAAATTACCTGATCAATCTGTATCAGAACACAACCAAGTCCCTTTAAAGAAGCATTACTATAGAAGAAAAACTCACCATTTTCAGATGTTAGGGTTATAACTGGAGCATTAACCAATCTCCTTTTCAATTCTTGAAAACAATCATTACATTATTTTGTCTAGATGAATTTAACTTCTTTTTGAGTTATCTTATTCAGCGAACTAGATAGTCATGCAAATTTTTCAACAAACATCCTATAATAGCCTACCAAACCAATAAAAAAACATATATTAGTTATATTTGTGGGTCTTTTCCATTCTTCAACACTTCTCATTTTAGCAAGATCAATAGTTATTCCATATTTAGAAACAATGTGACCAAGTAAATAAATCTTTTCCAAACAAAATTCACACTTCCTATGTTTTACATACATTTATTTTCTTTTAAGGTTTGAAAAACAACCCTTATATGTTTTTAACACTCTTATTTACTTCTAGGATACACCAGAATTTCATTAATAAAAACAACCAAAAATTATCCAAGAACTCATGAAAAATTATATTCATAAGATCCATGAATACAACATGTGCATTATTTAACATAAAAATCATAAAAAAAAAATTATAATGACCATATCTAGTTTCAAAAGATGTTTTGGAATGTTATCCTCTTTCACCTTCAGTTGATGGTACCCGAATCTCATGTCAATCATGGAAAAATACTAAGCTCCCTGGAGTTGATCAAACAAGTAATTGATGTGAGGAAAAGGTTACTTATTCTTAATATCAATGTTATTTAAAACTCCATAATCAATAAAAAGTCTCATGTAACAATCCTTATTTTTAACAAACAACATAGGATCTCCCCATGGTGAAATTCTTGGATGAATTAATCCTTTATCAAGTGACTCCTGCAACTGATTTTTAAAAACAAGATGTTTCTTCTAAGACATTTGATAAGGGGGAATTGAAATTTTCTTATCATCATCAACTAAGTCAATTGTGAATTCATCTTTCCGATTAGGTATAACATCGGGTAACTCATTAGAAAAAACATTAAGGTATTAATTTACCACCGGCACATCATTAATCTGAAGAGTTCCATTGATTTCAAAAAAATGAGCAAGATAACTTTTATTTCCATCTTTCAACAGTTTCTCATCTTCCTGATATTTTATAAATTGTATGGGTTCATTATTTTATACAAACTGAAAATCTTTATGAAAAAAACATCTTTATCTCTACAATTAATCATATCATGATAAAAAGAAATCCAATCCATACACAGAGTGACATTAAGAACTACTAAGTAAAAACAACAGGGTTTGTAGGTAATTTTATTCCACATATAACAATAGGAATATTCTTAAAATTCCTTTTTTTTGTAACATTTACCCTGTAATTTTAACAATATGTTCTATTCTTATTTATTGAGGTGATATTTCCAATTTACCAAAAAATTTCTCAGAAATAAAAGGAATGTGTAGACCCCATATCAAACAAGACTTTAGGAAAATTTGAGTAAATAAAAAAGTACCTGATACCACTTCATTGGATGGCATGAAATCAATTCACATAGCTGAAAAGAATCTCACTACACCTTTCTTCTTATAGTCCAGATTCTTTCCATCATTTAGGTATTTATTTGGGTAGGAATTTGTACAATGACCCATCTCACCACATTTGAAACAATTTATAGTTCTCTTATCAGAATTGATCTTAATAAAGTTTCCATTTCAACCTTGGGCCATATGTACAGACTTACAACATAGAAAACACTTCTAAATTTTAGTAATACATTCCCCATGGTGCTTTTTACCACAATTTTCATATACTAGAAACTGAACTATCATACCATCAGATTTCTATGATTGATTCTTACCCTTCACTTTCCATCTGGACCTCTTCTTCTATTTATTCTTAAAGGTCATGTGATCATCAGTGAAATCCATTTATACCCTCTCAGCACATCGGACAAGTTTCTTATAACTTTTAAATTCTCAGATGGCCAATGCCCTTCGGTATATTGGCTTCAATCCCGAGTAAATGGGATAATTATTTCTATCAAGATACCAAATAAGATTTGGAGCATACCTTTCCATTCGAGTGAATTTTTCTTCATACACATCCACTGAATCTTCCTCCTTATTCTTCAATTCAAGTAATTTCTTCTCCAACCTAATTCAAACAATCTAAGGAAAATATTTTTCAAGGAATAGACTATTAAATTCATCCCATTTTAGGGATGAAATTTCCTCTCTATAACTGATATTCTTGACCACTGACCACTACTGATCAGATTTACATTCAGAATGATAAATGTAAAGACCTAAATTTTTATTATCTAAAAATAACATAACATCAAATATCTTATCAATGGATTTAATCCATCCTTCATCCGTAACTGTTTCAGAAGATCCACTGAAAGTAATAGGGTGTTGCCTCATAAAATCTTCCACTCTCGTCATGTTATTTTGTGGTAGCTCTGGTTTTCCTCTTGAATGGATGAAACCACTATTTATTTCTTATGTCAGTTGATCCATTACCATCATAAACTTCTCATTTCCAATTTCCAACATTCTCATTTGTAGATTCAGAATGATATCATCCTATCGGTTCCTTCCAACTCCAGCTTCTCTGTTTCTTCTACAGAAAACCATTGTTAATAGACATATATTTGATGAATCTAATTTTTAATCATTAATTTATATACCAATTCAACATAAAAAAAAGTAAAAAATCATTTATTGCATTCTATTATCATCATCCAAACCCTTAAAATTATATAAACCGTCCTCTGATACCGACTATAAGGAATCAGCCTTAAACATATCATAATCTAGTAATTTCAACTAGATTCTACTTCTTTACATTATTAAACATCATTTAGATTTAGTGTTTTATAAATTTAGGACATAACTCATACATATCGAACCACAATAATACAATGTGGGTATCATTAAAACAATATCCATTTCTTCTAAACATATAATTTTCAATAGAAAACAACGAAATTATTTATTTGACAAACCTTCATAACATTTAACATGCCTTCCTTATTTCTCTGAAAAATCTTTATAACCTGTGAAAAACATTTACAAAATGGGATGAGCATGAAAAACTCAGTAAGGGATATAACAAGAATGATATACACCATTAATCCATGAATACTTAAAAATATATGAAATCATTTTTAGAAAGACATAATTCTCTCCCATATTTACATTTTGAAACATGATATTTACATAAAACATTATAGAACATATATAAAACCATAAAGGTATCTTGGGTAATTATTTACTTATATTGTAACCATAAAATCTACCTTATGATTTGTAACCCTTATTTCTACATTACAATATAACCCTCATAGCTAACTTATTGTGTAACTATCATAGTTACACTTGGAGTAGCCATATAGCCGACCTCAAACTTACATATAACCAATGCATTGGAGGTAGATATAGGTCCGAACCTTCATCATAAAAAATTACCAAGAACTTGAACATAATCATAAAACATTAATAATCTCAAAAAAACATTTCTTTTGAATTTCGTAAAATAGAATTTTAAAAGGGGATTTTAAAAGGAAAGTCATTTACGAATATCATATAATTATTGTGAGAATTAATAGAATGAAAGGAATATGTGTATAAACTGTAAATCCACATAATAAGTCACAATATAAATGAAATTAATTACACAAATAATCTCAGTATCACATAATAAATGAAGTAGAAGGTTAACCCAAAGAATGGAATCTGGGATAAGAATCCCCTTACATCTAGTTCGACTTACCTAAAATGTGATTAAACCTTTTTTATATTGGTTAAAATAGTTTAATTAGTATTTTAATGAAACATATTCATGTTTTAACACCTTACATGGTGATTTTATAATATCATCCTACCCATTCATTAATAATATTTTCTTATTTACGTTGTTTCTGGTGCGTTCTTTACATGATTTCTATGGTCATTTCATAATGGGTTTTCTTATCAAATGCAATAGAAACACTAGAAGATTAATGAAATGTTTTTTATATGTTTCTATAATAATAAATTATTTGATAAATCATTTTGGTTATATGGTATGAGGATTAATCATTAGATGAATCATTAGTGATATCCATTTAGATCATTTTGGCGGTTCTTCGATAATCATGTACTAGTTTTGTTATATAACATAATATTATGTATATATGTCCAATACAGAACCTAAAAAAGGATATCTAATAAAAATTAAAATATTTTTAAACCATTAAAATGGGTTTATAACCAGTTTTGATAGAATTAAAGGAAATTGAAAACTCATCGTCTATGATTTTGATAAATTGGCACATCACGGGAAGTGTTTTTATTTTTAGAATAAGAGGAAGAGGACAGGAAGAATGATAATGAATTTTTCCATAATCATGATAAAAAATTGACTATATATAATACCGTATATTTCATGCCTATCAGATAAGGTTATTATGATAGGTTATAAAAAAATAAAAGAATTGAAAATAAAACACAAGAAAATGAAAGAGGATCTTTACCTTTTGATCTCTTCTCCTTGAGATCCTCTTTAAGAACATTGGTTTTGGCCTTTTGGTGAGAAAAGAAGGTCTTGTACATGGGGAAGATACTTGCGAAGGGTATTGGGTAGAATTTATTCAATTCTAAAAGCCTGATATGTGAGATATAAAGAGGGAGGTGAGGGTGGTATTTAAAGTGAAAATGAATGGAATTTTTAATTAATTTCAAAGGACACCTCATTAGTGGTATTTAAAAAACCATGGGCTTGACCACTATTTTACACATGGTAATGAAAAAAATGGACACCTCATATCATATTTCAATCCTCATGAGTCTATAATAAATATTACATCATTATGATGTAATTAAACACCAGAACACTCTAAAACTGCATTTTTACTATTTATCAAAAATTAATCTATCTCAGAAAAAATCCAAAAAAACACCCTTACCATATTTTCGACATGTAGAATTAAAAAATGAAGGCTGATTTTTGAAGATAATTTTCTAAATATGATTAATTTAATTTTAAATAAAATCATTATTTATTATAAAAATAAAATTTTTAAAACTATAAATCATTTTATATCATGTTGAAAAATTAATCAAGATCTCATTATCTTATAACCTTAAGAAAATAAAATAATAATAAGATTTAATATTCATATGGTTCATATTACTATTCATAAGTGTATGTTACTATTCACAAAAAATATATAAGTTGGTTCTATCAGACTCCAAATAACTTACCGATCATAATCGTAGATGACTGTTTTTCAAAATTCAAATCATAAAATTAGAAATATTATGTTTAATGGCAATTTTATAACTATCTTTTTAAAAACAAAGTGTTAGTTTTTCATGTATTTAAATTTATTTTTAAAACATAAGGTTGTTACATCCTACTACCCACTACTAAAGTTAGTTCTAGGTCAATCTCTTTGTTTCACAACACAAGTCTCAGAATATGGATGGTTAATTATAACTAAAAACTCCATTTAACATCAAACATTAAATTTTAGAATTTAAATATCATTCAAATTCATATTTATCTTAAAATTAGTTTTAAATTTTTAAACCACATAGATCACTAATTCCTAATTATAAGGGTATATACTTGTCATAAATTTAAATATTTTGTCTATTTAATCCCAACCATAACACATGCCAACCCATGAAACCGATGTTCCATGACTTAACATGGCATAATTTTTGTATTAAGGATTCTATTATAGCCTATTAATGAAAACACTATTTCAGTTATTGCAGGATATTTATATACAAATTATTTTTCTCAATCTACGACTAAAACATTAGCTGATAAAAATTATATAACACAAGGCACAAACACTAAATTTCATGAAATCAAGAAATTATTCCTATATGTTTGTAATATGCATGGAATATAAATCCTGCAAGGTGCCTAAAGTGATGCATGATCCATACTTCATTTCTATATCAGTCCAAGGATAAATTTAAATTCCTTAATCCTAGAAATAGTAACATCACACATTATGTGCATCACCCAACGTTAGAATCAAATAAACTATAATTGGAAAATTTTAGTACATCATATCACATCCCATTAAATTTTGATATTATCTGTATATGGGTCAACTACTTCCAAGCATAACACATTACCAAATTCTAACATATTAATTATATCCTATATAATATTCCAAAATTATAATACAAATAAATGAAAATAAACCCATATGATTTTACTATATAATGTATCGACCTAGGATCCACTAAATGGTTTCATGAGTTTGTGGGTCACATGGTCTCCAGCACACCTCCCCATATGCTAGAGGCTACTGACTAGAAGTAGGGGTCCATGTTGGTATGGTGGGAATAATATACCCTCATGATCAATGTAACACAATGGTATCCAATTTTATTAAATAAGAAGAGGCATAATATAAATCATCGAAAAAAATAACATCAATATAAAAGTAATAATAATCAAATCCGAAAGATGTTTCATATAAAATATTATGAAAAAGTCATAAATCTATAAAAAATATAAAGAAATACATGAAAAAATACATCATGTAAAATACATTTAGTAAGAGTACAAAAGACCAAAAAAATATATCTAGATAGCAATGTGAACATAGATTGGTCCTATGCTTAACTGCTCCTATACCCAATCAATCATGAATCATATTGTGGGTTATTTCTCATTACCTACCTAATTCCCTAAAGACTATCTAGTTACCCAATGGTGGCCCAAATAGGGTGTGAGATATAGTCAGAAGGACACCACTGACGGTGTCTATAAAAAATAGAGTTTGTGTAAACATGTAGGACCATTGTGCAATATATATTACAGGAATAAATTGATTCATTTAAAATTGATATTTTCCATCCTACCAAGGCTCACTATAAATAAGAAGTCATAATTGAGGTTCATCTATAAATCTTGTTAAAACATCCACTGCGGTCTATGCTGAGTAATCCAATTTGATACCCAAAGGACCAGATACAAGGTACAAATTACAAATTCATTCTCATCGTTCTTGGCCTACATGGGCCTGATCTAAGGTATTAATGTCTGTGTTATCCCCATCTAGTCCATGGATCATCTCTATAGAAACTCATTAATGACATGGGTAGAGCCCAAGGAGTATGTCCATGTAAGATGTCTAAGGGTTTTCATAAAAGCTAGACCTAATGAGTAGAAATTTCCTTGTCATCCTTAGTAATCTGGATCATTAGAGTAGAAATGTCTATGGAATAAAATATTATCAGGATCCATGGAGTAGAAATTTCCATGGGATATAATGTAATCTATTTTCATACCCTTCTTGGCTAGATCTAAGGAGTAAAAATGTCTAAAGAACCCATTATCATTATTAGTTAATTAATCAATTCACAACCCATTTCATTTTCATTTCAAAATCTACAAGTTCATTCAAATCATTCAACATTTTCCATTTAAACTATTTATCAACTTTAACAACATGTCATCATATAGAAAAAATGAATAATGCCTCTACTAATTTACCATTTAATTCACTAATCCTCCCACTAAGATAGAGAGCTCACATGATCCCAACGGGGTGCAAAATCAAGGGGAAGATACATAAAGACACCTCATGGGTGGTCTAGATTAAAGTTGAAAACCTCCAACCATAACATGGTGATAATTGAAAAATGTATCAAGGTTTCAGTCAATTTAATCTATGAATTTAATTAATTTAGAAGTTACATCTGGAAAGTTAGATGTGCAAAAAAATGAACACTATATATAAATTTTTTTTTTCTATAAAAGGTATAGATGAATTACCTTAATGATTATGGTAGAACACTCATCCAGTATCAACTCCTAAATCGACTAGTGATGGAAGAAAATGAAAGAATATATGAAAACCCTTAAAATAGGCAATACTATTATGAAATAAAATAACTCTCTTGATACAAATATAAATGATGAATGTAAAAATAGGGATTTATTACTTCTCCATGCAGATCCAACGAGATGAAAATAAGATGAGTTAGAGTTTATATGATTAATCACAACCATTTCCTAGGTTATGCTTGAAGAAAATCTCCAATAAGAGAAAATAAATGAAATCATTAGAAACAATGGGAAAATAAATAGGTTGATTAAACATTTTAGAAATTAATAGAAAAATGTTATTTTTCTATCAAAATACTAGGTCACATATGTTAACATCATGATTGGACAAATAGTGTGCCAATCATGAAACCTTCTTTGTCTGTAAAAAACCCTTGCATAGTCAGGGTTAATGGATAGAAAAATATTCATTTACCATGAATTTACCCTCTATTAAAAATTATATCAACCTTTCCTGGGCATGTGACTTGGATCACGTGGTTCCTTCAAACTTTGTGTCCCCTGATAACAGCTTGAAAAACATTTCATGGTCTAATAAAACTGTGCAGCCAGGCATGTAGGTTTTATAGTAACCATTCAACCTGGCTTCCTTTTCCAAAAACTCAGGTTCGAGGTTCCAAATAATCCCCAGATACCATAAAAACTCCCATGACCTCATTAAGAACTCTTTTTATGCCAAAATTTAGGGGAAAAAATAGAAGGTTAAATGATATATAACTCAAGAAAAACTCGGTATCTTACAAGTTTTGATATGACATATTTTTCTATCTTTGTTCTATGTTTTCAAGGTAATTCTATTAGGAATACTTATAATCACCATTTTCTTCACTGTATTCCTATGTTGTTGTGACTTTGAAATCATGACATATATATTATGTCAGTATAGTTAGTGGAGTTCAAACATAGTTGTAAATGTTGGTACATAGAGGGAGAAGATTATTATTGGAGTCTATTCTATGATACAATATATCAAAGATCTGTATTCCCATTCCTAAATAATGTTCACCTACTTGTTATCTTTATTTCCTTTTTTTCCCCTTTTAGGTTTTTTGTAATAATTTCACTTGTTTTTTGAAGTCTCATGCATGAATTGTATATAATTCATTTGTTTATATACATTGTTTTTTATGGGATATTATTTCATATTAGTGGTGAATTAATATTATATTTTTATAGTCTAATAAATCCAATGTGTTTGTGTGCCCTTTTGGAGCCAGTCTATAGTCCCTATACTACTGGAGGTAGGCTTGCGGTGGAATAATTAGCATACTTCTAGCCCTTGTGGGGTCCTGATTGGTCAGGTTATTTCAATGGGTTGGAAGAGTTCCCAGAAATCCCATTCTGTAAGACTTGAAAATATAGTCAGAGTACCCAATTTCATCAAACATTGTGAAATAATTTGGTTAGTTCAAGAGGTTAACCACTATAATTGGTGTAATTACTAGTATATTAGGAGAAAATGAGCCCTGATATGAAAAAATGGAGTAATTTCCTATGATAAGGAACTCCGATCTCACAAGAGAACCAAAAGCATTATTTTAAAATAACATCTTATTTAAGAAATCATTGATTAGGGTGATGTAAAATTTTATTGGCTACATACCGAGGGTAAAATCCAAGATTCATTGACAATATAATTATAAAAGAAAAATCATGAGGTTCATAATTGGCATTAAATACATAGGAGACTCAATGTATTTTGAATTTTATAAATTTAATTATACCAATGTTTTATAATAATTTAAATCACTATTTATCATTAATTCATGTGTTTTTTGTCTTAAATGGGAGTGGAATTATAAAAATACCCCTAAAATCATGAATTTGAGAGATCCCCGAATGATGATCATCATTGAATGTTTTGGTATATAATGATATGTTATTAGTATTGTAAGTACATGAACATATAAGATATGAAGTAGACTCACATGATAATAAGTGTCAGTTTCTATTTTTAATGACCTTACAAGTTATATTTTATGGAATGTCATATTTTTTTGATATACTTAAGATATTATCACTGCATTAGTCTTGATTACCTGATATTTTCAAGTTTCATCACAGATGAACCTTCATACCTTGATACCATTATTATTTTATCCTTCATACTATGGTAATAAGTAGGTGTTTGGGTATGTATTTTATCATTTTATAGGAATTTAATAACTAGGATGAGATTTTTGCTCTTGTATAACATGTATGACGTTTGAGTCCTTAATTGAATTGGATAGAGGTAATGCATGTTCATTATGTTTTGAGTAACATTTGATGTGATCACCCACATGGATGTAGGAAATGTAATATTTAAGTTTTATCCAAGTAGTTTACTTAAAGGAATCAATAATATATTATTTTACATATACTAGTTTGATAATTTCAGTGTCCAGTTGTTGGAATCAATGTATTAGATAAACAGATTATATTAATATACATGAATTGTATGGAAATACATCTATTAGACATGTTCACATGGATATATGATTTTGTTTGATAAATATCACAACATATCCATTTTTAACTAAAGTATTGATTTTTTTCTTTAGATAATATTCCTTTACTGTGGTAATAAATTATGGGGTTCTAAGGATTGAAAAAAAATTGTTCAAGGAAGATGAATACAATAGAGTCATAAAATTATCAATTTCACCATGAAAAAAACTAACCCAAACATAAATTTAAAATTTAAAACTATTTTTTTCCTTTCATTTTTGATAGTTATGGATCAGGTTGTCTACAGAAAGTTTCAGAAAAATGATCATAGAGAGGTGGCCAACATACTCCCTCCACTATAGTGAATCCATAGATCAAATTAATCACACAATGTTCAAGTGTTATTCCTATAATTTCCTTAATATTATGGTATCTATTAGAGACTATGTAATGAGAAGAATAGAGCTATGGGTGAGGGATAATTGGTAGGAAGCTCAAGATACCTCTAATAACCATCTTGATGGTCGATAATTCTGTAAATAGGGGTCAAAAGATTCCTAATATTTTTTTATAAATTTACTCATATGTTATGAAATTTATGAATAATTTATATGGTTACAAATTCATTTTAACCTCTCAAATGATTCAGTTAAACTATATGTTTCGTCTTAGGAAGTGATAATTAATTATAGATAATATGTGGGATATCATAAAATTTAGTTTTATTCTATTACTAAAAATGATTAATCATAAGGTGTTATGAGAATAATACGATTTAATTTATTTAATTAAATTTCCATATGATAATACCATGTCATACACAATAACTAGGAAAATATGGAAGAATGATATCAAATATCATGCCTTATGATACACCCATATCGTACCATGTGATACATCTAAATGCATATAGAGTATATAAAGTGTAACACCCCAGGTAAATAAAGAGTATGACATTTTCAAATGTATCCATATTTTTGAATAAAATATTAATATGACTTTAAAGGGGACGCTATGCTCGATGGCGTACCCAACACGCAACAACGAGTTTCTTGGGAATCTTACATTGCACTCTAATAATAAAATAATATTATTTTAAATAGTAGTTAACGCCTGGCCGTTGTAATGGCGGGAATGAACAGAAATAACTACAAGATGATTATATATGTTTGTCAAATATTTTTACTTTTTGCAATAAATGTTAGAGGATTAAAAATGCGAATGAATCCAATTTTAAGCGTAAACATTCTAATATTATTTAAAAGGTCAATTAACCTTCTTTTGATGGAAAACCTCTTTTAAATACAATTTCTGACAATTTTATGTGTTATATTTGACAAAATAAAATTCTTCTTTAGAATCGGGACATCAAAATTTACTTTGTGTAAATTTTTGGTATTTTTCCGAAAAAGTTCAATTTTTAATGAATAGTAAAAAATGTTGTATTTTAATTCCAAAAAACTTTTTAATCTAATTTATTTATATGATTAGATTATCTTTTTAATTGGTTTTAAAGTGAAATTAGAATATATTTTTACCATTTAATCCAATATTGGTCATTGGAATTAATTTCACTTTGAAATTGGACTTAAACTAGTGTCAATCTTTTGATACATTTTGTTTCATAAAAACACGCTATTTGTTTTGACAACGGGAATTAATTATTAAATTAATTAATGCAAATTATATGTTTTGAATTTTGTAAAATAGACATCTTTTTTGAATTCGAAATATCAAATATATCTTAGGGTGATTTTTTGGTAATTTTCTGAAAAACTTCAACTTTTGATGAATAGTGAAACCACTAAGTGGTACTTATAAAAACTGATTTTCCGTTTAAATGAAAATTTTCCATATTTGTGTTTTGAATTTTAAAAATCCGACATACATGGTTGTCATTAAGAAGTAAAATGTGGTTCAATGGGATTAGAATAATTTTTTGGTGAATAGTAACTTATTAAGTTTTTAATCGCGATTAGAGGTAATTAGTGTAGTTTAAGGTATGAATAATGTTTTAATAAAATGAAATGACCTAGACACATGTACTACCCTCATTGGATGTGTCATGGCCGACCAAGACAATCCATGGGTCAACTTGGAGACCCCATGGAGCCACTTTGGTTGGAAAATGTCATAAATACCTTTTTATTTAATGTTAAAGTAAAAATGACACAAACATGAGATGTTTTACTAAAACAATTTTTACATGGGGTTATACAAGTCAGATTTTTGACTATAAATAGTAATTGGAAAGATAAAAGGATTTCCTACATCATAGTTTTTTTTATAATTTTTAGACATTAAATAAGGTAAATTATTTATGACATCATGATGATGCAGCGATGACCTCATTATTTAACGATTTAAATAAAATGGAAAGATAATGTAACATCTAAGACCTACACATGTACAAAACCTATTTGATGGGTGTATTTCGAACCCTTATCACCTTATCCTTGAAACACATCAATTTGGGACCATTAAAATCCGAAACTCATTCTAAAATAAAGTAACATTTCTTTACTTTCCAAGAGTGCCCCTCCTCTCCTCTTATAAAAGGCCCCCACCTCTACCTCCTTACCCACACTTCCAAAGCCTTTGGCTCTGCCAAACCCTGCCCATTTTGTGTCTCCAAATACCTCTATTACTACTTGAAGCCTCACTTTGGGCATAAGTCTTCCCAAGGAAGCCTTTGAGCTCAAACCAAAGGGAGTTACCCGATTTTAAGGTAATGTCTTCACTTGTGTCCTTTTGTTTTATTTTGCTTCTCCATCTCCCTAAACTCTTTTTATTCATTTCTTTTGTAACAACTCCAGTATATTCAATATAATAGGATGTTTTTATAATAAGTATTCGAGCTACACTTACACACACCTACATCTAATGCTTAAAGAACATACTGTTTATGTGGATGGCGAATTTCTGCCTCACGAAACGATGATTGTTCAACACTCATATAACACCTTAAAAGGTGAACATTAAGATTTAACTATATTTATATATGATATATAATATATTTATGTTTTACTTAAGATTATTTATTTTTATTTTGTGGCATACCTTTATGGTTTCCATTTTGGGTAAACACGAAAATTTCATTTTAGGAAGTGCAGACTACCGCTCCCTCAAAGTGATTTGATTCGTTAATGCCATATGTGGGATGTATAAAGGATGTATTTAAAGTTATTATATATGATGTATGTTACATATAAATTATGAATATAATTCTTGAATTAAAATATACATTACTCTCATTTATTTTTAATTCCACTAATATGACAAAGAAATGAAAGTAGCGTTCATGCGTACGTACGGCTTACCGTGTCCATGAACGGTGCATTTCATTTCTTACCTCTGAATGATTATGTAATATTATAAATACATGTATATTCTAGATATATATGATATATATGATATCCAAATCATGAATATTATTCTGGATATAGTGAACCTTTTACCACACGAACAACATATAATTGTAAGAAGTCCACTTTCGACTTAAGAACCAAATATCGACAAAACAAACATTATTAACTTAAATGATTACATAATGTTTATAACATGGAAATAAGTGATATAAAAGGAATAATTAACTTGAAAAATGTTCTTAAGCAAGTAGAAATTAACTCAAGTTTATTATTCAGGACGTTAAAGAATGATCGAGTCAAGTCGGACCTGAGGTAAGGGATCCTACTCCTCTCTTTCTTTTTAAGTACGCTCTTTTATGTCATTCCTTTTAAAGCTCATCTTTCTGGTTATTGGGATGTTATTTTATATTAATATTACTGTAATTTTTATGTTAATATTATGAGAGACCCTATTCTCTCTCATCAATCCATTTTGGAAGTTTTGAGTGGCGCCGTTAGGCTGCCGAATTTTCGTAAGAGATCTAACCTCTCTCTTTATTTTTAAGTACTCTCCTTTATGTCACTTCTTTTAAGATCCTCTTTGTTATGTTGGGGGAGGTTATTTTATATTCATCTTTCTGTAAACTTTATGTTAATATGATTAGGGACCCTATTTTCTCTCATCAATCCATTTTTGAAGTTTTAAGTGGCGCCGTTAGGCTGCCGAGTTTTCGTAAGGGATTTTTCATCTCACTTTTATTCCCATGAGATTTATGCTACATTTTCCACAATTTCCTTTGAGTGGTGTATGTACTGACCATGATTTTACTCATTGTGTAATATACTTTCATTTATGAGTATTTACATCAATGTTGTATTGTCCTTCTTTCATGGGGTGCATGTCTCGAAAGATACCCATGTCGGAAGGGGAACCTTTCACCCTCCTCTTTTTAAAAGACTTCTTTTGTTATGTCTTTTAATTCACATAATATTATTTTGGGATATGTTCTTATATATAGTTATTGATTTAAATTTTATTTCCATGTGATGAGATACCCTTTTTATCTCTCATCAACTCATTTTCTGAATTTTGTAGTGACGCCGTTAGGCTGTCAAATTTTTGAAAGGGAACTTCTTAACCCAAATTTGATTCTTTGGGATAAACTTGTACTCCTTGAATATGTCGTTCTATGAATATGTGTTAATAAACTTTGATTGTTTTAAACTTAATATACACTTATATTTGGTGTATTCGTTTGTCACACATAATTATGTAATTGATTTATCCTTAAACCAAGGATACCGTCTTTGTAAGGGACTTCGTCTCAATCTCCTTTCATTGAGGCATATTTTGTTTTATACACAACTTTCTTTTATACGGTGTGTAAACCCCTTTGACTTTTATGTTTAACCAAAAGGAATCTTTTTTATATGAAGCGTTTTACTAAACGAAAAAAGGGAATGTTTTTGTCGTACGTATGCGGCGGCAACGACTTCTCCGCCACCGTGACCATTATTTGAGTTTCGGCTTCCTCTACAAGCCATACCTTCTTTTTAAAGGAAAAATAAATACCGTGTTTTACTTTTCTTTTATTTTGGTATTGAAAATGGTTTTCATAATGTTTTTATATCAATGTTTGTATTGATGTCTTGTTATTGAAAGGTGGAAATGTTATGTTTCCTTTATGCATGTTTTATGTGATACGATTATGTTATGGTTCTTGGGCATTATTATGAAGACGGGTGGTTCCGTGATAAACTAAGGGCGGGTGAGCCCGATATAGCTCTCCAATGCATTGGGTAACACGAAGGAGTGAAACATTATGGTTTCTCCGAAGAGATTTAGGGAATATACTATGGTGGGTATTCCAAACGTAACCAAGAGGGTTACTCCCTACGTAAGAATGTTATGAATGACTCAATTTACCTTTATGTCTTATGATTTCTATGATTTATTCATGATTTGATGAGGTATGTTAAAGTTCTTAGGTTTTATGAGTAAAGTATGATTTCATTGATTCTTATGTGTACATGTACTCATCTTTCCTTTCCATATATTTTTATATCCCTTACTGAGCTTTTTATGCTCATCGCATGTTTTTGAAATGTTTTTCACAGGTCAAGGGAAAGGTACATGATATGATGATAGTGTCAAGGAAGTGTCAAGAAAGAATCCATGTTTTATTTTAAATATGTTTCCGATGATGGGAAAAAATGAATACTATCTTTTATGTAACCACTTTGTTTAAATGTGGAATGTAATGCAAGTTTATGATCTAATTATCTAAAACTCTAAACCTAAAAATATCCTCAATGTGAAATATTGTATTAACTCAAGATTAAGTAAGGTTTAAGGCTGGGGCCTTATAGTTGGTATCAGAGGTCGGTTTAGACGACTTTAGGGATTAGTAGTTTTTGTTAGACACATGATTAGTCCCTATATCTATTATTTTAGTTAAATCCTTGTTTTATAACTTTTTTTAGGTCAAGTAAAGTCGGTTACGAATGGAAGGAGAAGGATCTCAAATGACATTCCTATCTCTTCCTGATGACATGCTTGCAATAATTATTGCAAAGTCATGTTCGGATGATTGTGAAACTTTTTCTAGCATACAACTCACTTGCAAGTAGTTGTTTGAGATATCAAACACCTCAACTATAACTCGTTATCATCGTGGATCATGGGTTGTTTTTAGAAAAAATACTATTTTCACAATATTCTCATATTTTCAAGAAAGGTAAATATTATCAAGGTATTTTTAAATATTTTACCTTATCACAAGAATATGAAGCATATTATGATTTTAAAAATGGTACTGAGGTAGGAGACCCTTGCGCAACCTATTTATATTTGCTTTTAAAATATAGTCTCTCAGCACATACTTATGGTATTTTAAAAGGAACAATAATAGAAAGTTTCAACTCAAATTCTGTCCGACTATTTTATAGAAATCATGTTTTATCAGATGTTTTGGAATTATATGTCATACATGATTATTTTCCAAAACTGTTTTTCTGTGAACACCCATATAACCCATGTTGTAAAAGGTGTATTTGGATGGAGGAAACAAATGATTTTTAAGGATCTCTAAATCATTGTTGTAATGCATGGGACTTCTACCTACGTGAGCAAGATGACGATGAAACCGATTGGATGCCATGATCAAGGTATGATGTTATTCATTTTGGGAATTGTTTTATTTTATCTTATGGGGGTGAAATAATACTTCAAGAATTAAGATGTTGATATCATAATGAATTTGGTTGAAAATGAGAGGTATAAGGAAACTATTGAGGTTAAAACATGTTAGGGTTATTTTTGGAGTTTTATAAAAAGGACAACACGCAGACCGTGTGACAACCCGTCGCGTCGGACAAAGCTGCGAGAATCGAACCCACAACAAAAGTGAGACTGGTATTTATCGCCTACCACTGAACCACGTGAAGTCCCTGGTTAATATGACTGATTCTTTTTAGTTAGATGATTTTATGAATTAAGAGTAAGTTGATTTTGGGTTATCTATGGAAATTTATTAACCTATCATAGAGGATATGTGATTAGGTTAATTACTTTTCAATATGAGACATTAAGAGAAACTGATGTTGTTTGGAGAAAAATGTTATGATTTAACTTGGAAGACTATCTGACTAAATCCTTCAAATATTTGGGTTTCAATATTAGTTTGGTTTACTTTGAAGAATTTTAGGGACAAATTGTTTTTCGAATGGTCCTCGTTGAACTTTGGGTTTTGTTGGAAAAATTTTGGAGATTAAGAATAGATTTTATTTTTATAAAGGGTTATCCTTTTCTGGATTATCTGATCTTGTACTAACCATTTTGGTTTTGGTTTTGGTTAAAGTCTAAAGACATGGGAAGTATATAGTTCTCTTTTGTGGATTAGGTGATTCTCTAGAATTTGATTATAGTGAAAAAGTCTTCTTAAATACTCGTCTTTTGGAGAAAATATGAGTTTGTGTAAGAAATATAATAAAAGTTGAAAGTCAACATGATAAGTAATTATGTTTCCATTTGAATAAATTCCTCAATAAAAAAAACAAAAATGTTGTCTATTAACTTTTCCTACTGGGGAATCGAATACCGTTTAACCCATTAAAAGTTTGTGATTTTCTTGTGGTTAACTTTCTCCTAAACATGTTTTCTATCACTATCCATCAGAACATAACCCTATGTTTTCTCCTCCATTTCAATGTTTTCCTACATGGAATACTATTATGGGTTAACTCGGGTGACCTCTGTACTTCTCATTCTATATTTTAATGTGATTGTTTTACCGACTCTTGTTCCGATGTGGGAATTTCAAGGATGTTTCCGAGCCCAATTTTAAAATTGCGAGGACGCAATTCCCAAAATGGGGAAGGATGTAACACCCCAGGTAAATAAAGAGTATGACATTTTCACATTTATCCATATTTGTGAATAAAATATTAATATGACTTTAAAGGGGACGCTATGCTCGATGGCGTACCCAACACGCAACAACGAGTTTCTTGGGAATCTTACGTTGCACTCTAATAATAAAATAATATTATTTTAAATAGTTGTTAACGCCTGGACGTTGTAATGGAAGGAATGAACAGAAATAACTACAAGATGATTATATATGTTTGCCAAATATTTTTACTTTTTGCAATAAACGTTAGAGGATTAAAAATGCGAATGAATCCAATTTTAAGCGTAAACATTCTAATATTCTTTAAAAGGTCGATTAACCGCCTTTTGATGGAGAACCTCTTTTAAATCCACTTTTTGACAATTTTATGTGTTATATTTGAAAAAATAAAATTCTTCTTTAGAATAGGGACATCAAAATTTACTTTGTGTAAATTTTTTGTATTTTTCTGAAAAAGTTCAATTTTTAATGAATAGTGAAAAATGTTGTATTTTAATTCAAAACCAATTTTTAATATAATTTATTTATATGATTAGATTATCTTTTTAATTGGGTTTAAAGTGAAATTAGAATATATTTTTACCATTTAATCCAATAGTGGTCATTGGAATTAATTTCACATTGAAATTGGACTTAAACTAGTGTCAATCTTTTGATACATTTTGTTTCATAAAAACACGCTATTTGTTTTGACAGCGGAAATCAATTATTAAATTAATTAATGAAACTTATATGTTTTGAATTTTTTAAAATAGACATCATTTTTGAATTCAGAATTTCAAATATATCTTAGGGTGAATTTTTGGTAATTTTCTGAAAAACTTCAATTTTTGATGAATAGTGAAACCACTAAGTGGTACTTATAAAAATTGATTTTCCGTTTAAATGAAAATTTTCCATATTTGTGTTTTTAATTTCAAAAAACCAACATACATGGTTGTCATTAATAATTAAAATGTGGTTCAATGGGATTAGAATAATTTTTTGGTGAATAGTAACTTATTAAGTTTTTAATCGCGATTAGAGGTAATTAGTGTAGTTTAGGGTAAGAATAATGTTTTAATAAAATGGAATGAACTAGACACATGTCCTACCCTAATTTTATGTGTCATGGCCGACCAGGAAAATCCATGGGTCAACTTGGGGACCCCATGGAGCCACTTTGGTTGGAAAATGACATAAATACCTTTTTATTTAATGTTAAAGTAAAAATGACACAAACATGAGATGTTTTACTAAAACAATTTTTACATGGGGTTATACAAGTACGATTTTTGACTATAAATAGTAATTGGAAAGATAAAAAGATTTACTACATCATTGTATTTTTTTATAATTTTTAGACATTAAATAAATTAAATTATTTATGACATCATGTTGATGCAGCGACGACCTCATTATTTAACGATTTAAATAAAATGGAAAGATAATGTAAAATATAAGACCTACACATGTAAAAAACCTATTGTATGGGTGGATTTCGAACCCTTATCACCTTATCCTCGAAACACATCAACGTGGGACCATTAAAATCCGAAAATCATTCTAAAATAAAGTAACATTTCTTTACTTTCCAAGAGTGCCCCTCCTCTCCTCTTATAAAAGGCCCCCACCTATACCTCCTTACCCACACTTCCAAAGCCTTTGGCTCAGCCAAACCCTGCCCATTTGGACTCTACACATCCATATATAACTCCTTGAAGCCTCAATTTGTGCAGAAGGCTTCCCAAGGAAGCCTTTGAGCTCAAACCAAAGTGAGTTACCCGATTTTAAGGTAATGTCTTCACTTGTGTCCTTTTGTTTTATTTTGCTTCTCCAACCCCCTAAAATCTTTTTATTCATTTATTTTGTAACAACTACAGTATCTTAAATATACTAGGATGTTTTTATAATAAGGATTAGAGCTACAATTACACACACCTACATCTAATGGTTAAAGAACATACTGTTTCTGTGGATGACGAATTTCTGCCTCACGAAACGATGATTGTTCAACACTCATATAACACCTTAAAAGGTGGCCATTAATATGTAACTATATTTATATATGATATATAATATGTTTATGTTTTACTTAATCTTCTGTATTTCTCTTTTTTTTCATACCTTTATGGTTTCCATTGTGGGTAAACACGATAATTTCATTTTAGGAAGTGCGGACTACCTTCCCCTCAAAGTGATTTGATTCGTTAATGCCATATGTGGGATGTATAAAGGATGTATTTAAAGTTATTATATATGATGTATGTTACATATAAATGATGAATATAATTATGGAATTAAAATATACATACCTCTCATTTAGTTTTAATTCAACTAATATGACATAGAAATGAAAGTAGCGTTCATGCGTACGTACAGCTTACCGTCTCCATGAACGGTGCATTTCATTTATTACCTCTAAATGATTATTTAATATTATAAATACATGTATATTATGGATATATATGATATATATGATATCAAAATCATGAATATCATTTTGGATATAATGAACCTTTTACCACACGAACAACATGTAATTGTAAGAAGTCCACTTTCGACTTAAGAACCAAATATCGACAAAACAAACATTATTAACTTAAATGATTAAATAATGTTTATAACATGGCAATATGTGATATAGAAAAAATAATGAACTTGAAAAAGGTTCTTAAGAAAGTATAAATTAACTCAAGTTTATTATTCAGGATGTTAAAGAACGATCGAGTCATGTCGGACCCGAGGTAAGGGATCCTACTCCTCTCTTTCTTTTTAAGTACGCTCTTTTATGTCTTTCCTTTTAAAGCTCATCTCTATTGTTATTAGGATGTTATTTTATATTAATATTACTTTAATTTTTATGTTAATATTATGAGAGGCCCTATTCTCTCTCATAAATTCATTTTGGAAGTTTTGAGTGGCGCCGTTAGGCTGCAGAATTTTCGTAAGAGATCTAACCTCTCTCTTTCTTTTTTAAGCACTCTCCTTTATGTCACTTCTTTTAAGATCCTCTTTGTTATGTTTGGGGATGTTCTTTTTTATTCATCTTTCTATAAACTTTATTTTAATATGATGAGGTACCCTATTTTCTCTCATCAATCCATTTTGGATGTTTTAAGTGGCGTCGTTAGGCTGCCGAGTTTTCGTAAGAGATTTTTCATCTCACTTTTATTCCCGTGAGATTTATGCTACATTTTCCACAATTTCCTTTGAGTGGTGTATGTAATTACCATTATTTTAATCATTGTGTAATATGATTTCATTTATGAGTATTTACATCAATGTTTTATTTCCCTTCTTTCACGGAGTGCATGTCTCTAAAGATACCCATGTCGGTAAGGGAACCTTTCACCCTCCTCTTTTTAAAAGACTTATTTTGTTATGTATTTTAATTCACATACTATTATGTTGGGATATGTTATTCTATATCTTTATTGATTTAAATTTTTTGTCCATGTGATGCGATACCATTTTTATCTCTCATCAACTCATTTTATGAATTTTGTAGTGACGCCGTTAGGCTGTCAAATTTTTGCAAGGGAACTTCTTAACCCAAATTTGATTCTTTGGGATAAACTTGTACTCCTTGAATATGTCATTCTATGAATATGTCTGAATAACCTCTGATTGTTTTACACTTAATATCCACTTATATTTGGTGTATTCGTTTGTCACACATAATTATGTAATTGATTTATTCTTAAACCAAGGATACCGTCTTTGTAAGGGACTTCGTATCAATCTCCTTTCATTGAGGCATATTTTGTTTTATACACAACTTTATTTTATACGTTGTGTAAACTCCTTTGACTTTTACGTTTAACCAAAATGAATCTTTTTTATACGAATCATTTTACTAAACGACAAAAGGGAATGTTTTTGTCGTATGTATGCGGCGACAACGACTTCTCCGCCGCCGTGACCATTATTTGAGTTTCGGCTTCCTCTACAAGCCATACCTTATTTTTAAAAGAAAAATAAATACCATGTTTTACTTTTCTTTTATTTTGGTATTTAAAATGGTTTTCATAATGTTTTTATATCAATGTTTTGTATTTATGTCTTGTTATTGAAAGGTGGAAATGTTATGTTTCCTTTATGCATGTTTTATGTGATACGATTATGTTATGGTTCTTGGGAATTATTATGAAGATGAGTGGTTCCATGATAAACTAAGGGTAGGTGAGCCCGATATAGCTCTCCAATGCATTGGGTAACGTGAAGGAGTGAAACGTTATGGTTTCTCCGAAGAGATTTAGGGAATATACTGTGGTGGGTATTCCAAACGTAACCAAGAGGGTTACTCCCTACGTAAGAATGTTACGAATGACTCAGGTTACCTTTATGTCATATGATTTCTATGATTTATTCATGATTTGATGAGGTATTTTAAAGTGCTTATGTTTTATGAGTAAAGTACGATTTCATTGATTCTTATGTGTACATGTACTCATGTTTCCTTCCCATATATTTTTATATCCCTTACTGAGCTTTTTATGCTCATCCCAAGTTTTTGAAATGTTTTTCACAGGTCAAGGGAAAGGTACATGATATGATGATAGTGTTAAGAAAGTGTCAAGAAAGAATCCATGTTTTATTTTAAATATGTTTCCGATGATGGGAAAAAATGA
This sequence comes from Viscum album, assembly GCA_963277665.1. Classification (NCBI taxonomy): domain Eukaryota; kingdom Viridiplantae; phylum Streptophyta; class Magnoliopsida; order Santalales; family Viscaceae; genus Viscum; species Viscum album. The sequence goes on from OY728162.1 coordinate 722,423,461, forward strand.
ATACTATATTTTATGTAACCACTTTGTTTAAATGTGGAATGTAATGTAGGTTTATGATCTAATTCTCTAAAACTCTAAACCTGAAAAGATCCTCAATGTGTAATCTTGTATTAACTGAAGATTAAGTAAGGTTTAAGGATGGGGCCTTATATAAAGCTTTAGGGAATATCTATATCAATCTCCCACTTTCACTAATACCTTATAGAATTCATTTTATGTCACTTTATATTATATCATATAAAATATCTTATGAAACCATATCCTAAACTCTTTTTGATATCATCCAAAACACTTTTGGAATGTTATCGTCAAAATCATCATATATCACATCATATTTAATACCTTGTGAATAATAATTGAAAAATACTTTTGGATAAACTATAAAAATATTTAAATAATATTTATATGTTTTATATAAATAAATACCCATTCATTCAACTATAAAGTTTGCCCCCATAAGCCTCTATAGTATTTAAAAAAAATATTATTTCTCATATTTATAGCTAAAATTAAATTGCAGCCTATAGAGAATAATCAATTCTACTCAAGATAAAAAGGGATATGGAATGGAATCCATAAAAAAATGTATGTCTATAAATTTTACCACCAGTAATACTATATAAAATCATGAATTTGAATACAATCCTTTTTCCCAAGACATCGGTTAACCTTAGAACACAGAGCATTACAATCGTGTATAGTTACCGATACCTTCTTGATTTTCAAAGTACAAGCTAATTGGTTCAACGAGTACATCACATTTCATTAATCTAATGGATGCGCACATTATATTCCCCTAACCAAATAGATAAGTGCATCCCATGTATTCTTTAGGTATGGATGTACACTCCTTATATCCACCTCAATAAAGGGCCTAGATTTCATACACATTATATGAGAGTGAAAATATCATTATGGTTTAACCTCAACTAGATAAATAATCAGCAACATACCCATACACCCCAGACAATTTATTCCCTGTTGTTTTCATGAAAAATGTTTCAATGTATAAAGGCTCACAATATAGGGATTTTTTCAACCTTGGGTTTTGGGGAAATGCAAACATAAAATCGACACCAATATTATACTAAAGATATACTGTATGGAACTTCACGTAGTATACTTGGTGTGTTATCAAGATCATAAAACATATTTTTCTCTTCATGATCATGTTTCGTGTCTATACAAAATACTACCCAGAATAACCTTAAAATTTACTCAGAGACTAAAATTTTTCATAATAAACATCAATTAAGGATAACTCAAGGTCATGATTTGAGATATTAATTATAATTTCACATCATGATTATACACGAACAATATAAAATAATTCAAAATTATATACGACCTTTTATATAAAATAATACATTTTATATTCATTAAATCTTTTAAAAACACTAATACAACCATACTATTCACCCATATAATATTATACCATGTGAAAAAACACCATATTGGCCTTATGTTTATTGTAGTTTTTACTTTTTAAAAACTATTTATATCTCTATATAATTCCTGAAATATCTATATGTGATTATCTGATAAACCACTCCCATTAAATATTTAGTAATTAGTACCCATAATAAAACCTAATTTGAATAATGGTGAGACATAGGAATCATATTCCAAATGTTCAACTAATTTAACAAGTATTCAAACTCATTTACTTCTAAATATCAAATATAATGTTGTGAAAAATAATATTTAAGGTCTAATTAGAAAATTTTATATTTTTATCATCACATTCATTCCCAGAATTTTTCCATCAAAATTTTTCCTTGATATCATCTGGATAACTAATGTAACTTTTTATATTATTCTTTACCAACACATCCAAATAAATTTTAGGATATAAAGTGATATAAACTTTATTATAGTAACTACATTAAACTATTTATATTTTTATTTACCACTATACCTTGAAATAATTAAGAATATTATTTTCCACTCACATTGATTTTTTTATGAATTATCTTTTATTTATTAAACATTATTCTTTTATAAATCCAAACATACTCTCACTAATCTATTAGATGATATATTCTCTTTAGAATATAATTACAAGATATAAAAAATCATATTTTTTTAGAAAATAACACTTATTTACTTTTAATGGGAATATTTATCAAATAAATTAATTTTTTTTATCTTTTATGTTATTGTATGTTCTTATAGAAGTAATTTAAAAATAAAAAGATCTTATTATTTAAAATGAACCACTAATGGGTGGTTGGATCATATCCATCATATTTTGAAAAACATCTATATAAACTCTTTTATCTTAGATAAAAATTGTTTTATCCATAAATTCATCAAGAATATATTATAGATGTTAATGAATTATAAACCATGTAATGTGTCTCAAATTTATTATAAAAACTCCTTATTTACAAAAAAACATCTCCAATAATATGAGAGAAGTGAGATAATTAGAAAAACACTTTATTAGGATCCATAAGAGCTCAACAAATTACATTACATTTATTTCCATGATTTAAGAACACTTTTATTAATATTTTTAATGAAAACTATAAACTCCATAATATATTTTATTCATTTTGAACTACTATATTTTTATAACCTTTTTAAAATATATATTTGTTTCCATGTACCATTAAAAATCAAATAATTTTTTTATATAACATAGTTACCTGATATAGATATTACAGGAGTTTCTGAAACCCCTTTAGGTATCTCAGACAATTCCATCATATGAAAAAAATTTCCTTCATTCTTAATACTTCCTTTAGGATTCGATGACCATAAATAGCTTCTCAACGAAACATTTTTTAACTTTCCACTGAATTTTTCTCCTTATAGTTTCAACTTATGACCACACTCAATCAACACAACACATAAGAATGGATGTTACATTCCACGTTCTTATATCCTCAACACATTGAGAAAATAGGGTAAAAATTATTTTCAATAATTAAAATTATTGTAACATTTCCAATGATGATTATATAATAACACTATATCTAGATCTTTCCTTGAAGGTTATATTTATTCTCCCTAATTAATTAACATTTTCAATTATATTGAATATATGATATGGGTTTAGTTTTACTTTGTTTATATATATTTTTATTCCATTTAAAAATAAATTGAATAAGTATATGATTCCTATAATAATCAATCTTTAGTTTTTTAATAATTTCAATAGTTGTTTTCTCTGAAAGGGTTGCCTTTAATGCAAAGAATTTTCTTCTTTCTTATGAATGATTCTTACTTATTATACTATTATAAGAAGTTTCTTACCTTAAGATTATTCTATAGGATTGAACTAAATATTGAGTATAAGGATGATGATTCCATTTTACCAATAATAAAATCTTTTATCAGAAAAATATCACATTTTACATTCATTGAATAATGAACTTTATTAAATATTCTATGAAAAAAAATAATTTCCCCTTTTAAAATAAATCATATTAATTTGTGGGGAAACATAAATTTTTCATTATGTAATGATTTTTATTTTCAATTACTTTTAACATGTAGAAATTTAGGTATTCCATCATGCCAATCATATCATATATGAATCTTTGATAGTAGGGAAAATAAATCATTATCCCAACCCATCAAATGTATAAAATCAACTCTATTCCTATAGTAAATAATCTTATTATGATTTCAATGATAAGTGTAACCCAAATAAAACACAAAACATGGATACATAATCCTATTATGGTCACCCATTACGTTCTTTCCTTACACAATATAATCTAGAAGTGCCTAGATTGAGCATAACCTACCCAGTGGGATGATCGAGGTATTAATAGTTATTAAATTTGGAAGGAATATGACACTTAGTTTTTTAAAGGGGATACAAATATAATAATATTTTAAAATGAATTCCCTTTACATTTATTCATTTTTCTAATAAATTATTTTTGAATCTTATTCCTTCAACTGAATCTCAATGTTGACACTATATTGATGTGTAACTCCTTAAAACACACATGGCCTATGTTTCTAACATAATGTAAAATCCAATTATTTTCACACATATCCAAAGGCATCCTATGCATAAAGAAAATGGAACCCTTTATTCTAAATTCATAGAATCATATAAATAAAAAAATTTCATTGAACTAAGGTTAGAGTGGTAGAAATCCCACCTTCATTTTTCTTGACAAGGCATAACCCTCAATGACAATGACAAGTCCAACCCATATTCTCTCTACCCGAGGATACATTACTCAAGATAGACCCAAATTTCATCAGAAATCTGACACTAGATATGTATAAACTTTAATTAACTTCATAATTCAGACTTATAACCCAATATAATCTAATTTTAGGGTAGAAGAAATCTAAAATAATCATTATACCTAGCATGAAAATCTTTAAATGCATAAGTGACAATTTATACTAGAATTTTAAATATTTATTATACAACATAAAACCATTCATAATATTAAAATAATATTGGATAATAAAATGGGTAATAATAATAAATAAATAAATCATATATCTAAAGGTGAAATAAAATATTTATAATAATTTTCTATATAAATGTATTATAAAAACTTTATAATTAAGTCATTCATTATGGACAATGCAAAATTAAATAAAGATAAATATTTTATATTAATTTAAAATATGAACTCTTTCCAATTCTCGTTCACATCTTTTATAAGGAATTATACTTGAATATATGATATTAAATAGAAAATAAACATTCTTTATTCTAATTTTATTATGTACATAATTTACATAATATAAATATATGATATTAAATATTATTTTAACCTTGATCATATAAATTTTTAAAACTAATTTGGATTTGGAATAAATAATTTATCAAATAAGTAATTTTAATTTTAACAATAAAAATTAAATATTACAACCAATTCATAATATTATATATAACCCCATTTATCTATTCCCCAATTTTTATAATTTATAAGATCATTATTAATTAGAAATTTTAATTAATATTTAAACACTTTATATAAAAATTATAAGTCACATCATATAATAGAGAAATTTTATAATATTAAAATATAAAATCATAAATATTTATTTATTAAATGTTTCATTAAATTATAATAATTTAATATATTTTTTTTAAAATTAATAAATTTATAAGAATTTTATAAATTAAATAAATATCTCAAAATGAATTTTTATATAATTTATAACTATAAAACACTAATATTTCAGAATTTATTTTCTTTAAGTAAGGAATATGATAGCATGTGGTACATGCACTTACGAGCATAAAGTGAACTGTAAAATACCATTATTATTTAAATATGACTGTTACGATATAGTAGTTGGTTTGGTGGGTATAAAGAAAAATAATCATTTTATGGAATACATTTAAATATTTATCCTAAATAAAATTAATAACCAAACCTGTATTCAATATCAATTATGTGGAAGTGAAGATAAAATATTTTGAAGGTAAGATAGATTTGTTTAATAAAATTGGTTTTATCTACGCAATGTAATTCTATCTTAATAGATTATATTTATTGATATTTATAAATTATTATAATAATATAAATATATTATATATCTAATTTAATTAACTAATATTCATTTAGTTATGGTTATTATAAAATGAATAAAAATAAATTCATTTTATGCTTCAAAAATACATATTTTTCAAAAATGGATTTTTGTGGAATTTTGTGTGACGATACTATAATTTATTTATTCTAATTAAATAAATTTTATTCTAAAAAATTGATATCATTTTTTAATTTATAATATAAAAATTATCCCATGTTAAATTTTGATATTTTGTTTGGAAAAGATTAATTTTTTAGGGAATAGCTAAAAAATACCAATTTTACAAAAACCTTTTTTTCCATTAAAATATTTACATATTCCTATTTTTTCAATTGATTTCAAGATTTATTTATTCATTTTTGATTAAAAATAATCCAATCAATTTATTTGGAATCAAATTTATACTTTACTTTTTTATAAAAACATTTATATACATAAAAATTAATTTACCTACAAAACATTCTGTTAAATTTTGTAGGATTATTTTAAAATTAATTTGTACCAATTTTAGAAATTGAGTTTCATAAATTAAAATATGTATTTATAATTATTATTTGCAAAATTTTTAAATAGTTCTCTTTCATTTTTTGTCATTATGAATATTAACATTAGTAAAAAAATTTGTTACCATGGTCAGAATTAAAATGAGTAAAATAGGTCAATAGTAGAACGATAAGTGTTAAAATGACATAAAAATTCTATAAATCCAATTTTATATACAAATATATAACCTATATTATATAATATTATAAAATGGTGTATTTTGGATTAATTTTTCTTGAGTAATACATTTATATATTTTAACCTTTTGAAAAATACAAAGTGTGTCCCCTCCCACACTTCTAAATGGAATAACTATAACCAATTTTATCCATAATTCAAGGGCCTATTATCTCAACCAATACCTTCCAAAATCACTTCCTAAAATTCCTCCTCATATAACAATGGACTTTTTATCATAATTTCCACCTTTGAAGTCCAAAGTTTTAAACCCAAGGGGGTTTTTGAAGGAAGAGGTAATGCACTTATTATAAGGTCGTATCCTTAAACATTACATAATCTTGATTTAAGTTAATAATTTGAAATTATTTAATGTTGAGAAACTTTTTATGTTTAGAGATCTAGAGAATTATTCCATAACTCATACTTAAAAACCCATATAAATACAAAGTGGAAACTTCCAACAGTATTAATTTCTTCAATAAAATAGAAACTTTTAAAATGAAATGTGGTTTTGTTCATGTTTAATCATCATAATGTTTCCCTGTTCCCATCCATGACTCGATTCTCCCTTAAATCTTGGGAATATCATTTTAAAAACATGGTATGAGTACAAAAATATCAATAACGGATATAATATAATGTATAAAACTCTTAGTCCATAAATATTTTATAGTCATGATTTTTTTTTCAAAAATTCATTCTTTCCACAATAAAACATAAACTCTTTAGATTAACTCATGAAATCATAAAATTATTATAAAACTTTATAGAAATAATAAAATATAAATTTAACTTGTGTCATATATATCATACTTAAAATTTATATTTCACAGCTATATATGGAGTAACCTTCATGGTAACATTTGGAATAACTGTCACAGTATATTCCCTAAATCTCTTAAGAGAAACCTTATTGTTTAACTCTGTCTCATTACTCAATTCATTTGAGAGATGTCATGGTCTAACCCACCCTTGTTTTATCACGTAACAAACCATATACATATACAATTACCAAAAACCATAACATGATCCTAACACATAAAACAAGCATAATAGAAAAATAACATTTCCACTTTGAAATCACATTTCATTTATACAAAGTTGTGCGCTAATAAATGAATAAAATTTATTTGAAACAAAAAGATTAAACCTGTAAATTAAACATAAATACATCAAAGAGACTTAAAATTGATATTTTGGTTCAAGATTTATATGTTAAAAAGTCATTCCATGTTATTGGAATAATCAATCCATTTTCAAAACACATTTAAAACATTAAAAAAATATTTTTGAATCAATGTTTACCATACCACATTAAAACTTTTGAAAGGAATTAAAATTCTAAAACATCCATGTTCATATATTCCTTCAATTTTTTTTGAATATATGTATATAAATTATAAATATTTTATAAGAATAAATCATCAAAACAATAAAATAAGGTTTTTTAGTTAAAAAGTACCTTATAACTTGAGAAACACATGAATAAGAATTTTTAATGTATAACATTAAAAAACATTTAATATCATGATAAATTTTTAATTCATGATATAAAATTTCAGAAGGGTTGTATATACATCTTATTGTATAATAAAGGTGTATGGTATCAAGATATGCCTCAATGAAAGGATATAGAGATGAAGTCCCTTACCTTGAGTCTAAAACGTCACGTACAATATTTATAATCCTGAATAATATACATTGGTAAATTTATAATTTCTTTATTATTTTATGATTCATTTTATATTAATTATTACCATGTTATAACAATTACATATTTATTTAAGTTTATTTCAGACAATTTGTCGTTATTTGGTACTTGAGTCAAAAATGAACATGGTATGATGTCAATATTCCATGTGGTTGTAATTATATCATCTAAAGAATAATATTTATGACAAAATGATAACTTTTCAACATATATTATACATTTAAATCAAACAATTAATTATGGTTATGAGAAATGAACAATGTTATAATCATGGAGATGGTAGACTGTATATACGCAGGTGTAACATCTTCATTTTTCATTGATCATTATGAAAAAAGGTAAGTATTATTTTATCTTTTAAAAATTATCATAACATCATTAATATTATATTAATAATTTAAATATACTTATATATATAATGCAAGTGAGGTAGTGAATAAAAAGGAATCACATCTCTCCATGGACGTGATAGTTCACACGTACGTACGAATGATGTTATAATTTTTATGGGCATTGAAAGTAAGAAATTAATTGATATATTATTATATTATAATGATTAATATTTCATTAATATCATATACTAACATTAATTCCATTATTATAACCATCCTTGGGATACTATTATGGAAATCGAATTAGATTGGTTCATAGTGGTGACAGTTCACATGTATGCAAGAATGATTCATTTCATTCCCATTTAATGAAAGTGGATTTGGATTTAGGTTGTGATATTAACATAATAACATCTCTATATCATGAACATACTTTAGTTTTTATTTCATTCTAGTTCGAGGATATTTGAAATATGTGGAAGAAGAAAAAAAATAGGAATACTTAAGGAAAATTATACCTCTTCTTCGGTTGATCACTTTTAAGAACACCTTAACACCTCTAAGAAGGGTTTTCTGCCTAATATAAAAACTCAATATTGTGGGGAGGATTTCTATTTAGGGATTTGGTAGTGATTTTTGGAACCAATTTCTTTTGTAAATGTGATTAATAGAGAGGAATGAGTTTCTTTTTTTTGGAGATGGGAGGGGTGCCCTTGGAATTATTAAAGGTATGAGATTAATATAAATTAAATTTCGATTTCATAAAGTAGAAAAATAATTTATTTCAAATTCACTATTATTTTACGTATAATACTAATCATACAATTAGAATTATACATTTTTTGAGTATTTTTTAATCCTTATAATTTTTGTTGTAACCCTTATTTTACCGTTTTTAATCTTATTGTGATATCATGTTATTTACAATTTGTGGGTTAATGTAATTACCATAACATGTAAAATGATCAAAAAAAAGTTTCATTTATGATAGATCATGACTTATACTAACCATTTGGGAGAATCCTATTTTTTTAGTATTTTTGTAACATTTAATAAATTAGTTTGTATTTTAAAATACAAATATTTTCAATTCTAACACTATTCATTAGTTGACTTTTAAAAAATATTATAAAATCAAGATATAATTGAAAAAAATAATTTAAATCATCACAAAAATATCAAATAAATCCATAAATTTTTTTGATGACATAGATTATGTCAAATAATTTTTATTTTGATTTTTGTAATATCATTCATTTTATTCTTTCATTAGTTGATAAATTACCACGTCATCATTGTGTCATAATTAAATTTAACCATTTAATTTCTAAAAATTATAAATAAATTACCATGATTTCTGTGATACTTTTAGATTTTCAATGACTATTTATAGTTGAATAGATGCTATGCATATTCATTGAATATAATACTATAAATGCATTAAAGTCAACCAAGTGGCTCCATGTTGTCCTAAAATCGACCCCAGCTTGATCAGGGTAGGAATAAACTCATAAAATTAAATCAGGAAAAGTTTTAATGTAGTTTTAAGTTTTTATAATATTATTTTTACCTTTAATTACACAATTTACCTTCAATTGTGATAATAAAAATAATTACTAAAGTTACAATTAATAGTGTGTAAAAATAAAAGTGACCTATTTAAAAAATTTGTACCTTCTAATTAAAAATATAGAATCCATATTTCTAAATTCATAACAAAAAATATTCAGTATGTAATTTAAAAATAATCCCCATTATCAAAACGATAAAATGATTTTTTTAAAAAGTAAAAACCATCAAAATATAGGCATGTGTTTATATCTAATTTCAAGGAGAAATTACTTTTAATGAAAAAAATTTAATTCAATTATAAAAATATAATCTAATTATAACTTAAAATAAATTAAAGATATAATCTTAAAATATAAATAAATTAGACAAAAAGGCAGTTTTGAATTAAAATGCAGTATTTTCACTATTCATTAAAATATGTTTTTTTTCAAAAAAATACCAACATTTCCACCAAATCAAATTTTTAGGCCCCGCTTCCCATTAAGAAGTTTTTTTAAAAATATAATTAATAAAAGTGTCAAAAACTATATTTAAATTAGGTTCTCCATCAAAAGGAAATAAAATTGTATTTTTTAGAAAAAAAAACATTTTATCCATAAAATTTTATTTGTTCTTATATAATGTCTAGAAATCAGTTTTGATGAATTTTAAACATTATATTGAATTAATATTTTATTAATACAATCCAACATTACAGATTTCATTGTTTTATAAACACAATTATTCTCATTTAAATAGTTTTTCATAAAAATATATCCTTTATATTCAATTAGTTTTTAGTTTCATTACAAGTTAATTTGGTAACCAATGAATCATTATATAAACATTTGTAAACCATATTTTCATAATTCAGTTCACACTATTTATTCCCTCCATTCTAATAGCTAGGTGATAACTACCATATTAAATTATAATATTTAGATTCCTTTTTAAGCTTGATGTGGTGTGTTATGTACACTATTGAACATTGTGTTTCCTTTTAAAAACATGGGACGTTACATACTCCCCCATTTTGGAAATCATTTCCTTAAAATTTGAATTTGGGTTCGGTAACTAAGTTATGACTCTTAAAAATACCTTTATTGAATTCCCACACCAGAAAAAGGATTAATAAAACATCCACTTTAAAATAAAGATTGGATAGTTTGAAGGTCACATGAGATAACACATTATTTTTTTTATATAAGAAAACATGGATATAGAAGAAAAACTAACCATACTATTTTGATTGAGAGTGATAGAAAACATTTTTAGGAAACAAGTTTACAATCACAAAGCTATAAATTTTTTATGGGTTAAACGGTCTTTGACTTCATTGTAGGAAAAGAAAACAGAAAATGTTTTTTTAAGATAATATTCGAAAATTTGAGAAATTATTTTACTTCCATGACAATGAACATAAGGAAACATAATAACTTTATAATTAGAGTTTCATCCTTCAATCAATTTCAACCACAAACTCAACTTTTTTCCCAAATTATTAGTATTCATGACGAATCAAATTCTATAGAATGACATAATCCACAGAAGATTACCTATCCATTTATCATATCTTTGAATATAAACTAAAACCAATATGGTTAAGATTAGATAAGATAATTCCAAAAAAAGAATAATCCTTTACAAGAATAAATACTACTTTTAATCTCCAAAAATCTATAGTAATACCCAATGTTCCAAAATAGACCATTCACAAAATAACTTTTATTAAATTTCCATAAATTAGTCCAAGCTAAGATTTAAACCCAAAATTCAGAAGGTTTTGATCACATAGTATTCCATGTTAAATTTTAATGTTTGTCTCAAAATAAAAAAACATTATTATTGTCTCTTACCAAAAACTGAATTACTTAATCAGATATTATCCAATATAGGATAATCATGTTCATAAATAACCTAATTAACCAAAATTCAACAAATTAAATCATATATTCTTAAAAAATATAATTTAACCACTAGTCCTCAATAAAAATCGAATAATTTTCTAATTACCTTAATCTTATAAAGTTCCTCAATTAGTGAACGTCTTCCAAACAATTATTTACCAATTAATTCACAAATCATTATCTAATACCAAGTATATCCATTTTAGAAAAAATTATTTCCCATAATCAACTTATTCTTATTTTATCAACTCATTTAACTAAAAAGATAAATTCCTACTAACCAGGGACTTCACATAGGCCAGTGGTAGGTAATAAAACGTTGTTGCACTTCAGTCGTGGGTTCGATTCCTGCAGCCTTGTCCAACACAATAGGTTGTCACCCTTCCTGGGGTTTTTCTTTTTCCTAAAATTATACAATTTTTATAACATTCCAAATATAAGATAAAATCCTAAAAATAACTATAACATAATTTAACTTTATGTTTTTTCTCATGCCTTTCGTTTTGCATCCCAAAATATAATAACCAATAATTACCTCAAAAATAAATTTCTCCAAAAATACTATTAATCACCTTAAAATTTCGAAATTAAATCCTCCAAAGGTATTTCAAATACATTAGTCAACATTAAAATTATAAACTCATGATTATATCCCTAACTTTTTATAAAACATCCTAATCTCCCAAGTTGTCTAAACCATCCTCTGATACCAACTATAAGGCCACATCCTTATACATTACATAATCTTGAGTTAAGTCAATAATTTGACTTTATTTCACATTGAGGATCTTATAAAGTTTTGAGATCTATAGAATTATTCCATAACTCATACATAACCAAACCATAGAAATAAAAAGTGGACACTTACAATAGTAACTATTTATTCTATAAAACAGAAACTTTTAAAATGAAATGTGGTTTATTTTCATGTTTATTTCTGATAACTTTTCCCTGATCCCATCCCTGACTCTATTATCCATTAAATACTATGAATAAAATTCTACAAACTTTGTATAATAACAAAAATCTCAGTAAGGGATAAATAATAAGTAATGAAATAGTTAGTCCATGAATATTTTAAAATCATGAAAAAAAATTAAAAAATCATAATTTTCACCCATAAAGTATAAATTCTTTATCTTTCCTCATGAAATAATAAGATTCCTATAAAACATAATAAAAATCATTAAAAATAAATCTAAATTTTGGTATTTATATCATACTTAAATTGTATCTTTCACAGCTATATAGGGAGTAACCTTGATTATTACGTTTGGAATGACCATCATAGTATACTCCCTAATTATCTTAGGAGAAACCGTAGCATTTAACTCTATCTCATTACTAAATGCATTGGAGAACAATCATAGGATAACCCAAAATTGGTTTACCATATAACCACCAATATACAAAAACAATTCCCCTGATCCATAATATGATCATAAAACATAAAATAAGAATAAAGAAAAAATAACATTTCCACTTTGAAATAACATTTCATTTTTACAAAGTCATGAACTCATAAATGAAAACAAAATATTTGAAAATTAAAAGGGTAATATTTTAATGTTAACATAAAGATATTAAACATAAATAAAAGAAACTAATTTGGTTCAGGAATTATTCTTAAAAAATATTCCAAGTTATTAGAATAATCAATCCATTTTTAAAATGCATTTTAAACATTTAAAAAGAATATTTTTGAATCAAAGTGTCCCATACCACATTGAAACTTTTTATAGGAATTATCATTTTAAAAAAATCATGTTCATATAATCCTTAAAACCATTTTAAATACTTGGTTATAAAAAAGAAATATTTTATAAGAATAAATCATCAAAACATTAAAATGGGGTTTTTTAGATGAAAAGTCCCTTACCACTTGGGAAGCACTTGAATAAGAATCATTAAATAATAACATTAATTTTTTTAATATAATGAAAATATAAAAATTCATGATATAACATTTCAAAATGGTCATATATAAACCTTGTATGATAAAAAGGTGTACAATATCATGATATGCCTCAATGAAAGGGGACTGAAATGAAGTCCCATACCTTGAGTCAGACTCATCACATACATTATTTATAATCTTTAATAAAAAAACTTTGGAAAATTTATATTTTCATGATAAAATTTTCCATGTATATTATTTCTTTTATATCACTAATTACTATGTTATAACAGTTAGATATTTATTTAAGATCATATATGACATTTTGTCATTATTCGGTATTTGGGTTGAAAATGAATTTGGTGCAATGTTAATAGTCCATGTGGTCATAATTCCATCATCTACATAACAATATTCATGATATAAGGATCAATAATATATATCCTTTATAATTTTAAATGAAACCATTAATTATGGTTAAATGAACAACATTACAATCATAGAGATGCTAGGCCGTACGTAGACATAAGTAATGTCTTTATTTTTCATTTATCATCCTAGAAAGAAGTTAAGTACTATTTTATCTTTCCCAAATGAAATATAATATTAATTATTTAAATATACTTATGTATATCATACAAGTTATGTAGTGAATAAAAATTAATCACATCGCTTCGTGGAGGTTATAGTTCACAAGTATGCACGAATGATGTTATCATTTTTATGTGCATGAAAAGTAATAATGTAACTGATATATTATTATCATATAATGACTTATATGTCCTGAATATTACATATTAACATTAATTCCATTATTATAACTAGTCATGATGGGATGTTATGGAAAATAAATTAAATCAGTTTGTGGTGGTGATTGTTCACAGGTACACACAAAAGATTAATTCTTTTCCCTTTTAATGGAAGTAGAGATGTATTTAGATGATGATATTAAAATAATAACATTTATTTATATTTATAATACTGGATTTATTATTTTATAATGGTTGGTGTAGATTTTAAAGATGTGGAAGAGGAAATAAAATAGAAATACTTAAAGGAAATGATACCTCTTCTTCGATTGAACACCATTTTAGAACACCTTAAAAACTATAAGAAGGGTGTTATGTCTAATATAAGGCATAAATAATGTGGGGAGGGATTCTATGGTTTTTTTGGTAAAGTTATATATGAACCAAATGTAAGATCCCATCCTTTTCTAAAGTCATCTCAGGTGCGTTTCCATGTACTCTTAGAAGATTTTAAGTACCTTTAACATGGAGTAGTGGCTTGGGTTGAGTTTGGGTGACCTTTAAAGAAAAAATAACGGATAGTGGGTTTTGTACGGTTTGTGCACAGTTTGACAGACCATGAAACCAAACCATCTCAAGCATGAAAAACTGGATACAGTGGTCCACATGGTTTGTGTTCGGTTTGACAAACTGTTCAACCATATTGTGACAACCATGAAAACCTAGACAGAGAGGTCCACACGGTTGGTGTACGGTTTTACTAACCGTGTGCCTCTGCCCAAGAAACCGTGCACACGAGTTTTTAATTCTGAAAATACTTTTTAAAACCACCCAAACCCCCAGGACTCCTATATTTCAACCTTGTCTTGGTCTTCACGAATTATATGGGTTTCAAAATCCTCTTAGATAGATTAATAGGTGTTCCCAACACCATTATTCAAGATTGTAAGCCAAGATTGAAGATCTTCTCTCCACCCGGTAAGTGGAATTCATCCCAAAGCCTCTCTCGTTATTTCCTCCATCTTTCATAATTCTATTCATAGAGAATCGTCATCATTCCATTTATTTAAACCTATTGGTTGATATCTAGATCTAGGATTGTGAATCTAGATCTAGATTTACAAGATCCCGATGCCTTTAATCTTAATTTTGGTTTAAGGGATTTAGATTCAAAGCTTGATCGACGACGTTGTGCCGCTTGGATTTTGGGGATTTTTATTGGGATAAAGTCTGTCAATAATATGATGTAGTTGGTCTAAATTGAACTCCTATTGTCATTATTTATGATATGTGTATGACTTTATGAAATTTCATGATTTCCCATGATAATTTAATTTCCTAATTTTGGAGTGATTATGAATATGGAATGGAATTGAGTTTCCTTGGTGATCTAATTGATGATTGAATCATGAAAAAAATGATGGGGTGGTGGGGGGGTTTCCCAAATAGATCTCTTGGAGATTTGATATTGCAATTGATATATTTAATTGAATGTGAAAATATAATTAATTGTAAAAATTACTTATATGTCATGATGTTGATCAAAGATAATTAATTGTGAGAATTAATTATGGAATGTTAAGATTTGAAATGGATAATTAATTTTGTATAAATAATTATGGAATGTGAATGGTATTGATTGATTAATTAATTGATGAATTTATTAATGGGTTTTGTGATTAGTTAATTCTTGAATTAACTAATGGCCTTTGAAATGTTTAACTAATCATTGGATTAGTACATGAATAATGTGGCAGGATTCTGGAGATTTAATGATTGATTAAATGGTTGATATTTTTTGGTGCTAGGCATGGCGTCCTAGACCGATTAGAAGTTGGGACATAGACATGGAATTCCCCCCCAATTGTTATCCAAGCTTTAGATTTTGGGGTGTTAGTCATGATGAACTGCACTCAAATAGATTCGTGGTGATAGGCATGATGTCTTACACCAAGTGACTAATGATAATAATGAATGATGATTCAAATAGATTTGTGGTGCGTGGAATGACATACTACACAGAGTGATTAATGACAATGAATGATGATTCAAATGGGGAAAATGTTTTGAACTTGTCCAAATGTAACATTTAAATATTAAATGACAATGTGATAACTTTTTAAATTATGAATTGTATTTATGGATTCATAAATCTGCATGCACTATCTTTTGAATCGACTTATTTTAGACACCATTGGTGGTGGCCTACTGAGTTATACTCACACCCTACTCTGGCCGCCTGATCGTCCCCCAAGAAGACTTTGTTGTTGTAGGACAGGAAAAGGCCAAGGCATTGAGATAGGTTGTTGTTCGGGATTGGATCATGGGAGAGGGAAATAGACGTGGTTCGGGACACATTTTAGAGTTGTTGTGTCTTTAATTTGAGTTTCATTGTAGACACTTGGAACTTTCAATGTCATATCATGTTTTTCCTTTGAGTTGAGTTTTGTATTTTCTAGTTTTGACTATTATATGTCATGGTATTTGTTCTGGTTATTTATATACGCTTCCACACTTGGTTATTGTTATTTGCTTCTACTGGTGTTTTATTCTAGTAAAAGAGGGTATTGTCTCCCCAAGACTAACTTTCCAGACCCTCATAGCTAGTCGGAACCCTCTGGCATACAGGGAGGCTCTCTTGAGGGTATGTGTCCAACTGTCTTGGGGCACCATTCAGTGGATCTCAGGTCGGGATGTTACAAAGTTGTATCAAAGGATTTTCCTTATTCCTTATTCATTTGTCTTACTATTTTTGGAAAGGTAGACATGAGACTAGGAAGAGTTGAGGCTAGGTAATTAGCTCGTGCATGGGAGTTGTAAACCCATGTATGGGGGAAAATCTGAGTACTCAGGGTGGGATTGTAGTGATTGTTGTCTGTTGCTATAGTTTTATATTACTTCACCTTGGGTGATGCACTTGGGGTGTGGTGTGATATTTGTTTTTAAAATTGTATTATTATTATTTGTTTCCTAACGAGGCACGATAGTTTCATCTTCATGCATCATTCTAAGCACTTAGGGTTGTTGTAACATGCATCATTCTAGGCACTGAAGGGAAAATCTTTTATTGGTAAGTTTTTGAACTTGAACTATTTTTCCTTGTTTTGAGAAAGAAATATTGTTGCATAATAAAAACAAATGAGTGTATAACAAGAACAATTATTGATGAAATGAGTATGATATATTAATTAATTTCTGAATTAATTAATTTTAGATAATGTGATTAATTAATGGATGAATTAATTATTGAGAATAAATATACCCTTGTTAACCTAGACTTATGAGTAGGATGTTTAAGGGTAGTAATAAGGCCTCGATGTTGACTGCGTAGTGAGAAAAGAGATACATTACATGTTAAAAATTGATGTGTTAGTTTCTTCCCTTACATGATTATTATAAGGTTGTGTTATGAGACTTAAGATGTGTGTTTTTCATTATAGGAGTTTTCCTCCATGACATTTTTTTAGGGAGAGACCTAGTGGAATATCCCGGAATGAACTTCCAAAAGTCGAGCTTGAGGCACCATTGGTGAAAGATAAGGAATAAGTGGATCAGTTCCAAGATAACTTTTCTCGTTTCATGAAATTCATGGAGAGTGACCCTAGGAAGGTTCAGAAAAGCATTATTGAGTTGACAAGGGAGTTTCACATGCAGCACCCTCCTTATTTTACTACAAAGGGTGGACCTGAGGGAGCTGAATTCTAGATTGAATCCATAGAAATGATACTTTACCAAGGGAGCATGTCCATAATGGAGTACACAAAATGCTTCACATATTTACAGTGTTTTGCTCCAGCCTTGGCGAAAGATGAGGCCTTTTTGGAAAAAAGATTTCAGGATGGACTTAAGTGTGAAATTAAGTCTCATGTGAATATCTTTAGACTGAAGAAATTTTCATAAGTGGTTAATATGGCTCTCATTTTAGAGGGGAACCCGAAAAAGGCATCCAGTACTGGAAAGATAGCTGGATGATCAGGGAGTGTACCTTCCGAGATCAGGAAGCACCGTCACGAGAATCTTATTCAGGATAGTGGAAAGCAAAGTGGACTGTGAGGAGGAATGGTTACACTGAATCTTTATCATGTGCTTTTCCACTAGTGCAATAGGCAGGGACACTATCATACACATTGTCCTCGACCACCAGTGGAGTGCCAGTTTTGTGGAAATATGGGACACCTACAGATGTTCTGCAAGAAGGAGTAGTAGGCTGGTACTGAGGGAGAAGATGCTCAGAGTCAGAGTGTGGGAAGGGGGTCTTCTACACCATATTGGTCTGGCAGCTAGAGTTCTACTAGCAAGGGAGGTAGAGGCAGTGATCATGGTGGTTGAGGGTATGAGTGCTCATATTAGAAAAGTGGTTCTACTCAGGGGAGTTAGACGGAACCATAGGGAATAGGGGAAGGATAGTTACATGCAGTGTAGCCTACACTCAGGGAGAGTGAGGACAGTCCATCGACAGTGATAGGTACTATTCTAGTTGCTTCTACTTTAGCTAATTCCCTATTTGATACTGGTGCCTCTCATTCCTTTATATCTGTAAACCTTATTAATTGATTGTTTTTGTAGGTGGAATCTATAAGTGGGATCATGAATATCGATACACCATTTGGAACATGAACTATGGATATCTGTTTATGTAAGGGATGTTCTCTAGAGATCATAGGGTCTCATTTCCTTTGGGATATCTATGTCCTTGATATAACGGGCTTCAATCTGATTATGGGTAAGGACTGGAAAGTCGCATACCAAGCCCACATAGATTGTTACTGCAGGAGAGTGAACTTTTTATCACTTGAGGGTGATCAATATTTCCATCGTGGAGAATGGTATATCCAGGAAGGTAGATCTGGACCAATTACACAACAACTAGGAGAGCTCACCGCCCAAGTTTATAGTCTTTTGTTGGATGATGGGATTGGTAGGAAATATGTTCTTCGACCAACAATAGAACTATTTAAGGATGCCTTTATTGAAGACTATTTAGGGTTCCACCTGAGAGAGATGTGGAATTAAATATTGAGCTCATGTAGGGGGTTGAGCCAGTATCTATTCCACCTTACAGAATGGCACCAAATGAGCTTCAAGATCTCAAAATACAGTTGGAGGAGTTGAAGGATAAAGGGATTATCCGTCAAAGTACGCCACCTTGAGGATCACCTGTTTTATTTGCAAAGAAGCCCTACTGAAATTTATGCTTGTGTGTAGATTATCAACAGCTGAATAAAATGACTGTGAAGAACTGATATCCTCTTCCACATATCAATGATCTTTTTGAACAGCTGAAGGGGGAAAATGTGTTCTCAATAATCGATCTGAGATCAGTGTATCATCAGGTGAGAGTTATGAGTTTTGATATACCAAGAACTTCTTTTAGATGTAGGTATGACTGTTATGAGTTTTTTTAATGCCATTTGGGTTGAAAAATGTTCCAATAGTGTTTATTAACATGATGAACAAGATCTTTCATCTGTACTTTGATCAGTTTTTGGTTGTGTTTGTAGACGACATATTAGTGTACTCTAAGACTCATAATGATCATTCCCAACATCTTGACATTGTCCTAGGTACAATGAGAGAGAATCGGTTATATTCCAAGCTATCTAAATGTTATTTTTGGATTGACATGGTACACTTCTTGTGGACCATCATCTCAGAATAAGGTGTAGTCGTGGACACAAAAAAAAGTTCGAGCCGTGATTTCTTGGGAGCATCCCACGAATTGTTTTGATATTCATATCCTTTTGGGATTAGCTTGTTATTACAAGAGGTTTATCCAGGAATTTTCCCAAATGACAACAACACTTAGTAGTTTGACCAAGAAAGGGATAATTTTTTTTGGATAGGATCTTGCGAGAATACTTTCAAGGAGTTGAATAAGCGCTTGACATCAGCACCAATTTTGGTATTACCTGAGTTAGGTGAGGAGTACACAGTGTATTGTGATTCTTCCGGGGTTGGAATCAGTGTTATGATAATGCAAGGGGATAGAGTCATTGCTTATGGTTCTTGACTGTTATGTGCACATGAATGGAATTACCCTACGCATGACCTCGAGTTAGCAGTAGTGTTTTACGATCTTAAGTGTTGGTTAAACTATCTTTTGGGTGAAATATTTATAGTTTTTACAAATCACAAAATCTTTATGTATATCTTTTAACAAAATGACTTGAATCTTTAGACGTAAATATGGGTAGAGTATATATAGTACATTGATTTTGAACTAACATATACACTCGGGAAGAATAATGGTGTGGTTGATGCCTTGAGTAGAAAAAATCAAACTCAGTTGGTACATGAGTTGAGTGCAGAGTGGAAGATGATGAATTTTATGGAAAAAATGCATGTAGTAGTTCATGAGAGTCAAGAGAGGATGGCTCCTGTATCTGTAGTAGTGGAGTATATGCTGTTGAGATGGATCAGGGACAGGCAATATGAGGATCTAGAGTGTTTATCCTTGAAGGAAAGCCATGAAGGTGGGGAGACACCGTCATACAATAAAATGGATGAGGATGAGATCATTTATGTGAAAAATCAGGTTGGTGTGCCTACTGGTATGTGAGAAGAACTCATGCGAGAATTTCACGCTTCATGGTGGGTGGTACATCCTAGGGTGACAAAAATATACTGTGACCTTTGACGATAGTTTTGGTAGCCAGGTATGAAAAAGAAATAGAAGGGTCTGTAAAAAGATGTTCCACCTGTTAGCAGGTGAAATCATAATAGCAATGACCTAGAGGCCTATTGCAGTCGTTACCTATTCCAGAATGGTAGTGGGATAACGTGACTATGGATTTTTTGGTAGGAATTCAAAATAGACTTAGGAAGAATGATGTTATTTGGGTCGTCGTGGATCGACTAATGAATATAGAACACTTTTTACCTATCAAGGAAACCTTTATAGTAGAGCAATTGAGAGAAATGTACGTGAGAGAGATAGTTCATTTTCATGGGGTGCCACAGACTATAGTTTTAGATTGTGATTAACACTTTACTTCATGCTTATGGAAGGGTTTATAGAATGAACTTGGTACACAATTTATTTTATATACGACCTTCCACCCTTAGATAGATGGGAAGTCAGAGCATACCATACATGTGTTAGAGGATATGTTACGATCATGTGTTATTGAATTTAGTGGTTCTTGGGAAAAGAACTTGGCTTTAGTGGAGTTTTCCTACAACAACAGTTATCAGAAAACTAAATATATGGAACCATACGAGGATATTTATGGTAGACCATGTAGATCACCATTGTGTTGGTTAGAGGTGGGTGAGTCAGATCAGTTGGGACCAAGTCTTGTTTAGGAGACATAAGAGCGGGTATATTTGATTCAAAAGAATGTGGCTACGGATCAGAGTAGGAAGAAGTCGTATACTAATAGACGGATACAAACCGTATAGTTTACAGATGGTGACCGTGTATTACTTTAGGTGTCACCTAGATTGGGTCACCACAGGATATGGAGGTAGGGAAAGTTAGCACCCAGGTTTGTAGGACCACATGAGGTGTTAGAGAGAATCGGAAGGGTGGCATACCGATTATCACTTACTTAGAAATTCAGAGCAATGCATGATGTTTTCCATGTTTCAAAACTATGACAGTATCACCCTGACCATTCTCATGTGATTGATGTGGAGGAAGTTGACCTCGAGAGAGATGTGTTATTTGAGGAGCATCTAATATGTGTGTTGGTCACAATGAGAAAGTATTATGGGGAAAGACCGTTCAGTTAGACCTTCTGTTATGGTAACATGGAACTGTTCAAGAGGAAACTTGGGAATGGGGAGCCGAAATTAGGACTCAATGGCCCAATATTTTTGGCATGGAATCTTAGAGAAGTTTGGGAGTGTAGCTCGAGGACGAGTTGTTATATGGTGGGGGGAATGTAAGATCCTGATATTTTTTGAAGTCATATCGGGTGCGTTTTCAAGTACTTTAAGAAGATTTTAAGTACCTCTAACTTGGAGTAGTGCCTTGGGGTGCGTTTGGGTGAATTTTTAAGGAAAACTAATGGACAGTGGGTTGTGCACAATTTGCGCACGGTTTGAAAAACCAAGCGACCAAACCATGTTAAGCGTGAAAACTAGATAGAGGGGTCTACATGATTTGTACACGGTTTAACAAAATATGTGTCCAAACCATGTCAAACATGAAAACCTAGATTGAGAGGTCCACATGGTCGGTGCATGGTTTTACTAACTGTGTGCTGATGCCTAGAAAACTGTGCGCATGGGTTTTTAATTCCAAAAATCCTTTTTAAAACCACTCGAACCCCACAGTACTCCAATATTTTAACCTTGGCTCGAACTTGATGAATTATAGGTGTTTTAGAATCCTCTTGGGGATATTACAAGGTTATTTGAACACCGTTCATTGAGATTGGATGCCCAAAATGAAGATCCTTTCTCCTCCTGGTAAGTGGAATTCATCACGATGATTTTATTATTATTTCATCTATATTTATTAATTATTTTCATGGAGGATCTGGATTGTTCCATGGATCTAAACCTATGGGTTGATTTATAGATCCAGGATAGTGAATCTAGATCTATATTCACATGATATTAATGCCTTTAATCGTAATTTTGGTTTTAGGGATTTAGATCCAGAGCTTGATCAACGACGTTGTGCTGCTCGAATTTTGGGGATTTACATTGGGAAAACATTAGTCAATAAACTGAGGTGGGTGGTCTAAATCAAACTCCCATAGTCATGATTTTTTAGATGTGCATGAGTTTGTGAAATGGCTTGATTTCCCTTGATAATTGAATTTTCTAATTTTGGAGTGATTAGGAATATGAAATTGAATTGAGTTGCCTTTGTGATCGAATTAACGATTGAATCATGGAACAAATGATGAGGGGGTTCCCAAATAGATCTCTTAGATATTTGATATTGTAATTGATATATTTAATTGAATGTGAGAACATAATTAATTGGTAAAATTATTTAGATGTCACGATGTTTATCAAAGATAATTAATTGTGAGAATTAATTATGGAAAGATGAGATTTGAAATGGATAATTAATTGTGTATGGATAATTATGGAATGTGAATGGTTTGGATTGAATAAATAATTGATGAACTGATTAATTGGTTATGTTCTTAGTTAATTGTTGAATTAACTAATATCCTTTGAAATGATTAACTAATCATTGGATTAGTAAATGTATAATATGGGAGGATTCTTGAGATTTAATGAACGATTAAATGGGTGAGATTTTGTGGTGTTAGGAATGGTGTCCTAGACCAATTAGAAGTTGGGACTTGGACATGGAATTCCATTCCAATAGTTATCCAAGCTCGATATTTTAGAGTGTTTGGAATGATGACATAGACTTTAAGATATCTTTGGTGCTAGGCATGAATTCCTACACCGAGTGACTAATGATAATAATAAATGATGAGTCAGAGAGATTTCTGGCACTAGGTATGATGTCCTACACAAAGTGATTAATGATAAGGAATGATGATTCAAATGGGAAACATGTTTTGAACTTGGACTCATTTGATATTTAAAGGTTAAATAACAATGTGATAACTATTTAAATTATGTATTGTATTTATTGCTTTATAAATCTGCAAGTACTATATTTTGACTGGACTCGTTTTAGACACTGTTGGTGGTGGCCTACTGAGTTGTAATCACACCCTACTCAGGCTGCCTGATCAGCATGTGAAAAGACATTGTTGTTGCAGAAGAGGAAAAGGGAAAGGCCTTGGTATTGGTTTCTATTTGAGATTGGAGCATGGGAGAGGGAACCAGACATGTTTTGGGACCCATTTTGGAGTTGTTGTGTTTTTACTTTGAGTTTCATTGAAAACACTAGGCACTTGCATTATCATAGCATGTTTTACCTTTTATTTGAGTATTGTATTTTTTAGTTTTGACTATCATGTTTTATGGGATTTGTTCCGGTTATTTATATACACTTCCACACTTATTTATTTTTATTTTCTTCTTTTGGTATTTTATTTTGATAATAGAGGGTATAGTATCCCCGAGACAGACTAACCAGACCCTTGCTACTAGTCGGAACCCTCTGGCATACGGAGACGTGGGCTTGAGGGCATGTGGCCAACCAGATTAAGGCACCATTTAGTGGCTCCTGGGTCGGGATGTTACACCAAAATATTTTGGAAGTGTGAGTAATAGAGAGTAATGAGTGCCTTTTTACAGGAGAGGGGAGAGACACTATTGGAATTATCAAAAGTATTAAATTAATATAAATTCAATTTCAATTTCAAAAGGTACCCGAATAATTTATTTAAAATATAATATGATTTTGGGTCAAATCAAAATCATATAATTAATATAAGACATGTTTTGAATATTTTTTAATCTTTATCATTTTGTTTTAACCATTATTATACCCTTTTTAATCTTATCGTGATATGATGTTATTTACACTTTCTGGATTAATGTAATTACCATAACATGTCAATTGATAAAAAAGTGTCATTTTTTACATATTATGTCTTATCTTAACCATTTTTGAGAATCTTATATTTTTACAAATTTTGTAACATTTAATGAACTATTTTTTATTTTAAAATACCAACATTATCAATTATGGCACTATTCATTAGTTTACTTTTAACAAATATCATAACACAAGATAATTTTCAACCAACCATTTTAAACCATCACCAACATGTAAAATATATCAATGAAATTCGTTCAGGTCATACATTATGTCAAATAATATTTATTTTAATATTTATAACATCATTTATTTGATTCCTTCATTAATTTATAAATTACTACATCATTGTTGGGTCATAATTAAATTTAATTATTTAATTCATAAAAATTATAAATAAATTACCATGATGTAGGTAATATTTTTTATTTAAAATTAATATTTACAGTCTAAGAGATCCCTTGTATTAATCCTCATTAACATACATTAGTTTCTAAAATTAAAAGGGTAACAAAAATGAGTATTCATTGAATATAATATTATAAATGCATTAAAGTCATCCAAGTGGATACAAGTGGTTCCAAAATCAACCCAAGGATGCTCATGGTAGGAATATACTAATCCAATTAAATTAATACAAGCTTTAGGTTAGTTTTATATTATTATAATATTTTTTTACCATTAATTACATGATTTTTTTTCAACCGTGGTAATAAAAATAATTACAAAAGTAACTATTCATAATGTCTAAAAATAAAAGGGACCTATTTATATAATTTAGAGCTTCTGATTAAAATATGGAATCCATATTTCCAAATTCCAAACAAAAAATATTCAGCAATTAATTTAAAATTAATCTCTGTAGTCAAAATGAGAAAACATGGGTTTTAAAAAGTAAAAACCAAGAAAAGATTGACATGCATTTATATCTAATTTCAATGTAAAATTACTTACAATGACCAAAATTAAATTAAATGATAAATGAATAATATTTTTATAATTTAAAACCAATTAATAATGTGATATAAAAATATAAATAAATTTTATGAAAAATGAAGTTTTTAATTAAAATATAGTATTTTCACTGTTCATTAAAATATGAATTTTATCAAAAAAATACCAAAATTTCAAACAAAGTAAATTATGATTTCTCAATTCCAAATAATATGTTTATTTGGTCAAATAAAATATATAAAGGTGTTAAAATATATTTAAAATGGGTTATCCATCAAAAGGCTCTAAAATTGTATTTTTAGGAAAACACTCATTTTATCTGTATAATTATATTGGTTTTTATATGATGTATTTAAAACACATAAGATGAATTGTAAAATTAATATTAAATTAATTTTTCATTAATATAATCCAACATGGGTGATCTTATTATTTTAGAAACAAAATTATCTAATAACCACATTATCTAACATATAATGATTTTTTATTATATTTATTTCATAATCTTTATATATCTCCACTCCAATTAAGTGGTAGTTGAAACCATCAGTCGTCTGTATGGAAGACTACCACCTCACAAAATTATGTATTTCATTTTCCTTTGTGACCACTTATAAATGGTCATGATGATATGACCAAATGTAATAATATAATATATATTATAAAAATTTCATTATGTAATGGTATATAAATATTCTACTTCTTTCTTTACCCTAAAATGAAAAATATGAATAGCACTTGCGTATATATGTAGACTACCACCTCAAAAACTAAAGTATTTTATTTTTCATTACCTCTTCACATGGTTTTTATATATAGATGGATTAAAATAAATAATACAATATTTATTATATAATCATAATTATTTATATCATAAATTATACTTAGATTATTTATTTCATTCTATTTGAAAATAGAAATGTTACACAAGCGTATATACGACCTACCATCTCGATGACTGCAATGTAGTTCATTTTTATAAACATAATACATAGTTAGTTTTAAAAGTATAATTAATGTAAAAAAATTATTATAATATCATTATTATGATACTATAAATGATATAATCATGATCCATTTTTCCATATTGAACCTACTGAAGTCATTTTGGATATATAATCTGAATATTCACAAAAACGTATGATGTGAACTTAATCGACTAAGTAATTAAGTTACACATATGTACACGTGAGATAAAAATAATTATGAATAAAAAAAATACTAGGAAAGTAAATAATTACAATAATTTTATTATTCTAGAAGATAAATAATGTTTGTGACAAATTGGATTTGACTCAAGGGACACTTTACCTTAAAACCTCTTTTTAAATGTTTTAAGGATTTATTTTTTAATTTTTTTTCTTCCAAGTCCATGTTCTTCAAATTAAATTATGAATGTATTTATGTGGAAAAAAATTAATTATAAAGTTTTTTTTATTTCTATTTTCACTTTCTTTCGTAGCTTTTCAAAAGGATAATTTTTATATTTTTATACGGAACATTTTCACCTTCTATATAAAAACAAAAGAAGAATATTTTTTTTCAATGTATATAGTATGAGTGAAGTTTCCCAAAATCATGGATATTTTCCTTTAAAAATATTCATCTTCAAATTTTTATAATTTATTTCAAAAAGAAATTGTTTCCCATCTTCTGGGAATTTTTTTAGGAGTTTTCAAAGAAAATGATTTTTTACCCTTATTTTTTACCTAAATATTGAAAGTTATTCATCATATATATTAAATTGAATATTTTATCATATTTTTTCACATTTGAAGATTATATGTTTTTTATATATGTTATAGTCCTTGCACATTGTTTATGATGACAGGTGAGCCATAGATTTGCCTCCAATTAATTGGGTATTAATTAGGTCCTCTAGAGAAATATATTGTAATTTACTGAGTTGGTTATTATATTTATAAAGTTTATTATAATAGTTTTACAATGATTATTTCCCAAGGAACCTACATGAAATTTGTATACTTTCTAATTAATTTTTATATAAATCATTTGATTACAAAAGTTAATCTAATGATATTCAGTTTTAGAGGAATGATTATTTTATTTTAGGAGTATAAAGGTGTATTTTTAAGAAAATGTTTTTCATGGTTTCTAATTTTTATAATAAATCATCATGATTATGATTTTACCGTTATATTTTATTATAATTTTTTATTATGAAAACTTCTTTTTGTAAAGTTGATTTCATGTGATTGTAAACAATTATTTGACCACAAATTTTGTTATCAAAAAGGAAAAATCTCTTACCTAAAATCATGGTTTTGAAATGGACTAATGGATTTTTTTTATTACTTTTTATAATTCCCATACATAGATTTTGTTTTTCACACCATGATTTTAATTTTTTTCATTTGGTTTTATGGTGTGTAGAAATAATGATGAAGAAAATTTAAAAATTGTTTTTACTTTTCATGAAAAGGAAATGTGTTTCATTTTAAAAGGTTTTTACTGTAAAAACTAGATTCTAAATGGAAATTTTGACTTTTTAAAGTATGTATATTTTACAAACAGTTTATGAATTAAATATATAAAATTATAAACCTGAAAATATCTTCAGCATTGTAAGAAAATTAATTCTACTAAAAAAATTAAATTATGGACTGAATAATGATCAGTTCCATATGAAAAATAATTTTAAAAATTATATAATTAAATTAATAAATTATTTTTTAAAAATAAATTAAAATATTATTATTCTTTATGATATCAAAATTTGTAGTAGTATCCGTGATTTATTTTCTATATGGTTCATTATTATATCTAATATGATAGAAAAAAAAATTTCAAAATTTGTAAATTTAAACATGATTACATGAATCAAGTATCATGGTAAATCTATTATACCACTGATGAGTTTCTAAGGATTGATAAAACAATTTCATGGCTGTATAAGACAATACAAACATAAAGTTCCTATATCACCATGTATAACACTAAGACCGTGTAAAAAATATAAAATAATGAGCTTGTGTACCTCACATAGATGATATTCACCACTCCTACAATCTTTAAAAATTTTATTAATGAATATCACTAAGAGGTAGCCAATAAACTCTCACCTTTGTGGTATATCCATGGATCAATAAAATCACCCAATGTTTGGGTGGAATTCCTCTCATATCCATAATATGATTGTATCTTTTGTTAAATAAAGACGGTGATGAAGAGAGCTACTGAGTAGGGTATAATTGGAAAGAAGCTTAAGATCCCAAAGATAGCATATTGGTTGTTGATTCTTCCATATATAGTCCCCAAGATCTTCCCGATCCTTTACATGAATTTACTCATAATTTATAAAATTTATGAGTAATTCATACATGTATAAACTATTTATAACCCATAGGATGATTCAATTGTCGCATGTGTTTTATATTATGAAATTATTTTTCATGATAGCCAATGTGATTGAGATTTGAACATTATATTTAATTTTTTTACTATTAATGATTAATCTTAAGGTGTTATGATAATAATTTGATATAATTTATTTAATAACATTTTTATATGAAAATAAAATGTTGTATAGTATAAATTTCTAAAGGTATTATCATGAAATCATAAATAATACATTAATATACACCCATATTATACCACATGATATAAACTAATACATATCAAATTTATAAGGCCTTTGGGAATACCTCCGTTAATTGATTAGTTAATTTAAAATAATTTTCAATGTTATATTGTCCCATAGGGTGACATAGTGAAGCTATGGAATAGGGAATAAATTTTTGTGAACAACATTTGTACAATAGTGAGGGAGTTTTTATAGTAACAATATCCAAAGGATATTAGATATATTTAGAAGTGATAAAAAAATTTATATAAAATTCATGAGTTTTTAGTGCATTGGAGAGATTATTGAGTATGAAATAAAGATCAATAGATCTAGTGATGCAGTGAATTTGTTTTCTATGTTATGAGTTATGTTGTAGATAGTTGATTGGTAACATTATTATAAATTTTAAACAACTGATTTGGGATATTTATTAGTTTTGTATTTTTAAAAGTTTTATATCTGATTATTATGTAATCAGGAATATAATTTATGATGTGATAATGAATTTATCATGGAAAGAGTTTAATTATCACTTGCATAAATTATGTTATGTGTTATAATAATCAGAACACTTGTAAAAGTTTATGTTCAACAAAAAATTATGAGTGTTAAATGTTTCTTCCTTTAATTTAGAAACACTATATATGGATGTTTTCATTATCTCATTTCATATTGAGACTTTTTATACTTTAAAATATCTATTTTATTCTTCTTTATTTATCTTATTGGTGATTTTAGTATGTCATTATAGTTGAACAATGTCCTACAAAAGCATCTGATGAATCCATAGGTCAATGGATACCTTAGGGAATTAGAATTCATTGATTACTAGTAAGTTATATCCACCCAAATTTAGTACTGAGGTAAATTTTATAATTCTTAATTTATATGTTTAGATCATTTTACATTGATAGATATTAGATTATTTAGTTTTCTTCAACAATTTTTATACATTTTTATGTCCTTTAAAACACCAAAATTTTAGCATGGGATCTATTTTTCCATTGAGGTTTGTATTTTCAAGTAAACTATCTATTATTGTATGTATTCAAAAAAATATTCAATTTTTATATCAATATTTTGAAAACAAAAATTTTAAATTTTTATGTAATATGAAAAAATAAGTTTTTTAGAATTTAATTTATTTTTGATTTATTATTTTATTATTTAATTTTTTAAATTATCATTATTTTATTTTAGGATATATTTTTGTATTTACTTGACTTTTTAGAGATTATTAAATTGTGATATATAATTACCATATCATTTCTCAAGGTTTTTTTCAAATAACAAGATTTTTTTATGAGGAAACTTATTCTCTTTATATAGATGAAATTATATTTTGATCGTTAATCAATATGAAATATTTAAAAATAATCAAATTTTTCTTTATAGAAGTTGTTTCAACATAATTATATGGTTTTCTTGATAACACTTTACATATAAAAAACATGGAAAGATTCAAAATTTCTAGATATTCAGAATTATATTCCAAGGACCTATATCCAGTTAAATTGCCTAAAACCTCCATAAATTGAATTAGTTTGGGTATATAAGTATAATTACTTAATAAAATATTTATCATATAAAGGATTATTAAATAATCATTTGGACCATTTATTTTTAATAAAAAATAACACATGAATATTTAATAGTTGATGTGTATGTTAATGATATAGATATCTTTGGGACTCCTAAAAAGTTCCATGAATTAATAAAATACATATAGGGGGAATTTTAAATTAATGACTCAAGAAAAATCAAATATTATCTGGGTTTACAAATTCAGAATATTCTAATTAATATAGTTTTTGTTTTATTAAATTTATACTTGGAAGTAAAAGAAACTTTAATGTGAACAAATTGAATACTTTGAAAGGTTCCAAGAATATATTGTGGTATAAGAGCGCCATGAAAATGATTTCTTATTTTATTTATAACATTCAATCTATTTCTGATTTATACTATTTATATTTAAAAAATAATAATTTTTCTCGCATGACACATTGCTTCCATGTGAAAAAATTATCAATAATATTTAGGTAAATATCAAGTTTTATTTTTTCATATATTGTTATAAAAGAAAAAAATAGATATTTTTTAACCATATTTTTGATAATTTAATGAGTCTTATTTATTAAAAATTATATTATATTTTCATACATAGAGACAATATATTGTATTTTAAAATTAATTTTTTAAAAAATTTCCCTTAAAAAATATTGATGATGATTATAAGGAGATAATAAACCATTAAATTCTAAAGAACATTTATTTTTCACAACATTTATTTCATATTACGAATATTTATTTTCTTAAAAAATCATTACTAACAATGTTTAGAAAAATTATTTTTAATTCCAATTGATGACATGATTTACTATAGCATAAAAAATATTTAATAAGCAGTTTATATTCCCTAACAAGATTGTATCCTTACAAGACCCATGAGATTAATTATCCTTTGATGAGAAGTTATTAAGTCACAATATATAAATATAATACATTCCCTAAAAATGGATGTGATTTTATATGATAATTCTAATGAACAAAGTAATGATCATAATAAATATCATATGGTATTAAAAAAGATATACCCATGGTGATCATAAAAATATATCAAATAAAAAAACAATATAGAGAACTATAATAAATATTCAAATTATAAACAACCAAAATTTTAAAAATATTGAAAATTAATGTCTTTCATATAGTATTGAATTGCATTGATCACATTCCTATTTTTTAGAAAATCAATTATGGGTCTTGATTAATGATAAATAAATTTTGAATATATTTTTCTCATTGATATTTTCATATTACATAAAATAAATAAATATGAAAAATATTTTATCATCCTTCAAATGAGTACTTTTCATGTATTTATTTTAATATGTAGTATGAAATTAATAAAATTCTCTAGAATATCATATGTCTATCTACATCATGCTATACAGATATTAACAGCAATGCTCATGAAGATATTGTTGAAAATAAAATGTTTTTACCTAGATAAATCATATTATGTTATTACTTTAATCATTCATATGTGGGTTTTAAAAATAATAATCTCATAATTATAAATAATGAGCATCCCCAAAATAATATTCCAATTTCATTCTTTAAAGTGAATGTGGATATTTATTAAAAATAATCGTTAGTGAAAACATGATGTTTTATGGTGTTTATAAATTTTATATTGGAGTTCATGGATATTATGGTAATTTATTACTTATATTATATTACATATATGATATTTAGTGAGAGTAAATGGTTTTATCTAAATTTAAAATAACTATAAAATTAAAAATATAAATTTTATAAAAATATTCCATCGTTAAGATAAAGAATTAAAAATATGTGTGTTGGAAGAATTGATTATAAACATAAAATTTCAAAACATTATTGATTTTATAAAGAACATCATTTAAAAAATAATTTCATAGATTGTATAACTCCTTATTATTTCAAATTCATGTGTTTTAGGTTTTGTAGAGAATAATTTTTAAGTAGTACCATGTGAATTTTCATTAATAATATTTTATAGAGTTTTTAAATATTTATCTATTAGTATTTTTTATTTACTAGATAAATTTACCATGTGGTATATTTATTTTGTGAAAATAATACTTTAAAATTAGTTTCATTTCTAGAAAATTTGAAATTATAAGAATCGTATTTAATAAATTATTTTCACATGTTTATGGGGGTAAATAATTATGGAATTAAAATATTTTGAGGTGCAAGGGTTTGTTATTTGTTATTCTAAATGTTTGTAGTGATAAATATGATGATAAAAGATTATTTTTAACATTCATTGAATTAGGTTCATATTATTCTTAGTGTTCATCATGATTTATATTGAACATTATTCTAATTTAATAGAAATTATATGTGAATATTTTTTAGTATTATTTTATAAGATTTTAATTTGGTGGATAAAAATTTAATAAATGAATTTGAATAATTTTTTTTTCATTTTTTGGTTTCATGTAGAAATTTAAATTAAAGCTGTTCATTTAAATTATAAATTATAGATGGAATTTAGGGGATTTTTTATAAGTTTTCTATGGTGGAATGAATTTATAAAATTTTAATTTAGGTATTTGTGAATTATGAATTTATTAAAGTCAAATGAGTTCATAATTATTATTAATGTATTCTAGAATTATTAATTGAGTCAATATTTTGGAATAATTAATATCTTGTGGGGATAATTAAATTTTATTTAGTATTATGTGTGTTAGTATTTTTTTTACAAAAGTAATTAATGATGTTTTCTTAGAAAGATCCAAGTTGAATATTGTTTTTTTAATTTTATTGTTTGTATTGTAGAATCATACATTTTAACTAGTTCAATTGATGTTATCCCCATAGTTGAACGTCATTTTTATAGTTCATAAATGATACATTTGACCAAAAATAAAAAAACTAAATTTTACGTGATTGGTATTATCTCACATTAAAGTTAATTTAATATCATATGTGAAAAATAATGACATATGTATATTTAATATCATTAAAATAAATGATTATCCTATAATAATAATGTGATCCATTACACTAGATCCAATAAAATATTCTAATTTATATAAATGTATTTCACAATAAATATTAAATTCTGGAAATATACATACTCATGAATTGGTATTACTTAATAGTTTAATTGCTGATAATAATTACCATAAAAATAAATTTCAAATGATAATTTATTTTTAGAATATGATTTATAAATTTTATAATATTAAAATTATACTAGTCAATTAGGCCTATGTTTTTATCCATACAAAATTATATGTTCCTTAAAAAATAATGAGACGTAAAATATGGTATCTTTAAAAAGAATATGAAATGTGATTGACATATTACTTAGAAGAAAATAATATAAATAAATACTAATATCTAGATGAGAAAATTATTATTTTTAAATAAAAATTTTGCTTTATATACATCACTCTCAAAATGATAAGAAACACCCCACCAGTGTTGTGGGTATGAAGATTTAATAACATATTGGTAATATACAAATATGTTATAGATTATGTATTTGAAAATATTAATTCTTATTGTGATGTAAATGATTATATTTTCATGCCTCAATTTTTTCAAAATGTGTCGATGGTATAATGATCATCAAAAATAAAAATTGTGTCCAAATTAACCAATTTTATTTGAGAGAATCAATATTTAGAAATTTTTTAATACTAATCATATTGAGATAAGTTGATTAGATTTTTTATAATATAAATTACAGTCTATAATTATTTTAAAACATTTCCCCCCATTTCCATATGTATTCTTTTCTATGATCATTTTTCTCTTCTATTTTCACAAATTTAAATCAGTCTTTATCATGTCCAACTTCTTGTCATCCAATACCACTCTTAGTTAAAATTAAAGGTTCGAAGGTGGAACAAAAGTTGTCAGTTAGTGCCCTTTTTTATTTTTTACATTGATTTTAATGGGTAAATATAAATAAATTGACAAGAGGAATCTCAAAATCTCAATGAGAGTATCTTTCACATTTAATTTATAATTATTTTAAATTAAGTATTAGCTCAAATGTGATATTTTTTATTGATTAATTGTTATGATTCTCTTATTGTATCATCATTATGGTGTAGAATCTAAGTGAAGACTCTTCTAGTTGTATCCACACAAGATCCATGAATCTATGAATAATGTTCTTCGTACTCTGATTGCTAACGTAGAGGAAGTTAGAGCTTTATATCAATAATTGTTGATCATTACAAGGTGTTCACTTGTTCTCTCTTTATTATTGAGATATAAAGAGGGGTATTTTATATCTATAATTTTTTGATATGTATTGATTGTTTCTTTTTCATTTGAAAAAACTCTCAAACTCTAAAATGATATAAGTTTGATTATATAATTAGGGTTAATATTTCATAATTTCACAATGTCCATTTATCAAATATCCATTCTACTTTATTCTCTATGTCTAATAATAATAATAATATTATTATTATTTCTTTGAAAAGAATAAATTTAAATATCTTATATTAAATAATTCAATCAATATTTATTTAAATGATATTAACTAAAATATAAATTTTTTCAGTTCCTTAACTTGGTTCATCAATCCTCCTCATGATTTATAAAACCTTAAATAATAAAATAATTATTTAAATAAATATAAACTACAGATTTAATAAATAAATTAATATAATGTTCACAAAAATCAATAATATATATTTATTTTTATATTTACGTAATTAAGTATATATTTATATTGATCTATTCACTTAACTGATGTATAAATAAATATTTATGTATTAAAATGTCAACAATAAATTAGAGATAAAATTATACTCATATATTATAAACTCAAAAATTTGGTGATTGAATTTATGTGAGAACTTAGCTAAAATAATTATTATTCCACTGACTAGGAATAATATTTTTTTAATAATAATTAATTAAATAGAATTTAATGAGATTCCAAATTCACTTAGTGTGAGACAATATGGACTCTTTCAAGGTGTAATTGTACAAAATTATCTAAAATAAATGATTAGCTTCACGAAATACATTATGGAACCCTAGAGAAATAAGTTAAAGTTTCAATGATAAGAATCATCGTTTGTACTCTACAACATAATATAATTAATTTTTCCTGATATCTCATAAAAAATGATCCATACTTGTTTCATCACAGAATATAATTGATTTATCATTTTTGAATTATAAAAATTAAATCATTGATGAACTACCATAGTCATGGATTTAATTAGATAGTTCTAATTCAATTAAAGGTATAAAGATATATTCTTTCATTAACTCTTAAGGTATAAATATTTTCTAGATTTATTCAATTAATATGATATTACTTATGATGTGTCTAACATGTATTACCATATCATGGGAATATTTCTACATATTTTTCATCCAAACTCCAGAGTATGTAATTCATGATATACATTAATAATAATCTCAAGTCCAATATCCAAAACACAAATGCATATATAGGATTGCCCCATAAAACATAAATCATTTGTAATTTAAATTAGTGGGTCCATCCACATAACCTCCCTTATTAGATATTTCTACGTGTGAACTTCATGAGATTAATTTAGTGTTCTATGACCCTTCAACACCTAAGAGTAAATCATTGTTTGTTTATGTTAGAAATATTTTTTCTACGCCATAGGAAATATGTTGAATAATACATTTAGGGAATTTATAGACTCTAATTATAGAGGGGAACCATTATAACCTTCCAATGAAACACATAATCTATGTATATTTTTAAAATAGTGTTACATATAAGAATTATCATCATGTGATAAGATATTTATTAATATTTTGGTAATAAAAAGTCTAAAATCTGCCGGTTCTATGGGAACTAACTCCAATATACTCACAAATGAAATAGATATAACTAATAACAATTTATATTTCATTATCTCTCACATGATAAAAATGTTTCTATTGTGATATTTATATAGTTTTTGGGGATTTCATTCTCTTATATTGAAGTTATGCTTATCGTAACTTCACTACTTCAAAAAAATCCTCAAGAAATGATATCACTGATTATCTACCTTTTTGACCTCTATCATGCACTTGAAATATTGGATAATACAATAGTTAAAAGTTTATTACATATATGGAAATAATTTATTATATTATTACAACTATAAAATTTTGGATATATAATTTCATTAAATACTTCTTCATCTATATCAGAACTTGAAACATAGTTGGTCTATATAGGCATGATTACCAATAACTTTACTAAAATTCTCATGATTATTTTCATAGTAGTATTGTAATATTTAATTTAGATTAATATAAAGGAGAACTAGTTCTTTATCCACTTTATAACTATTAATATTTCTTCTCCATGTATTAGACACTTACCCTTTTCAGTTTCTCACGTACTATTGGACAATTCTGACTACAACCTTATGCAATTCTCCTTGTTTTTATTCATATATTTCAACTATGAATATAGTATAACAAATATAAAATACTATTAAATATCATAGAATGTGTTATAGATTCTGTGTATATTATAATATAAAATTCTATTCATAAAAATCTCCTCATATTCTTTAACACATCACCTTGGATAGATTTCACACAATGTGCCAAAGGCAACAATTCTCTATTGAATTATTTCATCTTTTATTTTTTATTTCCTTGTAAATGTGTACTCTATGACTTGATATGAGTAAACCCATATATCTATCTTACTATATATTATTCCCTAAAATCTGGTTTTCTACTTTAATTCATTCATGGAGAAATATTATTTTATCTTATTCTTGAATAACTGTAAAAATTAACATTTATTTTATAGATATTATCAACAATTTTGACTTGGAAAAAAATATAATTCCCAGTAACCTCATATAGAGACATTGATCAAATTAATTATAAATAAAAACTAACCATATTATGTGTTTATTAAAATTTATATTCAATGACCTCGATTCTTTAATTAATTGATAAGTTTATATTTCTAACCTAATTTTTTTTAATTATTTAGTGTCACCAATCCTTATGGTTACATCATATACCAAACATCCATAATATTTCCATTAAGGATGATGGTATTGACACCCAATTTATAAATTATATGATCAAATAAGGACTCTATGAAAACTATAACTTCTAATCAATTTTAGGACAATTATTGGTGGAAATGGTTTCATTACAGAATATGTATTGGTATCACATGAAACTGTTATCAGCCCATCATTCCTTATAAATAAAAATTTTACCATCAATGTATAATTATTTAATAAATACCCATCAATTGTTTAGTTCTCATGTGTAAAAACGATCCTTGGGTCTTAGTGATAATGTTGAATTTTCAATTGGGGGATGGGTTGTTTTGAAAATTGGGCATCAAAATAGAATTATAAGAGTTTTAGCATATTAATAAGATTATTTTGTGTTAGGTTGGAGGCTATGGGATTAATCAATTTATCAAAAGAGTCTTGAGATATTTGAGGTTCAGAATCTCAATTTTAGGGGAAACATCAGGTGGAACATGATTAGGGATAACTCTGTGACCCAACCATTTTGACTAGTTTTTATAGGTTCACAGTTTTTCTAATCATTTTTTGGTTTTCAAGAAATTGTATGGGCGTCTAAAGAAAATTATATAGGGATCCCCACAATTGGTTTTTGGTTTGGGGAACCATCTTAACAAACCGTGTGCCTCATTAAATGTGTGAAAATTACAATTTCACCACACCACCCTCTTAAAAACTAACCTAATTTTCCCCTCCCATTCATCTAATATCCTCTACACAATTCTCTCTCCTCTATCTCTTATTCTATGTGATTTATCCGTTGATTCATGGATATCGTTGGATCCATCGATTTTGATCAAGAGCCCTTGGTTTGTCTATAAGTCCTCTTACCTTATTTATACATTTATTTCAGCACCTTGTTTTATCTCACATGTTAAGCTATTGTACTCTATTTTTACTTCATTTGTCTCATTTTGTGATTTCTTCCAATTCCAGGAAAATTGGTAGTCGATATCAGACATGTGGTCTCATCTACGTATGAAGTAGATGGTCCCTTAATTTAACCCATAGTTTCACTACATTTTACTCTAGTTGTGTGTTCTACAGCATACCAAATTTACCATGCATTGACTTAAATTAAATTAATTTGTTTAATTATGCTATTTATTAGTTAAAAACACTAGTGAAATTTCATAAAACCAAAACAAAGGTTATTCTAAGATGAATTATCAGGATAATGACTTTTCCATAAGTTGGATAATTGAATTTTTGTGTCTTAATGTCATTAAATGTTTAACTATATTGAATTTTTAACAAGTAATTAGTGAGATTAATTATTGGTTTTGAAATGGAATTTCACAACCATAGATAATATAAACAGAATGGATTGGTGTTGATATTGATTAAGTGTATTGGGTATTTAATTGGACCACTCTAAAATAGAAGGTGAATTTGATAAATATATTTTATTATGTAAATTTATAAATTAAGTGTCTTTTTATGAAATAGAATGTGGGTCTTGTA
Organism: Viscum album; assembly: GCA_963277665.1. Taxonomy (NCBI): domain Eukaryota; kingdom Viridiplantae; phylum Streptophyta; class Magnoliopsida; order Santalales; family Viscaceae; genus Viscum; species Viscum album. The sequence goes on from OY728162.1 coordinate 722,462,854, forward strand.
ATGACCTTGAGATAATAAAATACTAATCCATTTTTTATAGAATGGTCAATGTATGTTTAATGTGAATTGATAAACTATAATTAAAATTAATTATTAAGCATTTTGGAAAATGATAAATATAAGATGTAAAATTTCTCTTAGGGGGATATTATTTATAATATAATGTAAATATCCTAGTAGGAGGTTAATGATACTTGTTTTCCTATGGCCATGATGTGAAAACACACATGTTTAGGGTGGTCTATGATAACCAAGAAAACACACATATTGGGTGGTTCATTATAACTATTGAATACTCCATTGGAGGGAGATTAGTGATACCTTATTGTATTATCACATGGATAATAAAACACCCACAAGGGGTGATCTATTATAAGTAAATAATACACCAAGGGTGGAGGTTTTAATTCTTGGATGTGATGGTTGGCACAATCCATGTGACATTTTTATACACACTCTGGCACTGGTCAAAGTACGTATCGATGACCTCAGGTGTGATCATGAACTCGGACAATAAGTGGTTATTTATTTCATTTATATAAATTATTTTGTAATAGTTATACTATTTAAATTTAGAAATTCCACATGCACTCTATATCGAACTAGTTATTTTAAGGACTTCCTTAGTGGTGTCCTACTAAGTTATACTAACACCCTTCTCGATCTTCCATGGAACTTGGGTTCCTTAGTAGACACTTTTATTTTTCATATGGAAATATTTAAGGCAAGGCCAGATGTTGATAACTTATTTGCTTGGAATGCTGGTTATGGTATGGATTATGGGAATATGTTGGACTTGGGACTAGTTTAGGGATGTGTATTTATATTCATGTTTCTTTTTTTATTCTGTTATTTCTTGTATATGATTCATCCATGGTGGATCCATGACATATATGGCATACCCATTATTATGGTATTTTATACTTTAGTTATTTTTGGAACTAGCCTTGCTTTATCTGTGATTCTTACCTAATTTGGTTTATTTGTTTATTTTTATTTTCACTATTATATAAACCTTGATATTGAGTTCATAGTCTCCCTATGGTATTCTCAAAGACCCTCTTCACTAATGGGTAGTCTATGGAATTTGGGGAGGTGCACCTAAGGTTATATAGTGAACCAGTAAAGTTACTTGTCAGAGAGTGAACTAGGCTAGGATGTTATAATTGATATCAAATCTATATTATGTTGTCTTAAAATTTGGGAATGATAGATATAAGACTAGAAAAGTGTAGGTGACTGGTTATGATCTCATTTTTGGGAGTGATCAACCCACTCATGAGGATAACCCATGTTCTATAGATGGTTGTTTTCATTCTTTGGGTTTTTCTTATTATAGTTATATTTAATATTCACCTCAAGTGAGACACAGGTTTTTTGATGTGATGATTTATGGGATTTATTCTCTTGTTCTGGTATCAGAAGATGGTGTGGGTGAATTCATTCACCCTTTCAAGCATGTAGGGACTCACATGACATGAACCATGATAATGACATGTGTTTTAGATTTTAATTTCATGTTATTTGTGATTTATGTTATCTTATGTTTACTTTTCTTAGTTATATCAGTCTGATTTCTATCTACCTATGGTATATATTTTATTGCTTTTAAGGGGTTTGGTATTTAATGTTTTAGCAATGTCGTATATGGTGTTTTACATAAATAGCTATGTTTG